>CM057002.1:33878791-35078791 GCA_029891345.1 Dryococelus australis
AATTTAAAAAATGGTTAACACGTCCACGGAAAATGTCACTTATTCAGTAAGCTAAGCAGAAGAGGAGTGTTTTCAGTGAATTTCCTGATAAAGTGTTTGAAAGTTCAATCAAAAACCAAATAACTGGAAAATATTACATGTAATGGTTAACATTTTTCGTTAACCTTGACACTGACTTTGCCTGATGTTCAAACACTCGTGTTGCAATACAACATCCCAACCTTAGTACGATTCTCCGACTGCAACACGATGCTGCCACTTTAATACGACACAATACTACACTCCGACTGCAATACTATACTCCGACTGCAATATACTCCGACTGTAATACGACACTCAAACTGTAATACGACACTCCAAGTGTAATACGACACTCCAAATGTAATACGACACTCCAACTGCAATACTGCACTCCAACTGCAATACGACACTCCAACTGTAATATAATATTTGCTGTAATAAAATTTCAAAATTATCCATGCATCAAAACTCCAACCTGAAACTGCGTCTACAAGCCGACACCCTGACTAAAATTTGACACAGATCAAACGAAGTTCGTCAAGTACATATACGTATTCACGCAAAACAAACGGCCGTATCCACAACACACCAACATCCCATTTTTATAGCCATTTTGGAGTACTCTGAAATGGCGTTTCTAAAGTGCGTGATGTCTTAAAAGCACTCAAAGCCCTCGTCTGAAGTGTTTTTTTTTTTTTTCGTAGATCAGTGCATTGGAGACACGTTTAACAGTTTCGTAGAAAAACGAGTATTTCAAACACTCTGCTAAGCCTTAAGTGAAGGCTTTATACATGCCTCTCATACAGTGCTGAGCTGAGTTTATCCGTGTTCTTTTACCTCCCGCGTTTCAGAGCAGATGCTCATACAGTATATATCATTTAACCCCGAAGTACATTCCCATTAAAATAGCTTTGCGGGAAATATTCACGTGGACGTGAAACCCCTACATTTTAATTAATTTAGAAGTAACTGAATTACTAATAATGGTAGCGTTGTGGAGATGGAATGAGAGTATATGAGAGAGTATTTTTCCTTGGGTATTGGATTTTTTTTAAAAATCATTTTCTGTTTTAATCTCGTCGCTCCTCTAGCCACTGTAAACTTCGGCTTGGGAATTAGGACGACAACTGAATGGGAATGTATATTATTATTTCTGCTCCGGTTACCAGCTTGCCAATTTCATGTTCTATTACATGGCCTTCTCAAGGTTTCCTATAAGGTCTTCGTACAGCCTCAAATGAGAACGCTTACAATTTTTTTTTTTGTCCAGAAATGTCGCTTTTATGGCTTTCTTCTTTATTTCACTTCAATTCCGATGAAATACGCGCATTCGCTGACTCATAAAACGGTGTTTTCCACTCACGTGTTCATTGACCTCTTAGGAGTTCTGCATGCAGCTGAAGAGGGAAAATGGCAATAGTTCTTGCGAGGACAACTTTAGTGGAGAAATTTTATATCTTCCACTTAAGTGATACTGCTCGCCACTAACTTCCACACAATTTTCCACTCGAATGCTCACTTATTTGACAAATGCAGCAGTTTGGAATGCTTCTCATTTTAAGTTCCTTCATTGCCCGTTATTAAAATGGAAACATCACCCCCCCCCCCCTGTTTCTTTACTAGAAAACATTGGTTTACAATGTTGTAAATTGACAATGTGATATGAATATTAAAACTCTTAGTTTTTTTTATTTCTACTGAAGCTTTTTCATCTTTTATGCTGGCATTGTACTATGTAATTAATAAAATAACGAATTTCATATTAACTTCCCTAGATTATTAACTCAAGAGTTGAAAGCAGAAATAGGCTTTTGAAGATAAAACCTTAGCACTTTCCACTACAATGGTCACTGCTAAATTCTGATGACAAGTTATGAATTAAACACAATAGTATGTCTCATTATATGCTATTTTAATTAATGTTTATTGGGACTCTCATTTATCAGTAAATGCTACATTGCATTTGCTTGATATTCTGATATTAATTATCACCTCTATTTTCAAATTAGCAATAATTTAAGGCAATGAAAAATTTTTTTTTCACTTTATTGCGTCAAACACGGACAATTTCTTTTTACAGTTTAGTATGCGTTTAGAAACCTAGATGGGAATAAGTACACATTTGAGGACGTATATGCGATAACTCACTTATTTCTCCTTGCAGTTACTAAAGTTACTGCCGTTACTGTTCACGGAATTGTACTCTGTATTCACATATAAGTTATTTAAACAACTTATAAGTGAAGACAGAGTACAATGTTATGTTTACAGTAAATCGTCGTACTTGCTTCCTTAAATTTTGATATAAAATTTTTGACTTGAAATTTGAGTGTACGGATGTGCAAAATAAATTCAAAAAATAGAAAATGTACATGTAATGGGTGGGAAGTATTTGGTGATTTATTAGTGAGGGGGAAAAAAAAAAAAAAAAAAAAACTATATATTTTTTACAAGATAAAAACTTACACTTAAGGGTGGTTTTCACCCCACTATTTTCACAGTACATTACCAGAACTGCGGGAAGAGATCCATAAATTAGGCGACGTAGCGGAGTGTCTTCACTTCCGAGCACTCGAGGTCGTTCACCCGAACTTTGTGTTTCCGTTTTGCTTCCCCAGTGTGTGAGCGGTATCAGTAGAGAACTGAAGAATTTCGCGAGTTCACTGACTTGCAGGCTGAACCCCGCAGTCTTGAGTACAGTCATGCAGATATCAATTACCCATCGGTTGCTTGCTAACACAGTGGAAGACAATGACCGGGCCTACATTTTGTTGCGTGTTTACTATTGGCTCAGGGTTCGACACGAGGTGTCAAACAGTGCATGGAAAATTTACGAAAGTAAAATGAGCGCACAAGTTTTTTTCGATTCTAGATTGTTATGAAATGAATCCGGGAATTTTTTTTTTTTAGGCCTCTCTAGGTATCAGCTACGTCTGAGATTCTTTTATCAGAGAAAAATTTAGCTAACGATTTACTTGAGCCTAGTGAGTAGGCTGGAGGGGTCCTTCACTGTAAAAATAATGGGGAAATTACCTGAAAAGTGAAAGGTAATATTCGCAAACTTGTGGAGGGGGGGGGGGGACATAGTTTTTCTTACGGGTAAGGTAAAGTTATCGCGCTCTGGAGTAAAATTCACGTACATGGTAGTGGAAAATCCCATACATGGATGGGAAAATTACCTTACGAATCGTGCATCTCTTCAGAATTCTCAACAGCTAAGTGTGGAGACGGGAAGAAGAATCAGTAATTTAACATACTTACATTCACTGATGCTGTCAAGCTGTTATTGTCGTGGTGTAATGGACGCCGTGCGCTGCCCACCCCTCGGTCCTTACAAGTGTACAATTTAATGTTCCAGTAGTAATCGTCGATAGGTGGTAGTGTTATAAGTCAGTGTCACGTGTCGGGGTGTACGCCGTGCGCTGCCCCTCGCGTTAAATAATTTTTTATGTGTTCATCGACTTTGTCAGTAAAACCAATTCACGAAATGTTCATATCGTTTTGTGCCCTATGTAAGAATTGTGTGGATATTTTATTGAGTATTTTGTTATTGTTTATATTGTGGAGTGAATGTGTACTTTATATAATGGGTTAAGGGTAAACGCCTCTGTATATCGTGTGTGATAATAAATATATTTTTATATTTAAAAAAAAATGGATAGCGCATCGGCCTATCGTGGGAGAGCGCCATGGTTTGTTCCCACCCACCAGCAAGTGTCGAGGATTTTAATGTTGAGCTTTCGGTTACTATACGTCAGCAGATATAAGAATTAAAAAGATTATCAGTTGTTAATACTCCGGGATATTTTTTTTAATTTTATTATATGTACAATTAGTTAATTTTCCTTACTTGTATGGGATTTTTCCCCAATTTTGTTAAGTACTTTTCCCGCACGACTAGCGAATAGTACATTACTTTACACGTAGAGGAAATTAGCTTCCCTTATATGTAAGGGAATTTTACCTCAGATTTTTTTTTACAGTGTTGATAAATGTTCGTAAACCGAGTATTAAAACCACATCTGAACTTCAGTTTTCGTCTGCTTATTTGGTGACGAACACAAATTCCTGAATTAAAGATGAAAAATTTCGGTGCCGATGCTGTATTGGAAACAGAATGTTGGCAAAAAAAGTCTGTCTCCATTTTATCTGGTTTCTCATTAATTCACTTAACAATTGCCGGTAACTGTTTGTGTTTGATTTTTTTCAGGATGTACACTTTCTTATGCGAATAAAATATATTCTAGTTGTTTTAAAACTAGGTTATTGGATATGTACAAACAGATCGATGAATTCATATTATCATAGTTCTAAACTCAAACAGTGCACAGTTTTTTTTGGTAGTGCTACACACTAATTATTCTGAAATCTACCATACCAGTGTACACGCTTATAGGCTATAGTTCCGACGTTGTACAGTCCTATATCTGCAGCTTGATGTATGGCATGATTACCATGCAGTGTATAGGTTAAAAACTTCCATTACAATTTAGAAAGTTTACAAGACAATCATTTACAGTGTACTGGCAGAAAATCAGTCGGGTGTTGGACCATGGTGAGCACGCTACACTCTAAAAAAAAAATTTGTACTTTTACAAGAAAAATCCTTGAAGACGCAGTTGCCAAGGAAATCCTTGGTAGAACTACAAACAGTTTTCTTGTAAAATGAGCAAAACATACATTTGTAATATTACACATGATATCCTTGTGTTACAACTTGCATTATTTCTTCTAGAAAACATTTGTGATGAATTAATAACAGAGTATAAATGTAAAAATATTCCGAAGTATAATTTTCGGGGAAAAAAAAAAAAAAATTACTTCGCCGGCACGAGGACTAGAACCCACGCCTACCACATTATTAGCCCGCAACCTTAACCACGTGACCAACCTGACTTATGAAGTCAAAACTTATTTTTATACTAAATTTAATTCAATGTTTTTCTAGAATCTTAAGGAAGTTACTTGGTTTAAAAGAATACATTAATTTAATTTTAAAGAGTTCTGCGTAACTAGGGAACATTTATAGTTAATGACAAACACGGTCACGTTTGATTGAAATTGTCGTTTTAATATTATTGTTATTATTATTATTGTTGTAAGTGTTTCGCGTTGTTTAAACTTGTAATACATTTGTAATACATACAAATATTTATTTTTGCTCGCAATTATACATTGCAGCACCCATTGTTTTTGCACAAAAAGCAATATACGATTTTGCGTTGTTGAGTGTCCGCCATTTGCTGGAGCTCGTGGAAACGGGTCAGTGTAGTACAAACATTTATTGAGGTCTATTACAAACGCGGCCCTTGTAGTTTTACAATCGAGTTGTTTCACAAGAAAAATCTGCGTGCTTTTACAAGCTTTTGTAGAATTACAAACAATTTCTCAGTACAAATTACAATTTTTTTTTTTTTTTTTTTACAGTTTTCGCTATTGAACGCGACATGTCGTGTGCACAAGTATTGACCGCCATGTTTTCGAACCTACTGAATAACAACTGCACATGATAGGTCCTGTCCATGAGGAGTTTCTAACATTGTGCACAAATGAAATGGTTATTAAACTTCATTTCTTGTGTAAGATAATGGAAAAATAGCCCGTCAGAGGAAAGTGTAACATTTTCAGTGAAAGTGGTTTATTTAAAATGGAAGAACAGTTTTTCTGCAGAAACAAAGAAATGTTGCAAGATATATATTTAGAAGAAACAGTAGCTGGAATTTTTCTAGCAGAAATTTTAATGTTATCCACATGTCTAAAAACACAAAAACAAAGATTTTTAAAGAAAAGCAAAAATTCGAACTATTTTTAATTGCTGTCAATTTTCAAAACAATACCAGAATCTGTTACGAAAATCCATTATTCACCAACACTGCCAATTTTCATCGGACTCGTCGCAAAATTTCATTGGCTAAAAATAATACGCATGTATTCAACTGTTCGCCAAATTTGCACAGTAATTATTCTAGTCGTATGAACGTTCTTCTGTTATGTTCTATGCTCTGTGCTTACATATTTTCATCGAGAATCTACTATTATAGTAAATTCGTGGTCACTTATATTTTTTCTGAAGCCCTGCTAAAGTTCTACTTCCAAGATATTCCTCCGCCTCATGCAAACAAAGCTTAACCGAGTCAAGAAAATTATACCAAAAGGACAACGCACCGCATGTGTGCACTCAGTTCAATAATATTTTTTTAAGGAACTATATCATACTAGGCATTATTAATATACCTATTTTGTCTCTAATATCATTCATTCAAATTTTAAAACAAATACTATAATTTACATATAAAAAAAAGTAAGTGAATGTTCAGTTTAACCAAAAAATATTATACTTTTATGTTAACAGAAGTATAAAACGCTTGTTATACATGTCGTGTTTGGGAAACAATGAGACTCGTCATACGTGGGGTGATTGTTTAAAGGTATGGTTTAAAACGTGTGATGTTACCGCGAATAGACTCACTGAGAGAACATCGAACAAAAAATATTTGTTTGAATAGGGCCACGTACGTACTTAGTTGCCCTAACAAAATATATTGTTGAGCAAACAAAATCTGAAAAGCAACAAAATTACATTTGCTCTTCTAACAAAATATATGTTTGAATAAACAAAATATCTGTGTTGGGCCAAAAAAAAAAATTAGACTCTCAACTAAATATTTTGTTGAATAAACTGTTTATATTTGTTTGGCCACTCATTTGACTGCCTTCGTTCGAAAATACAGCTCGAGAGTTTGTTTGTATTTTTTGTGATAATTAGGATAGTAACCGTGTATGTTATTGCATCTATTGATGCATAACAATCGTATAAACACTTTAAAAATAATGCAACAAGAAACTGACAAGTAAAGCTGTAAAACTTGAAATATTTCATTGCTCACGTAGTCATATATATATATTATATTATATATATATATATATATATATATAATATATATATTATATAGAAAAAGCTGTCCAGTGTGTTACCGGTTGTCACATTATCTGAGCTTACTAAGGCATAGCGTGCGGATACAGGTGATTTATGTTCGAAACTCGGTCGAACTTGTGAAACTTTTTTATATTGGCCCGAAACTTTTCATTGTACGTGTGGTCGAACAAATATTTAGCTGCACCAACCAATTCCTACAGTTTGTGTGGCAACCAACTGAAAACAACAGAATAATTTGGTTTCAGCAACAAAATATTTCATCGCCCCTATACGAACAAATAATTTTGTAGCACCAAACAAATCTTGTTTGATTCAACAAAACTTTCTTCTCGGTGTATACTTACTAAACCACTGAGTAGACCGCAGCCATTGCCTACGGCACAAGTCGGTCGTAAACCTGTCTTGTGCAGATATCCTTCGTAAACACAGAGTTGTAACGACGGTGAACATCCCCCCACCCCTCCCCGGAAAACCCATTTCACCAAGGACTCTGCAGGTCGATAACTGGATGGATTCCTGTGGTCGACGACAGCCTGTTGGAGTAGGGTAAACAAGTCGCGGTTAGGAATGTTTTGGATGGAATGAAAGGCGAAGGAGGTAGTGGAAGGAGGAGATAGTGTTTGGCTGGGTAAACGCCTGGGAGTTGCCGAGGGGGCAGGAGGCGTTGCAATCGATGTGCGTCTTCGTCCCCGGTCGAGCGGGCGAGCCAAGCATTTCCCAGGGTCCGCGCGCCATTCAGGGAGGGTGAATCCTCTTCAATCCCTCGGTCTGCAACCCTCGTAAGTTCCCCTTACGACGACAAGCGAAGCATCCGCAGCGAGGGAGCGATACGGGCGACACGAACACGCAAGCCTAGTGCCTCATCGCTCCTACGCGCAAGGCGTGCAGTGTTTCCGTCGTGGCCCTGTACTGTGCAAATCAGATATGTAACAGTAGGATTTTACTACATGCTATGAAAGCACACAGATTAAACTACGTCTGTATGTTCGTACTTTTTTCTTGCTGCTTAAGGAAACTGCATAGGCAAGGCAATATTTTTCGCTATTTTTTTTCTCTGTGAATGTACTTAATATGTTGAAAGTAAAAACATAGAGTCATAGATAATTGTTTTTTTACCTTTTCTAGCAAAAGGTCATGTTTACAGAACATATATTTACCGAGATACGCGAATACGCGCAAACAACGATTTCACAAAAAAATGTTTCACTTCACACTCCTCTTAAGGCGCCCGCCTACCTGGCGCTTGAAGTACGTTGCAGAGTGCTCGAAATATACGTTTTTCTACGAAACTATTAAACGTGCGTCCAGTGTACTGACCTACGAAGAGAACACACGTTTCATACGAGGGCTGTTGAGTGTTTTCAAGACCTCACGTTAATTAGAAACACCATTTCAGAGCACGCCAAAATGGCTTAAAACGGCTTTTTCAAAGCGCTGTATTTCAAAATGTGCATGTCAGATCCATACAAAACTACTCAAGGGTCATGCATTGAACCATCCTACACACTTTTCACCAATAAAATAATAGGGTCGCCGCTGAAAGTCCCATAGGTACACGCAGCACGACGAGAACACTGCACGTCAGTTGAGAGCCTTGCGCTTAGCGGCGATAGGGGACCTGATGCGCGTGGCACAATGCCGCCTTTAACGCCCCCTCGCCTCTCGTCATCAAAAGCGGAAAAAGCTCTAGGTGGACAGGCGACTTAAGAAACAACTCACCCCGTCCCTTGGGTGTTCTAGCATGCACATATAAAAAAAAAAAAAAACATCTACAAGTACGCTCATGATCTGAAAATTCTTGCGTTTAGTCTCAGTAATTAGTAGAAACCCGATAAATTCACGAGTGCAATGACCTGTAGGCTAGACTTTACATTCTTATATACTCTCATACAGATATTGGTTGATTGCTGAGGTAGTAAAATGCGGTGGTTGGGTGCACAATTTATTGCATGTGTGTTATTGGCTCATTTATCCCCAGGAGGCGTAACATAACACGTCGAACAATTACAAAAGTAACATGAACGTACAAGAGTGTGTGAATTCCAGCTTGTCTAGAAATGAACCTGCGAAATTCTCGGGTCTCTAGTAATTAGTAAAGGCAGGGCTTTTCTAATCTGTTTACGTACTCTTTAGCTAGTTGTATGATTTCCTAATATTCTAATATTGGTTAAAAATATATATATATATGGTCCATTTGTGTCAACAATTTTGTAGTAATTTGACAGTATTAAATCATTAAAGCTGTAGAAATTTAATAATTTGCATTAGTATTTTTGTAGTAAATTTGTTGTACGTATATCAATAATTTTGTAGTTTCTTAACAGTACTCAAATCAATAACTTTGCAGCAACTTCATAAGTATGCACATCACTTATTTGCGTGTATCTTTTTTTGTAATGCAGCACTCTATGTGAAATGTAAGAAAAGGCGTTTGCCTTGATAGTAAGACGTAAACTAATGAATATCCAGCTAGCTCTTGACCTGGCACTGCAGTACAGGCAAGGCAAGGGAACTACGAAGACTGCGTTACAATATTAAAGCTGGCAAAATTTGGCAAAATTAGAATTGTTTCATAAACGACGAGTTCGTATTTCAGTCGGTGCGTCTTTACTGTAGTGTAAGACAGGATTTACAATAGCCCGTCGCGTCCGTCAAACATACATTCGTCCGTCTACCAGCCGAGCGATTTGCAACCGAAATTCGTACGTCCGTCGTTAAGTTCATTGATGCAAGCTAATCATACAAACAAAAACGTTAACAAATAGGAAAAAATTATCCATAAAATGTCAACAATTTTGGCGGTATTGTGTTTTTTTTTTAAAGTACCCAAAACGCACATACATCTACTTAAAGGGAAATTAATCGACGTAAAAAAAAATTTTAATTGTATATAAAGCATAATTTTTTTTTCTGAACAAAAGGAGCGCGTGTTTTCAAACGAAACTTCCAATTAATATTCAGGAAAAATATAACTTAATTTCTTTTCACAGTTACATAAACAAAAATATGAAAACAAAAACTGGCCAAGAAGAAAAACATTGCACACACTACACAGCCTTGTAAAGAACTCGGGATGAACGAGCAACAAAACGTGCAAGTTTAGAAGGCTGTAATTTCATCCGTTCGTCCGTCGAAAGTTAAAGTTTTCCAAGGTTTTGACGGAAGGACGGATGTAGTTAATGGCCGCCTCTGATCGGCTGCTTGTCACGTAATTTACGGATGGTTGACGGACGGACGGACGGACGCGATGGATTGTTGTGAATCCGGCCTAAGGTAAACAGCTAGTTGAGTATAGGGATATTTTTGGAATTTCCTTCTTGAAAATTATAAACAATATAAAAAAAAATAAGAATAGGAAAATGGCGGGACAAGATTCTCCTTGAGGCTTCCGCCTAGACGGCGCCTGAAATACGTCGCAAAGTGCTTGAGGTATAGGCTGTTCGGGGTCAAAACGAGCAATTTTGAAAGTCCTGCTTAAGATCTACTTGAAAGCACGTTGCGTGTTCATCCGCCTTATGTAAAATTAGCATTGCTACGGGCATCAGCTCATTACTCAAGCGTCGGTCAAGTGAAACTGTGAAATTATTATAAAAGTAAATATTTTCGAAATCTGCACTTTTTCACACTTCTGTGCAGTGAAATAACAGAAAGGGAAATACGTATTTTAAGTTACCACAAATGGCTACCTAACACTTTTATTCGACGTTAAGATGTGAAACTACTTTCAGTCTCTTCGTTACCAACTTTACTGGGCGCATATCACTCAGTGCGCCCGTTTAAATATACGCAGGTAGGGACAGTAACATTTTTTAAGGTTTATTTCAAAAGTGCTTACTTTATCGTGAACAACCTTTACTCGTTTCCCCACGAAACTTTGAAAGCACTCTGAGTGCGGTACTAGGTGCAACTAAGGGAGGGGGGCACTAGAGCACAGCCCTCTCCCCCCCCCCAAAAAAAATTTCTACGAAAAAGAATAGAAAAGAATAAAATACTATTATATGCAGGAAATAGCTTTTTAAAATTAATTCTATCAGAATATGTATTGTTTATGTGATTATTAATTCTAAAAAAATTTCCGAGAGTGTAAAAAACTTGCCCTTAATTAAAAATATTTCATAAGCACATTAATAACGTAGACAAAACACGGCTACTGTTGAATTCCATCAGCAAGTGAGATTTCTGCTTCTCTTCTTCAGCACAGAGTTCAGAATTGTGGCGCCGTTTGGAGTTCGTGCTGTAGGCGAGTATTCTACCTCCAAGGTTTTTGTGCATGTACTTTTTATATTAGTGGTTAGTGGTTATTGTGAAGAGAACAATTTTATAGAGACATGTGACCCTTTTGCAATTTGAAAGTGGTTTTACAAAAACAGATGATAACTTAACTTATTGGTTCATTACAATGTTGTTTAAAGAAACAGGAGTTTAGTAACATGATAGAAAGACTTAAAAAAAAAAGGTAGTGGAGTTAATAACACGACACTGAATGTATAAATTCATCCTGATATATAAAGAAATGTAATATTTTTATTAAATATGTTATGTAATATTACACATGTGTGTAGCTAGTATTTTATTGTCTTCGTAAAGTATGTTAAGTGTGTGCCCCCCCTCCCCCCAAAAAAATTGTGTTATAGTTGCACCACTGTGTGTAGGGACATGCAAAATTCGCGTTATTTCCTGTCAGAACGCTAAAATTCGCCGCTCTATACATGTTCGAGCCGGTGCCACTTCTTCATTTGTTTCTGCAGCAGTGAGGACACATTTCTCCTTTGGACTTTATTAGACGTGATTGGGCCAGCCTCTCTAACGTGAAGTAGTTCCCGAAATGTAACTTCCTACTAGTTTCATTGTGCTCTCTCTCTCTCTCTCTCTCTCTCTCTCTTGTTGTTTCATACCTTATCATTGTGTTGACTTCTCTTTTTTCTGCCGTGTTTATTATTTAAACGGGTCACAATCTTTTCATACTTCCACTTTCTTAGATTTCTTTTGGAATAAATTGTATTTTAATTTCAGCTTCATAGCCCGCTAATGTTCTGGAACGAATACCTTGCTAGTTATAATCTGTTTCCCTTCCGTATATTTTTTTAAATTTCTTTTTGTTGTTGTTGTTGTTGCTGCTGCTGTGTTCCGACAAAGTTCCCGAACATCGAACGGAAAACTCTTGCTTGACTCATGGGATTTATTGGTTTCAACTAGGACGCACATAAACCTCTATTCCCGCGGGAATTATTGTTGAAATGAGGGCAGTGTTAAAGGACGAACCCCTTCATCGGAAGCATGCACTGTACAATATTCTTTTATCGTGTGCCTTTGACAGCGTGCTTGGAGTGATCAATAATGCAACACACATAACAAAGGTAGGACAAGGGCTCTCGGAACTCATTCCATGAACGTACGCGTGCCTCTTTTGACGGCAACACTTGTTTGTCAATGGACAAATTAAAAACAAAAGTGGTGATTCACTTGTCTACAGCATTAAAGTGCACGGATCACACTCAAACATCCAAAAATGTGTGTGGGTTTTCATGTGCAATGTGCGTAAAACACACGTTTTTAATAGTTGTGAAGTATTTTCTTACGTTTGGTTAGCAAAATTAGTTTTTTTTTTCTGTCAAGTGCATTTGCTTTATGCTTCATGCTATTATTTGATATGTACTTCATTAGCCTAAACTCTAATACAATAATTCTCCTTCGCATTGTGTGGTCACCGGGGCACACTGACTGTATTCTCTCGCTGAACATAACAATTTGTACTATCCTGCACCTAATGACTCATATTAATCCACTGTACGAAAAATACTGGGACCACAGTGGCTGAGCGGTTAGCCTGCTCGCCTCCCACCAAGACGATCCTGGTTCAATCCTCGGCCTCGTCACATCGAATGTTTTACATGTGGGCAGCGTGCCGGACGATGCCGTTTGTCGGCGAGTTTTCGCAGGAATCTCTCGTTTCCTCCATCCTTTCATTCCGGCGCTGTTCCATACTCACCTCAATGCCCTCATCGGCTCTCCAGACCTCGACGTTAGGAGCCGTCCAAATCTCTTCACTCACGCACCCTACAAAAGGTACTGTGAAATTTTTAGGAAAAAAAAAATTCTACTGCATTAGTTTTTTGTACTGTAATGCTCATAAACTAAAGATAAAGCAGTTAAAATGGTTATCAATGATAAACATTACACTTTCAATAAGTCAATAAATAACACATGAAACATTAGTCTAAGCGCTCCACTTAATATCAAGCTCAAAAATATAACGTTACGGGCGGTGAGTTTTACAAAAGTTGACTTGAAAAGTTTTTACTCAACTACTTCTAACCCCCCAAATACATTTTCCGGTCACATAATTTTTACCCGGAGCGAAACAACGTGTTGATAAACACCCACAAACCAAAAGTTACACTTTTTTTTCGCAGTTGCTCGTTATAAGCCGAAAATACACAAAAACCTAGTAGCAAATTTACGGAGATGTTCACTGAATTTACGTCCAGGTGTGAAATCTACAGAAATTTCCGTTACTGGGGGGGGGGGGGGGGGGAAGCGATGTGTCTGTGATTTGACTAACACTTCTAGATAATTTGTTTTATCAGTAATTTGCCTTAATTTCGCGGAGTTTTTTTTCTAGCAGTGTACAATGGCAGAAATTTGTTTCACGATGAAGAACGAGTACCTGTTGAACGAGTTCATTTCAAAATGAAAGAAGTACGTTCTCGTTATGGCACTGTCCACAGTCGTCGAATATTTGTCATATATAGTCTATTCGCCGTTTCTTTGCACTTCTTGAATCAAACCTTTGAAAAATCACTCCATTTATGACGTGATTAGTCATTTCCTAAATATATGTTTAGTTATTTTCCAAATACCATTTTAAACTTCTGTGACATAAAATTATCTTACTTTTCATTAAATTTAAGTCTTATCTATATTTTATTTATAAATTATAATATTTCATTTATAATAAATACAAAAAGAAACATGTTAGAAAACATGTGTGCTGGTAGTGCCTAGTAATAAATGGTTCTCATGCAATATTATTAGAACTGAGAGCGTGCAAATTCAGTGCGTTGTCATTTGGTGTAATTAGTTAAGCCTAGTTTACACGAGGCGGAGGAATATCCTGGAAGTAGAACTTTGACAGGCCTTCAGAAAAGTATGAAGTAAACGTGAATCTATTAAAGGAAGCGACCCCTACGTGTCTCTTTGTACTAACTGGCGAAGTTTCATTTCCAAGGGCGCGCATGAGCTATCTCAGCCAAAACGGATTGTTAACACATTGAGGTCTGCACACATTTACTGGCACTTAAGACAAATTAGAAGTGAGTCACCTGTATTCACTACTGCAAGAACGTTTGTTTTGTTGATGTCTGTGTTAAAACTCACCAACGTCCTATTGGTTCATACCTCATCGCACCCTACCCTGTACTTTACAGTGTTCATTATTGGCTGGTCATCAACCAACGGAGAGCCGAGCTGATATTGACCCAATCAAATGTCCTTTATCATATAAAGGGATTCACAATCAATCATGTCCCTATGAATGGGTATTCAATAAACAATTCTATCGTTAGAAATATTATTGGTACTGTGCTGTCGTGTTCTTATGAGGTCATGTTAAACACTAGCCGAACAAAGACAGCACATACATGCGAGTTTTGTTCTAAATAACAAAGAAAATTCCAAATTATCTTTGCTCGAGCTACATTCGAGCATAGTCTACAAAGTTTTAAAGAAACAAAAGAAAACTACATAATTTCCGTTTTGCGGCATTCTACGACATTTACTGGTGATGATCTTTAGCGCAGTTTAAATCACGCATTTCTTTAGCCGAGTTTAACCCTTTGGAGACGGCGCAAATTTGCTGGCACTAAGAACAGAATTGTAGTGACCTGCCTATATTCTCCACTGCGGCAAGATCACTTGTATTGATCTCTATAGTTCCACCTACGTTCATCCTATTGGTCCTGTCTACACCGGACACGCTTACTCTACTTTGCAACATTCTTTAATTGTCTGGCCGTCGCTAACGAAGTCGCGTGTTGACCGTGTGCCGATTGCCCGTGTCGAGACAGAGGTGACAAGTTTTACAATCCAACGTGTGCACGTAAGAAATTATTACGAAGAAAAGTTTTAATCGCACAAATTGCAATGTTTGCTAATTGTTATTTATTGCTTAGATTCCGATAAACTCCAGCGACACAGTAAAGCTATACATGTGCGAATTTTGTCTTGAAGAGCAAAGAAATTTCCATATAAAGGTATCCCCGAATATATACGTGCATACTTATTAAAGGGTTAAACATTGACAGTGTGAACTTTCGTTCGAACAGTAACAACATGAAGCGTAAATTGTGATAATTGTTTGTTAGTGTTCAGTTTTGAAATTGCCCGGTGGATAAATGTCAACGTTTTGTCTCGTTTGCATCTTTTATATTTTTAAAACTTTTTAATTTTTTTTATTAATGCTTGTGTTTTTGTGGATCGATTAAATTCAACCGAAATTTCGTGGGCCAAGGTGGCTTAGCGATTAGCACGCTCTCTCCCACCAAGGCGAACCGGGTCCAATCCCCGGTCGGGTCACCGGGTCCCCTCAAGTGGGAATCGTGCCGGACGATGCCGTTGGTCGGCGGGTTTTTTCGGGGATCTACCGTTTCCCCCACCCCTTCATTCCGGCGCCCGCTCCATATTCACTTCATTCTCCCTCATCGGCTCTCAAGACCTCGCTGTTAAGAGCCGCCCAAATCTCTTCACTTATCAGCAGTTGCGCTATAATCAGGTTCAACTGTTATTTCCTGAATGAAAATGTAGAGGTGTCCCTCGCGAAACACTGCTGTTTTTCTTTACATGTGTTTGTTATTATGCAGTTAAGACAGTATTTTAGTAATTTTGTTTATTTTTTCTCGCTTTATAGTGTATCTTAAAACATATTTGACGGAATTATTGTACAGCTCTGTTACTGTTGGCACGTGTAACCTCTCTAGAAATAATTATTTTAGAAATGCAGTCCATAATGTTTCCAGTTTCCGTGTAGTAGGTATTTATAACAGCTACAATTCAAAACATAATTGAAAAATCCAGCGTTGTGTTTCACTGTTATGTACTGCGCTAAATTCCCCATAATTGGTTTACTATGATAATAATATTCAATTTCTAGGGTTATTTCCTGTAAGGTTTGTCCTCCAACATCGCGAGAGTGGAATAAAATATATATATAAAAAAATTCAATCAAATATTCTTCATAATTTATACTAATATGTATATGCTATAACATTGTGTGAGTCCCGTGCTTTTATCAGTATTGCAAAATCGGTTAAATGAGGCCAGAGCCCAAAAATCTTCTCATAAACGTTGATTTATATACAATAGTATAATAATTTCTAACTTATTTGTGGCAACAGACTTCAATCCCCATTCCCACTAATCTTTTTAGTTATTTCTTCTTTAGTGTTTACAATATGAATTAAGTGATCATTAATACGCTACGGTAAAGGCTTTTACCTGTAATAACTACACGAGACCGTTAATTTATTTTCGGTTGTGTAGTGTAATTTGTGTTAAAGGCGTTTTTCTGAATGTAATTTGTACCTCTCAACACACCCTGAAACAATTAAACTGGTATCAGATACGCAAATAATATTTTCAGCATATCAGATACGTAATAACAGTGTTTTATCTTAGTAGCGGGTTCCATCCGTCGGTTTGTTTTGAAATTATGTACAAATGTTAAATAATTGTAGTGGTTTGAAGTCTTGCATCGATCGTTGATTTATCCTGGTACGCACGTCTACATCCTGTATAATCGTTTATTTAGGACAGCTGAGTAAAAAAAATCTGAACATTATAAACAGTGGTACAAATTTGATACAAATTGCTGAAATACATGACGGTTAGCTGTCTTTCACCGCAATACTCATGTTAATACTAATTTTGTAATGGTAATTTATTTGCATCGGAGCACTTATTTCATGCAATATTAAATGGCCACCAAAAAAAATTATTATTTGTAAATAAAGTACATTTTGCTAACTTTATGTATTGGTGGTAATAGCGAACTTAATTGGCAGAGAAGATTTTTACTAGCTTTGCAACTATTTGTTTTTAAACGTCTGAATCATTCAGGACGTGCCGATTGCAGTAATTTATACGAGACTACATAAAATGAACATTACATATTAGAGAAGTCGAGGTTCGAAAACGGTAATTTTGATCAACTATAAGGGTGCGTCCCCCTCCCCTCCCCGGCTCATTTCAATGTAAATGGAATTACCGTGTTGCAGGTAGCAACATTAATCGTGGTGAAAGCAGGTAAAACACAGCCCGGACTCGATTCCCCCCCCCCCCCCAAATGTTCGCGTCCTCGCAGACTATAGCGATCCACCCTTCTGCTTTCCAGCACGACAGCGGTACATCCGCATTTCTTTTGTTCTTCTTCTTTCCACATATTCGTGCGCCACTTGCGTGCACCAGACGTGAAATCGCAGTGACCAAGTAGAATTAAAAAAACATAGAGCAGGGTGTTTTCAACAGCGGGGGGGTTCAACAGCGCGGTGGGGGGGGGGGGGAGGGGGAGGGCAGCAAATGCTTTCCTCGGTATTACGGGCGAGTCGCCCGCAGCTATCTATCCGTATCTATGCTACCTACCCCTCACAAAACTGTGGGCTATTCACGGTTAAATGAACAATTTTTAAGGCCCTGCTAAATTTTTCCTTTCAATTAATTTCTACCTTTCTGCCACTTTTTAATGCAAACATTGCAATATGTCTAATAAACATGGTGTATAAATTTCATCACTCCCATAAATTAACGTCCAAGACTGCAAATAATTATATTTCATAGGGGTTAATGCCTTTTGGGAGGGCCTTAAAAAGTGCTCACTTCGCCGCGAGCAGCCTATACCTAGAGGTAGTGAAATTTCGCGGGAAAATGTGAGTACACCGTAGACTTCAATACTATAAGCACCCGAGCAAGCAGCAGTTTGTCTGTTGTCATTGGTTGTTGTCTGCTTGAGAAGGCGTTTTCATGTTTGATCGGGCCGCTCGGAATTATGCAACATCGGCACGGTTCCTACGTGATTCGTTTGCAGTCAGTTAACACGTGTCGAAAAGTAATTCAGCCAGTCAGGATAAGGGAAACGACCTTACAGTGTTTTGCAATATAACTTGTCGTGGAATCTTTTCGCGAAATTTCAGTGTCCCTAGTTTTACCCACCTAATAAAACATGAAACGTTGCAGAACACCACGTGCGTATTGATTCGTTTGTTCCCAGTACAATGATCAGTGCACGGATGGCGTTATTTCAGCAATGCGTTGAGAAGCAGGCACTTTTCAAGGAATGCACGCCCGTTTATTATCTCAAAAAAAAAAAAAGATTATTGCGAGGTTTGCCGAATACGTTGTGTACGTGACGATTGAGTACTAAGCAGCGCGCATCCGCCTCGCGTGTTTTAGTCAAGCGACATAGAAATACAATCACCGCCTGCTGTATTCACGACGAGAAATCAAAGCGAACCGTGCTGTATTGTAGCGATTATCTATTTCCGCGCCGCTGATTGGTGCGCAGGCAGACGACGACGTCGAATGTTCAGTTAACAGACGAGGCGCCGTAACGAGTACTTAAACGGCACGGGACTCCACTACACAAGAGATAATATTATTTTACAGCAGAGATGTGTTGTTAAATGGGTGATTGTTTGTGCGGGTTGCATAGCTATGGGAAATCAGGCGCGGCCGACTCGCCCGGTATAACGGATTGTTCGCACGTAAGGAAACAGTGCTACTGATGCGTAAGCTATGCCACTTCTAAATATGATTTTTTTTTTTCATTTCACACGGTATTATAGGCTATCCACGGTAAAGTGAGCACTTTTTAAGGGTCTGTTAAATTTTTCCTTTGAGCCGATTTTTATCTTTCAGTCACTTTTTAATATAAGCATTGCCATGTGACTTAATAATATATAAAGTATACATTCCACTGATCTCAAAAGTTACCATCTGAGGCTGCAATAAACGATACTTATTAGTGTTTAATGCCTTTTGGTAGGGCCTTAAAAAGTGCTCATTTTACCGTGAACAGCCTGTACCTGGTATCCCATACCTAACCTTGTAATGGCACTAGTGGGCCTGCCTAGTGTTTGATGCGCGCTTTTGCCTACGATGAATTCCTCGGACGGTCACCCATCCAAGTACTGATCCCGCCATAACCTGCTGAACCATGTCGATTAGAAGACCACCAGGTTACAAGGTTGGTATGACCGTCAGCACATGTCATACTAGAAGACGCTGTGTTCAGTCTGAACCATGTCGATTAGAAGACCACCAGGTTACAAGGTTGGTATGGACCGTCAGCACATGTCATACTTGAAGGAAGCTGTTGTTCAGTCTGGAACCATGTTGATTAGAAGACCACCAGGTTACAAGGTTGGTATGACCGTCAGCACATGTTATACTAGAAGACGCTGTGTTCAGTCTGAACCATGTCGATTAGAAGACCACCAGGTTACAAGGTTGGTATGACCGTCAGCACATGTCATACTAGAAGACGCTGTGTTCAGTCTGAACCATGTCGATTAGAAGACCACCAGGTTACAAGGTCGGTATGGCCGTCAGCACATGTCATGCTAGAAGACGCTGTGTCCAGTCTAAACGTAAGTATTCGCATTGACTTATCCCATTATAAACTTCACTATTATGTTTAGAGTATAACATTACCGAGTTGCTGGGTTTTTTTAACGCGTAGAAGGAAATTGTACTTGAATTCCAAAGAAAGCGATTTGAAATACTTATGAAACAATCTATTATTGCGAATCATATCACCTAAGAAGCGGAGAAAACGCTGTCGCTATTGTATCCTTCTCAAGCAGTACTCGTGCGTCACGACGCGAAAATCGATCGACTATCCTACACCATGTAATTGGTTCAATAAATTAATGTAATAATTAAAGTCATAAATATTTGCTACAAGATTGGTTCTAAAAAAAAAAGCGTTTTTAAGCAGACACTGATACAGTTAAATGCGCGAGACTTTATTTTGTAATGGCAATGGTGAGCTTATGAGTTTTTGTTAGTTATTTTTAACAAATGCTTCAAAGGCACAGCGCCGCTTTTATCAAAAAAAATATGCTCCAATGATAATTTTTATCAATAAAACCATACTACACTGTAATCGTTTAGAGATAGTTTAATGCCAAAGTTCTATTTCCGGGACATTCCTTCGCCTCGTGAAACTAAGCTTAACTAAGTCTAGAAAATTACACCAATGAAAAACGCATCGAATTCGTGCCCACTCAGTTGTGATAATATTTTGCATGATAACAATTTCTTATTAGGCGCTACCAACATGTATTTTTCTCACTTTTTAAAATTCATTTTTATTATAAATCAAATATTATAAAGTATCAATAAAATGAAAGTAAAACATCAGTTTGACGATTAAAAAAAAAGTACTTCTATGTTAACAGAAGTATTAACACACAGAGATCTCCAAACATTTACTGCCACTTAAGACAAATTAGAAGTGAGTCACCTATACCCACTACTGCAAGAACACCGGTTCTGTTTGTTTCTGTGTAAGAACTCACCATCCTCCTATTGGTCCATACCACACAGGACATTACCGTGTACTTTACAGCGTTTCATTATTGGCCGGTCATCAACTAATCGATAGCCGAGCTGATATCGACCCAATCAAATGTCCTTTATCGTATAAAACTATTTATAATCAGTCATGTCTCTTTGAGTGGACTATAAAGGAAAAGAAATTCTATCGTTAGCAATACCATTTTTGCTGCGCTGTCGTGTTCTCGTGATGTAATGTCAAACACGAGTCGAACTAAGACTGCACATCCATGAGAGTTTTGTTCTGAACAACAAAGAGATGTTCAAATTAGTTTTGCTCGAGTTACACACGAGCAAAGTCTACAAAGTGTTAAACGCTTTTGATACATGGCATATCTGGGAAATAACTAAGTACGTCATACATGGGGTGATTTTTCAAAAGTTTGATTAAAATCAGAGTGAAGAAACCGAGAATACACTATATACAATTTAGTTCGGCTATGGTTGGCAACACTGGAGCCGAGCTTCAGAGGGTTCGGGTGAGTTGACAGCCTCCCACGCAAAGGATACCACACGCGTGGAGAGCAATATTTCGTCCTGGAAGGCACCGAGGCGTCCTTCTGCGCTAACTAAGGCTGCCCGGCCGGGACCATTCGTTATGAATGCGGACATGGTACGCTGGGTAATGTAATCCCCTCGCCAGGCTGCTTGGAGCGTGGGCGTCTGCTAAGCCCTGCACGTGTGTGTATGTGCCAGTATGTGCAAGAGAGAGAGAGAGAGAGAGAGAGAGAGAGAGAGAGAGAGGAGAGCCGAAAAATTTTCGCATCGAAACAGATACGCCCTTCGTGTTTCTAGTGGCGACAGGGACGTTTGGCATATTGCCCATGCGCCCCGGGGAAGGCGCGCATTTTGAAACTAACGTGATGATGCGTGGCTGTCGGTAGTTTTTTTTTTTTGTCAGGTTTCCTCTTCGAAACGTTGCAGGGGAAAAAAAAGTGAGGGTGATTGATGAGAAATACGGGATCGCTGCGTTTGAAAGCGACATCTCACTTCGCTAACGTTCGAGTTGGACAACGAATTTAGGAAGGGGGAAACGCATTATTCTATTTCACTTCAAACAAAAAAAAATAAATTGACATTTTTATTTTTTTTATTTTTGTTATATTCGAAAAACCGTGTCTGATAGTTGTTTGTCATTTCAGACTTATTCGTAGGTACAAACCAAATAATTTTATTTCATTCCTCGAGGTGGATGAAATAATTCGTATACTTACATAACATGTGGGTTAGATCCCTTGCTAAAACAGGTTCTTCCTCATTAAAAGCTATAGGAAAAGTAAGTTTAGCTGAAATTCTCCAGAGACAATTCAAAAATACGACGCCCATCCAGTTTCTAAGATGACCTCCCACGGCGCAGTCGGTTAATGCGCCACAGATCTGGGGTGCGGGAGGCTTTGGGTTCGAATCCCGGGCAAGGCATGTCTGTTAATTTAAATTAGGTTATAGATTAGTCTGTGAGCCGCCCCCTGACAAGCCTTCCAGCATAAAATCGGAAGTCGTTAAAAGGCGCTATACAATACAATTCAGTTTCTAATATCCAGAAAAATTAGAATACGCTTCAGTAGCAAGGCGTCAAAATGCATCGACCAAAGAGCTTTTATAAAAAAATTAATCAATACATATTGAAAAACTACTCAAATGTGGCGTGATGTGTGTAACTTATAACACAGTATGGTTAAAATTTAATGGTCCATATAAAATAGAGTATATCTGCAGGCTCACTAAACAGCCCGAGACAGTTTATGATTTAATATGCATCACTTAACATATTTTAAGTTGTCATTTTCGTAGATTTTTGCAGCGGAAAACATTAATTTTGTTTATTTTCTTCTAAATTTATTCATTCAATTTGTACAGCCTAATCGTGAATGAACTGTGTGAAATATGGTGCGCTACTTGGCGCTGGCTGTTACTATACAACAACCGTACAGTCACGTCTGAAAATATTTTCCCGCTGCTCGAACTGAAACAGCTGGAGCTCATGCTAATGACTGAAGTCGTCGCGCCTCGCTTCGTGCGCTATTCTAGTCGCACAGTTAGTTGATCACTTTTTCGGAATATTGCCTAAATTATTATTTCTCCTCACTGCCTATCATTTCGCCAAGTGCAAAAATTAATGTTGCCGTGTATTTAAAGAATTCAAATACACCCACCGATCAAGTGGCACTATCAGATTACATAAACATATGTAGTGAATTACATATTACGTTTTACCAATCCATGCCCCAATGCAAGTGAAACTGAATTAAAACGGCTTCATTAGACACTAGTTTAATGTCTGGACTTTAAAATAAGACGTTGCGACATACGGCTTACATAATTATAACTGACCACGTATATGTATGGATATCTCGAATTAAGAAAGTAATTACGTAGGGTGTTAGTAATTTTCTCTGTTAAGTACGTTACAAAACAAGCAAAATTTATACTCGATGAGAGCAGTACAAAGTACGAGAATATGGTTTTATCGTTCTGATAATCTCGTAAGCTGCGATATAAATTCTGTTCAATGCCACTAATTCTGAACCCCTCAAGTGTGCGACTGGCCATAGAAAACAATTCAAGATGGCTTTACCAACCGAGTTTAGGAAATGTCAAATAATTTTCAAACTAGCTATAAAGGGAAGAATGAATAGATATATCTCGACAATCCCGAATCAAGTTGTCAGACATGAAAACTATATTCATGGTTGACCCCTGTAAGGGTACGTGTGAACAGCGTAATTATCTGCAGTAATTTTAGCCAGTCATATCGCGTATATCGATTACATCCCATATCGAACATGAGCTGTGCACTCGCGGCTTGTTAACAGGTGCTAATGCTCGATCACTGTTTTAAATCAGTGGGGACGGTGTGTCGTGTTAGCTGATTCGCCCCTGCTTCGCTGGGTTGCTGCCAATAGCTGACAGCACTGCCATAGTTGGCAAGAATGGCATTTGATAACCGAGGCCCAATAACGTAACTTGCTCGCTAGTCAGTGGCTCGACTCCCGTGGGAATCAAATGGGTCATTACAAAATTCCACCATACAAGTCGACTTCAGAAATACACAAGGTCACACTATAAAAAAAAAAAGTTTAATTTTACACGCAAGTGGCAGCAGAATTTCTATGGAGCTCTGTGTATTTCGCACCTACAAATGTATTTTTTTTTATCTGCGTCAAGAACATTTATTATATCATTTAGTAAAATAGACGTGTTAATGTACTAAAGGCTGTTCACGATAAAGTGAGCACTTTCGAAATCAACTTTAGAGAAAAGTCACCGCCCATACCTGCATATATTTTAACGTGCGAACTGAGTGACATGCGCCCAGTTAAGTTTGTAACGGAGAATGGAAAGTAGTTCCATGTCTTAATGTCGAATAAAAAGTGTCACGTAACCATTTGTAATAACTTCAATTATTTCTTTCACTTTTTTTTAAAGACATCTAAGTGTAAAAATGAGCAGATGTGCAAAATATTATTACGTTTGTAATAATTTCATAGTTTCACTTGACCAACCAATGAATTATGTGATGACGCTCATAGTAATGTTAATTTTATATCGGACGGAAGAAGACACAATTTGCATGCAAGTAGATCCTAAGCAGGGCTTTCAAATGTGCTTATTTTAGCGTGAACAGCCTTTACTAATTATACTCTGGACTGTGCAAATTACTATTTTTTAATTACTGAATTAACCGAAACAGCGATAATTCATTTCTTTACTGTTGTATTCAAAAACTATAATTTTCTTTATCCCATAGGAAATTTTTTTGAGATCTACAATTTTCTGACTCCCAAAGTGAAACCACTTCCGGACAATACTAAGAAAATTTTCGGAGGGGAAGTGTTTAGGAAGGGGGGCCATCAGTCTCCTTGCAGGGGAGTTCTCTGTTTATTCAACATGTTCTCCGCAGCTTCGTTTCTTCACTGGAACATCATTCAGGCTAACACAGTAGGAATAGCACTAAAACCCTGGGCGGTAGATGTATTTCCATTTATCCTAAACTGTTGATCCTGCTGGCTGTTATAAAGAAACTCGTATAAACGAACTCCGCAGACCTCAGACCATAAAACCATAGAGGAGTTCGCTCATCGAACACAGACTCCGTCTGGAGTGCTAACAGACTAAGAATCGAGGGAAGTGGGAGCAAGAGGTTCAAGCACGATGATGGGAAAAACCTGCAGAGTTTTAGAGGAGCCTCTATTCTCGCTCTGCTGAACTACTCTTGAATTTTTCTACCTACTTCCGGAGAGATATTCCCTTGGCGATGTAACAAGTCCATATATTTCATTAAACTATAGCAACAGATTTCCTTTCTCAAAGAAGCAACCAGTAATCATAGATAGTCATTTTAAGTTCAGAATGGAAAATGAAATATCCTAAGTCTAGCATAATCCTGATCACAAAAAAAAAATTCTTGATTTTTTTTTTATGATAACTCTCTTTTTTAATAACTAGCAACTATCTTCCTAAGATGTACGTGTAGTGTATTTACGTAAGTATACTCAATTTCTGGACCCCAAAGGAATTCCGTTAATTCCCCCCCCCCCCTACCTTCCGGTTCACGTTATCAAATATGACAAAGAGCATTTCAGTTAAACAGTAATAGTTGTTTGTTATTCTTACATGCACAAACGTAAGATTTCGTAGGAATAATTACCGATTACTTGTGTTTAGAGACATGCAAAATTCTAGTTATTATTTGAAGACAGGCGTGACTTCAAACACTTGTGTTTTGTGTTGCCTATTATGTCATTGAACTAAAGTTTCTTAGGACACGCCCAGGACGGTTTTGGACCAATAGGAAACCACTGACGAGAAGCTGGCCATATCACGTCGAACCAGTCGAAAGAGAAAATGAGTCCTCGCTGCTACAGAAGCCAATAAAGAAGTGACACCGGCTCGAACAAATGTAGGACTGTGGATTTTAGTCTGCTGCCACAAAATAACGCGAATTTTTCATGTCACTGCTTATGGTATAAATAAGGAAGAAGACTGAACAAATATGACGAAGGACCAAAATTCTTGGTCTGAATGTCTAATGAGATCGAACATGTTGAGACATTGGCAGACTCCAATAAAAATATCAATTAATTTCTCAATTGCATTTAATGACTATTTTGTACTATTAATAAGCAGTCTGACTGTTTTCTCAGGCTTATTTGGAGATAGTAGATCTCAGCATGAGTACGTCTGATTAAAAAAAAGTAATAAGTATGGCAAAATAGTATAAACAAAAATCAGGCGAAAAATCTCTTTGCAGGAAAAACAAACCAAAACGTAAAAACTAAATTCAATTACAACTGAGATATATAGGCTGTTCACGGCAAAATAAGCACTTTTGAAAGCCGTGCTTAAGATCTACTTGCGAGCACATTGTGTGTTCATCCGCCTTATATAAAATTAACGTTGCCATGGGCCTCATCACTTTATTCATGAGTCGGTCAAGTGAAAATGTGAATTTATTAGAAAAGTAAATGTTTTACAAATCTGTTAATTTTTACACTGCGATACGTTAAAAAAACAGGGAGCTAAAGAAATAATTTAAGTTATCACAAATGGTTACCCTAACCTTTTTATTCAACGTTAAGATATGGAAATACTTTCCCTCCATCATTACCCACTTTACTGGGCGCATGTCACTCAGTGCGCCCGTTAAAATATACGCAGGCAGGGCCAGTGACATTTTTCTAAGGTTGATTTCAAAAGTGCTCACTTTATCGTGAACAACTTTTACTTAAAATACAGCTGTGCTAGGCTTTGAGAGACCTCAAATTTCAAAGTACTATTGTATATGAAAATAAGTGCTGCTGCTATATAACTGTGTAAATAAATAAATGTCCCGCTCGACCTCCATACACCACAAGCGACTAGAATTTGAAACACGTAATATCTAACATTACTCAAATTACGATCATCCCTTTCGCTGTGAACAGTTGAGATCGTTTCTCTCCGATCCGAGTGCAAACTTGAAGCGTCGCTCGATCGTCGAGAATATAAGGGACGTAACTGGCAGAGGGCGCTCAAGCTCGAGTTTCCCGGAAGAGTAGACGGCTGAATAAAGGTAGATAAACTCGCCGAAGGAACTTCGAGCTGGGCACAACGAGCTCCAGGAAACGTCAGACATTACAAGGGCTCCGAGCTCTCTAACAGCACGCTCCAGGAAGGACCCCGAGTAAGTACGGGCGTCGGAACACCAAAATTAGAGTTTTACGCTCTAAATATGAATCAGCGAGAATTTCATTTCACTGTTTCAATCAGTCAGACGTGTCTGACTGATTCACTTATCGATTCAGTGACATTTTCCACTCACAAATAAGTCCCCGTCCCCCCACCCCCCGCACTTTTTACTCAGTGGTATATTTTTGACTGATGGATAAGTTAAACGGCGCGTAAAAATTGCCGTTAAACAACGCGTATCGAGTGAACTAACAACGAATGAACTAATAAAAACCAATACGAAATACTTTCTAAAATGTGTTTCGTCTTTCGAAACGCCATTTTATGAGGTAACACGAATACGCAGCCTTTCATTCCATTTTTGCTTCTTTCATTTCGTTTCCATGTAATCGTCACAGCGCTCTGTTTGAAGGTTTAAACGGCATATACCGTAATGAAGAGACCGCACTCACTCATATATACTATTCGTTTCAACAGTCCTAACAGTACCAATGAAACCGAAAACGAAAAGTAATAGCATAGGATTTAAATCTTCACGATTTCGCGGCAAAACTATCACTCACATATTTTTTCCTCTTACTACTTCGTCCTAGCGTGGTAGTGCAGGTGGCAAGGTAACGACCTAAGTGCGCGAGTTCATTTCTGGCCACCACCAAAATTTATTCTTTTACCTTTTTTTAAAAAAAATTACGGTAAATTGTGCAATATAAATAGTTAATTATCGTAAATATGTTTATTCAACGCAATTATTTGGCCATATTCAATAGAAAATAAACCATATTTAAGTTGCCGATGCCGTCGACCGTAACTTATTCAATCAGAGAATTTTTTCGACTGAAAAAATCAGTGGTTTTCCACTGATTCTATGTGGAGCCATGGAATTTTACTGCGAATCAGTAGTTTCCCACTGATTTGAATTTAGGGTGTACAACTGAAAAACATTTTTGTTTGTTTGTAGAGAGAGCACTTTTGCAATCAACCTTTGAAAATATCACGTGCGATAACTATGTGGTGGGTGGGGGAGGGGGTGGGGGCGGAGAGATCAGGGCAGCTCTCAACATCGAGGTGTTGAGAGCCGATGAGGGTGAGACGAGACGAGTAATGAGCAGCGCCGGAATACAAGGACGGGGGGAACGGGAGGAACCCGAGAAAACCCGCTGACCAGCGGCATCGTCCGCCACGACGACACCCACATGCGAAATTCCGGAAGCGACCCCCGCAGGGAATTTAACCCGGTTTGCCTTGGTGGGAGGCGAGTAGTATAACCAATACACCACCGCGGCCCCAAAATAGTTCTAAGTCTCAACGTTGAACTGCGAGAGTGAATTTTAAGTTTATGGTCACTGTATTTACGATTTATTGATACGAACATGTTTACTATTTTCATATTTTTATTTATATTAATCATAAGGGATTACGTGGGCGGTGCATGTATCAAGTGATCAGGTCTATGGCGACGTCAATTTTACAGTTGGCGCAAAGATACAAGTTTGAGAAGATAAATAGATCATAAGCGAGGCTTTCAAAAGTGTTCAATTAACCGTGAACAACCTGTATATTCTATTCGCGGTAACTTCACACTTTTTGAATCAAATCTTTTAAAAATAACCTTATGTATGATGTAGTTCTTTCGATTAATACGTCATGTATCGGAAGCATTTTATACCTCTGTTTACGTAAAAGTTTATTATTTTTTATTATTTTTACTTAAGTTTTATCTATACCTTTTCGTATTTCTTTTTCAATTAACATGAATAAAACAGAGAGAAAATTGGTGTATTGGCAATGCCTAGTATAGGCTATTCTCGGTAAAATGAGCGCTTTAGGAAACTCTACTTGTATGCGCATTGTGTATTCTGCTTACAATTGTAAAAATAACAATGTAATGGGCCTGAACACTTTATTCATGCGTCGGTCAAGGGGACCTGAGAAATTATTAGAAACGTAAAACATTTTTAAATTGTTTTATTCTCGCTTTATAAAAAAAAACAGAAAGGTAACGAAAATATTGCAGTAGTCACGAATGTTTAATCAACAGTTTTAAATTAACGTCAAGACATAGAACTACTTTTTCGTCCGTCGTAGCCAACTTTACTGGGCACCATGACAGTCAGTGTGCGAGTTAAAATATACGCAGGTATAATATATTCACGGTAAAATGAGCAATTTTGAAAGCCCTGCTTAAAATCTATTTGTATGTACGTTGTGAATTCTTCCGCCTTATGTAAAATTAACATTGACATGGGGCTGATTACTTTATTCATGCGTAGGTCAAGTGAAATTCTGAAATTATTAGAAAGTAAATATTCTACAGATCTGCTCGTCTTTACACTTCGATGCATTAAAATAAAAACATAAAACGAAAGAAATAATTTAAGTTGTCACAAATGGTTACCTAACATTTTTTATTCTACTTTAATATACGGAACATCTTCCTATCCATTGTTACCAACTTTACAGGATGCATGTTACTCAGCGCGCCCGTTAAAATATATGCAAGTAGGGCCAGTGACATTTTTCTGAGGTTGATTTCAAAAGTGCTCACTTTACCGTGAACAGCCTTTTGGAAACAGTTCTCACTCTAAATATTATTAAACTGAGTGCGCACGAAAGCGGTACGTTGCCACTTCAGCGTAATTTGCCAGCGGAGGAATAATCGGAAAGTAGAACTTTAGCAGAGCTTCAGAAATGTTGCAAGTAGCCATAAATGCGTCATATGAGGAATGCTATACGTAAGGGATAAAGCACCTCCGCGTGTTTGGAGTAAGTTTCCTGGATCGATGTCTGTGGCGCCATCGTGCGGTAACCCAAGTAACTTAACGTTAGTAATCGTCTATTGTCTACACCCGCTTCTTTTTGCCACTGGCTGACGCTATAAGCGTGTGAGTTTGGTCTTGTTATAGCGGACCTACACTCACGCAGATCTCACCGAACAGGCAAAGCAAGGCAGCGCCGACAGAAAATTAAAGATCTCGCCTCGTCCACGTTAACCGTGCAGACGACGCTCTTAACAGTGAGGTCTTGAGAGCCGATGAGGGCGATTGAAGTGAACATGGAGCGGCGCCGGAATGAAGGGGCGGGGGAAACGGGAGATCCCCCCCCCCCAAAAAAAAACCCACCGACCAACGGCATCGCCCGGCACGATTCCCACTGGCGAAAATCCGACGACCCGGCCGGAGATTGAATACTGTTCGCCTTGGTAGGAGGCGAGCGTGCTAACCGCTGAACCACCATGGCCCGCGACATTATTAAACAACATGTGATCATAAAATCACCACCATCTCGTTTCACTGAAGGCAACGCCTTACTCAGATCTATCGCGAATAAAATCACGGGCTTGTTTAGGTTTATAATCCGCTTATATACAATAAAAGACTGTCCCGGGGTCTAATAAATCCTCGTCCAGTCTATAATTTAAACTTTTTTTTTTTCCTTCAGAATTCCATAATAAAAAGGACATTATACTAGGTAAAGGCTGTTCACGATAAAGTGAGTACTTTAAAAATGAACCTTGGAAAAAAGTCTGCCCCTGCATGCATATATTTTAATGGGCGCACTGAGTAACATTCGCCCAGTAAAGTTGGTAACGAGGGAAGGAAAGTAGTTCTATATCATAACGTCGAATAAATAGTTTTAAATAACACTTGACGAATAACTTAAAAAAATTATTTCTTTTGGTTTCTGTTCTTTAATGCATCGAGGTGAAAATATGAGTATACTTGTAAAGTATTTACTTTATTAGTAATTTTACAGTTTTTTTTTGACCGACGCACAATAAAGGCCATTGGTGCATGAAAGCAATATATTTATATCATTTCTGTCATAACTTGTTTCACAGCGGATTTTTCAAAATTTTTGGCTCTTCAAGACGTATATAACAACTTTTAGCACCTTCTTAAGTTGTTAGATATTCATTGCCGTCATTATTCTCGGAGCACAGATGGAAGAAAAGAAAGAATTGTTGTCTTCTTATCTGCAATCAATGCTCCGAGAATAACGAACATTGCGAATTTGTAACAACGTAAGAAGGTGCTCAAATGTTGTTATGTACGTCTTGACGAGCCAAATTTTTTGAAAAAAATCAGCTGTGAAACATTTATGACAAAAATGTAATAAATGTACTTCTTTCATGCACCAATGGCCTTAAAGTGATGAGGCCCATGTCAATGTTAATTTTACATAAGGCGGAAGAATACACATCGTGTCTACAAGTAGATATTAAGCAGGGCTTACAAAAGTGCTCATTTTACCGTGAACAACCTATAGCAGCCTCACTGCCGCGTCCTCCCACGACCTATGTGCAAGCATAGACCCGGGGTGGGGGGCGGGGGATTGTTAATGGAAACCAGGGTTTGCAGGGGCGACTTGGAAAGTTTTAAAGACAGCTGCGAGCCTAGCTAATGCACACAATTTTATGCGAGGGAGGGAGAGGGAGGAGGTTAGTTTCTCTTTTCCCCGCCCATAATTCAATTAAAGACAACTGGGAGGACAAGGGTCCCCCTCCCCCCTCCAGAGGATTGTACTATTGTACTACCCCCGCCTACGCGCTGAGGAACTTGCTCTACGTTTAGCAGTGTGCAATCTAAAAAAAAAAAAAAAAACAATGGCTTCATAGAAGGGAAGTAAATCATCACATTCGTAATTTTCCTTTCATTACATTGGTGCGATTCTCTCATTTATCATAACACATGTCATTTTGTTAGACAAGTCTCACTTTTTATCATATTTTCGTTACGATAAATACAATTTCGTGACTGACAAGAGTATAAGCAGTTTCCAAACTTAGTGAATATACCAGAAAGTACATACATATGTCAATAAACATTTTAAAATGTCTAATTGGACAGCTGAAAATAAATAAACTTATTTAAATAAGATTAAATCAATTCTACATAACATATTGTGAAGCATACAACATAAAGATAAATTAAACTAGAAGCCCTAATGTAAATACTTGCTTATCTTATCGTATAAAAAGACTACGCTGGGCTGGTGAAAATAATTACATACATTAGGAGAACGAGATGGTAAGAGTGTTATTGCTTGGTTCCTAATATAAATTATATCATTACTTTTTTTTTTTTTTTTTTTTTTTTTTTTAACGTTTTCCGCTTATAGTGTTCAAACCTGGTTTTGTTAATATTGATCTTTTTATATTTATATTGTTGTTGATGTTATTAATTTAATTTAGTTTTCTTTTATAATTCTAATTTTGTATTATGTTTAGCACGGTCTTCAATACTCTTCCTACCTACAGAGAAACTCAAATTGATTTACAAGGAAAAGATAGGCACTTGCAAACATTAAAGCTGTAGCAATAATTGCAGTAAATACTAACGCGTTGATAAATAAACCGCGTGTTCGGAAATAGACTTTTAATTGTTAATTGGTTTACTGTAGTATATTAAATTGTATCCATTATGCAACGAGAACTGCTTACACAAAAAAAGTTCAATTATTTATTCTAAACGGTGTAATGAGTCTTGTAAATAATTCAGTTAGAAAAAGCTGTTAATGCCATGCGTGGTACGCACTGAGAATAACTACCCAAGGTAGCAAAATATACTATTAAAAATAAAATTCGCCATTTACCCAATGATATTTTCTGACTGAAAAAAAAATCTGTGATTTCTAATATTCCATTGAAGTACGTATTTCTCACTATATTGTTGTCGGAAGTCTTGGAAAAATTTTCACTGTTTTTTCTATTAAAGACTGATCAAGATAAAGTGAGCACTTTTGAAATCAACCTTAGAAAAACTCACATTTGCGTAGTAAAGTTGGTAACGATGGATGGAAAATAGTTCCACATCTTAACGTAGGATGAAAAGTGTTAGGTAACCATTTGTGATAACTTAAATAATTTCTTTCGCGTTCTGTTTTTTTAATGCATGGAACAGTGAAAATGAGCAGATTTTAATGATATTAACTTTCCTAAAAATTTCCACAGTTTTACTCGACCGACGCGCGAATAAAGTGATGAAGCGCGTGGCAATGTTAATTTTACATAAGGTGGAAGAATGCGTAACGTGCATTCAAATAGATCTTATTTTCAAAAGTGCTCAATTTATCGTGAACATCCTATAAGTGCTCGCGAATACATAATGGAGTTAGATACGCAGGGTACGGAACTCGATACCTTTGACCTCCAGTATGCCTTCTGATTACGAGTGAATAAAAAGCACATTCTAATTTTCTTTTCTTTTTTCTTTTTTTTTTTATTCTACTTGACTAAAACGTTTTCTTTGCACCGACTTGTACAGGCATCGGGTGTACGATTAAAGCAATTGTTTCCTGCGCAGTGCTCGATTGCAGAAACGTAATATCTCGAGGGTACGTTTGCGAAAATGATAAGCCTTCGAGCAGGAGTCACGTCACCGAAACGAACCGAACCAAAGCGCCCAACCTCAAGTTCGGAACGAGACTAGCCGGCGGACGCGAGGAAAGTTCCCATCGCAAGTCGCACGCACGGATGACGTGTCTGATTGAACGCTCCGTGCTCGATAGGAACTACCTTCTTCGCGGAGGGAAAAAGTCAGTAAGGGCGAGAGTGCACCGGAGGCGCTGGTCGCCGTCGACGCTCTACCTCTAAAAGTTTGCTCTTCTCCTCGCCTGGGTCATCTCACGAAGTTCGAACGTTAATTTGGAGTTACGGTGTCTGAATTCTCTCGCGAGAACTGAAACTCCCTGAAGACGCTTCAAAAGTCTAAAGTCTAGAAGACGGGGCTCGAACAAACCACGCCAGAAATTATGGTTACAACTTCTTTAACGGGCACTCATAGGTGCCATTATTTTGAAAATAATTCTTATCATAACGCATACAGTTTAAAATTTTCCATTTAGGGTTTCTTTTTTTACACTATTAAGTAAACTGTAATCTTACAAACTCTCGATCTCTTGAAGTGTTATTATCCATTGATAGAGACATGCAAAATTCGCGTTATTGTTAAAAGACAGACTGAACTCCAAGTTACTGTGCGTTTGATCGAATTAAGTAGTTGGCCGGAAACATGCCTTGGATAACTCTTGTTCCAACAAGACAATGTGTGCCGTGGAGCGGCAAATCTCTTTCAAGGAGCTCGGGCAGGTAGGTGACTTCGATCGAAGTGCAGCTGCCAATCTAACCGCAGGCTGTGCTCACTCGTTTATACGTCAATGGAGTTTATCCTGCCACAGAACGACAACGCGAATTTTGCACGTCTCTAGCAATTGATATACAAGCAAAACTAATTTTCTCGGCAGTGCCGTATTCAAGACGCTATCGTGGCTACTATATATAAAAAAAAAAAGCTGCCGTCTCTCGTTATTTCGTATTCTAGGATTTGTAAAGAGAATTATGCTGTGACGATGCCGTGCTCACTAGTTCGTAGAAATTTCGTCTTAAAAGGTGTACCATAACTCCAGAAAAACTTATTCGGTGCCATTTCCTCTTGTGAATGTTGAAAAGTGTACATTTTATCTTTGACGGTTGAGATTTTAAAGCTCTTTGCAGAATGTCAACGACATGCCAGCATCGACTGCAAGAACGATAATTATCTCGTCTTTCATTAAATGTTTAAGTGTGAGTAAACGAGTTGACAGCATCAAGCTCTGAAAATTTTCGTCGTGCTGAGGTAATTTAAACTACTGTATCTGAAGTTCTTTGAATGGTACCGCTTCAGTGCTAGAAAGAAATTATATCGCTGTATTCCTAGAAGAGCTGCTGCACTTAATAACCCTTTAATATTTAGTGTGAAACTGTAGTTTCTTATTCAGTTCGGAAATAATTTTACCAGAAATTACACTAATGTTTGTAAAAAAAAATGCAACAACAAGGATTGTGATCGAAATGAACTTTATACCACGGATTAGGTATATGCTATTGACGGTAAAATGAGCACTTTTAAAAGCCGTGTTTAGTGTCTATTTGGATACACATTGTGTATTCCTCCGCCTTATGTAAAATTAACATTGCCATGGACCTTATCACATTATTCATGCGTCGGTCAAACGAAATTTTTAAATTATTAAGAAAGTAAATACTATATATATCTGCTCATTTTAACACTTATGAATTGGAAAAGCAGAAAGCCAAATAAATAATTTTAAATTCTCACAAATGTGGTTACCTAACACTTTTTATTCGACGTTAAGATATGGAGCTACTTTCCATCCATCGTTACCAACTTTACTGTGCGAATGTCACTCTGTGCGCCCATTAAAATATATGCATGCAAGGGCAGTGATTTTTTTCTAAGTTTCAAATCTAAAGTACTCACTTTATCATGAACAGCCTTTACATGACAATACACAATCGATTAGGATTACAGAACTGTACATAATCTCTGTCCTTGAGAATTCAGTATGGTGTGAAGCCCCCGCGTGCTGCAATCAGGGCCCCTGAAAGCCGTGGCATGGAATCAAAAAAGGACCTGTATATGTTCCTGGGGAATCTTCTTCCACGCTGTTCGTATGCGAGTCCACAAAGCATTTACAGTGGTTGCTGGAGGTCCGTGACTTACAAGTCACCGACTAACCATATCCCAGACATGTTTGATGGGCGACATGTCAGGCGAACGTGCAGGCCAGGGAAGCAGTGGTACCCGCCGTTCATCGAAGGTTTGCACATTCCTCGCCACATATTTCCTGCTGAAATATGGCCTGTGGAGTTGCCTGAAGGAGGGTCAGTACCGCGAAGGTTGAATTCCACTGCGCGAAAAATTTTGCAGCAATTTTATAAAAGTGAATTAAATTATTTATTCTCAAAAACAACAATTTTACTGTTCTTGTATTCGACATTAACAGTTTATAACAGTGAAACCATCATTGGAAAAGAACCACTTTTGAGTGTAGTATAAATCTTTGCCTTTTTTAAACTGCATAGTTAGCAACGGTTTAAAATGATTACGTGTAAGTAAATTGTGTTATGGTTTAAAGCTATAATTTATAAACTGCGGCAGTAAATGGGGCCTCAGATATATTTTGCCCCGGGGCTCACATTTTCCCGAAACGGCTCTGATATCGCATGTAGTATCCAAAGGCGCCCCAGACCATTACAATTGCCGTTTGTCTGCTATGCAGCTCCACAGCGCAGGCTGCCAGACAGCGGTCACCGCGGTAGAGTCTGACACGTAAGCGACCATCACTGTAGGACAGGTTGAAGCGGGACTCGTCCGTAAACACTATACACTTTGCCACTGGGCACGCCAGCGACGGCACTCACGTGCACAATGCAGTCTGAGGTGTTTGTGGTTTCTGGAGAGTGGAAGCCGACGCAGTGGCATGCGTGCCACCAGTCCAGCCCGCAGCATACGGCGTCGAACCGTCGACGCAGACAGGTCGACGTCCGTTGCAGTGCTCCAGTGAGGACGAGGATGTACGATCCGTTACGGCCATGCGGACAAGATGGCTGTCGCCCCGTGCTGCGGTCACATCGTGTGGTCCAGTGCCCGCTCGTCGCTGCGTACGACCCTCCGCTATCCCCTGGTTCCACACACGCATCGCTGTCGCGGCAGCACATGCCCTGTACGTGCAGAAATTTCAAGGTACGACAAACACGTTTCCCGGAGACCGATCATTATTCCCGGTTCGAACTCACTCACATGCTGATATGGCGCCCTTTGGCGTCGACGAGGCGTACTGGCACTTGCTTTCGCCTCGTTTGACGGCTATTCACTGACTGAGCTTGGCGTAACACGACCTTTCCGGTCACACAAGAGAGGGCGCTGCTGGATCTACGTGTACGCCGTCTCTTTGCAGTTGTAATCACTAGAGCCCCGAGTATTTTGTGGATTAAGTTTGCAGCAAGATAGGCTGGACAGCCCTATATACACTCGAGACACTACCGTTTGCTTATTGGTTGCTGTGATAAAGTGAGGTTTCTAGTACAGGGCTGTTAAACACTCTCTCTCACACACACACACACACTACTGCTTCCTGCTTATTACTGGCTCTAGGGTTAAACGGGGTGTGTCAAAAAAAAAGTGTCGTCCAATCACAGCGGTAGGAGAGACTCGTGGCTCTAGTAATCACTTATTGCTGGTACACTGTTCTACACATCCTCCGGGTTTGGATTCATTCGGGCCATTTTGTCCGGGTGTTGTCATTTTCACAAACTTTGCTGCATATAGGTACAGAAGTGTAGACAATACAAAATGACAAAACATTTCTTTTGGCGTTTAGCCGTCAATTCGTAATCGTGACTTAAAAATATATTCCAAATATTAAATATATCTATTACATCAAAAAATTAATGAAGTTGTTAGAGTGTAGAAATAAAAACCAGTAAAATTATTTTGAGTTGTTTACGGTAAACGATAAGTCAGGTTTTATCACGATTCATTACTCAAAGTTAGGAAATCTTTTAAAGCATACACTAAAAACTGATATCTAACCGTTACAATAAATGTATTATGGTTTGAAATATAATTTACATTGATATATATATATATATATATATATATATATATATATATATATATATATATATAAAGAGAGAGAGAGAGAGAGCGAGAGAGAGAGAGAGAGAGAGAGCTATATTTATTTTGGTCTTATCTACAGACTTGTACCCGGACTTGTAAAAAAATGCTTATTTAATGTAGCTCATAATTAAAGTGATGTGAAGATGAATATGACAGCCTGTGTGGAAATTATATTATTCTAACAGTTAATTTTTAAGTTCCACTCATTAAAAGCTACGTCTGAGAAGTATGATTGTATTATAGTACTGGTTGAATAAAGATGCTGTTCTTTACTAAATTAACATGTGTCGAAATTTTACAAATAACGGAACATATTTTACTATCAAGCCATACGTACAGCCCATTAGAAACATAAGATGTGCATATTTTTACTACTCAGTTTTCCAGACAATTTATAAATATCAGTATTATTTCCTGAATTTCAACTTTATCGAGAAGATTAAACTAAGAATTTAGGAAGATCTCTACTGGTCTCATATTTAGGTAAATGTTGACTTTCGATTATTTGCTGAAATTAGACGTCGAGAAGGCACGTTGATAAATGTTCTATTAAAAATGATGAACCAAACATCTTATAAATTGTCAAGGAAACCATACATAAGTGCGTATGTAAAGGATAACCTTAATGATGTTCAACAATGATCCAGTTATTTAGCACAAATACGTGTTTAAAATGAACAGCTAAAGTAAGGCAATCCTAAATAATAGAATACAGCGTTGACAAACGTCAACAAGTTAAAAGATAATTTCTATGTGTCTAGCATACATGGATTTAGTTTACGCATTTATTTACCGCAGTAAAATACAACCCACGTCACTTCACATAATAATTATTAAAAAATGACTTGCTGATTAATTTTGTTCTCATTATTACTACAAGATTAATTTGTCGAACCTGGAATTGACGAGTTTTTAAATATAATTTTATACTATTGTAGTGCCAAACGATTACCTAACATAAATCTGCAGCATTTATTCACTCATGGCGTTTAAAACTTGTGTGGGCAATGGGGGAATCTTTGTGTTGTTCTGAAGATTCATTAAACAGCAAATAACATGACATCACGAAACGTCTCTAGAAATTCCATTCGTGCTGAGAGTAACTAAAATCTTGCCAGTTTTACTTGCACTGAATAGGGCTACATTTATTTTACAATAAAAATTTCGAAAAATGCTAACTTCTGTTGATAATTAAAAAAAAAGAAAAATGCACCAATACGAGGCACCGAAATTACTTTTGTTTTATATTCGTCTATGAAATTACAGAACTGTGTATGCTCTGCGTTGAATAATTTCAAAGTTACAGGTGTATTTGCTTGCCAGGAGTGATGGAGAAGTAAGCGACAAAAAGGGCGAAAGTTAAAACACAGATTATATGTAGTGAAGGTGTCCACTAAATTCCACATCGTGACACTGTCGCGTCTGATTTAAAACAAAAAAAAAAAACAAAATTTGCGCGGAGATTTTTTCCTTCGGTGCGTAAAAAACTATATATATATATATATATATATATATATATATATATATATATATATATATATATATATATATAAGGCTGTTCACGGTAAAGCGAGCACTTTTGAAAGTTCTCTCATTTGAAATAATAGTCAATAAATAGCTTTTATTTCAGCCTTTGATGTTAACTTCCGAGTGCGGTGGAATGTAGACACTGTGTTTATTACATACTTGAAAAAATTTATTTTAAAAGGTGGGTAAAGGACAAGTAATGGCTAAAAGGAAAAAGTAACTAGGTCCTGAAAAGTGTTCACTTGACAGTGAACAGCCTCTATATATATATATATATATTCTGTGTGTGTGTGTGTGAGACTCCTTATTTGAGGTTTCGTAAGTATATACATTTATTTCGAGACGTTATAAGAGAATAGAGAGATACTGGGACTCCAGTATTGGAGGGGAATACATGATATTTGCCTCTTCTCCCGCACAGCGCGAATAATGTCACTTTAGCTCTCCATCTCTCCATGAAGTTGGGGTGGAACTTAATATTACTTTCCGCCGGCAGGAGAAAGCGAGGCGGGCCCTTATACGCCAGAGGACTTTTTTCTTCCCGTCATTTCATTTTCTGGCAAGTCTTTTTCTGCTTCAAGCGTTTCCTTGCTAAACGAATTTCAAAGTTTGATGAAGCAAAAGAATAATAATACTGAAATTTTTCACCTTTTTGGGGAATAAAATATGAACGAAAATAAGAAGTCGTAAGGCTACAAAGGTAAAGCAAATTAGGTAAATGTGTCCACTTGGCATCATGTTCACCATAAATATTTCATAAATTTTCTTATCAATTTTTTTTATTTCGATGGTTTTAATAAAACACATGTTAGCTGCAAAATATTTTTAAAGCGGCATTTCAGCTAAAATAATGCAACCCAATATATGTAAAAAAAAAAATTACAACCTTATATATATACATATTAATTAATTTATTTATTTATATTATCACACACACACATATTTCCCTTTCGTAGTAATGTCTTCCGATATTATTATATATTATTTTTATTAGCTTCTCTTAGCATAGCTAAAACGTTTAAAGTGAAGGTCTCTTCTTCTTTTTTAATGTGGTTACAAAGTTTTGCCTACTGATGTGCGCGCCCCCTATTCGCCCACTTTTATTATAGTTTTCCTTTGTAAGCTTTCATCTATTTCGAGCTATCGCCACAAAGCCTAAACATAAACATAAAACTATTAATTGTGAAAGAAGTGTGGCTCTGAGTTATGCGTGCGTAAACAAATGTTTCAGGTTTTATTATTTTTAAGCTATGAAATTCTGTAACAATATTAAATTAATGTAGGGTATTAACCCACAGTATTTTAGATTATACATTTATTAAGGTTGACCGATATGTGCATGGTACATCCATGTTTATACACACATGAGAATAACTTTTATGAAGTCGTTTCTGACGGACATTTTGTCTTTACTACAAAACAGCAAGAAATTGTCAGAGAGAATTTGCACAACTGGTGAAAAATATATTCCAGTTAATGTCAACGCTTGTTTACTACAAAATTGTATTCAATAAGCATACACAATCGATTGGGCAAACTTTTGCCAATTTTTAAAAGCATATTAGTAAAATACGCAACAATCTACGGAAGTCTTATCAAAAAAAAAATAAGTTGATAAAAAATTCAATTTTTCCAATATTCACTTTTGTGGCTTGAGCTGAACCACAAATTTACTGCGCGTGTTACGGATGGTATAAAGTGAGGAACACAGCGTCTGGATGAAACTTAATTTATAGGGACGTGTAAAATTCGCGTTATATTTTGATACCAGGATTAACTTCACAGTACTGTATATACTAGAGCCAGCATCATTTATCCACTGAACTGCACGTGAATGGGGCACACAATTGCGAAGTGTTAATTTATTGGCGCACAGTTACCCAGGGCGTGTCAAAAAACGAAATGTCATGGCGGCTCTTTTGATGCGGGCATAACCTTTCTCATAAGGCTCCTGCCTAACTGGAGCTATTTTTTTTTCCCGCGTTTGAAGCGCGGGAGCGATAAGGCCGACATTGCCACGCGCATCAATGCGTAATCGCCTCTAAGCGCAAGGCTATCAACTGGCGTGCAGTGTTCTAAAGGCTGTTGACGATAACGTGAGCACTTTAGAAATTAACCTTAGAAAAAAGTCGCTGCCCCTGCATGCATATATTTTAACACTTTGAGGACTATACTCGAGTGTAGTTCGGGCAAATCATGTTTTAAATATTTCGTTCCACATAAAAAAAAATTGGTACTGGTATACTTACATGAATTTCCTATTTCATAAGGATTTAAAACAGGAATTAATACAATATCAACAACGAACTTCGTAAATGAACGAAACATTTTTGTATAATTACGGGGATTAACACCATGGGATGCACATCCTGTTACACACGAAAGAGCATTTGGTTAAAATCGGTAAACTCGACACTCTATTGGTTAGCAGCTGGCCAATACGGAGACTGTGGTGTCGTTTTGACCCGTATAATGGTGTCACGTGACAATAGGGACCAATAGAACACGGTGTCCCTGCAGCGGTATGGATACAAGTGACTAGCGTCTAGCCTGTGTTTAAAGCTGGTAAAAGTGTGCCGACCTCAAAGCGTTAATGGGCGCACTGAGTGACATTCGCCCAGTAAAGTTGGTAACGATGGATGGAAAAAGTTCCATATCTTAACGTCGAATAAAAAGTGTTAGGTATAGCCATTTGTGAAAACTTGAAATTATTTCTTTCGCTTTCTGTTTTTTTTTAATGCATTGAAGTGTAAACATGAGGACATTAGAAAAGTATTTGACCTCTTAATAATTTCACAGTGTCATTTGACCGACGCATGAATGAAATGATGAAGCCCATGGCAATTATAATTTTACCTTAGGCGGAAGAATACACAACGTGTATACAAGTAGAAGTTAACAGGGCTTTTAAAAGTGCTCATTTTACCGTGAACAGCCTATAGTCGCACTGCGTGTACCCACGGGACTTTTCAGGAGTGACCCTATAACTTCATTGGTGGAATATCTGTAGGAAGGCACAGTGCAGGACCCTTCAGTAGTTTTGTATGTACCTGAAGCATACATTTTGAGAAACAACTCTTTTAAAGGCCGTTTTTAGTCCTTTTGGAGTACTCTGGAATGTTCTTTGTAGCGTGTGTGACATTTTGAAAGTACTCAACACCCCTCGTCTGTAGTAGACCAGCACGTTGAATTCACGTTTACTAGTTTCGTGGGGAAACGTGTGTTTGAAAACACTCTGCAGCTCATTCAAGAGCCAGGTAGACGGAGACCTTAATTGACTGCGAAACGGGCTTCCTTTCCTATTGGCTACTGCAGGTTGCAAAAGATTGCCCATTGGCTGGGCTGCTGGCTGGCGGGTATGTTACCAGGCTGTTATGAAATGTTTTACTATATTTCTTTCATACCTATAAGGCTGTTCACGATAAAGTGAATACTTTTTTAATGAACTTTAGAAAAAATCCCTGCCACTGAATGCATGTTTTAATAGGTGTCCCGAGTGACATTCGCCCAGTAAAGTTGGTAGCGATTTTTTTATTTCATCGAAGAGTAAAAATGAACAGATTTGTAATTTATTTACTTTTCTAGTAAGTTCACAATTCCACTTGACCAACGCATTAATGAAGTGATGAGGCTCATGGCAATGTCAATTTTACATATGGCGAAGAATACACAGTGTATACAAATAGATCCTAAGCAGGCTTCGAAAAAGTGCCTTTACCATGAACAGCCTATACAGAATATTGTACAACTAAGTGCGCGCGAATTCGGTGCGTTGTCTTTTGGTGTAAATTTTCTAGACTTAGCTAAGCTTAGTTTGCACGGCGGAGGCATTTTCTGAAGTAGAAGTTGCAGGCTTCAAAAAGTGCTCCTTTTACCATGAACAGCCTATACAGAATATTGTTACAACTAAGTGCGCGCGAATTCGGTGCGATTGTCCTTCGGTGTAATTTTCTAGACTTAGCTAAGCTTAGTTTGCACGAGGCGGAGGCATTTTCCTGGAAGTAGAACCTTAGCAGGGCTTCAGAAAGTGCTCCTTGTAACCGTGAATGGATAGGTATAGTCGGCGAATAGCATTTCAACACGTTGCTGGGTAGTGGCGCCATTTTGCTGGTGTGTGCGGCTCGAGTTCTAGGGATAAGCTGCTGAGTCACCTCTGTATTGTGAGGTATTCTGTGGCCTATCACGCCTGTACTCGTCGAACCCCTTCGCAGACTGTTGGCGGGGGGGGGGGGGGGCAGGAGGGAGGGAGAAGTTCGTCAGCAATTTAATGAATCCGTAAACGCTGTAAAAGGGGCGAGAACAGTGGAGAGAGAGAGAGGAGAGAGAGGAGAGAGAGAGAGAGAGAGAGAGAGAGAGAGAGAGAGATAGACAGGCGCCTTGCACCAATTGCGTGAAGGAGGAGTGGGGATGTTTGATCGTTTGGCGAGGAGAGGGTTGATGGCAGTGGAAAATTTCCGGCACCATACTGAGTCCCGGGAAACCTACGTTGTTTCTTTTGCAAATCGCTTCATTCTCATGTCTTCCTCTCGCTTCGATTCTTTCTGTAACTCTATAATTAAAAAAAAAAAAAAAAAAAAAAAAGATGTGAATTTGTTTGCGCCGAAAAAAAAAAATCAGCACTTTCACACGGCCTGATAAATAGGGACTCGTTTTCTTGCGAAGAAATCTGAAGACCAATTGTACTCCAAAACACTTTTTTTCACATGCACTTTCGTGATTTGATGATTTTAAAAGTCACGAGTCTCAATTGTCTGTCCGCGAATCACGGACGATCAGTATCGGAGTACTTTATTACGATTGGCCCAGTCATACAAAAACTTTTTTTTGTCACGTAGACACGCGGCCAATAACCTAAGGAAGTCGTGGTCTTGGACGTAGGATATTGAAGTCTGTCATGGCAATAAATATTTTCGCGAAGCGGTCTGTCCCTACTGATAAATAATAAGCTGTTCTCCGAACGGATATTGCAACGTGGGTAAGTAGTTGAACGAAGTGTTATTCGGGACGTACGCTATCGGACAGTTTCTTTGGATATCGCAACAAGCATGTAGGTGAGCGTCAGTATGTTTGTGTGATTCAAGACGGCAACACAGTATTGATGGAGTCGTTTTTCTTCAAATAAGGTTTTGTTTTGCAAATGTTTCCTTCCAAATTGCACGGGTCTGCTTTTGTGTGTGTGTTTTGTTACCTTTTAAGAGGATAAATAAAATAAACCGGTTAGTGTGTACGTGTGTATATACGTATATAATCACACACACTCACACACATATATATTTATATATATATATACACTAATCGGTTTATATATATGTGTGTGTGTGTGTGAGTGTGTGCCATTTCTGTTAACACTTTGGAGACTATGCTCGTGTGTAGCTCGAGCAAAGCTAATTTGAAAATTTCTTTGTTATTCAGAACAAAACTCGCATGGATGTGCAGTCTTTGTTCGGCTAGTGTTTAACATGACCTCTCAAGAACACCACAACGCAGTAGCAATGACAATGCTAACTATAGAATTTTTTTTTTGTATCCACCCAGAGGGACATGATTGATTGTAAATCCTTTTGTACGATAAAGGATATTTGATTGGGTCAATATCAGCTCGGCTCTCCGTCGGTTAATCACCGGCCAATAATGAACGCTGTAAAGTACAGCACAGTGTCAGGTGAGGTATGGACCAATAGGACGGTGGTGAGTTCTAACAAAGACACCAACAGAACAGGAGTTCTTGCAGTAGTGGATATAGGTGACTCACTTCTAATTTGTCTTAAGTGCCAGTAAATGTGTGCAGACCTCTATGTGATAAACGTCTATCCTTTTGTCTCTACAAAACTATACAAAACATGATCTTAAATATGCCACGGATGCTTTATAAACATATTTACTATGAAATAATATTCACGGCGTTGCGCATTGTCACCGGATTCCATTCTTCTAACAGTGAAATTATAATTATCTGGGATCCACAAAAATTTTATATTAATAATTTTATGTTTCTTGTCATTTCGAAGATGCATTTTTTTTTCTCATCCAAATATTTTTTTATATATCACTAATAACATTTTATGAACATATTTTCTAAACCACTCTCCGCTGATCGGCGGGTGTTACGAGGATCTCCCATCTCCCCCACCCTTTCATTCCGGCACTGCTCCATACTAACATCTACCACCTTCATCGGCCCTCAAGAATTCGCTGTTAGGATCCGCCCAAATATTTTCACTCATTCACTCACACCGTTTCATTCTAGCATCATTTTATGACTGAGTATAGGTTGCAAATGCGTAACTTTAAACTATCCGTAGAATTATGCCTGCAAATGTAATTATAGCTAACTAAATTTCAACCGTATCTTATTTCATAATAGAGTGAGGGGGGGGGGGGGGGTCAATAAAACTACGATCAACATGAACAACGATATTATGGCTAAAATATAATTTATTTTGTATTTTAAAATCTTTGCAATGTCAAATCAAAGCAGAAAAGTGTTTGAAAATATCACAACTTCAGAGTTTGAGGTTGACTTCACATGCTACGTAATAAGCAGTTCGTGACTTGAATGTAAACATTAAATTTGAGCTGTTAGATTGGGACATATGTGTCGTTCGTTAGTAGAGTGAAATTGCATTGCGTTAAGGAAAGACATTTATGTGACATAGTAGTGAACTTTATTTTTGCCTCAGCAATAATTCTAAACCCACGATCGCTGAATACGAAGAAAAAATAGTGTTATCTCAATACTAAAGGCCATTTTACACGAACAAATAATTCATTAATTTCAACTAACTTACCTATTTAATACAGGATGTGTTCACATGTACTTCAATGGATTCAATTCAATAGAATGGAATTAAGTTTTGAATGGCATTTCACATATGCAGCTGTATTCAATAAAGTTTGATGCGGCACAACTTAAAATTTTTTTTCGCAAATACCTCAGTAAAAAATGTGTATATATTTATGATAAGTAACTTTTATTTTTAATCTCTACAAATCATACACTTACGAGTAAATAATTTATCATATTCCAAACAAACATTATTTTTGTATGTGGCATATTTAGTAAACTATAGAAAATGTTCTAAATGAAAATCTTTGAAGAAATTTGAGTCATTCAGTTTCTTGAAAGACAACATGGCCGCAATTATGACGTTCATGTGACGTCACACAGCATTCAAGTAATTGAATTCAATAAATTTGAAGAAAATTTTGCAGTTACTTTTATCTTGTGATAGGCCCTTAACCCATTTGAATTGGAAGGCATTTGAAACCTTATGCCTTTCTCTCCCGTCGTAACCATGACAATTCCACTGCAGTGCAGTAGCTTTCGTACACGGGCTCAAAAGAACTTATAGCCCTCCCCCCCCCCCCAACCACGACTCTCTCTCGCCGCGGGAAAGCAGATAAATCCTCAGATATCCCACAGACAAATTGCAACTGCGAATGATGCTCGCTTTTATCTTGGAGTGGAGAGTGTGACAAACAGGTCTGTCTCTAGACTGCGGCGTACGTTATAACCGCCACTTCAACCCGAGAAAAGTAAGAAAGCGCTTGACGAAAGTTTTAAAAACAGGCCGGACCGTAGGCATGTCTGTATTTTTGCAGCAGTAGCTACGGAAACGCCCGGTTGTAGACGTCTTGGTATGCAAATTCACGTCCCTCACTCGAGCGTAACGCCATTTCCAGTCGTTTCCGCGTAGCTAAAGAGTTCTTGTCACCGAAAGGCAGCGTTTTTAGATGTCGTTAATTTCATGAACATCTTCGTAAATTTTAACTTTTACTGTTATATTACTGAAGTAAATTTTCGTGTTTACTAATTTTTCATTGTCTTTTCGAATGCCCAGTAAACTTTTACTAAACAACGGTGCAATTAACAACTGCAATTTAATAAGAAAAATGCCAAGTTAAAACAATATCTGTGCAACTATATCTGTGCATTTCGGTTGTTAAATTTGAGATTCTTTTTCAGGTGGACTTGGGGAATTTTTTTGTTTTTACAAAAAATAAGCCCAAAACCGCAAATTATAAGTACGTTAGTATTATTACTATTAGTATTAGTAGTATTATTATTATTAAAATCACTTTTGGGAGGTGTCCTTAGACCAATGGAAGAAGTACAAATTATTTTATTTGGAATCGGTTTTTTCTCTATTAAAAAAAGTCGGGGGTAGAACATATATGAACTCAAACAAAGGCACACGTCGTCATACACACAAACCACTATGCAATTTTTCAAACGAAAATCGAAATATTTTACTAACTACCTTTTACCCGCTGCTTTGCGCGCAGTACCACTATCGGGTTCTCTACCCACTGAGCTACTGCGGCCTCACTATCGGGTCCTCTACCCACTGAGCTCTGCGACCCCACTATCGAGTCCTCAACCCACTGAGCTACTGCGGCCTCACTATCGGGTTCTCTATCCATTGGAATACTGCGGCCTCACTATAGGGTTCTCTATCCATTGGAATACTGCGGCCTCACTATAGGGTTCTCTATCCACTGAACTACTGTCGCCTCACTATGGGGTTCTCTACCCACTGAGCTACTGCGGCCCCACTATTGGGTTCTCTACCCGCTGAGCTATTACGGCCCCACTATGGGGTTCTATACCTACTGAGCTACTGCGGCCTCACTATAGGGTTCTCTACCCACTGAGCTACTGCGGCCCCACTATTGGGTTCTCTACCCGCTGAGCTACCACGGCCCCACTATCGGGTTCTCAAACCACTGAGCTACTGCGGCTCCACTGTAGGGTTGAGCTATTGCGGCCCCACTATTGGGTTCTCTACCCGCTGAGCTACCGCGGCCCCACTATAGGGTTCTCAACCCACTGAGCTACTGCGGCTTCACTGTAGGGTTCTCTACCCACTGAGCTACTGCGGCCTCACTATAGGGTTCTCTACCCACTGAGCTACTGCGGCCTCACTATAGGGTTCTCAACCCACTGAGCTACTGCGGCTCCACTGTAGGGTTCTCTACCCACTGAGTTATTGCGGCCCCACTATAGGGTTGAGCTATTGCGGCCCCACTATCGGGTTCTCTATCCACTGAACTACTGGGACCCCACTATTGGGTTCTCTACCCACTGAGCTACTGCTGCCCCACTATTGGGTTCTCTACACACTGAACTACTGCGGCTCTTGGGAAGGAATGTAAGACAGCCCATAGACAAAAATGAAAGCAGAAATTTTTAACAATGCTTTTTATGCCGTAACCCTACGAAAAGTTTAATCCAGTACCTATGTACGTCCATAATCATCATTTTTTTTGGAACCGTTTGAGCTATTTCACTGGGATAAAATGTAGCCTATGTCACTCTGTTTGACCTCCAACTATATCTGTGCAAAAAATCACGTCGCTCAGTTGCTCAATTTTGACGTGAAAGAAGGACAAACAAACAAACACACTTTCGCATGTATATAGTAGTAAGGATAATATTCGTTTATCAAATTCACTGTATAAGTTTTGACTCCTATCAACAATTTAAGATGCTTACAATAATTAAGTACTTAGTATGAAGAGGTCAACGCAAGTACAAAAAGAAGAGGGATGTTTTATATTTAAATGTGTAAATTAGTTAACTTTTACATAACTATATTTTCTCAATTTCCGATTTAAAAATCGTAAGTTCAACATCAGAGGTTTTCTTGACGGTATTTTGAATTATAGGCTGTTAACGGTAAAATGAGCACTTTTGAAAGCCCTGCTTAAGATCTACTTGTATACACGTTGTGTATTCTTCCGCCTTATGTATAATTTGCATTGCCACGGGTCTCATTACTTTAACCATGCGTCAGTCAAGTGAAACTATGAATTTATTCAAAAAGTAAATACTTCACAAATTTGCTCATTTTTATACTTCGATGCCTTAAACAAAACCGGAATTCGAAAGAAATAATTTAAGTTTTCACATATGGTTACCTAACACTCTTTATTTGACTTAAGATATGGAACTACTTTCCATCTATCGTCACCAACATTACTGGGCGCATGTTAACTCAGTGCGCCCGTTAAAATAGTCGTATATGTAGGCGGCGACAGTGGCTTTTTGTAAGGTTTATTTCAAAAGGGCCCACTTTATCGTGAACAGTCTTTAGTCTCGTTTTATGTTAATTTGGCCGTATTACTGGGTAAAGCCACTATCACACTGTCAAATTTTTCCGTCAAACTGCTTCCAATAAGTTTGGTCAAATAATGTTGGACATTTCATGACGTCATCGTAACTTCGTAAAAGCCGCCATTCTTGTCTGAGAAAGTAAATCGCTTCAGTTTCCATCAAACATTTGAAAATTGAACCTGTTCTAAAATTTATTTGATGTTTGAGGTTCTCAGTGAATCAGAAACGTGCACGACAATAGTGAAGGCCAAGAAACTTAACATAACGAACAATTATTGGAAATGAAGTAAGTTATAAAGATAATTAGTTTATGTAGAAGCTGTCTGGGCAAGAATGCTATTTTTAATGAATATTGCCCATAATATTACGAACTCAGAGACATTTATTTCATTGTGCAGGAAACATGTTATAAATAGAAATTTAATTTATTAAAGAAACGAAAATAAATTACAGTATTACTTGCATTTCTTCCTGTAATGGATCGCATGGAAAAACAAAAGCAATATCTCACTATGAAAACCATTTAAAAATAATAGTTCATATTATATTCTCCCAATTAAAAAAAAAAATTTGACACTGTGACACATTCCGATTATTTGATAAAATTTGTTATAAGGAAAAATTTCATGGCCGTATTCTCTCCTTAAATTTTATTGTCGAATATAGTTGAAGGCAAAAATGTTATAGTGTGACAGGGGCTTTATAGAAGTTCAATAAATAGAGACCTGAAGAATTCGCAGATCCATTTTGGAAAAAGCTGGAATTCAAAACACGTGCGTTTATATAACGTCAGCCATTGGTCCATGAGGCGTTTGACACCTCCTGGAGATCAGTGTCCAATTGTTGCCCTCCACTGTGACAGCAGACTAACCAATGTGTAGTTGATATCGGCATACTTATACATAAGACTATGGAGTCTAGCCTACAGGTCATTTAACTCGCGAATTTTTCAGGTCTCCATCAATAAATTCAGCCCGCTATATTTTCTTCTAAGTAACTATAACAAAGATGAAATTTAGTGTGAAGCCACGGCTGACGTAGTGGGTATGGCGTTCGCCTCCCACCAATGAGAACAGGTCTAGTTTCCCCTGAGCTGTCGCTCCCGGCTTTCCAGCGTGGGAATCGTGCCGGACGATGCCGCTCATCGGCGGGGTTTCTCGGGTATCTCCCCCCCCCCTCCTCACGGCACAGGCAATCCAGCCCCGCTCCGTTCTCATCTCGCTTCGCCCTCGTCGGCTCCCATGACCACGCTGTTAAGACTCCGTATCACCCGCAATATTGAATTTTTATGTATGTATTGCTGATTCGACTTTAGAAGGGTTTATTGAAAAATGCAACAAAAGAAGCTCAACTAATTAATTCACCCATCGTTGCAGAAATAATATATGAACTACAAACACATATTTATGCAGCAATCTACTTAATACAAAATGTTATATATTAGTTCATTCTCCCCATTTAATGACAACAAGGAAACGCCTGTTAACAACCATTTACAAAAATTTGCACAGAAACATGGAATATAATGCTCGTATAATGAAACATTTTCAGTAATGACCCTGACTCTTCTCTTATGACACTAAATCGAATCATTTCTGTATAAGGGATAATACAGTGTAAGAGGCGTCTCCCCCCCCCCCCTTCTCTATGAAGTGAAGTGTATGCGTGAGTTGGTCACTGAAGAGATAAACACATTTCTCTCCGAATCCTAAACAACCGAATGAGAAAAGCTAACACAGGTGGTACTTCCATGCGAGTCACGTGGGCGTGGTTGGAACGACGATGCGAACTACAATTTTGTAATTTCTCTGGGGTAATCGACTGTACCTGCAGATAACTTTAGCTCCTTTAACACTTTCCGTACACGAGAAGTCCATTAGCATCGTTGTGAATGACCTACAGCTGAAATGAGAAACATTTCCCGTGGCTTGCTAATAAATAAACGTGTATACGAGAAGAGTTTATTTTCTTCAGAGAAATGGAATTCTTTTATTTTTCCTTTAATTTCACTTAACTCAAGTTTCATTTGAATACTTCCAGCGTTCAAAGTAAAAAAACAAATGCACAGTGCAAAATAGCGCCATTTGTTAAATAATTTCTTGTATACGTTGTTATACGCTGTGAAAGAAATTTAACTACCTCCATTAGGGCAGGAATGGTCTGTGATAACTATGTACTGCCATATTTTTTCTAAAAGGTTTGTATAGCCATCTGGTATGAAACAAGATTTCTTTGTTTTTGCATATTTCATGAGCTAGTTTATTTTCAGATAGCAAGCTACACTATCTACGAAAAAGTAATTGGGCACCTGTCCACAATGTTTGCTGGGTGGTTGTCACCCCATTAGAATCTCGTAGAGCCACTTCTTGCGACTATAACAGCAGCCACCCTGTCTGACATGCTCTCTACGAGTGTTTGCAGGACATCCACGGGGATTCGTCGCCATTCCTCTTGCAACCATTCCACGAGTTGAGCAATGGATTTTGGCCTCGCCTGACGAGACCTCACCCGGCTATCCAATTCGTCCCAAAGATGTTCTATAGGGTTGAGGTCGGGGCTCTGGGCGGGCCAGTCCAATCGGCGAACATTGTTGTCGGCGTACCACTGCATAGTAACCCTTGAAACATGGCACCTGGCATTGCCATCCTGGAAGTAACACGAGTCCATTCCGTAAAAACGCCACAATATTAGGAGCATTTCATTAACCAGAATGTTACAATAGTCCTCTGTGTTCATGCTACCACGGACAAACACCAGCGGTCCTACGCCGTAGGCCGTGAAACACAAGTGAACTACCATACCGAATTACCTATCTTCACGGGTGCCCAATTACTTTTGGTTGATAGTGTATTACGACTTTGCTGTTGTTTGCAAATGGCACCACTGCCTATGTAAGCGCACCCAAAATGCACTGGTGAGTGAGTGATGAGATTTGGGCGGCTCTCAACAGCGAGGTCTTGAGAGCCGAAGACGGGTGAAACGAAGTGAGTATGGAGCACTGCCTTAATGAAGGGGCGGGGGAAACGGTTGATCCCCGAGAAAACCCGCCGACCACCGGCATCGCCTGCCACGATTCCCACACGCGAAAATCCGGGAGTGTCACGGCCCGAGATTGAACCTGGGTCGCCTTCGTGGGAGGCGAGCAGGCTAACCGCTCATGCAGCCACCGGGGCCCCGCGAATGCACTGGTGATGACAATTATATAGTTTCTTCCAAACGGTTACAATTATTAATTTTAAAAAAACCTTTAAATTTTTTTTGGATCATTTCCCTTCTTTCTTCGGAAAAAATTTCAAAACTTATCAAATAATGCAGAAAAATTTACCTACGTTTACTTTATAAAAAATCTTTGTAGATATTTGCTACGTTGTTATCTATGTAAACGTTGCCATTCATATCTCGAGTGCAAGATATTTATGGTTTGTCGGAAACGTTACGTATAAATTATGTTTTTTGCAATATTTGGCTCTCTATGTAGTTCCGCAGGGGCCCCAGGCACGGTCAATAATAGTGATCAATAGGTAGAGCCTCGAGCATTTCGCGGATTGATGTGGCAGCAGGCTAGGCTTCACAGTACTCTATACACGCGAGACATTATCGTCTGCTTATTGGTTGCTGTGATCAAGTGAGGCCTCTGTACAGGGCTATTAAAAGCTCACTCACACTACTCCCTGCTTATTACTGGCTCACAATTAAACGGAGAGTGTACAAACGATTACTGTCCAATCGCAGTAGCAGGAGAAAATAACAAGTGTTTGTAGTCTACCATGTCACAGAAGGAATTCGTGAAATACCCGGGGCTCTATCAATAGGTTATAAATAATGCACAATATTATTCATCGTTTGATGGCATTGATAGATCATGACGGCGTTGTCAATATATTAGAAATTATCAACTTGAATTAAATATTTTCCAATGAACTCACGATGTATTACTAACCCATTGCCAGCACTATTATTACTGTTGACAATATTATGTCAGTCTGTCTGCGACCTGCTTCAGAGGAAGATGTTGAATCAGGTTCTTAGTACAAAAGTAAGCGAAAGTAATTTCATGTTATAGTGCGTTAATGTGTATCGCGAACTTTAAGCGTGCGCTTTGTTAGGTGAAAAAATCTAATATTGTTGCTTTTTAAGTTTTCGTTACTCGACAAATTATCTTGTTGGACAGCTAGATATATTTCTGGCCACAAACAAGTGTTCTGTTGACTGTTTGCCTCAGCGCATCGGAGTTGCGAGAGATACTGCCCGGAAATTTTTCGCCCACCGCCCAAAATTGTCGCCGATCACTACAGACATGCAAAATTCACGTTATTATTAGATATATGAGAATTTCGCGAGTTCGATAACCTATAGGTTAGACTCCTCAGTCATGTGCATACTGGAGCCTCAGCTGTGTGTTCGCTGGCTGTTGTCCCACACCTGGCAGTTGTCGGGTTCGCAAGGGGTTTCCTTGCAAGTCTGCTTCTGGCTAAGCGGTGTTCAGGGCGGGTCTAAATAAACTGTGATCCAGCTGCGATGGTGACTTCACTGTATATGTGTTTGAAGTCTGTCTTGTCCCGAAATGAATTCGCAAAATTTTCCTATCCCTAGTTATTATTCGGCATCAGGCTAAACTTCATAGTGCTGTCTGTACTCGAGCCGGCGTCGTTTATCCATTGGCTGCTGCTTGGACGCGAAGCCACGCCCTTTCCGACTGAGCTGCGCGTGATTGGGAGACACAAACGTGAAGTGTTTTTAATTGGCACAGTTACCCAGGGCGTGTCAGATAAAGTATAGTCCAATGACAGACGTACTGCAAAGGTATACGCGTTTACGTTTAACGTGTCTCCAAATAATAACACGAATCTCGTACGTCTCTACCGATCATCCACGAGCGCATGCGCGATACCATCTAAATGCCGTGTTATTTGTTACTAAGTTATAATAGCGGAAATGATCACCCTGGTGCAAGCGTTCGTCCCGGTATACCGTGTCATCATTTGCGTTCTGCCCAGAGGCAGGTTTTCACTTGGTATCTCTCCATGCTCTCCTGTCTTCTGCCGACCTCTTCAGGTTCATATACTTTCCGCTTCCCTTGATATCATCTTTTAACTTGTATCTTCTCCTTTCTTTCAATCTTTTTACACAAGCTATTCCTTCCATAGCGTCTGTTAGCAAGCACTCCCGTCTCAAAGAGTGTCCCATCCAGTTCTTCTTTCTTTCTCTTATGACCTTCAGCAGTTTTCTCCTCTCATCGACTCTTTCCAGCACTTCTTCATTACTCACTCTTTCCACCTAGCTTATCTTCTCCATTCTCCTCCACATCCACGTCTCAAACGACTCTAGTCTTTATTTGTCCTCACGTCTCAGTGTCCACGTCCCTGCCCCATAGAATGCCACACTCCATACTAAACACTTGCCAAGTCTTTTCTTCAATGCTTTATCTAGTTTTCCGCGTAGCAATCTCCTCTTCCTGTTGAACGCTTCCTTCGCTACCGCAACACGAGTCTTCACCTCCTGACGAGATTTCAAGTCCTCAGTTATTGCACTTCCTAGATATTTGAATGCCCTTACTTGACTGATATTAACTTGTCCTATCTTAACATTTTCCGGTTGCCTTCCTTTACTGATTACCATACTCTTTGTTTTTGATGTATTGATTGTCATTCCATATTCTTCAAAAGTTTCATTCAATCATACCATGTGACGGTATGACTTCAACCCTTTTTTCCCCGTTGTAGACAATTGTGAATAATCTATTCATGGTTACTTCGCACTTTCCTGGAGCCCTGGCTAAAAACTTCTACTTCCAGGATATTCTTCAGCCTAGCGTAAAATAAACTTAACCGAGTATAGCAAGTTCCAACAAAGGACAACGCAAGGAATTCGTGCGCAACTCAGTTGTTATTATATTTTGCATGAGAACCATTTCTTACTACACCGAGAAAAGAGTATTGTTGAATCAAACAAGATTTGTTTGGTGCAACCAAATTATTTGTTTGTATATTTTTGTTATTGTCATTTGGTTGCCCCAAACTGTAAGATATGGTTGGTGCAACTAAATATTTGCTTGGCTACACGCACATTAAACAATTTGGGCCGATATAAAAATTTTTTTACAAATTCGACCGATTTTCGAACCTAGATCAACTGCGCCCGAGCGCTAATGTGACAACTGCTGACGACGGGAAACTATTAAGTAAATTTACTACAAATATTTGACAACGTGTGCAAACAAATATATCAAGTTTTACAGTTTTACTTGTCAGATTCTTGTTTCATTGTTTTATTAATGTATTCATGCGATTGCTAAGCATCAATATATGCACTAACAAACACGGTTACTATCCTAATTGTCACAAAAAATACAAACAAATTCTCGAGCTGTATTTTCGAACGAAGGTAGACAAAGTAGTTGGCAAACAAATACATACAGTTGATTCAACAAAATATTTAGTTGGCAGACCTTTTTTCGGCCCAACACAGAGGTTTTATTTATTCAAACATATATTTTGTTAGACGAACAAAGGTAATTTTGTTCTTTTAAAATTTTGTTTGCTCAACGATTTATTTTCCTACAGCAACTAAATATATATTTCGCCCTATACAAACAAATATTTTGTTCGATGTTTCTCTTAGTGCATGTACTACCAACTCACATGTTTTCTCACTCTTATTATAAATATTTATTATAAATGAAACATTATAATGTCTGTGTATATAATATTGGGAACACATTAATTTTATGAAAAATGGGATAATTTTATGTTGACAGAGGTATAAAGCGTTTGTGATATATGACGTATTTGAGAAATAACTAAAAAAAGTCGTACATGGCGTGATTTATCAAAAGCTTGATTAAAAAAGTGCGAGGAAACTGCAAATACACTACATGGACTGGACTTCAAGATGGCAAGTACATCACCATGTGCCAATTAGTTGGGGCACCTGGTTTTCGCGAAAAGATTTCCAGACAAATTGTGTTCCAAAACACTTTAGTTCAGAAACACTTTCGCGGTTGGATCATTGTAATAGTCATGCATATTATATGTCTGCCCACAAATCACGGACGGTCATATCGGAGAAACTTAATTCTGATTGGCTTACCAATGTAACACTGTTTTCACATAAAGACAAGCGGCCAATAGTCAAGTGAAGTCTGCAAGTGCGTACATAGGATATTGAAGTTTAGGCTCCGAGTAAATATTTTCGCGAAAAACATGTGGCTCTACCAATCAGCGAGCGGCTTTCCAACATGTTGCCGCGGCCAGTGTCGCCATTTTCCTATCAGATGCTGCGGCTGGAGCTCGCGCGGTAGAAGCGGCTGTTTCGCCTCTGCATTCTCAATTATTCTGTGTCGCAGGCCGTTCACGGTTATCTGAGCATTTTTGAGATCAACCTTTGAGAAATATCACTCGGGCAGTGACCTTCATGTAAAAGCTGTTCACGATAAAGTGAGCACTTTAGAAATGAACCTTACAAAAAGTCACTGACCCTGCACGCATATATTTTAATGAGCGCACTAATATACATTCGCCTTGTAAAGTTGGTAACGATGGATGGAAACTGATTACATTTATTAACGTTGAATGAAAAGTGTTAGGTAACCATTTGTGATAACTTAAAATTATTTTTTTCACTTTCTGTTTTTTTAATGCATAGAAGTATAAAAATTTGCAGATTTGTAAAGTATTTCCTTTTCTAATCATTTTACAGTTTCGCTTGACCGACGCACAAATAAAGTGATGTGGCCCACGACAATGTTAATTTTACACAAGGCGGAGGAATACACAACATGCATACAAGTCGATCTATCTTAACCAGGGCATTCAAATGTGCTTATTTTACCATGAACAGCTTATAGTACTTTAACGGGTACATTGACTTGAATTTACTCAGTAAAGTTGGTAACATCGGAGAGAAAGTAGATCAATTTCTTAACGTTGAAATAAAAAGAGTTAGTTCAATGTTTGCGAATACGGAAATTATTTTTTCTTTTTACACACATGAATGTAAGAATTAGAAAATTTGTAAAATATTTACTTATCCAACAATTTTACAGCTTCGCTTGAACGGCACATGAGAAAAGTGACGCAATTCTTGGCAATGATAATTTTACATATGGTTAGGGATAGGAAAATTTCGCGAGTTCAATGACATATAGGCTAGTTTCCGCAGACGATGTGTACGCTCGAGCCTTAGTTGTTTGTTCAATTGCTGCTCATTAGTGAGTAGCCAATGCCAATCCATTCGTGGCAGTATGGCACTCGCTACTTGATTCCTTACAAGTCTGCTATCGGATCAGATTATTCCATGGCGTGTCTAATAAATTACGATCCAATTGCAAACTCAAGATCAGTGTACACGAGTTGGACGCCTACCTTGTCCTGAAACGAACTCGCGGAATGTTCCTATCCCCACATATGCACATAGGAGTAGATCTTCAGCAGGGCTTTTAAAAGTGCTCGGTTTACCGCGAACAGACGTGTGAAACCTCTCAGTACCATGCCCTCGACAAGGGACGGAAACATGCGTAAAAAATTCCGACGGACAAAAACCGCTGAAGGTTTGGAGTGTGCAGTGAATGCAGTACCACATCGCGGCCAGCTCGCCCAGCGGTTTTGCGGCGTAGGGGCCGCGGGAAGGGAAGGGAGCATACAGCGTGTTCAACCACACTCGCGGTTTCCGGAGGGAGCATCCGTGTTGGCCAGCGCGCCCGCTCGGAAGATCCGGAGCAGGTTATTTTAGCCGGCTACCCGGATCGATTACAGAATCCGAGGCGTGTTTTTCGGGGTCCATACTCGGCGTAGCGGAAGCGCCGTCTGCTTCGGCCGGCGAATGGAAACGTTGGACCGTGCTGGGTTTTTATGCACTGTAAAATGTTTTCTGGTAAACTTCCTAAACGGTAATGGAAGTTTTTAACCTATACATTGTTTGGAAATAATATCACTCATCAAGCTGCAGATATATGAAATGTTTAGCGTTGCTACCACTAAAAGTTGGGAACTTCCCCACGCATTTGACTGTTTCCTGAGCAAATGTAGGAACGCTACAAGGAATGCATAAGAGAAAAAAAAAGTTACCATTCCCGCTTTCTCAATAAGCGCGAACGCTGGTGAAGGCTGTTCACAATAAAGTGAGCACTTTTGAAAACCCTGCTTAAGATCTACTTGTATGCCCGTTGTGTATTTTTCCGCCTTATGTAAAATTAACATTGCCATGGGCTTCATCACTTTATTCACGAGTCGATCAGGTGTAACTGTGAAATTATTAGAAAAGTAAATACTTTACAAATCTGCTCGTTTTTGCACTTCGATGTATTAAAAATAACAGGAAGCAAAAGAAGTAATTTAAGTTATCATAAATGGTTACCTAACATTTTCTATTTGACGTTAAGATATGGAAATGCATTCCCTCCGCCATTACTAACTTTACTGGGCGCCTGTCACTGTGCGCGCCCGTTAAAATATATGACGTTAGTAGCAGTGGGTTTTTTCTTAGGTGGATTTCAAAAGTGCTCACTTTATCGTGAACAGCCTTTATAGTAAATTTCCGAATAATTTCTTTCAGTGTGCGTTAGCTCGTCCTACGTGCACAAAAAAAAAACTACATGCAACAGAAACTACTGCACTGTAGCTATAGCCAATGATGTTAAGGTCCCCGCCTGACTGGAGGTATTTGCATGTCAGAGGCCTGGAAATGCGGTGTGGCTAGGGGCGACCCAGGTGCGCCCATTACATGCATCATCGCCTCTATGTGCATGGCACCGATCTGGCGTACAGTATTTACGTCGGCAACATGCCTCTTGAGATTCTGAGCGGTGACTAATAATTATAGACAGGAGTTTTACGTGAAAAGATTTCAGGACCACTTGTACTGCAAAAAAAAAAAAAAAAAACTTTAGTTCATACGCACATTCGTGGTTGGATGATTTTTAATGTCACGTGTCTCAAGTGTCTGTCCGCGAATCACGGACGTTAATTATCGGAGTACTTAATTACGATTGGCCCCGTCAAATAAGAACCCGTCTTCTCGTGTAGACACCTGGCCAATAACCAAAGTAATTTGCGGTCGTGGACGTAGGATATTGAAGTAATGGCCATAAATATTTTATCGATAAACACCTGGCCTTGCTAATAATAAAAGTAAAAGTGTTCTGCACGTTTCTAAATAACTTTTAAAATATCCTGCATGGGTTTTTACACACCTGAAAATGATTGTGGAAAGTCCAGTTTCCTACCATTTTCACTTTTGAAACATATATATATTTTAAAAGGAAATAGAAAACTAAAAACTGTCGTCTGACGAGGAATTTTCTACCTAATGCTCTTGCTAGGTGGACATATTTTGGGCACGAGGAATATTTTCTTAGTAAGAAGTATTTTACCTTAAGGCGCACGGCCCGTTTATACAGCCTTTGAGAGAATTAACTTTTTGAACCCAAACGGAAGCCGGTATTGTAAAATCCTCTTACATTTTTGTTAAAAATTGTTTTTATTATGTAGTCTAATTTTTCCAACTCAAAAACTGGAGAATTTTAACTAATTATTAAATAAACAAGATTTTAGTTAATTAATTAGTTGAATAAAAGCATAGAATTTTATGTGTTCAAAAAATAAAACTACGTAATAAAAACATTTTGTAACTAAATTGTAAGAGGATTTTACAATATCGTATCTCATTTGGGTTGAAATAATTAATTAATTCTCGCAAAAAGCTGTAGAAATGGCAGATAGTGGTCTTAACCCATTCTCATCCAGTGTATAGAATTCTGTAGATATCGCAGAGAAAAGTTATTTTTGGCCTGTTATATACACTGCGAAGTTCGTTAGCCAGTGATCTTTACAGGGTCTAACTGATTCGAAAACGGTGCATCTGTTTTGGGTAATGCATTATTTTTGTATTACGATAGCCGAACGCAAAGCCTATATCCCATTGACTGTGGCTACGAATTAAACGTCTCAGTTTGAGCACAGCACGTATATAAAAATGACGTAATTGCTGCACCTGAAACAGTAAATAAAGCCTGTTCACGATGAAGTGTGCACTTTGGAAATAAACCTTAGAAAAAAGTAATTGGCCCGGCCTGCATATATTTTAACGGCAGCAATGAACGAAGTGCGCCCAGTAAAGTTGGTAACGCAGGATGGAAAGAAGTTCCACATCTTAACGTCGAATAAAAATTGTTAGGTAACCATTTGTGATAACTATATACCTAAAAAATTCGCGAGTTCAATGACCTGCAGGCTAGACTCTACAGTCTTATGTATAAATATGCCGATATTAACTGCTCATAGGTTGTCTGCTGTGACAGTGGAAGGCGACGATTGATACAGCGTTCTCCAGGAGCTGTAAAAACCGCGTGAACCAATGGCTAAAGTTATATAAATAAACGTGTTTTGAATTTCAGCATGTCTAAAAATGAATACCCGAATTCTCCAGGTCTCTAGTGATAACTTAAATTATTTTTTCCCCTTTCTGTATTTTTTTTTTTTTTTTTTTTTATGATTAGAAGTGTAAAAATGAGCAGATTGTTAGAATATTTACTTTCCTAATATTTTTACAGTTTCACTTGACCGACGTATAAATATAGTACTGAGATCCGTGGTAATGTTAATTTCTGAGGCCACCTGTTCTTCGCGAAAAGATTTCAGGACTTCTTGCACTCCAAAACACTATAGCGCAGATCCACTTCCGTGATTGGATGATTTTAACTGTCACGCATTACAGGTGTCTGCCCTCGAATCACGTACAATCAGTGTCGGAACCGCCATATTCTGATTGGCCCAGTCAGGTAAGCAGCTGTCTCCCGACGAAGACACGTGGCCAACACCCGAAGGGAAACTGCACGTAAGCCATAGGACATTGGAGGCTAGCCTTCGCGTAAATCTTTTCGCGAGAAAAAAAAAGGTGGCTCTATCAATTTCACATAAGGCGGAAGAGAGCACAACGTGCATGCAAGTATATCTTAAGCAGGACTTTCAAAAGTGCTCATTGTACCGTGAACAGCCTATAAGAGTATGTATAAAAGAGTTCCACTATAAGAAATTATTCGCACATTTACCACATCGGTGTATAGTAGTAAGAAACGGTGAATGTCGACGTCGCTTCCCATATCGATGGTAGCGTTCGTACATCTGGTCCGGAAACAGGGAAGTTCCAAACTTTGCATAGTAGTGACGCTAAACATTTTTTTGCAGCCTGATGTGCATGGAGATGAAAATTTCGCGAACTCATTTCGGGACGAGATAGACGTCAAACACATATACAGTGAAGTCACCCCACGCAAATGGATCACAGTTTATTAGACCCGCCCTGGACGCCTCTGAGCCAATAGCAGACTTGCAAGGAAACACCTCGCGAATCCCATAACTGCCAGGTGCGGGGCGACAGCCAATGAACACACAGCTGGGCCTCCAGTATACAGAGGACTGAGGAGCCTAGCCTACGGGTCGTTGAACTCGCGAAATTTTCCCGTCACTACGCCATAACACGTATAGGTTAAAAACTTCCATTACTGCATAGGAACTTTACTAGAAAAATTTTTACAGTGTAGTGCTCGCTCGAAACAGTAGTCTCGCTGTATGCAGCCATTGTGGAACCGGTAGAAATTGAAAGCATTAAGATAACTCATTACATTAGCAAGCTGCGAGGCACGCATTAGACACGCGGTACGAGGTAAGCTGCAAGACTACGTTTAAGGCTACCACCTACCTGAACAGCGTTGGGAGCGTTTGAAATACATAATTCCTTTTTTTTTAACGGAACTGTAAAACGTTACGCCCAGTGTGCTGATCTACGAAAAGAACGGCTAATTCAGACGAGGCCTGTTCTGTTCTACGCACCTTCTCCTGGGACATTCTCATCTCGTCGCCGCAACTAGAGACAATGGTTTATCGCGGGAAAGTTGTCTATTTCCTATCATTCAAGGTACGTTACACACGTCCGGCAGTTTTCTTTCAGTGTTGGTTGCCATGCTTATGTGAAGACATTATCCTATTTCATTAGGCCGATGAGTTTTTAGATACTTAACACTTTCTAGACTACTCTCGAGTGTATCTCGAGCAAAGTTAATTTGAAAATTTATTCGCTGTTCAGAACAAAACTCGCATGATGATGTGCAGTCTATGTGCGGCTCGTGTTTAACATTACATCACAATAACACCACAGAGCAGCAAAAATGATATTGCTAACGATAGAATTTCTTTTTTATATAGCCACTTAAAGAGATATGACTGATTGTAAATCGTTTTATACGATAAAGGACATCTGATTGGGTCGATATCAGCTCGGTTCTCGATTGGTTGATGACCGGCCAATAATAATACGCTGTAAAGTACGGGGTAATGTCCTGTGTGGTATGGACCAATAGGAGGATGGTGAGTTCTAACACAGAAACAAACAGAACCGGTGTTCTTGCAGTAGTGGGTATAGGTGGCTCACTTCTGATTTGTCTTAAGTGCCAGTAAAAGAGTTCAGACCTCAATGTGATTGGTCTGTAAACAGACGTGTCAAAAGCTTGATCATCCTTACTAACCCGTTGAGAACAGCACAAATTTACTGACACTGAAGACAAGGTTGGCGTGAGCTGCCGGTATTCGCCATTCCAACAATGTGAATTTATTGTGTTGGTCACTGTTTTTCCTCTTACCATCGTCCTATCGGTACAGCCCCGAGTATTTCGCGGATTGAGTTGGCAGCAAGCTGGACTGGACAGTCCTCTATATATATACTCGAGACATTATCGTTTGCTTATTGGTTGCTGTGATCAAGTGAGGCCTCTGTTCGGGGAATGTTGAACACTCACTCACACTACTGCTTCCAGCTTATCACTGGCTCACTGTTAAACGAGGCGTGTCTAAAGAACTGCCGCCAAATCAGAACAGCAGGAAAAAAAGAACAAGTGTTTGGAGTCTACCTCGTCTCCTGATGAATCGGCGAAATACTCGTGGCTCTACTTATCGGTCCCGGACACACGGGACACGCTTACTGTACTCTGCAACGTTTATTACTGGCTTGCCGCGGGGCCAATGAAGTCGAGCCGTGCCTGTGTACCAATCAACGGTTCCACGATGGATCTGAAACGTTTTACAATTACCAGTGTTTAGTGGAGAATTGATTTAAAAAATGAACAGTTTTTCCTTACGAATTGAAATGTTGACAACTTGTAATTTATCACTTATATTCCGATAAAGTCCAGCGAAACAGTAAAACTATAAAAGTGTGAATTTTTTTTTCAGGAGCCAAGATTTTTCAACGTAAACATGGTCCCATTTATGTACGTGCGTATTCCTCAAAGAGTGGGATGAACCCCGCATTTTTTGTGAAATAATTGTTTGAGCGAATACGCGTATCTCGGTAAATATATGTTCTGCAAATACGACTTTTTTTTTCAGAAAAGATAAAAAAACTGTTATCTATATCCTTTTATTTATTTATTTATTTTTCATATTAAGTGTATTCTTGAAGGAAACAATCGAAAAAAAATTTCATATATCGCATTTTTAATGCTTGCCTATGCAGTTTTCTTAAGTGGGCTTACATCGCGTGTAATAAAACTCCTATGCTATAGATCTAATTTGCACAGTACAACGTCACGGCGGAAACACTGCACGGCTTGCGCGTAGGAGCGATGAGGCACTAGGCGTGCGTGTTAGTGTCGCCCGTATCGCTCCCTCGCTTCTTGACCTTGGACGTGCAGCTCCATCCCACTCTTAAATGATGAACTATATAAAGTGTTGTCGAGGATATGTTGGCTCAAATATTTCCGCGATTTCAGATTGTCTCTAGCCATTACACATTTGTAGGGACATGGAAATTTTTGCGATTTCGATGACCTGTAGGATTAAATACACTGTCCTAAGTATTATCGAGCCTCTGCTTTTTGTCCGTTGGTTGTCGTCTCAGTGGGTAGCCATTTTTACCTTAGAGCATGTGGCACGAGATTTGGGCCTTGTTTCTTTGCAGGTCGGTTATTGGTTCATTTTTCATCCTGGTTGTGCCTGATGGCTAGGGCCCGTGATTTTTCGCGAAAAAAAATTGGAGCACTCAGTATACTTCGTCAGTATGTTACACACTTCGGCTGTTGTCATGCCTCCATTGGTTGCTGGTGTCGTTACCTCGTTTGGTCGAGCCACTCAGGATTCTGTGACTCAGACACTGAACCTTCGTGATTCGTGCGCCAGTAGTTAACACGAACCAGAACATTTTTTAGCTAATCAACAAGGTGGACGACTTCACAGTGCTTTGAAGTGCATCATGTCTGAAAATATTTTGGCGAAGAATCACTGCTCCTGCTGATGAACTATGATCTAATAGTAAACACAGAATAAATATACACGTGTTTGAAGACTAATTTGTTCTAAAATTAATTCCCGACTTTTCCAGTCTCTACATACTTGTTCCGTATACACCATGTAAGCATTAACACTTATTACGATGCATAGTATTTGGTTGTATAAATAAGCGTGTATGGCATGTGATATGCTACAAAATAACCTGCATAATAATTTAAGAATTTTGAATCTTCTGTTCGTCTCTGATATTCCAGCAGTTGTAAGACTGTTTGAACTTGGTTATTTCCGTCCTGCTTTTCTTATATTTCTCTTGCTGTTTTATTTGTTCCGTTCTTATAATAGCTTTATTTGTATAGAATACAAATAATCATCCTTCAAAGTAGATTTGCAACCTACAGACGGTTCTCATTAAATATTGAAGAACCAAATACGTGACATTTGGAAAAGTTATTGCAGCAATTTAGAAGAGGAAGGAGTTCTAAGTTTGTGATAAAATGTAAATTACTTACCTTAGCTGTTTTTTTATCAAGTTACTTTTCCTAGCACACACAACATTTGTTACGATATCCAATTTATTTTTACCAAGTCGAATTAACGTTACTATCACGCCATGTTACTCTTGGCATTTTTGTTATTCGCATGTGTTTACGCATATTTCGCAAAATTTCAAGAACTTACATTTTTGTTTACGCTTTCTTAGTAATGATATCTCACCTCTCTGGAAAAATTTTTGCGATGCTTTCGCACTCTAAATCGGAATCAGTTATTTTTTACTGATTGTCAGTTGGAACTGCTCCATCCGGAATCAGTAGAGAAAGAAAACTACTAATCTCTTCAGTTAAATGAAATCCACTAATACAAACAGTAGAAAATCAGTTATTTATAGTCGAGTATGGCTGATCATGAAAACTTCAGCATCCTTTGCTTTATGGGCGGAGGTTCGAGCCCAACCACCTCCAAAAAGGTTTTTGTGTAGACAATATTTGTGCTCTGCGACGAAATAAATCGTACCTAACTTACATCACATAGGAATGCTCGGTGCTTATTTATCAATAACAACTATGAATAAGTAGTTTTCTACTGCATGAATCAGTAGATTTTTTTAACTGATGAATTAGTGATATTTTTTCTACAGATTCCGGATGGAGCAGTTTCGACTGACAATCATAAATACTTTGAACCAAAAGATGCTTCCCATAGGTAACGAAAATGTCTGTATTTAAGTGATTCTCTAAATTAAAAAGTACACAAAATATTTAAATTTATAGTCTATCAGATGACTTTCGTTTTCTCACGCAAGGTTGCATATCTGGCAACGATCTGATGAAATGGTATAAATTAAAAATTGGGCTCAGTTGAAAACAAAATTTGAAGCTTACCACATACAGACAGTTTAATATTCTTAATCAGTCAGACCGCTAACAAAAAAAAAAAAAAAAAAAAAATGGAATGATGAAATTGCACCAGAATCTAGAATAGGAGCACATTTCAAAATAACGTCTTCCCTGAGAATATACTAATAATAGCTTTCTGACCGCGATTTCGCCCACGTTAACTACACCAAGCAGTTACTAATTTCTTTACCGAGAGACGTCTTTGTTTACGTTAGTAGTTCTGCCCTCAGGTTTTAGAACTATCAAGTGGTTAGGTGAGTTTACTCTGGAGCAGGCAACGTAGAGCTGGCCATATTAGAAACATTTCTCCCTCAAGTCTCACCTTACCACCTTCAGCAACTGTTCCGGACTCCACTCTAGCCGCAGCAACCTTGAGAGAGGAATTGCAGCCCCTTGAATTCGAAACGTTACTTGGATGGAATGTGTGGTATACACGTTATGAAAAAATTATTGCCCCTTGTGGATATCCAGTGAAGGGAAGAAGGAAGAGATTTGGGCAGCTCTTAAAACATCGAGGTGTTGGGAGCCGGAACGCAAGGGCGGGGGGGAAACGTGAGATCCCCGAGAAAACCCGCCGACCAGCGACCCCGCCGGGAATTGAACCCGGTTCACCTTGGTGAGAGGCGAGTAGTCTAATCGCTTCACCACCACCGCGCCGCCTCATATCCAGTGAAGACTACGGCCTCTCTTACATAATTTTGCCAAGCTTTCACTTCAGGTGCTGGTGCTATTGCAGCGTAGCATTAAAGGACGCAACAACGAGCAGAAGCATCTGTGGTTATAGCCAGGAGAGCAGATGAAGTTGACGAAATACGCAGGGTAATGGACTGCATCGTCCTTTTTTACAAGTGTCCACAGATTTGTACTTCTTTTCTACCCCTCCTAACAACTTAAATTATGATAACGATATTGTTAACGTTGCTCAATTATCCTAACATCTTATATTGGGAATATATTTTTTTACTATTTATAAATTCATATTGAAGCAATAAAAAAAAATTTAATTAACTGATTTTGTCCTCTGAGGATTACTAGTATTAAGAGTGGGATGGTCCCGCGCGTTTCTTGTGAAATAGTTGTTTGGGCGAATACGCGTATCGCGGTAAATAAGTGTTCTACAAATACGACTTTTTGTCAGAAAAGATTAAAAAACCAATAATCAACTCCCTATATTTTTACTTTTGTCATATAAGTGTGTTATTGGAGAAAAAAAATTCGTGAAAATGTTCAAATATCGCATTTCAAAGCTTGTCTACGCAGTTTTCTTAAGTGTCAAGAGAAAAGTACAAAGATAATGGCGTAGTTTAATCTGCAGTCTTTCATCGCGTGTACTAAAACCCCACAGTTACAGATATAATTTACACAGTACAGCATCACAACGGAAACACTGCACGCCTTGCGCGTAGGAGCGATGAGGCGCTAGGCGTGCGTGTTAGTGTCACCCGTATCTCTCCCTCGCTTCTTGACCTTGGACGCGGGGGTCCATCCTACTCTTAAAACAAATGGAATATTTTAAAGTTACGTTAAATATTATTTTCGTGGACAAAAAGCTATGATTCGTTTGTCGCCATTGTTATTACATGTAATTTTGACAGTTCTCTTGAAGAATCGCAAGTTTTTCGTTCTGACAGTTCTGTTAGCAAGAAACCAATTAAATGTTGCAACACAGAGATTGGTTACTGCGCAGCCCACACATATCCCAGTTCACCCTTCAACCAAAATTAAATATGGAATTATTAATAGTGAAATAAAATGTGATTAATTCACGTACAGAATAATTCATAAGGAAAATCTTAGTGCTGTGTATTTCACTGACCGGTTAGTTTTTGAAAATAATATATTAAATCATTTATCCTGCTGAGTTCTGACAATATTTTCTGCATTTGTAAGGGAAGTCAGACTACTTCACAATAAGAGACGGATTTCCGCTGTATTCATAAAGCGTGTTTAAAGCAAATGACACGAGTCCTTGAAAACACACTTTACCCCTTTTCATCTTCCTAGCCGTTGAATTTCGAAAAATTCTAAAATTCATTTCTAAGCATTTTTATAGTTAGCTTCTCTAAGCAAAGAGCATAATGATATCTCATCGGGTTAATGGACTATTTAGGAGTCCTCTAACACACTGTTATCCATTTTCGCCCTCCTAAGGGTATAATTACGAAAACTACTTTATTAGTGGGTGCTTGCGCCTTAAGAGGAAGCCATCCCTACATTTGTATGATTTTGCGTTCAACGGTTTGGACTGTGCGTTGATGGAAGAGTCAATCAGGCGGACATTTAATTTAATACATAGAGATTTACGATGTTGCACGACGAACTATTACTGTTTGTAGCTTGTTTACGCTTAATACAGCATTTGTGAAATCAAGCATTGACAAATATTATTGCCACTGACAGTACACTGACATGGCAAAAGTCATGGCATAGCACTATGCAACTGAATGACTCGTGGCGCCACCATTGCAGAACGACGATGCGCGGCCTAAACCGATCTCACTTGTGAACAAGTGGTCTTGTCATTCGCATCGACTGTTTACGTGCTCATGGCAAGGCGACATGAGTTATCAGAGTTTGAACGGGTCATGATTGTGGGTGCCAGAAGGATGGGACATTCAATTTCAGAAGTTGTGGAGACCTTCAATATTCCTCGATCCACGGTGTCACGTGTGTACATGGAATATTAAAATTAAGGCATTACGATCCACTGTGGACAACGCAGTGGCCGACCAAAGTTACTTGAGGATCGTGATCAGCGTAGGTTGGGTAGAATTGTACGTGATAACAGAGCAGGAACTCTTGCTCAAATCACGACCACATTCAATGCAGGAGGTGTCAGACGTGTATCTAGCAGATCTGTGCAACCTGCATTAGCTTCCATGGGATATGGAAGCCGAAGACCACCAGAATGCCTGTAAAGCACGACACCGGACACAAAGCCTCACTTGGGTTCGTGAGGTTGCTAATGGACCCTGGAGGACTGGAAACTTGTGGCCTGGTCCGATGAGTCACGATACAGGTTGTTTCGGGCTGATGGCAGGGTTCGGGTATGTCGCGAACCAATGATACCATGGATCCCAGTTGTCAACAAGGCACCGTGCAGACTGGTGGTGGTTCCGTAATGGTGTGAGGTGTGTTCACGTGGTATGGATTAGGTCCACTTGTCCATGTACCCACAAGACTCAATGGTAACCGCTACAAAACTCTCCTTGGTGACCATTTGCAGCCGTTCATGGACTTCAGTTTTCCTGACAACGATGAGATGTTCCAACAGGATAATGCGCCATCCTATCGGGCTGTGGATGTTCAGAACTGGTTCGAAGAGCATTCTGGAGCGTTCCAGTGGATGGAGTGACCAGCACGTTCCCCCGACATGAACCCAATCGAGCATTTATGGGACGTGGTGGAGAGAGCCATTTGCACCCAAGATCCTGCTCCTAGAAATGTCAGGGAACTTTGGGTAGCCATTCAGACAGCATGGCTTAACTTCTATCCAGAGGTCTTCCGTCCACTTGTGGAGTCGATGCCACGTCGAGTTACGGCACTTCTTCGGGATAGAGGGGGCCCTATACAATATTAGACGGGCATCCCATGACTTTTGTCATGTCAGTGTGTATATTTTAATGGGCGCCACTGGAGGTAAAGTAGTTCAGTGTTTCAACGTTGAATCAGAAGTGCCAGGTGAATATTTGTGAAAGTTAAAAATGTTTCTTTAGCTTTCTGTTTTTGAAAGTATAAATGTTAAAATAAGCACGTTTTCAAACTGTTAAATTTTCTAATAGTTTTACTGTTTCACTTGACCGAAGCACGAATGTTGCTTTTTCATATAGTAGAAGTATACACGATGTGTACCCAAGTATGTCATAAGCAGGGCTTTCAAAAGTGTTCTTATTATGACACACATCATGTTCGGTGGCTTATTTACGTTTCCTTGTAGCACACGACATATACGTACTATGCCATGTCCATAATCACTTACTCAAACATCTTCTATATTTCACTTTTAGTTTTGTTGGATGACGGGGCAGGAAGTGATGAGCAGGATCAGGAAACAAACACTATATATGCACTTTGCCAAAAAAAAAAAAACACTTTACCTCTTTTGGTTTCTATTCCTATCCCCGTTATAAGAAAATATTTAACAGATACTACTATTAACTGTGCCTTGATTATATTCAGAAAATAGTTATTTCTTTCAAGAGTCTGGCACATGTTATAAGCATCGCTTATCCCATTTAAGATCTAGGACTCTCGGACTAGTCGCATGCCGATATCTCAATGTTACAAAAGTTTATATTAAAATGTATTCCAGGTAAGTGTTAAGTGTATTGCAGCTCTCTGTAAAACGTATATGATAATACTTCCACACGGACTGTTACAAAAACAATAATCATTTAGACAGAATTCTCTTTCTGTGTTTGCCTTTCTTAATTCAAGCAAATTGAGACGAGATAGTTGACTCCTGCAACAATCCATGCATTTGTGTTGATACGAAACTGTTCAATGCAAAACCACTGAAACCACGGATTTTTTAAACGCAATCCCGCTAAGTTTACACTCTTCCGCGTTACGCCAAAGTTAACATAGCATTTTACACTGCCTCGATGAGTAGGATCTATTTGTTGACTATGTGGCTATACCAAATCACTCTAAAACATATGCATAAAATATTACCAAATATACTTTAAAAATCAACTTAAATTGTTACGATTTTAAAAGCCATTTTGCTGCCTTTTATTCAACAAATTACGGGGAGGTAACTAATATTACATTTCTAGAGATGATATCAAATGTTCATTTAACAGCAACTTAGATACAGCTTAAAACAAATATAAATTACAAGAAGAGAATGTCTTGCACTTATCTATTAAGCGTTACGAAAACCAATTGGTATACTTTTTGAGAAGCCAACCTCATCACGAAACAGTGCGAATGATGTAGATCCAGAAAAAGACAGAGTATTTAACACATGACTTGTGTTACGTTTTACGCTTTGTTCTTTGATGTGTTTACCGAAAGGAGACTTGGAAGCTGAGATGTTTTTCCATACAATAGTGCGGGTCTCCCGAGTGAATTGTACCCATGGCATCGTTTTCACACGCCTGCGCCATTAACTACCTACACCGGATGTCGTGCAGATCATAGACTAATGATGTGGGAGACCGATCTCGCTGGCTGACGCACAACCAATCTCCGTGTCCCAATGTTGAACTGCTTTTCTGCCAACACGTCTAGCGAAAAGGCATGTTTGGATTTTAGGTTATAAAACTGATTTGTAAACTAATTCTTTGAGATATGTATACTTCCTCTGACCAATCTGTAGTGCGGTTTTAATTAAATTCAAATTGGTAAAGGTATTTAATGCATATAATAGTGTTGTCATTTAAAAATTCTATATAATAAGTAGACGATTACTGTCTGTCCGTCATTAATACCGCTAAGTCCCTTGAAACTCAAAATAAGTTCTTCAAATTATGCAGAGCGAATCCTCAGGGTAAAATACAGGTCAAGTTCGAATTGCAGCAAGATCAGATTACGCAATCATTACCTTTTACCCTAAAAACCTATTTTTTTAGTTACTTTTTCCCTATGAAAAGTTTTGTATTAATGCATACAGAATATTGCACAGAGATATTAAGGTAATGAAATACAAATTTTGTTTATTAAATGTCTCGCTTCAATGTTGAGTAAATTAAGTGGGGCCACAGTGGATCAGTGGATAGAGCGATTCCAAGTGGGGCCTTAGTAGCTCAGTGGATAGAACTATGTTAAGTGGGGCCGCAGTGGCTTAGTGTATAGACATATATATCAAGTGGGGCTACAATGGCCAAGTGGATAGATATATATCAAATGGGCATTAGTAGCTCAGTGGATAGAACGATTTCAAGTGGGACCTTAGCGGCTCAGTAGATAGAACTATTTTAAGTGGGGCCGCAGTGGCTTAGTGGTTAGATAAATATTAAATGGGACCACAGTCGCTTCAGTGTTGAATTAATTTCCCATAATTTCATTATTACCTGTAATTATATTATAAGTAATAATACTGCATATATATGCAATATTTTTTCAGTCTTTGTATGTTAACCAAATTTTTTAACATGGTAACTGTTCTAACCCCGTGGCAATACAAACAAAAGTCACGAGCTGGGTCATCTAGTTAATATATAAGCAAACATTTCCGACATTGTTGACCACGTGACTTTGACAGTTGTTTATAATGTTGGGTACATACGCAGAAGGCGAAGAATAAGCTGTCTACCTCGTCTTTAGTCTATTGTTCGGATGCGCTCATAAGCGAACTTCTGTAAGAGCTTCGATCAAAAACCTCTCAAAGAGTACGCCAAGAAAAGAAAATATTCCAATATACTGATGCTTCGTACATGCCCGTGAGCTGCTTACTACGTCGCACACGTCGCCCTTTATGAACTTATATGTAAGGAAGAAAACTTGAGTAGGATGTCGCAGTTATTTTTGGATTCCTTTAAATTTGTGAAGTAAAGAATGGCGTTTTGGCGCTAAGAGGATTCTCGAGCACAGGGGCGTTTTGACGTGAATACGTCTTGAAATTTGCGGCCATAGTGGGAGACGATCCAGAAAATTCTATGATGACAAAATCGGGGGATAGAGTTTGGCATTGCAGCTCCGAATATATCGTCTGCATTCAAAATTCTATTACACCACTCGATTACCAAAGGATCAAATAATATGTTACGTTGTGTGAGGACTGTGAAGCATCGTGTGTAGAGCGTAGTGTGGTGGGGGGGGGGGGGGGGGGGGTGGGGGGGTGGGGGTTGTCGCGCCGTAATTTTGAGTTCATTTCGCCGCGTCTCATAACTTCCAAGTAGTATAACTTTTGGCTAGGAGAAGTTACGACGCTCGTTTACGTTTCAATGGACAGCTCTCGTCAATATCAATCGATTGCGTGTATAAAAACATTTGTGTAGCGTTGTTATAGTGCAATTGTATCAGTTTAATGGTAAAAAATTAAGAAAACTTGACACGATTTCGGCCTACGTGTGAAAAAGCCAAGTCAAAATGCAGAAATCATATACTGTTGGAAAGATCATCTCAAAAACAATCCAGTGATACTTATAAAACCCCATATGATTGAGTGAAGCGACGCCGGGAAGGTAAAATAAACAAGGCGTCCGAGCGCGTCAACGTAGCCGTATTCACACAAAACAAACGGCTGTGTTCCCAACACAGCCAAACCCAATTTTTTGGTAGCGTTATTGATTGCAAGGTTGTGGACTCGTAGTTTTATTTGCCGGGATTATTTCTTATAGCTTTCTGTGGTGGGTGAAATGACAAGGTCGGTTTAGAATGTAAACTAACATAAGTATATTTCTGAAAACGACCACACACACACACACGAACACACACACATACACCATCGTAGTTACTTCGCCCATGGTGGACGGCCAACCTAAATAAGTGCACACATAAGCCACACAACAGTTAGCCGTCCAAAGATCTGATGAGTGATCTTAAAAAGCTATGCAAGATAATGTCATCCGAACTTTTTAAATATAAATTCATTACCTTGGGTTTTGTCGCCACCTGGTACTAGCTGGAATATTACCTTCCAATCCTGGTAACAGTAATGCTGGATTTGCAATGCCACGACGAGATCGTTCCGACAGTCAGACACGACATTACAGCCCGACCATTTCCGCCACCAAAATTAGTTCAATGTTTACAATGCCACTACAGTTTCCTTCCGAAAAGTGTTGCGTGGCTTTCGGCAAATCCTAGAATGGCAAGTAACATGCTATGGAGTGTGAAGAAATAACAAATCACTGCACACTGTTTTGTTTTGATAACCTTGTAAACGAAATATTTTTGCATTTTGGAGCAGTTATTTTCCCACGAATATTTATTTTTTTCACATTCATTAGTTTTCTGTTAAAATATAACAGGTTGTTCATGTTAAACACATATTTTTAATGTGAAATTTATCACAGTAGTGAAATCCACACAGTTTTTTTTATGAGGTTATGTTTATGTTGTTTTCTCTACTGCAAAGCGAGGCCGACCTGTCCGACGCCCGACGAAAGTAGAAATACAATCTACTTTTGTCGGGCTGTCGGGGCTGCGATTTTATCGGGGTGACCTTGTTCCTGATTGGCTGATGAAAACTTTTCGTCGGTGTCAGGGCTGTTTTGTCGGACTATCGGGTTATTGTAAATCCAGCTTAAGACGACCACGCCCACTTAAGGCACTACCATCTTCACTGCACTGAAATGAAACTTCATCACAAACTTAAAAAAACACATCTACCAGAAGTCAAAACTACCAGAAGTCAAAACTACCAAGGAGCAAAACTACCGAGAAGCAAAAGAATTTAAGATGTGATAAAAGCAGTTGCAGGAATCTAGTTAATAATCTGCTTGGTACTAGTGATTTATTTTTAATAATTTTCTTCAAACATTAAACAGTGAATATTTTCCTTCTCTAGATCAATATTGAATATTTAAGTCGTGACCCATTAGCTCTTTCATGCAGTCTTAAACCACCACATATTTTTAGGCAGAGCACAACGAAATTCCACCAAGAACGCAATATGCCTGTTATTAATTAGCTGTCACCAAAGTGGTGGCCAAAAATGAAAACAATTGCAAATTTTATCAAATAGCCTACAACGAGTTTTAAGCCGAAATTATATACAGTTTTCAGTGTATTACAGATATACATGACTAAAAAATTATTGAAATGCATTATTTCATAAACTAACACTAATTAAACAGCATATATCCCATTCGGCTACACTGGCAAAGTTTTCTCACATGTCACAAGTAAAACAATTAGAGCTCATGGGATTCGATAACATAACGTGTAACTCAGTAATTTTTCCGTTGCTTAACACTTGTATACGCAAAATCAATTCGCCGAAACGTAACCTAAACTTAAGACAGTAAGTTATGTGTCCCTTGTAAATGTCATGTATAAATCCATTTCTAATTTTCGTTTTAAATCTCGGAAATCGACGAAAAAATCCAGAGCTGCATGAACTGCAAGTCAGGCCGGCGGTACAAGATCGAAGCAAGTAAGGCTCACACGAACGCAAATCCATTTTACTTTCTCAAAAACCATGTTCTGTGTGTCCTACACCAGAATTCAGGCGAACTGAACAGTGACTAGGGGAATGACGTTTTCGTCCAAGGTACAAAACATACGATCCTTGCAAAGTTGTTATACGATCGTAAGACACGAATTGACTTGTAGTGAAGTCAATTCAACTGGTATATTTGCAAAAATTTTTTTTAAGAACTGTTATGATACGATCAGGCCTTAGGCGACGGCCTGCCTGATCACAGCTTCAAACATCGAACCAGGTGACGAGCGGAATTGCAACAACACGTTATTAAAAGCCAGATGCAAAAAAAAAACCCCTCCGACTGGCCAGTAATCGGGGCTGAATATGTCAAACAAAGCGACTATATAGGCCAGCGTCGCCTGGGAACAGCGTCTTTCCTCGTCAAGCCATTGCCGCGACAGGATCAAGGAGATGGGTATGTCCTGCCGTCGATAACCGCTCACCACAAATAGCCTCCAGAACAGTGATTAAGGTTGGGACATTCCATTTAGTTTGTCATAGTAGTGGCGTGTGGTAAACAATCATAACAGGTTAAATTAGAATAATTAATACCTTATAAACTCCTCCGAGTAATAATTTTGTAAGATTATCTTGTCAAAAAAAAAAACACAACTTACAGTTGTGTTCTGCCAATTCATGTCTCATTAATCAGTCACGTCCGTAGCCCTTTCATCTATAAATATGACAAGTCATTATTAGAGACCTGCAAAATTCGCGTAATTTTTTGGTTTCAAGCTAGAATTGACAGTACTGTATATACTGAAGCCGGCGTCGTTCCTTGATTTGCTACTACCCAGATGTTAAGTCACTCTCTTTCCGAATGAACTGTACGTGATTGGGGCGCATAATTGTGACGTGTTACATTTATTGGCTCACAGTTGCCAATGACAAGCGTATCGCAATGGTAAAGTGTTTCCCGTTTAAACTGCCCTCGAATAATAAAGCGAATTTGGCAGGTCTCTAGTCATTGTTCGTAACAGAACGAATTCGCTTTGTTCTTCATGTAACGAAAGTTTCTTTTGTAATGTGGCATAACACGAAAAAATACGTTTTAGCCAGGACCAGTTGTGATGAAATAAATTTTTATCGAGACGGCGCGGCATAGCAAAAATATACTGAAGAATGGCTGTGAATTTTTAGCGCACGAAGTTTTTTTTTTTTTTTCAAGTTATTTTTACGGGAAAATACTGTAGATTCTGGTGCGAATATACAGAGTGTTCGTAAATTAAACGCCCAAACAGCGGGAGGTGATTCCTTATAAAAAAAAAATAAAGTCGACAATACACGGGACACCATATACATTAACGTAATATGTAAGGAGATATGAGGCTGTGAAAATTTGGTTTTGGAAACGTATTTTCGCTGGATGCCTTGTATTTTCTGCCAGTAGTAGGGATGGCGGTGTACCCACAGTACGCCCCACGCTGTTGAATGGGGCACGACCATTTGGCGCGCTATGGAGCGTGTACTAGTGGAGGTCATGTCGTTGATGTGCTGACGTATCACTTCCTCAAGCCGAACAGTGCGCACAGACCGGCACTACGAATGCGTCTCTGCGACTTGGGAAGCATAAGTCACCTTCTCGCTGCGGACTTTGTACGCGTTGTAAGTACAAAGCATTCGGTAAAAATACGTTTTTGATACCCAATTTTCATAAACTCATACCTCCTTTAATATTCCGTAAAGGTATACGTTGTCCTGTATATTTTTCATAAGGAATCACCTCCCGCAGTTTGGGCGTTTGATTACCGAAACACTCTGTAAATCCTCAACTACAAGCCTCTTTTTGATATGTATGTTTTACATTAATAGAATAATTAAATAGTTGTTCCACAAACGTTTATGAAGCCGTGAACAACTTGAATATGAGTTCTAGTGAAACAGTGAAAACGATTAAATGAACAATCAGAGTTTAATTACGATAATCTAGCACGTTTCACCAATATGGCAAAAGCGCTACCAGAAGTTTTTCGACTCCGCAAATTAACAAGCACGGAACTTTAATTGAGTACTGATTTGCTCGTTTGACCTAATTCATCGATCAATAACTCAATTATACAACTCTTCACACCCTGAAGATTCTCATCATCAGGATCTCCTAGACTCTGAAGATAATGGAGGCCACGAGATATGAAGTTCACGATGATAAGAAGCTTCTCTATAAACGGCAAGTCGCCGCACTTCATTAACGTCCTCTTGTTTTCATTCTGTACCATCTTCCTCGGATCATTTCTAAAGAAGGTAGTCCGCAACTGGATGGATATAGTTCGTGGTTCAGGGATGGTCGCAAATAACTGACGTCAAGCTATTTTGCTCGACTGATCCCCGAATCTCGATCGCATCAGCCAAGACCACGTGGTCGTTGAATTGAAGCTTACGGGACAGTTTCCGTGAACGTTGAGCACCAGCTCGTTCGTCTTACCAACATTTGAGAATATGACATCGAAATTGAAAAAAAAAGAGAGAGCAAATAAAAATACATTTTTTGGTATCTCCATTTCAATCCGAACACGACCATTCTAAGCAGAATAAACTTTTAACTGTTAACGTGAAATTGTCTAAACTGTCGAAGCAAATAATTCAAGATAGAGTTGTAAATTTTTTTTTTTTTTTGTCATTTGTGATGGGGTACCGTGATTTATACAAATTTGGCCAAAAAAGGTAGATACCACCTATAGTTTCTATTAATAGATTTAAAAAAAAAAGTTTCTGCATCCAGATATCTTTTTCTGTTTAATGTCTCAACTGGTCATTAATGACGGGCGTCCAGAGTTAGCGTTGTAAGATAAATAATGCCGTTTTAATATTTAAATATGAAAGAAGTTTGTCGCTTTCATGAGCATAGAACACTCAAAAAAAATTCCAGTGCCAGTCGTTCTTTTGGGCACCAAAACAATCGCCATCATAAGGCGTCTTTAAAACATTAACGCAGATGGTAGCGGTAAACTACAGTTGAAGTGCTAACGCTCTTCTGGACAATAAATTCTTTTAACGTCGCGTGTTAACTCTTGCGTACATATTTACCCTAGAATTACTTTAGAAAAAGGAGCACACATTTGCGACGCCAGGATTCAAACCCGGAACCTTGCGGCTAGATGGCAACGCCTTGGCGATATTCCCCACGGAAGTAGTCTACCCACAGTGATCGATCTTAAGAGGTGAGGAAGGGAGGGCAGGCTTAAGGGGGCTTGTGAAACCCCTCCACCCTTGAAGCTGTAGTTTAAACTGGATAAAAATGAGATTAGCATTGACTCATAACACATTCTTAAAGATTATTTCCGGTAAATTGAGTACTTTTGGAATCAACCTCTGAAAAAAATTATTGTTCATTACTACATGTATGCTACAGTACACGCTGGGGTATATGCTGCCAGTTAAGTTAGTAAGGAAATAAGAAAATTGTTCTGCACTTGAACATTTTATCGAGAGTCTAACGTGTAAGTTAATGTCTATTGAAGTTGAGGTTTCTTGTCTTATATTCACAAGAGCACCGATTTGCATGCAAGGTTGTCATAAGTGTTTGATTAACCGTCAACAGCCCATAATAATGTAATATTGTTTATTATACTCGTCGTAATAAGAGGAAATTACAAGTAGTTCGTGGTTAGATAAGTTCACTATGCAGCATTAAAACTGCATACGCCATTGTAAACACGAGGCTTGAACGTAACGGGTGTCTTTAGATAAGTGCACCTCCCCACACAATATAATGAACCAGTCACCCCGCTACGGTGTACACCACTTCTCCGGCGTCGGAAAAGTGGCACATACCATCTCGGTATTAACACTGACCTGCATTTTACATCTGCACGCGAGTATTAATTTACTGACTGAATACGAGTCTTAAAATACGTTTAATTAATACATTATAAAATACACTGCATATTATCATTTCTATAAAAATATTTTATCTGTAATTATGGAGAACATTTCCCTATGAATACCTACATTAATTCTCCAAGAGAACAACTGGCCAGAGCAAGCTAAAATAATCCCCGAATGGTAGCCGCCCCCCTCCCCCCAAATTTATGATTTCTAACTCCACCATTGCCTATGCTTATCAAGTAGGTTTGTGGCCAACACAGTCGCCTCCATCGCGGAACCGAGATAAATGCTACAATGGTGGAACACTCAAATGAATTTCGAAAGGACCCGGGTTCGATTCCATCGCAGTGTCAGTCTGATCTAAATCACTCCACGTAAGCTCCGCAATGGCTGCTTCTTTTTCCGCTTTTGAACTAATGTTCGAACACTTGGTTCCGCCTCTCAACGGTCCGCTGTGAATGAGGCGTCAAGGCATGATAAAACAAAATAAAAAACGCAAAATGAATGAAACTGGCCTTAAATAACGAACTTACGTGTAGACTTAGCTCCGACACCTGATCATCGTACGTTCTCGTGTCGATTTATAAAGTATAATAGTCTTTGAATTGTCTGGATGCTACTGTATGCGTACATACACAGAAACGCTTCAGACAATGGTTTTCTTTTAAAAAAACATGGTAATTGAATTTAATGTGGTAACTAATAAAATTCACGTATTTGTTCAACGTGTATACAAAAGTAAGTTATGAGATGTAATCGGTTATACTACTTTGAAATAAGTGTTCGTACCGTGGAAAATGCATGGACGTGGTAGGACATCGTTTAGCAGACAAATCTACTAAGCAACGTAGCGTTAATAAACGGGTCTCATTTTCGTGGTGCAAGAATATGACTAGTATGAACAGAGGTGGTTGTTCCCTTCTTGCTCGACAGGAAGCCACTAATGTGTAATACAAAATTTCATCACTGGTGTTAATTAAACCACCTTTTCCGCGCCCACATCTTCCCCTCAGACGAAAAATTAACAAAACTTTCCCCTACTCGTTTTCTACAAAAAAAAATCGTATCTGCCCAAAAGTCGCGTTTCTAGCCAGAACGTTAACTGTGTTGAGGCAGGACAAAAAAAAAAAACTCCCTCAATTTTAAATTGTTTCAGCGTGATGAAAACGCGGGCCGTTTTCATAACACTTTCCCGGAGAATAGCTACTTTTTATCGCTCTGCAGGTACAACTTCGCCATCGAAACCATTTTCGGCGTATAACACAAGAGCCTTGCGTGTACTACAGGCAGCGTTAAATAAAAAACGGGAGATTAAAAAGCCCAAGCTCGCAGCGGAAATGAATAATTGAAAGGTAGCGAGAGGTTATCCATTATTTAAAGTCCAGCTGCTACGCCATCATCAGAAACATTCAAGAAGAATTACGTATTGGCCAGCTAAAACCGCTTTGCGTTCATGTTGATATATCATGAAATTAATTATAAGAGTTGAAAGTTAAATTAATTTTGTTCATATAAAATTTAGTGTACAGGAGTAAACAGTAGTCGCGCTAAAACCACGAGTTAGAAAGTTGTCATTTCGAAAATTACATCAACTCTTGTATTTACAATTTATTTGTTCCTGATAAAACAACTTAGCCAATAACTTGCATAAATCATGATTTATCACTAGTAAAGTTGGCTGCTTCTTGTCTTTTAATATACAGTGTACTCAAAGTGTGTGAAGGGTATTTCTAATATACAGATTGCTCAAAGAAAGAATGTGGTATTTTTAATATACAGTAAGCTCAACATAGTTGATGGGAATTTTAAATATACTGTAAGCTAAAATTTTATGCAGGGTACTTTTTAATATACAGTAAGCTCAAAGCATATGAAGGGTATTTTTAGTATACAGAATGCTCAAAGAAAGTATGGGGTATTTTTAATATAAAGTAATCTCAAAGCATGTAAACGGTATTTTTAATATACAGAATGCTCAATATATGTGAAGGGAATTTTTAATACACAGAATGCTGAAAGTATGTGAAGGGTGTTTTTAATATTCATAATTCTCAAAGTATGTTAAGGGCATTTTTAATTTACAGTAAGCTCAACGTATGTGAAGGGTATTTTTAATATACAGTATGCTCAAAGAAAGTATGGGGTATTTTAATATACAGAATGCTCAAAGTATGTGAAGGGTATTTAAATATACAGAATGCTCAAAGTATGTTAAGGGTATTTTTAATTTACAGGAAGCTCAAAGTATGTGAAGGGTATTTTTAATATACAGAATTCTCAAGGAAAGTATGGGCTATTTTTAATATACAGTAAGCTCAAAGTATGTGAAAGGTATTTTTAATATACAGAATGCTCAAAGTATGTGAAGGTTTTTTTAATACACAGAAAGCTCAGTGTATGTGAAGGATATTTTTAATTAACAGTAAGCTGAAATTATGTGAAGGGTATTTTTAATATACAGAATGCTCAAAGTATTATAAGGATATTTTTAATTTACAGTAAGCTCAAAGTATGTGAAGTGTATTTTTGATATACAGTATGCTCAAAGAAAGTATGGAGTATTTTTAATATACAGTAAGCTCAAAATAGTTGATGAGTGTTTTAAATATACAGTAAGCTCAAAGTATGCACAGGGTATTTTGTAATATACAGTAAGCTCAAAGCATGTGAATGGTATTTTTAATATAGAAAGTATGAGGTATTTTTAATATACAGTAATCTCAAAGTATGTAAAGGGTATTTTTAATATACAGAATGCTCAAATTATGTGAAGGGTATTTTTAATATATAGAATGCTCAAAGTATGTGAAGGTAATTTTTAACATACATAATACTCAAAGTATGTTAAGTGTATTTTTAATGTACAGTAAGCTCAAAGTATGTGAAGGGTATTTTAACATAAAGTATGCTCAAATAAAATATGGGGTATTTTAATATACAGTAAGCTCAAAATATGTGATGGGTATTTTACTATACAGTAAGCTCAAAGTATTTGAAGGTTTTTTTTTAACATACAGTAATGTTCAAAGTATGTGAAGGGTATTTTTAATATACAGTATGCTCAAAGTATGTGAAGGGTATTTTTAATATACAGAATGCTCTAAGTATGTTAAGTGTAATTTTTCCCCCGTTACTGGTTCTTGCAGACACGTGACACAAATTCTTCATTTGGCTCGGGGCCGTGGTTGGTAGTGGATAGAGCGCTCTTCTCCAACCAAGGCTAACCGTGTTCGATTCCCGACGGGATCGCTCCCGGATTTTCGCACGTGAGAATCGTGCCGGACAGTGCCGTTGGAGGTGGGTTTTCTGGGGGCTTTCCCTTTTCCCCAACCTTGCATTCCGGCGCTGCTCCATACTCATCTCATTTCGTAGCTCCCTCGTAGCTCTCGATACTTTATTGTTAAGTGTCATTCGAACCTCTCCACTCCTTGTTTGACTTGGTCCACTGGAATTGTGCTAACCTAGTAAAGTATGTGGCTCTTTTATAGGCACTAAGAAATCATAACCAGAAACATGTAAGTATAACAAGACGCTATGGGTAGGGTTTCGAAATCTCTGTTGGCGCAAAATGTTTTCACAATACTGAGGGACATGAAAAATTTAGCGAATTGACTTGAAGACAAGGTAAACTTCAAATACACGTATATTTGAAATACTTTTACCATTTACTTACAGTTTATTAGACACGCCGTGGTCTAATAGCTGATTGGCATGAAAGAAAGCACTGAATATCTCGCTACCTTGTCAAGGTAAGGGGTCCTACAGTGAGCGAAAAGCTATGGCTCTAGCCAGTGGACAAGATGATTGCGACAGTTAGCATTCATAGCATTCCTAGGTATACACAGGCACGTCAAAAAAAATTTTCGGTTAAGGTAGGGAAAGGAAAGAAGCAAGTTAATTCAGAGAATTTGTCGCCCCTAGTGCCGCAAAATTCGCCCCTCCCCAAAATGTTGTTTTGAAACCAATTATGGTTGTATTTACGCGCACACAACGCTTCTTATTAACATATTTAGACGCAAAATACTTACACAAGTTAGAATACTACTGTTTAGTATTACTATTCATCTACTATTTGTGTATAGACTGTTCACGGTAAAATTAGCACTTTTATGAGCCCTGCTCAAGATCTATTTGTATGCAAATTATGTCTTCTTCCACCCTAAAACTAACATTGCCATGGGCCTCGTCACTTTATTCATGCGTAGGTCAAGTGCAACTGTGAATTATTACAAATGAAAATAACGTCAAATCTGCAGATTTTTACACTTTGATGCATTAATAAGTCAAAAAGTAAAATAAATAATTTTAATAATCACAAATGGTTAGCTAACACTTCTAATTCGACGTTGACATATGGAACTACTTTCCATTAATCGTTGCCAACTTTACTGGGCGCATGCCACTCAGTTCGCCCGTTAAAATATATGCAGGTAGGTATAGTCACTTTTTTCTAAGGTTGAGTTTGAAAGTGCTCACTTTATCGTGAACAACCTTTAGCTATACTTAAAGTAATAATTTTAATCTGCATTGCAGTGGCGTGTGGTGGAGTGTTTCAAGGTAAGCTGGTGATTGCTCGGTGCTGTACACGCTCGGGGCACGCAGCGGGAATCAGTAACCAGAGCGGAACCAGGAGAAACTTAACGTACTGCGGCCACTCACGAGAGAGCGGCGACGCACCATCACACTCACGTACTGTGACGTCAAATGCACTACTACGATTAAGTGGCCCATGTGTAAACTAGCAAAGATTGTCATTTCCAACTTTGCTGAAGCCCTACTTTAAGTTCTTCTTGCAGGGTATTCCTCCGCCTCATGCAAACGAAGCTTAACTAAGTCTAGAAGATTACACCAAAGGGACAACGCAACGTATTCGTAAACACTCAAAAAAAAAAAAAAAAAAAAAAAAAAAAAAAAAAAAAAAAAAAAAAAAAAAAAAAAACTATTTCTTACTAGGCATTACCAACAAACTTTATTTCTCCCTGTTTTAGTTCACATTAATTATTTTTAGAAATATTACAATTTACGGATAGAATATGAGCAAAAGTTAAATTTTACAAAAAAATTACGCTCTTTTATGTTAACACAAGTATGAAACACTTGTGGTACACGACATATTTAGGAAATTACCAAACATGTCATACATGGGGTGATATTTCAAAGGTCCTTTCCAAAAAGTGTGAAGAAACCGCGAATAAACTACACAGCACAGAGTAAAGTACAGCTTACCTTTGTTACGTCTTATAAAAAGATGTACGGTACCTTTTGGTTTATAAAAACTTTAAGTTGGGGTTAGGCGTAGCTCAATGGTGAACACTATTCATCGTTTTCTCATCCCTGTATTGAAATCATATAATTTACATCTCATTTTCAACCTTTTAGTTAGTCTTTAACTCGCAGGAACTGTTCTTATAATTAATTGGTTACATTAAGTTAATAATTATTATTTTGTTACTTAATTAATTTAAAGCCACGCCGTTCTAAATAGTTTCTAAGGAACGTCGTCACCTTATTCATGATTCCGAAGGCTGATGACTATGCGTATCTCTGCGGACGGCGCGTCCCCGTCTCTGGACGTCTTCCTGGTGCAGTGTCTCGACGACAAAGACCTCGTTCGACGTGTTTCCAGCAGTAATATTGGCCCGTGTTTAGTAACAACTGGCCCGTCTTGGAAGGGGTATTTGTTCTAAATAGTTTCTAAGGAACGCCGTCACCTTATTCACGATTCCGAAGGCTGATGACTATGCGTATCTCTGCGGACGGCACGTCCCCATCTCTGGACGTCTTCCTGGTGCAGTATCTCGACGACAAAGACCTCGTTCGACGTGTTTCCAGCCGTAATATTGGCCCGTGTTTAGTAACAACTGGCCCTTCTTGGAAGGGGTATTTGTTCTAAATAGTTTCTAAGGAACGCCGTCAACTTATTCATGATTCCGAAGGCTGATGACTATGCGTATCTCTGCGGACGGCACGTCCCCGTCTCTGGACGTCTTCCTGGTGCAGTGTCTCGACGACAAAGACCTCGTTCGACGTGTTTCCAGCCGTAATATTGGCCCATGTTTAGTAACAACTGGCCCTTCTTGGAAGGGGTATTTGTTCTAAATAGTTTCTAAGGAACGTCGTCACCTTATTCACGATTCCGAAGGCTGATGACTATGCGTATCTCTGCGGACGGCGCGTCCCCGTCTCTGGACGTCTTCCTGGTGCAGTGTCTCGACGACAAAGACCTCGTTCGACGTGTTTCCAGCCGTAATATTGGCCCGTGTTTAGTAACAACTGGCCCTTCTTGGAAGGGGTATTTGTTCTAAACGCTCAAGGATTCGTTCCACTTCCTCGCGGTATGTCTGTGCTCTCTCAATCACGCCAGCACGTCTGTTGCTGCATGTAACACCTCGCTATGGTTGAGCAGAAGTCGCTGCTAGATTGCATTCTTGTGGCATCCCCTAGCGAGACTGGTAGGGGTAGAAAACGCACCCTTGTGACCCGCCTTTCCTACGCCGCTGGGCTGGGGACATAACACGTGTTTCTAGCAGGACCGCTAGGATAATCACAGAAACGGGCAGCTTTGTTGGGAACAGACCCCATCACCAAGCCCCTCCTCTTGGGGAAGGTAGATTATGTCTTTATCTGCGCTTGCACTCTCGCGTTATAAATCGCGGTGGTCTCCAGGACTGTGTTCTGGTACGCTGCCATTTTCCACGCGAGAGACAAACACACACAAACACGCCATAGGGAGAGCAGGATAAACCGCCATTTTGCCTCGCGCGTCCCGCTGTCTAGTTTCCAGCCCGGCGAGCAATACTACAAACACGCGCCGGCGAAAACAAAGCGGGTCGTTTAAAAATTCACTCGCGCCATGTGGTTCGTGTACACAATACCGCGCCCCCCCCCCCTCCCCGGTCCACTATAGAACCCCAGTTCACGCGATATCCCAAACGGTGGGGGATAATTACTGCGTTTTATGGGATCGACCGAGCATCGATTGCATCGTTGCCTTTGCGGTAAACGGGGCATTTTTTTTTTATTATAAGCCCTGTTTAGTGTCTCCTATCTGGCCAGCTTCACATCATTTTGCCAAATGGACGTAACGGCTCGTTTCCGTGCCCCGGTAAGGCGAGAGTCTGCGCTGAGAAAATGGTTTTGTTGGATCAAACAAAATTTATATAGCGCAACCAAATTAATTATTTGTATACGGGTAGTGAAATATTTGGTTCTCGTAGACAAATAATTTTGTTGTTCTGATTTGGTTGGTACGACCGAAGATTTGTGTGGTTATATGATAGTTAATAGTTTCGGTTAGTGTAATAAATGATATTGAAAGCCCGTCCGTGATTCGAAGCTATATCATCTGTGCCCGAGTTACAGAAACAGTTTTTTTTTTTTTTTTTTTTTTTTTTTTTAAAGAAATATACTATTCAGATATTGGACAACGTGCGCAAATAACTATTTTAAGTTGCTATGGCTTTTGTTTTAATTTCTGAATTTAACATATTTTTATTAGGATTTTTAAACCATTATTAAGCATCAATAAATGTAGCAACGAACACTGTTACCATCCCAACAGTCAGAACAAATGCAAACAAACTCTTGCGCGGTTTTTTTTTTTTTTTCGTCCGAAGGCAGTAAAATGAGTGGCCAAACAAATACATACAGTTGATTCAACAAAATATTTTGTTCGCAGTCTAATTTATTTTTGGCCCAAAACATAGGTCTTGTTTATTCAAACACGTTATTATATATATATTGTAGGACTTTCTCTCAGCGTGTAGATCGCCTAGTTCGTAACTACTGCGGATATTAGCGTATTCGCCAAATTTGGAACACAGTATCCCATCATCAGTGGGCCACTGCTATCCAAAACTTGGATAGCAGTGGCTAAGTCTTTCTATGGTTCGAACGAACATACACTAACCTATAATACAAGTTGAATGCTTTGAAGTTTTGAACTTACATAAAGCAACGCGTGGATTAGTGGGTTGTTCTTTCGTGCGCATGGTAGTACAAATCACGAGACCTGAAAGTTCCACAGACGCTCATCTAGTCAATGGGCACTCTTTTATTCAACACGCAAATGAAGGAATGTTATAAACTTAAAAAGGTGATTCAGTATGGGAACACAAGCATTAAAGATAACAATACAATGGTCAGTAGGGGCGAAACGCGCCTTTAGAGAGAAAAAAATGCTTATACACTCTAAATCTGAATCAAAGATAGTTACGCTGTTAATGTCAGTTAATATTTAGCAGTGACTTTAGGAAATTTAGATGAATTATAGGAAAAAAATGCCAGTTTTCCTTCTGCTAATGATAAAGTGACATTTTCCACGAATTAAGCGATCATTTCAATCGCTGTTTTCCAGTAAAATTTTTTTTACTGATGGATCAGTTAACAAGGCGTGTCAAATGAAATAACAACACATGAACTAATCAAACCCATACAATATATTTTTAAAAGTGAGTTTCGTCTTTCATGAAACCATTTCTCGAAGCAACATGAACATTCAGTGTTCCATTTCGATTTCACATAAGCGTCATAGTGCTCGGTTCGTAGGTTTGAACTGCATTAAACGTGGTAATGTGAGAGATTCATACGTACTACTTATTTGTTTACAATCCTAGTAATAAATTAATGGAAGGACATAAACATACTTCGTTTCTTAACTTAATCTTACATAAAATATAAATTATGGAATATATTGGTTGTCAACTAAATAACATATCTCGTGAAAGATGCGAACCGAAATTAAAAGCACCATGGTATGTAAACTGGACGTCACAGCATAGAAAAACGTTTTCTGCTATAGATCCAACGGAATCTGAAATGTTAGCCATAGAAAGGGGAACTATACTGCATATCGACGAGTATGTATATTGTTCTAAGCTTGCGTGTACCAAGGCTTTTAATTGGAGGGATTTTTTTTTTTCACTAAATAAATTGTAAATAAAATTTTCATTATTTAATTTAAATAATTAATTACAAATAATTAAACTATCATAAACAAATACAGTCCATTTAAAATGAACTTTCATGGGAGAGAAATTTTGGAACGCCAAGGGTTGTGCTATCTAAAGGCATCTGATGAACGTAACTGATCTTGTACGCGCCTGCGAAACAGTGACAGGCCGAATTTATAAGTTCAACCGACTGAGGAGTAATTTGCAGTTTAATTCAAGTTGCGGTGTTCAGACCACGAAGGCCTCTCTCGCCAGCAAGTCCCAATGGCCTCTCTCGCCGCTGCCAGAACCTAACCTATCAATAGCGCACTAGCGGCGCTAATTAGTGCCACAAATACACTAATCGCGTTTACACGAATAAACACTCGGTTAACTGCTGAATTGCATAAATGAGTAAAGTAATAAACTACTTTCCCGTTTGAATCCTCGCATAATTCACTGTGCCGATTGCAGTATCCTCAGTAAAGCTTATAAGTAGGGGTGCCTAGATATCGCGCATGCATTTGGAAGCAGTTTAAATTTCTCAATTCTTCACACACTGGACCACGATATTAGTAGTAGGATTTTAAGAAGTCGGCAACAAGCGTCGGAGCCAACCGCCGCCATCTTGAATTTCCCTTTTTCCCTTCAAAATCTACAAAATTTTAAAAAATTTCCCTTTTCCCCTAAAAATTGTAACTTTTTGTCCCGAAATTTCCCTTTTTTTTTTAAATTACAATCTCTGTTTTTTTTCCTTTTAAAAGCACCGAAACTCCCTCCCCCCCTTTTTTTCTTTCAAACACGAGCTGTTGGGAACTTTTGAGGTGCTCGTCAGGACTCTTGACTGAAGACTCAGGGCTCATACCCATTATATCCGTGCCCATAGATGACCTTGAAAACAAAATATGGAGGAAAAATTGTAAAAATAGAATAAATTAATAAACATCAGCGAGTATATTACGTTACTGACTACTACCGCCATATTGAGTGCAAATGACCTGTCCTTGACCTCGTGATCTGAAATGACCTTGAACCCAAAAAAAAGATTTAAAAAAACAATTAAATATTATTTATCCAATGACTGCTTCCATGGCGTTATTAATATATATATATATATATATATATATATATATATATATATATATATATATATAATAATATTCAGGGGGCCACGGTGACTGAGCGATTAGCACGCTCGTCTCCCACCAAGGCAAACCGGGTTCAATCCCCGATCGAGTCACCGGGCTTTCGCAAGTGGGAATTATGCCGGACGATACCGTTGGTTGGTTGCCGGATGCTAGTCTAAGCTGTTTATCTTGGTCGATCTACATTCTCATCGTTTTTACAGGTCACTCGTGCACATCATTCGCCGTTTTCTATAGACTGTTCACGGTAAAATGAGCACTTTCGAAAGCCCTGTTAAGATCTACTTTTATGCACGTTGTGTATTCTTCCGCCTTATTTAAATTATAGCAGTGCCTTGGACCTCATCACTTTTTTTCATGCGTCGGTCAAGTGAAAATGTGAAATTATTCCAAAAGTAAACATTTTACAAATCTGCTAATTTTTACGCTTTGATGCATTATAAAAAATATAAGAGAAAGAAATAATTTAAATTATCACAAATGGTTACCTAGCACTTTTGATTCGAGGGTGAGATATGGAACTACTTTCCCTTCCATCGTTATCAACTTTATTGGACCCATGTCACTCAGTGCGCTCGCGGCCTTTATACACATAGGACAATGCATTTGTCGAGCTCGGGCGTTCGCCCTTATAAACACACGTGGACTCTGTTAAAAAATGTGTTGCGGTGAAATTGCGGAAGGTGCTAGTAGAAGATTAATCGAATTTTTCATAAATTTTAGGGGCTCATATTTTGTTATTGTTAGAGTGACATTTTATTTAAAATAACACGGTGGAAGTTAATCTCTTAAACCAGGGCGCGTATATCTCCTACGTCGCAAGTCATTATTATCCAACAAATAAAAATTTGTATAGATATTGTATACGTAATTAAAAATAAGTTTTACGCAAACGTGAGATAATTTAAACAAAGCGTGAGTTGAGAATTGTTCTCGTTCACATTTACAAATCGGAACAAACGTAGAATGGTGACAAAGAAATACACGTTCAGTTGCTGTGATTATAATGAGTATGGTGAATTATAAATTAAAGCTTGTTGTTACTGTGAATCTATTTTCCCTCATTGTATTTACTTGAGCTACTGGAGAAAGTGAACCCCATAACAATAACAAGTGAAAAGGCGAACGTACATCTGTAAAAGTAAGAGAATGATTAAAAAAAAAAAAAAAAAAAAAAAAAAAAAAAAAAAAAAAAAATCGTAATTGTCGTGAAGGCAAGAAAGAATTTTCCTAGCTGTCGAAATTCAAATGAATATTTTTCATTTGTGTTTCAGAGACATCCTGCAGAACAATGTTTTTTTTTTTCTTTCCCTCGTCGATCATGTTTCGTAATACGATTAGAATAATTCTCGCAAGTAAGATTACTTGCGTATAAACGAGTTGGTCCAAAGGCCCACATTTCGAGAGAACGGATAGCAGTAGGTATGATAGCTGGAACCAAAGGGTAACACGAAGATGACTTCGCACCTCAACAGGAAAGTTTGCGAACCTTATCACATCCGTTTGTTCGCCGAAAGTGATTCCACGGCATTGCATGCTATTCTTTTGGAATAATATTCAATAAATATATTTTACTGTGGCCTTAGACTTTTTTTTCAGCCCAGTGAAATATATACACTGTGTTTATTACTTATATGCCAATGTTTATTTTAAAAATTTGTGGAAGATTAAAAAAAAAAAAAAATTGGCTGATAGGAAAGACGTAACTAGGGCCTCAAAAGTGCTCACTTCATCGTGGACAGCCTGTATCAACAATACACAAACATTAAGGGGTATGCCTGGATGTCATACGGGTCTCATCATTGTAAGCAGTCGTGTCCATAATAATTAGGAGCACCGGTTTTTCGCGAAAAGATTTCAGGACATGTTGTGTTCGAAAACACTTCAGTACAGAATCACTTTAGCAATTGTATCATTTCTATTGTTACACGTCTTATATGTCTGCCCGCGAATCACGGATGGTCAGTATCGGAGGACCTTAGCACTGATTGGCTCACTCGTGCACCAGACTATCTTCACACAAAGGCAAGCGGCCAGTAGGCAATGGGAGGCTGCAAGTGTGCACATATTATGGTGAAGTCAGGCCTCCGCGTAAATCTTTTCCGCGAAAAAAAAAAAACAGGTGGTTTTAGTTATAATTTGTTAAAAAAAACTGTGAATTACTTCAATGTAGATAATTTTTTAAAGACAAATTTTAATGCCGGCGTTTTGTTTCAAATTTGTAAATTTAGATGTTCTAACAATGTGGTTGTCGAAACGTGTCAAAGCCGGAAAAAAATTGCTGTTTAGTATTCCCCTGTTTATGAAGTATATTCTATTGTAAAATAATAATTTTTACTATAGCGACAAAGCTGTATCTTTTGAACAGATTGCTACAGCCACCGTTTAAATTTCCGAGAAAACAGTATACGCGCAAATCTTGTTTATGCTATTATTTATCGCCGCTGCAATGCATAATTATGAACTGGCGTAACTTTGAAGCGTTAAAAATAATTTTCTAGATATGCCCCTTAAATTATCACTTTAACTGCTAATGTTGGTTGTCAGACGATTTCCATGGTGTAAATTATTATTAAATATTCCATTCCTCTTCCATGCGTACAATAAGGCAGCTAAAGGCTGTTCACGACAAAGTGGGCACTTTAGAAATGAACCTTCGAAAAAAGTCACTGCCGCTGCACGCATATATTTTAATGGGCTCACTGAGTGACATTCGCTCAGTAAAGTTGGCAACGATGGATGGAATGTAGTTATATATCTTAACTTTGAATAACAAGTGTTAGGTAACCATTTGTGATAACTTAAAATTCTTTCTTTCGCTTTCTGTTTTTTTTTTTTTTTTTATGTACGGAAGTGTAAAAATGAGCAGATTTATAAAGTATTTCCTTTTCTAATAATTTTACTGTTTCGCTTGACCGACGTACAAATAAAGTGATGAGGCCCATGACAATGTTAATTTTACATAAGGCACAATGTGCATTCAAGTAGATCTTAAGAATGGATTTCGAAAGTGCTCATTTTTCCGTGAACAACCTATAGCTAGCCTTTTCTACCAATTTCCCCAGTCTTTTGAATTCAGACAGTTCAGCTGTTGAATAGTATTTACAATATTTTCAGCCACTTCATTAAATAGTGGGAAAATAATTTTCAAAGATAAATTAGTGCAATTATGGTCAATTAAAGTTCGTGTACCCTGAAAAAAAAAAATTCGCGATTCCAAAGTATTGGAAATGGTAAATCAAATAGATTTGTAGACACATCGTAAAGTACATCTTAAGTTCATCGAATTACCGTAGAAAATTTCTTGTAATTTCTTTATGCGATTCGCCCGTACACAATTTTTAAATTTTACGGTAAAATAATTCTAAAAATGCTAGAAGTTAAACAATAATGATAGACGAAACATGTGGGGCAATTCAAATAATTTCCGTTAACTCAAGGAACACGTTAGTTAAAATTTAACTGTTATGCTTCATTGACTTTTCGAAATTAGTTTGGCACAGTATTTGAAGTAAATCTCTCTTAACTGTGTTAAAAACTATGACGGAATTGAATTTTTTTTCCATTTTTTAGCAACTGAATTGAATTAATATTAATAGTTAGTTACAAAAATTAAAATCTCTCCAAAGTTATAAGACAATTTAGGTACTTGAACAATTTTAAAGCTAGTCTTTAGCGAAAAAAAATTATTATTTTATGTTTGTGAAAAATAATTTCAGCCTGAAGACATTGAATGTGATTACATTTTTTTCACAAATAGAAAAGAGGCGTCATAGTTCTGCACATTCAAATATCGAAATAAAAGTTTTGCTGTTTTTGAGTACACAAATAATTAAAGCTATCGAAGTTACAGAAATGCAATAATCTGCATTGAAGAAAGAACATAATATATTCCTTATCTCAATGTATTTAAGTAATCGTGCAATAGTTTTTTTTTTTGGATATTTTTGATGGTTTAGTACTAAAAAATATTTACATTGTTTTGCATTTTTTGTAACATCTGCGAAACGTGTCTTCAGATGAATTAAAACAATACCTACTTTCCAGTTTCCATTCTATCATTTTCGAAAGTGGTTTAAATTATTTCTCTTTGCAAAAATCTGTAAAACCATTGTGTTGAAACCTCATGCAGAAACTACGTAGTCTAATTTATTTATTTTCCCTGAAAATCACATCACGTGTAATCCGCGCCACTTGAACATTGTAAGCAAAAATATACAGGAAGTGTCTAAATTCCCATTTCACATTGTAAGGGCTTGTAGTGGGGACCAAGACGGTTACGTTTTGCACAGGAACTTATGTGCGGAAACGTACCGTTTCCCCGCGACAAACAAAACACCGCCACATCACATGTTGACCTCTCCCACGTCTGCAACATACTGTACGCTGTTTTTCTTCTGGGTCCACTTATAAGAAGGGCTCGATGTGATGACCAGTGACGTCTTACACAAACACGGTACCTACGTACCATGTTCTGGTACACACGATCACCAATACCTGGACGTCCAAGATCCGCCGCCGCCATAACCCCCCGCCAGCAGTTCTTCCTCGGATTCCACAGAGGTCTGGTAAATCAAGCCCTTCATGTGGCCACGCAGGAAATAGTCTGGCGGAGTCAAGTCGGGCGAACGTGCAGGCCAAGCAATCGGGCCACCTCGACCTATCCACAGTTGGCCAAATGAGGTGGTGCTCCATCGTGCTGAAACCACGTGTTTTGACATTTCGTTTTTTTTTTCCTCCGACGTCATTAAAAAAACTACAAATACTTGTAAAGAACAAAAATACATATATACGAAGTAAAGCTGAAATATCGTTCTCAGAGTACACATGAGAAAGAAATGTGTCATCGCAGTTTATTTATGAAAGGGTTTGGTTTATGTATACCAAACTTTCCACCGAGAAACGTTATTTTTCTTCCGATTACCGGGTGCTTTGCTTATTAAGATTGGCATTCGGCAGGTCTTGCGTTCAGTCCCAGCGAGCCTTTGTTCCAGGTGAATTCGCCCACAAGTGAATTTCATTCCTCGTTACAGGACTATAATGAGGCACGTATTTAACTTGCTCCCTTCCCATTCTCCCCCCAGCACTTAGACTCGAGTCTCTTAGTTAGCTACCGTAGGCGGGCGGTAGATAGAGCAGCAGTAGAGGTAGGCCCCGCTCGTCGTCGACGTCTACCAGGATCTGCCGGCGTGTCCTGCCCCCGTAAATCAGGATCCCCGCAAGGTTCGGGCTCAGCCGCGGGTGCACGATTCTCGCCGCTAAATGTAGCGGAAAGCCGGCGAGATCGTCCAGCAGCGCTAGGATCCTGGCCGTGCGGACGTACACTCGCGTTAATGTGCAAAATGAACCCCCCGCGGTACACTCTGAGACTTGACCAAGTTGCAGTCGGCTGGCATGTGCACCGTAAAAAAAAAAAAAAAAAATCGTGGGTGAGAGAAGAGATTTGGGCGGCTCTTAACAGCGAGGTCTCGAGAGCCGATGAGGGTGAAACGAGGTTAGTATGGAGCAGCGCCGGAATGTAAGGAAGGGGGAAACGGGAGAGCCCCGAGAAAACCCGCCGCTCAGCGGCATCACCTGGGCGATTCCTAGAGCGACTCCATTGGGATTCGAACCCGGTACGCCTAGGTGGACGGCGAGTAGTTCAACATCTACCCCACTGCGTCGCCATTAAATAATTCGCATATTCACAGAATTTCGTACGTAAATGTGCTGTTGGTATACTGAAGTGCGATCCGTAAAAACGAAACTCGGAGTTGAGGTCCGTAAATAAAAAATGCTCAATATTTCTGTATATTTTCCTGTAGCTTCAGGTTTCAGGAACGGACAATATCGTAGTTACCCGGAGCTTTCTTTGCCACTATGAGCATAAAATAATCGTCCCTGCTTATATGAAAAGTATTTTTGATTTTTCCATGCCTTAAAGGGGCTATAGGGGCGTAATAAGTACTGCAATAACTCAATTAGGTAGGGCACGGCGGGAAAAAAAATGGGAATTTCTTGAACAATTAAATTTATACAATAACTGTTTAACTACAAGCATTTATTAATAGCACTCCGAATTATTAAAAAAGTATGAACATAAAGTGCAGTGCCTTAATACAATCCCTAATGCGTATTTAAGCTACAGAAATATTCGCATATATTTGTTCATATGCCAAGTAGGTATGCCATCTTAGAAGAAAATATCTTTTTGATTTTGGATAATTATGTTTGCGTAGTGCATGGTTTGTAGACGTTTGAAAAAAAAAAAGACTACGGACTAAATTATAATTTTATTTAACTGAAATATTTAATTGCTTTAATTCAATAAAACATTTATCGTGTGAAAGGGTCCTCAGTGTTTAAAGCCACGGATGCACCTTTCACGTCCATAGCTCTCGCGTGTAAATGCAAGCTGAGTCCCAACTCAACAGCACTCGGATGGAGAGTAGTATAGGCTGTTCACGATAAAGTGAGCACTTTTGAAATCAACCTTGAAAAAAAGTCACTGGCCCTGCCTGCACAAATTTTAACGGGCGCACTCAATGGCATGCGCCCAGTAAAGTTGGCAATGATGGATGGAAAGTAGTTCCAATACTTAACGACGAACAAAATGTGTTAGGTAACCGTATGTGATGACTCAAATGATTTCTTTAGCTTTCTGTTTTTTTAATGCATCGGAGTGTAAAAATGACTAGAGTTGTAATAAACTCACTTTTTTTTTATTTTTATAATTGCACAGTTTCACCTGACCGACGCACGAATAACGGGAAGAAGCCCGTGGCAATGTTAATTTTCCATAAGGCGGAAGGATACACTACGTGCAGACATGTTATCTTGAGCAGGGCTTTCAAGAGTGCTAATTTTACCGCGAACAGCTTATAAGCGGGCAGACGCCCGGTATAGCAGACCTAATTTAAATTCCTTGTTGCAGTCAACTGATATATACCAAAACAGTCAGTTACATGACCGAAGCCTCGATCAAACAAGGGACCGCTGTAGCGTTGGCCAAGGCGGACCGGGTTCAATCAAGGGACCGCGGTAGCGTTGGCCAAGGCGGACCGGGTTCAATCAAGGGACCGCGGTAGCGTTGGCCAAGGCGGACCGGGTTCAATCAAGGGACCGCGGTAGCGTTGGCCAAGGCGGACCGGGTTCGATCAAGGGACCGCGGTAGCGTTGGCCAAGGCGGACCGGGTTCGATCAAGGGACCGCGGTAGCGTTGGCCAAGGCGGACCGGGTTCAATCAAGGGACCGCGGTAGCGTTGGCCAAGGCGGACCGGGTTCAATCAAGGGACCGGTAGCGTTGGCCAAGGCGGACCGGGTTCAATCAAGGGACCGCGGTAGCGTTGGCCAAGGCGGACCGGGTTCAATCAAGACCGCGGCACCAGGCTGACCGGTTCAATCAAGGGACCGCGGTCGTGGCCAAGGCGGATCGGGTTCGATCAAGGGACCGCGGTAGCGTTGCCAAGGCGACCGGGTTCGATCAAGGGACCGCGGTAGCGTTGGTCAAGGCGGACCGGGTTCAATCCCCGGCCGGGTCACTCCTTGATTTTCGCACGTGGGAACCATGTCGGGCGATGCCGCTGGTCTGGCGGTTTTCTCGGGTATCTCCCATTTCCCGCGCCCTTTTATCCAGCACTGCTCCGTACTCACCTCACATCGCTTTCAAGACCTCGCCGACCAAATCTCTTCGCTAACTCACTCGATTAATCAAATGGAAACGGATTTATTAATCCGTTCTGTACATTATACTGCAGCCTCTGGTATGCATTTGTAGTACATACTTCTGTAACACAGCCTCGTATATCTTTCTAAAGGACACGGAAAAGTATTTTGTAGAGCTGGAGCGATGAGGGCATACACACATCTACCACGGAGATTTTATCTTCGTTTGCAATAAACACGACACTTTACAACTACAACGACAATTTTATAAACAAAGACAAATATATCGGTGCTGCAGTATAGATTACTAGCCAACTTTATGCCCCTGTAAGACATTCACTCGAATCGTTGTATTATTTGCAGTTATAGAGAAATTCTTTACAGACAGACATCTTAACAGCACACTGGAAGTTTCAAGCTATTAATCAATTTTCACGATAACGTGTATAGACCTAACTGTTATAAGACAGTTGACGGCAGAAAGTTGCATAATTCCGCCAAGCCAGCCAATATGGATTATTGCGGAAATATGCTACCAAACAGTATTCCATCGATATGGTTGCAAAATATCAGGTTTGCTGCTAGAAGCTTCATCTTCACGCCACTGCAAAGTATATTATTACATTTTACTCCCGATTTTTGTGTAAAATAAATGTTCTTTCAACCAAAACAACCGTTAGAAATATTAAACACGAATTTTACTTCCCACGAGGTCACGCTGGACCGCCAGGAAACCGCGTGCGACAAACCTTCAAGGGCTTCGAAATGCACCCACTGTAGATGAATTCTTCGTTGTCACATTTGTAAAAGCGGAATATTATTACTCGCCAATTTTTTCTCTTCCCTCTTGATTTAACAGCATAGGAGAGCGCTAAACATGATTTTCTTTTTGCCTTTTGAATTAACCGTTTCCTTTTAAAATCGATATAATGTAACCAAACTAAAAAAGTGGAAAGACTAGAAAAATTATTTTTTTAAATTTTTCCTTGCAAATCTCACCTTCCTTAGAACATTCATTTACTGAGACAAGCGCATTATCGCAAACACTAATTTTAAATAATCTTCTTGTTATAGTAATTCCCTCTAACCCTTAACAAGATTCCTAGGGAACAATCGAATGTATATAGCAGTGTGTTTGTCTCTCATATCACCGAATTCATCAAATTGTCACTTAAAAAATACATTATTTTTTTGCATCCTCTGCATAGCTTGACATATTGTTATTTACTGAGTATCTATTGCGACTGTGACTTTAGGCGAACACCTTACAGTCCAATAACGGGAAATCCGTATATTTCGTTTAGCTAACTTTAAAAACAATTACTAACCCATTGTTGGATGAGTTGTGTGAAAATATTGATGTAATTCAAATTCTTTTTCCTTATTTTTAATATACTCCCACGCTCCGTTTGTAATTATATGAAGTTAATGTGATTGAAATTTGTTCGGCTGGTTACATAGTAATTAATGTTTACAGTATGAAGGTTCACACAAGTGCCGCAAGATTCACTACAATAAGGTGCAGAGCAAAAATCGCTTGAAAGTCGCCAGAATGCCTTCAAGAAAATTCTTGTCGGTTCGTATTGTTGTTCGTCTATGAATTCATTTCAGTTTATGGTAAACTTAAAATGTAAAGAGTGCTATAAATTAAACAATTAATCGTAGGTGATCCACAAGTGTCTCACTACAACTAAATTGCACTGTGGCATTCTTACGATTGCAAAAAAAATGTTTCAGCAGGTTTTTCTAATATTTTGGTGTTTGATTGATTTTTTGATAACATGTTAATGAAATGTAAAATTTCCACATAAAATTAGAAAACGACTTTTTTTTTTTTTTTTTTTTAATAACGTTTCTTTGAAAGATAAATGTGCAAGTGGGTGGAAAGTGAGGTAAACACCTTTCTGTTTTAATTTATATAGAAAGTGTTGCGTATTGGCGAAATAAAAATGTTTCTAATAATTTGATAACGACACTTGACAGTCTTCTGGTGCGAGGCAATGATAATTTTTATTTGTACGATGGACAAATGGGCTGTGGTCAGGGAGAAATCACACCAATCACGTATTCCGACCAGGCGGGGGGGGGGGGGGGGGAGAGAATCGCGCGGAGATGCGTTGTTCTTTTTTTCCTTTCATCACCTCGAACAAATAACTCGGCGCGGGCTCACGCCGGAGAGCAAACAGCGGGGTTTAACACATCACACGTAGGGCTATCCGGTCGCTGCGTGTTAGCCTCGCGGCGAGGGCAATCACAGCCTACTTGTGGATATTGCCAACTATGCTGCTGCCACTCCAGTCGACCTGCCTTCGGGGGATACCGCGCGACGTCCATTCTCACACTGGCTTGCATTCCTTCTACTCGCCTTTATATCCCTGACGTATTCCCCTTCCTCGGTATGTCCATCTGCGAGTTCGCCCCCTGGGCTGAGAGATCTCGCCTTCAACTCTGACGTGTAGACATAAGGTAGGCGTCGACTCCTTGTTTCCAGAGGAACTTCCTGTGTCAGTACCCATGTCCACTTAAGTTTGAAGTGAAGCAACTACCGATGGAGTACTGGACCCGACTACACAAAGTGAAGAACCCATTAAAAAAGTGCTACAGACACCATGAAAGTTGCAAAATAGTGCGATTTACGCTGTATATGAAAGAATAATGTATATATTCTGCAACATTATAATATATTTTACTAAAATATACTTTTTAAATGCAAAAAAATTTATTTATTAAAATAGTCTGTATTTTTAACCAAATTTAAGCGCATTTCCATTCTGTATTCTTCAGAAAGCGAAATTTGCAACAATATCTTCGTAATGGAATGTCGTCGTAATGTTTACTATGATTGTGTGTAAGAAAATTGTAATTACTAATGTAGGAAATAATTTTTATAATTGATTTTATGTGTGTCCATTTGTCACAAATATTTATGGCTGAAGCTGGCGTAAATAGAGTTAATTATAAAATTGATATGATAAATTATTACTACGATTTTATTACATATAATCATAGTAAATATTATGACGATCTATCTTGAAGAATATTTTCTTGTAAAATCTGCTTTCCGAAACATCCAAAACGGAAATGCGCTTAAATTTTGTTAAAAATGTGGACACTATCGATCGATTAATTTTTTTACATTGAAAAACTATATTTTAGTAAAATGTTTTATAATGTTGCGAAATATATACATTCTTCTTTCATATGCAGCATAAATCGCACTTTCCTGACAATTTTCGTGGTGTCTGTACAACAGTTTTAAGAGTTCCTCGCGTTGTATAGTCGGGTGCAGTGCTCCATAGGCAGTTGCTTTACTTCAACATGTGAGTCAAGGTTTTAAATACCAGTATTTAGATAAAATACCTCCTATTGAAATATTGCTGTTTTTTTTGGTTATGTAAAGACCATAAAAGATGTTAATTTTGAAGGAAAAAAAATGAGGCAAGCAGTTTACGATAACTAATAAATACTTATTAGAAAGTGGAACAGTGAACGACTACTGTTTATTGGCCCAGAGGGACGGTGCACTTGCTGGCTGAAAAGTGGAGGTGGAAACCGCCCACACTCCCCCATGTTCTCGACGCGTGTGAGTGAAGAGATAAGACTTGCACATGTGACCCGAAGTGAAGAAAGCTGGGAGATGTCTTTCCTCATACAAAAATGGCGAAGGAAAATATAATGCGACATATCACGCCTTAATTCACGGTGGTGACGTCACCAATCAAATTCAAGTAAGCACGTGTCTCTCCCCCCCCCCCCCCCCACGCTCCCCCCAAGAAGTGGAAGTTTTTTCAACAGTTATTAATGCCCTGAAAACTTTTGCCTTGAAACTATATAGGTACTTACAAATATTTACTTCATTGCGTGGTTCTAGGTTAGGTTTTTGGCACGGCTAGCTAATGTTACCATGGGTCCACTACCTCCTCCGTTTTCCGGCCACGCCTATTTGCTGTGTGGCAGCGCCAATCAAAACAACCACCCCCATCGCGGCTGTCCCTGGCCTCATTTTCTGTTCAGAAATCTTCTCTGGTGTTCCAAAATGACTCACAACTTATCCCCTTCATGTTTTCTCGTCTTCTGTTACTATTTGTAATTCTCCATGCTTTGGTTGAGCATTATTTTTATTCATTTACACAGCATTACTTCTTTTCCTATCAATTATTCTGTTCTTATTATCGCTGCTAAACTTTTGGTCGGCAATTCTTCGGTTGGGATTATGTATACATTTTTTTTTCTCACAGGTTATCTTATTACTTAACTTGAGTTATCCAGTCGAGAGTAATCGTCATTCCACAAAAAAAAATCTCGAACTGAATAACCACCAAAGTTTTAAATGCTTGCTCTTATTTATTTCTCATGACTGTTCTTTTCATTATCAGAAAATCTAAATTTTTATAGTTCCATGTATGTCCGTAATACCATGTTACAAAAATGATTTAAATTCTTTTCTCCGCATAGAAATAAAAATTAGGTTCCTTACAGGAACGAATATATTGTAAAATAATGTCATGAGCTACCTATAATCATCTACGGAATCACACAATGGAAAGCTTTTGTGTGTTTTAACATTATTGAGTAGAAAGACAATTTGAATTTTTGGTAGTGATTATTGCTTAATTATTAAACTATAATCTTTAAGTATTTTTTAAAGTAAAGTTTATTCTTTGTTTTTAATTTTTGGATGTTGTTTTTTTTTTAATAATATTTGGTATGACACGGGAAATGTAAAATTATTACTGTCGCAACAATGCAAAATTAATAAAACGCATTTATCTCCTTCTTTATATTTATTTTCAATTGTCATAATGTAATTTTCGCGAACGAAAAATAAGTATATTTGTCCTGCTTTAGACCACTTTTAAAGTTGTAATCCTTCCTTAAGCAGCCAAACATGGGCAAGGCTTCAGTAAAAACCTTTTGTAAAAAAAGTATTCAATATTTTTTAACGGTGTATGTTTACAAATAGCATTTAAGGAATTTTTCGAAGATTTATTTCTCTATTTTATTTACTTTACTAATTACAAACTTTTTAATTAAGGTGGATAAAGGGGATGTTTTAGTATGAATATCCGGTACAGCTTATGAAAAGTAGTACAGGGACGTGATAAAAATATTTATTTCATTATTACACAACAGAACGACAAGGTTACTGCAGTAAGTCTCACGGAAGCGAGTTGCTAAGGGAAATAATGCACTCTAGTTCAAAGTCGTGAGCGTAAAGACGACGAGGTAGGTGACCCGCATGTCAGATTCACCCTTAGCGCTCCCGTGTTTCTAGGTCACAACCGCGCAAATAAATCTCCTGGTAGACAGTGTGAAAAGTATTATAGGCTGTTCACGGTAAAATGAGCACTTTTGAAAGCTGTGCTTATTATCTACTTGTATGCACGTTGTGTATTCGTCCGTCTTATGTAAAATTAACAATTGCCATGAGCCTCATCACTTTCAGTCATGCGTCAGTCAAACAACACTGAAAAATTATTATAAAATTGAATATCTTACAAATCTGCTCATTTATACACTTCACTGTATTAAAAAAACAGGAAGCAAAAGAAATAATTAAAGTTATCACAAATGGTTACATAACACTTTTTATTGTACGTTAAGAAATGGAACTACTTTTCATCCATCATTACCAACTTTACGCACTCAGTGCGCCGATTAAAATATATGCAGGCAGACGCAGTGGCATGTTTGTAAGATTCATTTCAAAAGTGCTCATTTTATTGTGAAAAGACTTTACGCGACGGTTACCTCATACCAGCTGCACATAAACAAACTTCCGTGCACCTAGAGAACAATCAACACAATAGTTGTTTGTATAGGGCCAAAAATATATTTAGTTGCTCCAACTAAATATTTTGTTGAGTAGACGAAACTTGAGATGAACAAAATTTATTTTGTTCATCTAGCCAAATACACGTGTGTATTAACAATATACAGAATGTTGCAATATTGTAAGTCTATTCTTCGTGGGGAACATTCCTCACCTCTGGAGGATGAAAAAATGTTATATGAACATAGGTCCGCAAATGCCTTATTTCCGTACTACAGCCCAAAATACATAACGTACAGTGTATGGCTTGCGGTCTGGATCGTGGAGCTGTGGAATGCCATCGCAGCTGTAATTGGTAACCCCATACCAGCCCCCGGGGAGCTCTGATTTGAATCCACTAGACTTTTATTTGAGAGGACATTTAAAGGCACCTGTGTTAGCAACCCCAGTGGACGATTTGGGCACCCTATGTAACCGTATCGTGGCGGGTTGCGAAACAGTGAGGAATTTTCCAGGGATTCAGCAACGCATCCGGGTGTCCATACAACGGCGGGTTGATGCATGTGTTCGTGCTGATGGAGGGCATTTTGAACATTTCCTTTAGTGCCGACGATAAGCCTTCGCACATGTGTAACTTCTTCCTGTGCAGTTCCTACTCTTCTAGGAGTAATGTCGTAGTGTGGTGTGTCGTGTATCATGCAAATGAACGCTGCGGTGACATTCCACAGTAACATGATCCATCCCGCGGGCCATACATTGTACGTTATGCATCATGGGCTGTAGTGAAGTAACGAAGCGTTTGCGGACCTATGTTCATATAACATTTTTTCATCCTCCAGATGCGAGGAATGTTCCCCCGAAGTATCGACATGCATTATTGCAACATCCTGTAAATTAGGCTGTCGACAAAAATTTTTTGTTGAATTTGTTTGCCACTCATTTCGTTGACTTTGTTCGAAAATACAGCTTGAACGTTTGTTTGCATTTTTTGACAATCAGGATAGTAACAGTATTGCTAGTGCATTTATTGATGCTTAATAACGGTGTGGACATTCTGATAAAACGAGTTGAACAGGAAACTGAAAAGTAAAGATGTAAAACTTGAATATTTTATTTGCACGTATTGACCAGCTTTTGAAGTGTGAGTGTTCAGAAACACTCCGACTCTGTCAGTAGTCAGTTTAGCTGAAGTTTCTAAAGCCTAACGCTCGGACTCAGATGATCTAGGTTCGATTTTACGTCGAGGTTCCAGCTTTGTTTGTTGAAAATCCTGCTTAAGATCTTCTTGTATGCATGTTGTGTATTCTCCCGCCTTATGTAACATTGACATTGTCATGGGCCTCAACTTTGTTCGTGAGTCGGCCAAGTGAAATTTTGACATTATTAGGAATGTAAATATTTACGAAATATGCTAATTTTTACAATTCGATGCATTAGAACATAAACAGGAACCGAAAGAAATAATTTTACGTATCTCAAACGTTTACCAACACTTTTATTAGTCGACGTTAAGTTATGGAACTACTTTCTCTCCATTGTTACCAACTTTCCTGAGCGCATGTCACTCAGGGCGCCCGTAAGAATATATGCGCTCAGGGGGCAATGATGTCTTGTTAAGATTGGTTAAAAAAAAAAAAAAGTGCTCACTTTGTCATGAACAGCCATTACTTCGGTTGCGCCAAACAAACTCTGTTTGATTAAATAAAACCTTTTTTCTCAGTGTAATAGCGAGATTTCCTTTTCATCTTGGATTTACGTGTATACCGCCATAACTTGATTTCCAGATTCAATACTAGAAAACCAAGTTTGTCAAGGAGCGGGAAATATCTTATCAGTTATTTCGAAACCCAATTTCATTTTATCCGGGTTATATTTTTCACACCCATACCTGTAATGAAAGCTGCCCTCATTATTCAATCATTTCCATCCCACGCAGGAAAATATTGACGCGTCTGAGACAGTGTAGACTTCAATATTCTGTTAAGTAATCGTCATTGTCTTTCCTATGCTTTAATGTTTATTGTCAGGTCATAAATTTCGATTACGAATATTTGTAATAAAAATAAATATGAAAGGGATGCTACCCTCTTAAGTCTACGACGGTAGCTGGTACATCTAACCCTCGGAGGGAAGAAAAAGATCCCATACATTAAAGTTGAGGTTGATTAACTTTAGTATTCTGCACATTGATTCGCCTATCACCAGTACGCTATAGCTGCACTGAGAGAAAATAGAACAAAATATTTGTTTGTATAGAGCCAAATATATATTTAGTTGTCCTAACAAAATGTATTGTTGAGCAAACAAAATTTTAAAAGCAACAAAATTACTTTTGTTCGTCTAATAAAATATATGTTTGAAGAAACAAAATCTCTGTGTTGGGCCAGAAAAATTAGACTGTCGACTAAATATTTTGTTGAATCAACTGTATATATTTGTTTGGCCACTCATTTGACTGCTTTCGTTCAAAAGTCCGAGAGTTTGTTTGTATTTTTTTGTGACAATTAGGATAGTAACCGTGTTTGTTAGTGCATTTGTTTGATGCTTAACAATCGTATAAACACATTAATAAAACAATGCAACAAGAAACTGACAAATAAAGATGTAAAACTTGAAATATTTGTCTGCACACATTGCCCAATATTTGTATTATTTCTATTTAAAAACTTTCTGCTGCCATCAGTTGTCGCATTTGTTGATGCTACTGAGGCGTAGCAATCAGACGCAATTGATTTCTAGGTTCGAAACTCGGTCAAATTTGTAAAAAAAAAATTTTTTACATCGGCCCAAACTGTTTAATTTACGTGTAGCCAAACAAATCTATAGTTGCACCTACCAAGTCTTACACTTTGGGGCAACCAAATGGGAACAACATAATAATTTGCTTTCAGCAACAAAGCATTTCATTTCCCCTTTACAAGCAAATAATTTGGTTGCACCAAACAAATCTTGTTTGAGTCAACAAAACCTTTTTCTTAGTGTGTCAAAGTCATGTGGTCATCGGTGATAATAAACGTGTTTTTTTACCTTTAGATTTTCTACAGACTCATACTTTTATGTGAATAAAAGATTACATCTTACTTGATATATTCAAATTTCATTAACACTCCGAGTTCCGTACACGTTTACTGCGAGTTAGACAAAATAAAGTGAGTTACATATATACACGGTTGCCTGTTGGCCTCGGTTTTTCTATTCGCAATCTTCTTATTGGTTCACCACGTCGGAAACGTATATTACCCTGTACATCGTTCATTACTGGCCGGCTCTCTGCCAATATAATGCCGAATTGGAACTCGCCAAATAAAATGTTCTTTCCTACCTGGAATAATGTACAATCCAATCTGGACATTTGAGAAATCTACACTTTTGAGCGTTGCTGACGTAATATTATGTCGCAGAGACCCCTACACTGTAAAATCATTTGTAATTCTCACTGAGAAATTGTTTGTAATTTTACAACTGCTTGTAACAGTACAAAGGTTTCTCTTGTAAAACTATAAGGGCCGTGTTTGTAATCGACCTTTAGACATGTTTGTTCTGTACTGACCCCTATCCACAAGCTTCAGCAAAATGGTCGGACACTCAACAACCTAAAACCGTATATAGCGGTCTGTTCTAAAACTATGAATGAGTGATTTAAAGTGTAGTTGTGTACAAAAAGAGATGCATTGCAAGTTTTAATACCGTAAAACACTTTAAACAATTCAAATAATCATAAAAAAAACTATAATTTCAATAAAGTGTGACCGTATTACGCCTTAACTGTTAACTTAGCCTAGCTACACCGAATTTTTAAAATGAAATAAATGTATTGTTCTTAATCAAACAATTTCTTTAATATTTTGCAGGTAGTTGCAGCTATATTTACTATAAAAGTTAATGCTAAACCCAAAGTGAAGTTGCTCTTCTGGTTAAGGTTAAAGGGTTGAGGGCTAATCTCCGTTCTGTCAAAGTTTTTTTTTTCGTACTTCGTAAATTATATTTTGATTTTTTTGTTATTAATTCGTCACATTTGCTTTCTAAAAGGAAAAAAAAGAAGGTAATTTTAAGTATACTTCTCAATATGTACTATGCAGATTTTACAAAAGAAATCGTTTGTAGTCCTACAAAGGATTTTCTTCGCAACTGGGTTTCCAACAGTTTTTCTTCCTAGACTACAAACATTTTTTAGTGTGTATGAAAACTGCTGGTGAAGTAATATTTCTCCGCCCGTGACAACAAACAATACGTAAGTCACAATTTTACAGCAAACTCCTTACAACGAAGTTAATTTCAGGCGACGTGATATTATGTTCGGTATAGCATCCTAAGTGTTAAAACTACTCCAGAGAAAGTGTGCACGCGCCTCAAATAGCTTGTTTACGTAAACGGTTTTCTAACCTCAAACTCATCCACTTGGGTTCTGATAGTGCTGCTGGTAGAAAAGCAGTTCGATGTCGGGACACGGACAGTGATATTATTTTTTTCATGGCCAGCCAAAGACCAGACACGCTTCTTTATCACTCCCCGCACCCATACATAGACTAAAGAGGAGGTATACCGCTCATTCGGTTTCTGCTCATGTACCCAACATTGACCTACCCCAATCATACACAACTCTCAAAGTCACATGGTCAACAGCGATGAAAGTGTTTGTTTATATTTTAATTTTTAAATGACATGCACTATTATATGAATTTTCATCAAACTGCAATACAAATTGGTTAGGGGAAGTATATATACATCTCAAATAATTTGTTTACAAATAAGTTTTTCAACCTAAAATCCAAACCATGCCGTTTTCTCTAGACGTGTTGGCAGAAAAGCAGTTCAGTGTTGGGACACGGAGATTGGTTGTGCGCAGCCAGCGAGATCGGTCTACCTTATCTTTAGTCTATGTACCAATGCCATTTCTGGGTAATGCGGACATATAAGTTATTACTTAAACTTATCATAGAGTTATCTATCTTGTAGATTTTCCATCCTTTGTCTCTCGCGCGCCACGTAAATCATCCTCTTTCTTGCACCAGGTTACAGGGGCCGCGGTGGCCGAGCGGTTAGCTCGCTCACGTCCCACCAACGCCAACCGGGATCAACACCCGACCGGCGGATCACCGGACTTTCGGATGTGGGAATCGTGCCGGACGATGCTCTCGTTCTCCCGTTCCCCCCGCCTTTCGCTCCGCTGCTTCATACTCGCAACAATCTCCCTCATCAGGCCTCAAGACCTCGCTTTAAGAGCCGTCCAAATATCTTCACTCGCTCATCCCACCTGGTTACAGGCATATTATCACCTCCTCCCCACTGGTTTATTATTAATGGATATGATTGAATACATTTTACTGCCAAGTTACCTGGTGGGTGAGCGTGGAGCGGTAGATGGTACCACCCACCCGACTCTCCTAGCCCCTCGGGGAAGACTACTTCGCAGTTCGCGGGACCGCGGTGTTTAAGTGGTTAGAACACCCACCTCACACCTAGGCGAACCAGGTGCGATTCCCGGCGGGATTTTACTAAGAGGGAATAGTGCCGGACGATGGAGCTGGTCGGCGAGTTTTCTCGGGGAACTCCTTTTGACGTGAATACGTCTTTGAATTTGCGACCATAGTGGGTGGCAATCCAGATAATCCGATGATAACCAATACGGGGGGGAGGGGGGTTACAGTTTGGCATTGCAGCTCCGAATCTATCGTCTACATTCGAAACGCAATTACACCACTCGATTGCCAAAGGACTAAAAAATATGTTACGTTGAGTGAGGACTGCGAAGCATCGCGCATGGCGAGGGGGGAGGGGGGCCCCGCAATTTTTAGTTCGTTTCGCCGCGTCTCATAACTTCCACGTAGTATAACTTTTGACCAGGAGAAGCTACGACGCTCGTTTAGGTTTCAATCAGCAGCTCTCGTCAAGATCGATCGATCGCGTGTGGCGTGGTTATGGTGAAATTGTATGCGTTTAATGTAAAAAAATTAAGAAAACTTAACAAAAATTTCGGCCTATAGTCGCCAAAAAGCCAAGTCGAAATACAGAAATCGTATACGGTTGGAAAGAGTATCTCAAGAGCAATCAAGCGATACTTATAAAACCCCACAAGATCGAGTGAAGCGGTGCCGGGAACGCGAAAAAAAAAACATCAAGGCGTCCGAGCACATCAACGTAGACATATTCACGCAAAACAAACGGCCGTGTCCCCAACACAGTCACGCCCCATCTTTCTGGTGCTGCTCCATACTCACCTTGTTTCACCTTCGCCGGCTCTCAAGATTTCTCTTCACTCACTCATGCGTAGTTCGCACTCACTGATGCGCAGCTCGCATGAAGACTCTACAACATTTTGCCGCATACGGACAATCCCGGGAGTGAAGTTGCCGAGGATCTCAGAAAGGGGTCAGATCATCACGGGGCACCTCCCCAGAGGGAAAACCTGCACCTGGAGGGAGGGGTTGGAGGGCCCGAAGAGTAGGAAATGCAATCGAGCCCCAGATTGTTACGCGAGGCAGGAAGAGGGTTTGTAGTAGTGCCGGAAGGTCGGGCGTGATGCAATCACTCGTTCTCGCCCTTGGTAACCTCGTTACGGCCTGCTTGCGCACCTCTTCAACCACTTCCGCACGACGGGAGAACTTCCTCTTCACACCCAGAGGCGTCCAAACTTTGTCCCGGGCGAGCCCCCCGTCCCCGACGTGATTGCCTGTTTGTTTGCAGCCGTCTCGACGCTCTGGCGGGACCGTCGTGGTGTAGCGGTTAGACTACTCGCCTCCCACCGAGGTTTCGATTCCCGGTGGGAGTCGCCCGACCATGTCGCTGGTCGGCGGGTTTCCCCCTGTCCTTGCGTCCCGGCGCTGCTCCATACTCGCCTCGCTTCGCCCCACGTCGGCTCTCAGTACGTCGATGTTAAGAGCCGTCCAACTCTCGTTACTCACTCGATGCTCAGGCGTCTGTCGCTACATGTGCGCCACGCGTAGAGGCTCTTTTCACAAGCTTCTATTCAACGTCACTTGTTTGTATGTACTGTAGGTGTCTGCGAGGTGCCTGTCCGGCGCCCACCGAATCACTAGCAATCACGAAGTATTTGGTGGATAAGATGTCGATTACTGGTGGCGTGTAGAGTTCCAGGGCCGGGGAAGTCCTCATTTACACATGGTAGTGTGGGTAATAAAAAGACCATCCAATCTTTGAAACACAAGAAGGAATTCAAATGATCGACCGCGTGTGTGTGTATGTGAAATACCACTTAAAGATTCCTATCTGCGTGATCTCGTATTGAAATGTCTAATACATCGACATACACACACGTGTAAGATGAATAATGAATATTCAGCATGCCGGTTCAACTTCCAGCTAAAAGAGTGCACTGAAACTCGCCTGATCGCAATCGATACCGATGACGGACGAGTCTGTGAATGTGTAAATAGTCTAGCTATATAATAAATAAAATAGGTGAGACTAAAAAGTGAAAAATAAATTGACTAAATTTTTTTTAAAACGAAGCTTATATTTATAAATGTACTTGAAATATAAAAATAATTATATGAGTTGTTAGAGAATTTGTAGAACTTGTAAGACGTGTTCGAACAGCCTTAATAAGCTTTACGACAGATTAATATTTTTGCATCAATTTAAGTTTAGTATATAAAAACTCGGCGCGAATAGTTAAGAGCCTGATGCAAGATATGTGCTTACTACGCTTACACAAATGAGGTATACGTTCTACATTGCGCCAAGCTTTATATGCTAAATATAAATTGATACAATAATATTAATTTTTAGTGAAATTTATTACGGCTGTTCGACCACGTCTTACAAGTTATACATATTCTGTAACTACTCCTATAACTATTTTTTTTATCTTCTTAGTTCATTTATGAATAAAAGCTTGGCTTTAATATTTTTTTTTTTTTTTTGTTTTAGCTAATTTATTACAATTGTGTGACGGTTCGTTGGCGACACTACACTCTGCGATCGTCGCACACTGCCTGCCGCCCATCGATTTCACAAGAGCGCGACCTTGTCGCTGCGTTTAGACGCGTTTCAGCGACGTGTGGTGAATCGTTGCAAGATAAGCTGGCGCCTGCTCACTCTGACGTACTTCCGCGGAAAGATTTACACTGAGGCGAGACTTCAATATCCCACGCACACACTTGCAGTCTTCGGTTGGCTTTTGGCCGCTTGTCGTTTGTGCGAAGACAAGTCTTCTGCGTGAGTGAGCCAATCAGAAATACGTTTCTCCGATACTGACCGTCCGTGATTCCAGGGCAGACAGATAATAAGCTTAATTATTTAAATTATCCAATCAGGAGAGTTCTTTGAAACACCACTTGTCTTGAAATCTTTTCGCTCCTATCTATACGCATTACAGTATAATTTAGTGGTCATTTTTTCCCTAGAGTAAAAAGGCTAACTTACGCTACCAAATGTCAACTTAATTACAATTTTATTCTGAGTTGAGCGTTTTGGAAATAGAGCTGCATGTATTTTACATATGAACTTTTATTGCTTACGTTTCTTCATCAAACTTCCAAATGAAACAATTTAACGCTCCTCAATAACTGAATGGCTTCATTGTTTGGTAGTTAGTTCTGTAAGGGTATATCTTTGGTATTATGGTTATAGTGTTGATGATGACTGATATCTTGTTAATGTGGTCAACCCAACATACCAGTTAACTGTATGACAACTTGGTTAAATATCATATACACCAGAATAATCACATATAACCCTAATACAACACACATTTGCCCGTAATAACCCAATACATTTCAGTGACTTCTCCAACGAGGGGCATTAAACACAACTATAACCATTTCAGTGTTCCACGAACGTGGGGCAATATACCGTACATACGTATATCCATTTCACACAGAAAAATAATGCCCCTACCCTCAATTTAACTTATTCAAAATTTCATTTTTGGTAACCATATTTCAAGGTTATATTATTCGACGATGCACACTTGTAACCCGTAAAATAAGGATTCTTTTTAAAAAATTTAAAAAAAAAAGTGAACGAATACTTCTATAATTTAATGACAAATGAAAACTTAAATTAATTGTTCGAATAAAATATTTTTCAGTGGTTCCGTGGTCAGCCTGATGTAACATTCATTTTGCTGTGAAATCTGTCGCTTCACCGCAAGCAGCAAATGTATGCTCAACCAGCTGCGAAATTCGTTATTTGTATTCCAGCGGGCCGTCAAATGTATTCACGGTTTCCGTCCAAATTTCCTGAAGCCCTGCTAAAGTTATACTTTCAGGATATCCCTCCACCTCATGCAACTAAGCTTAACAGAGTCTAGAAAATTACACCAAAGGGACACGCGCCGCATTCGTGCGCACACAGTTTGATAAATATTTTGCATCAGAACTATATCTTACTAGGCATTACCAACACATTAAATGTTTTATCCCTGTTTTTTTGCTCATAATAATTATAGGTGAAATATAATTTATAAAATTAAATGCCAGCTGATTGCACTCATGTGTTCTTATCCCATCTATGTAAAAAGCGTCTCTATATTATATACGTATACATATCTACTTATGTGTAATAGAGATCGAAAACTTAATTTTGTATCAGCCCGAGGGATCAATAGAGCAAACACTATTTTGTGTAATTTAGTATTTGTCCACTTAATACGAGATTGTGATCTATCAATTTGTCTTACATTGTATGTTACGTAGCTAATATAGTACCAATATTGTATATCACCTCATGTTGTTATATTACATGCGCAGTTTATAGACGGAATTCATATGTAGAGCTTTAGAATTTACTTTCTTTTTTTTCCTTTATGTTTTAAACGAATCGATTTACTGAATTATTATTATTATTATTTCTACTACTACTAGTGTGCCTTTAGGGTGACATGTTTTTAATATTTCGATTTCTGAATATTACCATATCATTCTTAATATTGTACAGCGATACCAGTTAATTAATTTGCATGTAATTGTTGAAATATTTATAGTTATATTAGTACTAGTAGTAGCGTAGTGTATATTACATTCCCAGTTAGTCATGACAGCTAGATATATTGATTTACGTAGTTCTCTTTTTTTTTTTACTTTGATTATTGCTTTTATATCAAGGATGTATGTATGTGTACAATGGGTTCAGTGGTGGAGAAGGCAAATTATGCCTTAACTGAGCCCACATAAAAATAAGGTGCAATAAATAAATAAATAAAAGTTATATTTAACCAAAATAAGCTATTTTGATGTTGACAGAATTATAAAACGCTTGCGATACATGCCATATTTAGGAAATAACTACATGCGTCATACATTACATATCGTAACATTTGCGGTGCTAATGAATTTGCGTTGTCCTCCCTTTTAATGAAATTTCCTGTTTTTCAGAGTCATTCTTTGGCGAAACGTTATCTTCAATTTAGTAAAGGGCACACCTTTAAGCGCCCCACTGAGCCATTAAGTGCCCTCCTTTAAAAAATGTTCCATTTTTGTGCGATGAAAACATAAATTATATGTTGCTGTATAAAGAAATGTCTGTTACGCAGAAGCGAATGTGTATCTAAGTATCAGAATCTCATTAAAATAGTTCACCTGAGATTGATTAAAATAGATCAACGTATACGTAGGTTGGGTTCCAATTTATTCTCATTCTGGCGCCCTTTACTAAATTTAGGGAGGGCCAGTGTACACTTTGCCCTTCCTCCCCTGCCCTTAGTTGTTACACCACTATCCAGAGAGAATATCCTCCTTTTTAGTCCTGAGTGTCTTATAAAACCCTAATGGCTGTTCACGAAAAAGTGAGCGCTTAAGAAATTAACCTTAGAAAAAAGTCAGTGCCCCTGCAAGCATATATTTTAATGGGCGCAGTGAGTGACATTCACCCGGTAAAATTTGTAACAATGGATGGAAAGTAGTAACATATCTCAAAGTTGAATTAAAGTGTCATGTAACCATTTATGATAAATTAAAATTATTTCTTTCGCTTTCCGTTTTTTAAATGCACGGAAGTGTAAAAATTAACAGATTTGGTAAAGTATTTACGTTCCTAGTAATTTCAGAGTTTCATTTGACCGACGCACGAATAAAGTGACGAGGCCCATGGGAATGTTAATTTTTACATAAGGTGAGGGAACACACAACGTGCATACAAGTAGATCTTACGCAGGGCTTTCAAAAGTGCTCATCTGACCGTGAACAGCCTATAATTAGAATCCCTGGCGAGTTGTTAACAGCATCAACGGCGCCACTAAAAGCCAAAACACTGGGGCGAGGGAAGTTTCAGCCCGCGTGCAAATTTGTTTTCATTTCCCATCCGAGTCGCCTCTCGGAGAGAGCTTGCTCACCACTGGACATCGCCTCAGCGTGTTAATCTGCGGCCGACCTCTCGCGGCAACCGAATCAACTAATTGGGAACCGGAGGTTCGCGGGCAAATCTCCCGAAACTGAATGAACCAAACAAACTTCCCCTCCTTTTTCGTCACTTCCAGCTTAGCGAGAGGGAGTTTCAGCAATTCGTGTCATCAACGGCGAGTAATTACCACGCATTAGAGCAGCTCGAAGCAGAATAAAAATTTGCACCCACATTACTATCTGGATAATTTTTTTCCCGTCTAAGGCAGCTTGAAAAACAATTATCAAATTATTATATCCCTTCAATCTACCACCATTCTAAAAATGTTACGAGTTAAACACGTGGAGTTTTCGTGTAATTACTGGGGGGAATCGGTTAGCACTCGCATATCTGACAAGTACAACTATTTTGAGTAACTGGAATATAAAAATATTATTGTAAAAACAATTTTTTTTTTCAGTTAGCTCTCGGATTATTTGAAACTATTCCAATTACTGCCAATTTTCTTTTATTTAAACCCGTCCTGCCACTTTTACCATTCACACATACTGAAATTCTCAGGTAACTAAAGCAGTCGATTTAATGTGTTTGAGAAACTGAAGGTGAAACTTGAAGGTGACATACAGTAACACATCTTCTCCTTGGCTACTGCCAACACTTCTATAGTGTTTGTATCTAAATGCATGCTGTGATGTAGATGGAGTTGTTTTCCAGAGTTTAGATTTAATGTGTTTGAGAAACTGAAGGTGAAACTTGAAGGTGACATACAGTAATACTACTTCTCCTTGGCTACTGCCAACACTTCTATAGTGTTTGTATCTAAATGCATGCTGTGATGTAGAGGGAGTTGTTTTCCAGAGTTTAGATTTAATGTGTTTGAGAAACTGAAGGTGAAACTTGAAGGTGACATACAGTAACACATCTTCTCCTTGGCTACTGCCAACACTTCTATAGTGTTTGTATCTAAATGCATGCTGTGATGTAGATGGAGTTGTTTTCCAGAGTTTAGATTTAATGTGTTTGAGAAACTGAAGGTGAAACTTGAAGGTGACATACAGTAATACTACTTCTCCTTGGCTACTGCCAACACTTCTATAGTGTTTGTATCTAAATGCATGCTGTGATGTAGAGGGAGTTGTTTTCCAGAGTTTAGATTTAATGTGTTTGAGAAACTGAAGGTGAAACTTGAAGGTGACATACAGTAATACTACTTCTCCTTGGCTACTGCCAACACTTCTATAGTGTTTGTATCTAAATGCATGCTGTGATGTAGAGGAGTTGTTTTCCAGAGTTTAGATTTAATGTGTTTGAGAAACTGAAGGTGAAACTTGAAGGTGACATACAGTAACACATCTTCTCCTTGGCTACTGCCAACACTTCTATAGTGTTTGTATCTAAATGCATGCTGTGATGTAGATGGAGTTGTTTTCCAGAGTTTAGATTTAATGTGTTTGAGAAACTGAAGGTGAAACTTGAAGGTGACATACAGTAATACTACTTCTCCTTGGCTACTGCCAACACTTCTATAGTGTTTGTATCTAAATGCATGCTGTGATGTAGAGGGAGTTGTTTTCCAGAGTTTAGATTTAATGTGTTTGAGAAACTGAAGGTGAAACTTGAAGGTGACATACAGTAACACTCTTCTCCTTGGCTACTGCCAACACTTCTATAGTGTTTGTATCTAAATGCGTGCTGTGATGTAGAGGAGTTGTTTTCCAGAGTTTAGATTTAATGTGTTTGAGAAACTGAAGGTGAAACTTGAAGGTGACATACAGTAACACATCTTCTCCTTGGCTACTGCCAACACTTCTATAGTGTTTGTATCTAAATGCATGCTGTGATGTAGAGGGAGTTGTTTTCCAGAGTTTAGATTTAATGTGTTTGAGAAACTGAAGGTGAAACTTGAAGGTGACATACAGTAATACTACTTCTCCTTGGCTACTGCCAATACTTCTATAGTGTTTGTATCTAAATGCGTGCTGTGATGTAGATGGAGTTGTTTTCCAGAGTTTAGATTTAATGTGTTTGAGAAACTGAAGGTGAAACTTGAAGGTGACATACAGTAATACTACTTCTCCTTGGCTACTGCCAACACTTCTATAGTGTTTGTATCTAAATGCATGCTGTGATGTAGATGGAGTTGTTTTCCAGAGTTTAGATTCAATGTGTTTGAGAAACTGAAGGTGAAACTTGAAGGTGACATACAGTAATACTACTTCTCCTTGGCTACTGCCAACACTTCTATAGTGTTTGTATCTAAATACGTGCTGGATGTAGAGGGAGTTGTTTTCCAGAGTTTAGATTTAATGTTTTGAGAAACTGAAGGTGAAACTGAAGGTGACATACATAATACTACTTCTCCTTGGCTACTGCCAACACTTCTATAGTGTTTGTATCTAAATGCATGCTGTGATGTAGATGGAGTTGTTTTCCAGAGTTTAGATTTAATGTGTTTGAGAAACTGAAGGTGAAACTTGAAGGTGACATACAGTAATACTACTTCTCCTTGGCTACTGCCAATACTTCTATAGTGTTTGTATCTAAATGCGTGCTGCGATGTAGTTGGAGTTGTTTTCCAGCGTTTAGATTTAAAAAGACTTTTAAAATAACTGCGACCCGGATAAAACAATATCAAATAACTTTATAAGTATTTTGATAATATACGTAATCGGCGTGCAAAATTGTAATTTGTAATCTCGCGGTGTTGAATTGACGTCCTGATACGCCAGAATAACGCTGTAAAATACTGATAGATTTTTTTTTATTGTACTAGTTAGTATACTGTAGTAATAGCTTAGAGTTTAAAGGCAAGTAGAGGAAACAATGTTAGTTTTCTTCAGTGTTCAAAAAGCGCAACGAATTAGCATATGCACAAGAGCACATTAAAAAACTCTTTTCTTGGATATTTTTATGAAAGAAACTATACTTTATTTGAAATGTCTATTGTAGTTGTGTCTATGAGAAGATAAGTTTTAAAGATATTTAATCACTCCAAAGAAATGCGGTGGATGAAGTTTCATAGCAATACACGCCTATGGCTTCTGACTTGAGTCGGTGTGTGGTTGTGTATGTACCCGCGCGCGTGCCAATAATGTTCGAACCTTTGTACCCGGACTCATTGAACTCGACACAGCTAATAATAACACCCTGATTTTGTAGGCGTATTTTCTTAGTAGCACATGGAATGTTTACTCTTTAAAATTTAAAAGGTTTCGTTGCATGGTAATTCACGGAAACAATATAATCGATTTGAAACACACTTGATTTGCTCCATTGCGTAGAGCGGGCAGTAGTTCATTCACGAATAGATACCCTCTTTATCCGCCATTTTGAGATATAGAGGCACTTGACAGTTAAGCTGGCATATACCTCGAGAATCACTCGACCATTTCTCATCTGCTCTGCATACAAAGGCATGCAGTACGGGTATCTTAATGTATTAAGCCTATAGACCAATAAAATTATCAGAACTTTAGTGGATCAAAAACACTTTGCTTAAAAAACTACATTAGTGTAAATGATTTAAGGCGATTTTCTTTAGCTACATAATCATTAGATAAATTTGAATGAAATGTGATATGAAGTAAACAAACGACGAGAGCATTAAAATCACCATTAAATTGTTGTATAACTGTTTTGTGACAGAACAACTCCAGAAAAAATAAGCACAACTGTTTCTGGAAATTACTAGCCAACATTAATTATTATTTGTTAAAATATAGCGTTAGTTAAATTCACTTGAAATTATATAAACGTCGAATAGATAAAACACATTTTCGAAATGGTGGATTTGGTATTCGTTTAATTATTTTGTAAAATCAACTATCTATCTGTGTGTGTGTGTGTGTGTGTGTGTGTGTGTGTTTTTCTCGAAACTCAACATTAACTTTACGTATATACAAGAGCTTACGAAGATCTTGCCTAGTTTTACTTCCTTCAGAATTTATTGACAAATGATACCTATTTATTTAATATTACAAAAAATTGTGTCTAACATACTCCTATAACTTCGTTAGAAATGTATTTGAAAAAATCAATAAAAATTTATAGAAAATGATTTTTTTTAGTTGATTTTCTAAGTAACAACTTTTCTTGGCTGCCGAAAATCAGTAAAACTGAAGATCTCAGTGCAGATGAAAATAGGATAATTACATGATAAATAATCTGAAAAATCATGGTTCGTGCAACAAATGTAAGAGAAATAATATGCAAATGACACTGAAAAAAATAATTTAATTTGTATTTCATTAAGGAAACGATCATTGTGTACAGCATTAAGTTAAATAACGCAATGATATGTATGCTTGTTGGGATTTATTGTAACAAATATCCGATGGTCTTGTTTGACTTTCCTTCTCTTTCGGCTGTTACGTATAAAGTGTAAGGTCATCTTAAGTGTTACAAGGTTTGTAAGGATGTCACTAATAACAATTAGCGTGTATAAATACAAGCAGGGCTGAACAGAAAGTAAGAAACTTCCGCTTTTGTTTCCAAGAGAATATTTCAGTATTAATTTTAATTTTGTGTTTCAAAAATGTGTTACACAAAATCTACAAAGAAAGAAATTTACAAACGTAAAACTGAACAATATATTTTTTTCATATACATTTTAATTATATTATGTCGGGGGGTAATGCGGTATATTCTCGAGTATTTTTTCCGTGTTAAAATTCCAGACTGGGGTAAAATTTTACTAAAAATAATGATAAAAATCAGAAAGTAAAACTTTTCCACAAGTACTCGAAGAATGTGTACGCATTTAAAAATAGCCAAACATATGTACGTCGTATTTGTTCATATCGGGTGTAAATTTATTGTAACTACCAGTATCATGGCAGTCAATTTTCCGCAATCACGCAACTTTAATTTAAACAGATTGTTAACACGTGTGTGTTTACTTTTTTTATATATATACTATACGTAATACAAAAGTAACAGACGTTTGGCAGTTTATCTGGACGTGTATGGCAAATACATAAAATCGCAATAAATCAATTTAATCTATAAAAAAAATTCCCAGGAGCGTCAACATCGTACACGCGTATACATGCTGTTCACGATAAAGTGAGCGCTTTTGAAATCAACCTTAGAAAAAAGTCGCTGACCCTACCAGGCATATGATTCAACGGGCGCCCTGATTGACATGTGGCCAGTAAAGTTGGTAACAATGGACGGGAAGAACTTCCGTATCTTAACGTCGAACAAAAAGTGTTAGGTAATCATTTATAATAACATAAATCATTTCTTTCAGTTACTGTTTATTTTCTAATGCATCGAAGGGTAAAAATTAGTAGATTTTTTTAGATATTTACTTTTCAAATAATTCCACAGTTTCTTTTTGACCGACGCATGGATAAAGCGATGAGGCTCACGACAATGTTAATCTTACGTAATGTGGAAGAATACACGACGTGCATACAAGCAGATTTTAAGCAGGGCTTTCAAAAGTGCTCATTTTACCGTGAATAGCCCATCGTTCCATGCGTAAACGTTTTTATTGATTCATCCACAAAATTAAAGTTGTTGCAAATACTGCTTTGTATACACCGCTTTGTTTTCTGTTACTCCTCACTCTGCAACATGGTTCCGGCCATCCTGTGAGCTCAACAGGAGAACGTCGTTATTTCTTGATTGGCCAGCGAAAATATCCTCGGACGACGGGAGCCAGGTAATTGACCGAGGTGCCAGCCAGAAAAGCAGATCACGGTAAACTACGGTATGCACCGGCTATCTGACTATTTGGATTATCACATCTCCCACTGTCGACTATAAAACGCCCCATTGCGCTAAACGTAGATGTGAAGAGGAGTCGGGGAATATATGGCTTAAAACTTATTTTCAGACGTTGAATACCGTGCAATCGTCTTTATTTCACTGCCGCTTCCGTACGCTAGGTGTAATATAAGCTTAAAATAAAACTTCTATTTACTTTTTTGTCTAAAAATTCCGTCATTTAGTCGAAGTTGGCAAATCAATCACGTTTCCTTGTTAAGGATATCGTTTTACAACTGGACAATAAAATTCAGAGTTAAACTTTTATTCACTACAGTATTTAGAAGAAAAAATTCCTAACCTACAAATCCTCATATGTTCCGTTCCTTGCAAGGGAAAAAGTAAGAATTTTAACTTTCACTTCCCAAACGTCACAGATTTAATTTTACTATATATTTTTGCCACGGCTAGCTTCGGAACTTTTCAATAGTGAGAAAAACAATTCCTCATTCAAGTGTAGGTAGCACTACCCCATGTAAACTAGACATAGAGATTGTCAATACCACAAAAGATAATAATATACAACTAACATGCAAAAATACTTACATGATTAATAACCCTTATTTAAACTACTAACGACAAGAAATAGAGTGAAGTGAAATCATTAGAATATTTTAATGACTATCAAAAAGAATGAATTTGTATGTTCTCTTTCTCATATCTTCATATGAGTAAAGTGACATATATTCACAATCCGTGCCACATTCAAAAGCAACTTTTTTTTCTTTCAAAAAGTAAAAATTAATTAAGAGAGGAAAGAAAAGATATTCATCTTCATAAAATTATAAAATTAACTTTCGATTAATCTCTAATTAGATATACGGCCATATAGAACCTCGAATGGAATATCGCCTAGGGATGACGATGATCCTCCTTTGTTGTCTGTTTATCACACAAGCTGTCTGCCCGAACACTGGTCCATGAACCTCCTCAGTGTCTCCAAGTGTTGGTAGGCTGTTACATTCCAGATGTAGCGACGAATCCCTAGCAGTGGCATGCAATCATCCTTCCTCGGGTCATCATCAGTTCCTGGTTTGAAGTTATTTCTTCAAAGTCCTGCATTAAATTCCAATTCTAATGTCGGCAAATGATGTCTTAATTATCACCTCTATAAATTAGGGCTGGACAGCAGAATAAATATACAATTATTTTATTAATTTTTCAATATCAGTTTGGTCTACTCCTCAACATTCTTTTGCCCTTCTGAAGACGAATAATAATATTCTTAACAAAACAAAACAAAAGTAGAACAAACGAAATTTGCCATAAGAAGTGTCGCCTCTTAAGGGAGAGTTGCCAATATCGTACCACGTTTTACATTTGCAATTTTATCTGTCGAAAATGAAAAATAATACAAGGTTTTAGAAATTTGTATTAAAAACTATGACTATTTATGGGTACATTAGGTGGGTTCCATTTCAAAATGTAGCATCGGGGAAGAAATAAAGAGCTTTTCGTAACAGGCTGCAACTGGTACGATATAAGAAACTGGTTTCGTAAATCGTACCACCTATGCCCTAAATCGTACCACAACATTATAAATTAAAACAAATGAGAGAACAAACAAGACAGCATGTAACATCACACAGGATTATTGTAGCATTTAAATACTATTCAATTTTGATATTTTTTCTATGGTAAGTGCAAGAAATATTCAATTATTTACATGCTACGCAGACAAAATGTTTCAGTTTTCACTTAACACTCGCACAACTCCCATGAACCCAGGATGCACACACTAAACACTGAACCATATCTTCCACAAATGTTTCTTCACATACAGAACAACACCAGTCGTCACGTTTTAGGCCTACTTCTCTGTCGATCGGAATATCACGCTGTGTTGAAGTGGATGGCTGGTGTAAGTTGTGATCTAGGCCTTGGTTTCTTCCTGCGGATGAAGAATGTTTCTTCGTTGTAGGCCTAGGTCCGTTAGTATTTCTCTTTTTAACACTCGGCTGTTTCTCATCGATTGATACACTGACTAAACTCATTCGTTCGGAAAAAAATTTCAAACTCTCTCGAATCATAATGTAAAATATTTGTTTAACGCAGATATAGCTTCCGCTTTTTTCATTGATTATCTGCATAAATTATTCTCCTAACTCAATACTTCTACTGTTCCAGTTAAACTATAGGCCGAGTCCAAACACGATGGTGTTACATTTTATCGCTAGCAAAATTCAACAAGAAATTACAATAAAAAATACCACCTGCCCGGAAGACAGGAATTTAGCCCCGATCGGTAAAGTTTTGCATTAAATTTGAACGTGTTATATTTAGCGCTCCTTCGAGACGATGCGTTTAAATTCCGGTTTTGCAGGCGAGTATGAGGCTTAAGAGGAATCACCACACGCAGAAAATGTAAACTTGTATTCAGTGGTCGAGTACGGATAGCTACAGGTTCAGCCGAATCGTGTAACATTACTATTCAGCTTTATTTTATTTTATGTATGTTGCTTTCATATATTTCATACAAGCTACTTTGTAATTTTATAGTAAGCATTAAGTTTTGTTTAATTATTTTATTTATTTTTTAAATATAAGTTTTATGTTTAATATTATTACGTAAAGTGGTTAAGTGTAAGAAAAGATGATATACCTTAACTTGGTCACAAAAAATAAAGACGTTTTTGAAGGAGTTATGGATGTGTTACAGTAATTAAGGCGAATACATGAAGAAATCAGGAAAATAATTACTAGGCTTTTTTTTTTTTTTTTTGGTAAGTATACTTAAGTTGTACTTTAAAATAATACCAATATAATAATTTTACTAAAAGTGCTTTTCAAACCAACTATAACTACACTTTGAACAACTAGCCAAACCCAATATCGTGTTGCTGATACGGTAGGGGGCGTGTAGGCAGAGAATGTGACTACCCATCCCTTCGCTCACTCACACAGTGAGAAGCAGAAGACACCCTTTGTACAGATAAATGGACTCGTCCACTTCGCGTCAAACATCACTACCGCCGGCGCGCACCTAGCTATGCACTTATTCGTCCAACTCGCAGAGTGCTGTGCTGGCGTGTGACGTGGAAGTAAATGTGTGGTGTCAATTTTCGTTGTTATTTCTGGTTGTTTTAATAATAAAAATAATAATTTTAAAAGTATGAATAGAAACTTGTCACTGTATTCAATTACAGATGCATGCCAATATTCCAGGAAGTAGGAACTACGACTGCATAACAGTTCAATTATATTTTTACTTTTACGAAGGGAGGGGGGGGGGGGGGGTTCGTAGAGCCAAAATATTGTTCTATTGGAATCGAAAAATGTGAAGAACCGGCCCTGATGGCTTGCTGCCCTCACGCAGATGTTACGATCGAGGTCAGCAACACCAGGGTAGATATAGATTTCTCTCTTCCCCATTGCTCCTATGGCTTGCTTCATATGGCTACCGCAATTAATATGTTTTTAATAACCTTCTGTGAATTATCCAGAGTACCTTTGTTACAGCTGATTTACTCAAGAAATTTCAGCGACAACAATGAAGGATATCGAGAGAAAGATGTCATTAATACTATGACAATAGATTTCATAAATGAAATTTAAAAAAATATCGAATCTGAATTTGTAGAGAAAATACTGAGCATGTGCGGAAAAAAAAACCCAGCTATTTCGATTACTGATTGCAATAATTCAAAAATATGAATGCGACGATTATTTTTATTATGATCATTCATTGAAACACTTTATATCGATCTAACATTAGTAAATTTTTCTTCATTAAATATTATGCCAGGCTCGATTTTGACGTGAACTGTGACATAGGCACACCATTAACAAGCGCTCCCTGCCCTACGTAAAGAGTTCGGATATAAGGACTCTGCACTGTAAAGTGGGCACTTCTGAAAGCCCTCTCATTTGCAATAATAGATAATAAATATATTTTATTTTAGCCTTAGACGTAAATTTCCGAGTGTGGTGGAATAAATACACTGTGTTTGCTTGCATGGCAATATTTATTTCAAAGGGCGGTTAAATGATAAGAAAGGGCTGAAAGAAAACATTATTAGGCCCTCAGCCTATACCAGCCTATAACAGCCTATACTAGCCTTCACTCTCACTTCTATCATGAATATTACGTGTATGTACAAGTCAGAGCTGCATATAGCAGGTTTATTTTATTACAATATTTATTCGGCATTCTAAATTAAACTTTTCTCTATATTTTGCGATTTTTTCCTTGCTCAGGCATTATGCCCTTGGGCATGTACCCAGAGTGCCGTTTATAAAATCGGGCCTGCATTATTTACGCCTTTGTACAAGGTGCAAACCTCTGCAGCATACAATTTTAGCACCTGTGCTTGAAACATTTAATTTTACATTGCTACGTAAACTTTTATATATATATTTTTATTTTATAGATTCTAATAAATAATTACGCGAAAGAGAACTTTGCCATAGTGTTTCAAAGAGAATAGAACCATTGACAGTTAGTTGCCTTACGCCATCCTACCATAAAACATTATGTATATTTTGAAATTTCCAATGATGCTTCAATATCAGAAAAATTTAGCCATCGTCATCTTCTCTTGGGAAGTCACTCTGAAATGCGTGAAATTATACTACGCCTTTGCAGACTGTTTCGAGTATTCCAGAGTAAAACGGGATCACGTAGCTTTTCCTTTCGCAATAGTCTTCGCTAATTCACTGGAACTTTATATTTATTTCAAACTCGGTTATTGAGGTAGAAAGTGAACACAAAAACTTGACCCGATAATGGGATGGGCAGACGTTTTAAAAACAAGTGTCCCTTTCCAAGGAGATGACGATAAACTGAGCTGGCCTAATTATCGCTCCCGGTGAAGATTACACGGAAGCGTTTGGTTAAGGGTCTGTTTAAATAGATCTAGAAATTATCCGGAGTTATGTCACGAAAAGAATAAATGCAAATCATTCTTATCCCATTCAGACCTAGTGTACACAACTGTGTACATTAAACACGTGTAAAGGCGGTTCACGAAAAAGTGAGCACTTTCGAATTCAACCTAAGAAAAAAGTCACTGCTACTATAGGCTGTTCACGGTAAAGTGAGCACATTTTAAGGCCCTCCCAACAAGCATTAACCACTAATAAATATATCTTATTGCAGCCTCAGGCATTACATTTTGAGGGTCGTTGAATGTATACATTGCAGTGTTTATATCAAAAAGCAGCAGGAAAATGGAAATTGGACGAAAGGAAAATTTTAGAAGGGCCTTAAAAAGTGCTCGCTTTACCGTGAACAGCCTATAACGGCATATATTTTAACGGGCGCACTGAGTGGCATGCACCCAGTAAAGCTGGTGACAATAGATGGAAAGTAGTTCCACATCTTAATGTCGAATAAAAAGTTTTAGGTAACACATTTTTGATCACTTAAATTATTTCTCTCGCGTTCTGTTTTTTATACATCGAAGTAGCCTATATAAATGACCAGATTTTTAAAATATTTTATTTTCCAATAATTTCACTGTTGCACCTGACCGATGCACGAATAAAGTGATGAGTCCCCTGGCAATGTTAATTTTACATAAGGCGGAAAAATACACGACGGGCATACAAGTAGATCTTAAACAGGACTTTCAAAAGTGTTCATTTTACCGTGAACATCTTATAGGTATTGTTGGTCTGTACTGCACACCGCAAAGCTCAATGCCCAATAATATTACCTGTGGGTTAATGATTCACAAACCGAACATGTACCCTACAGCTCATTGGCCGTGATAGCGAATTGAGTGCTGTGTTGTCTTAAGTACAGCACGCGTCATAATTTTTTTGTTTTGTTTGCGATACCCGAAACCTTCAATTAAATTGGATCTGAAAGGGTTAAAGACGAGTCGATTGAAAAATAAATTTTCCGAAAAATCATGATTTTCTTATTCGCGTGTATTTAAAAGGAGCTACAGTAACTGAGCTAACGAATTATGAAAATCATGCCTTTGTTTTAACACCCTATTAAAATAATATGGTGTTTTAATTTGTGGGCACGGCTTATAGTTTTTGTTGATTTCGCTTATGCGCATTTCGGTAAGAACTGAAGGTAATAGTTTCGTATTTACTTTTTATCAGCTCACAGTAATATTGATCGACAGTAGTATTATAGTAATTCGGTGAATCACGCTATTAGTTTTTACATTGTTTAGAAGGGTACGCAACGAGCTGACCTTGAAACCTAAGCACGGCTTTGTAATGTGCCTGCTTCGTTAGTGTAGTGATAAGAGGTAAGTTACATCGCTATATAAACAGCAAAATTCAAGTAACGTTTATAATTTCTGTCACCTACGGAGCTTCATTCTATGTCTTTTAGATTTCATAGCCATAAGATGAGACAGACTTTCATCTTTTGTTTGTGTCCTCGACGTTGAATCAAGAAATTACCAAACAACCGTTAAATTCGCGTGTTTTAAAGTCAAACCTCCGCTTCAAGAAAAATTGCCTAAGTTAAGTGAAAATTACTGAACTATCATATAAACGCACTTATAATAGTAAACAGTGTCATAACTTTAGTCGGACTGATGTGGTTCATACAGTTCTGTAAGCATTGAAATAGGACATGGAGATTGGTTACTGCGCGGAAGGCATGCTGACTCTACTCCATATTTACTCTACTATTTACTAACGTATAAAAACACTGACGCTAAACGTCTCCCTCTTGCAAGACTCTAATTTACTCTACTATTTACTAACGTATAAAAACACTGACGCTAAACGTCTCCCTCTTGCAAGACACTAATTTACTCTACTATTTACTAACGTATAAAAACACTGACGCTAAACGTCTCCCTCTTGCAAGACTCTAATTTACTCTACTATTTACTAACGTATAAAAACACTGACGCTAAACGTCTCCCTCTTGCAAGACTCTAATTTACTCTACTATTTACTAACGTATAAAAACACTGACGCTAAACGTCTCCCTCTTGCAAAACTCTAATTTACTCTACTATTTACTAACGTATAAAAACACTGACGCTAAACGTCTCCCTCTTGCAAGACTCTAATTTCAGAACCTCAGCAATAACGCACAAATCATTAGCGAAACGTTATAACACGCTGTATATAGATAAGTACTCCTTAGTCATATATTGCTTGAAATTTCTTCACTAGATAATTTACTACAAAGGATATATTTAATAGAAAACCCCAATTATAAGACTGGACATGTACATCTAATAAGGGAAATTGTTCCCACTGAAATTTATGTTCAAGTATTTTTGCACGCGTCATTTTCATTTCTGAAGTAGAACAATTCACATAAAACCAAGTTATGTATCGTTTCAAATCGATGTACTTTTGAAATATCAGTTTATATGGATTGAAAGCTGCATACGTGTACATATAAGACCTTTCTCGAGTTTTTTTGCAGAGGAAATACAATATTAAAAAATATATTGTTCTTATAAGAGTATATTGCAAGATGTAAAATGATTTCGTTGATAAAATGTGTTTGTTTAAGCATATCTATGAATACATAAAAGTAAATTTTTTTGGTAGTTTTGAGGATTAGGTCACGAAGAAGGAAATTATTACTATAGTTAACTATAGCTGATGTTAAGTGTATATCATTAACTGTTGCATATAGTGTAAGTAAAACTGCATGCTGTTTAGTGACATTAAAGTCATCTCAAGTCATCTACAAAGTGTTACGCCCTTCCTGTGCTCGAAGATCGGTCCTGCAGCATTTTTATAGCAGGTTTATTTTTAATCAGAGTGAAACGATATTCACCAAGGACGGTAACACGTTAACTTCGTGCTCAAATGAATATTTACCAATCAGTAACATACAGTTTCGTGTTCACTACAAAATGATTTCCCTATAATGGCAAGACATTTTGCAAATGTAAATGGCTTTTTTTTTTTTTTTTTTTTTTTCTGCAATCGCCATATTTTCCATTCTTTCTTAAATTTTTCCGAAGCTTTTCGATTTTGCTTTATCGTTACTAAGGTGGAGAGTAGTGAACGGCTGTCTTAAGATGGCATGATACATAAGCGAATACTTCACACCATAATTGAAGTATGTATGTTTTTAACGCCAATATAGAAAACAAAAAAAAAAGGGGGGGGGGGGTCAATCCTTCATTAAGGCTTTCGCCAATTTTCGGAGCAATAATTTTGCCAGAGTGTTTTATTTCTTTACCGCTATATCGTGCATCGCACCTAAACGAAACAAAATTTCGTCATAATAAATAGCTCATTAGATATGCATCACTGTGGCATAATATTTTCTCACAAAGTTGGAAAAACAGTAATGTAGGATTGCCATCTTTTTTCTTATATTGGCCTCCAAAATCTTGAACTGTATAATTCGACTTTTGTTTCTATCATAAATTTTGCATCTCACACCTCTTACGTAACAGGCATTTAATTTACTTTAAATTTAGACATATTAAATTTTTGATTCATTAGTGACCCATGACTTTTAAATTTAAGCAATGAACATTACATTTTAAACTTGATTTTTAAATTTTAATAGTAATTTTAAATTTAAAGCGTAATTTTTTTTAAATTCATTAATAAAAATAAAATGTTAAGTTTAAAAATTAATCTGAACAATTTATTAAATTGCTGAGCTAAAAATGTTTTCGATTTTCATTTTTAGACAGTTATTTCAATTATTAATAAAAATTGAAATTTAAATTTATTATTAGAATTTTAAATTTATATTTATATACCGCTGGGAACCGAACATGGATGGGCTATTATCTCGGCCACGCGTTATAGCGTACCCTTTAATCTAAGATCCAGATGACGAAGTACGCCGAGGCCTCTTCCTCCCTCCCACACTTTGCTAACTTCGTTAGGCGGAACATTACGGTTTTGCTAGAAACTCGATTACCGAGTAATAATCCATACTCTTTCCAAAGATGTATGGATTATATTTAATTTTTTTTCCGCGGTATATTATAAATATTTTTCTCCGCAGTGGTTAAGTTTTGCCGCACTTGCCCTGGAACCTAGTTATAAAGAGTCTGGCTTCCTCAAAGGAAAATAAATTTTGTGTACTCGGACCTCACATACTACAGGTCGAGATCTCTCTCGCAATATTTTACACAAAAAAAAAAAAGACAATATGTTTTTTTTTAATTCTCTTGCTGAGAACAGTTTACACGGGCTTTTTCGAGACGAATATTCACACTTTTTTTCTTTATCTTACTTTCTCTCTTGGTCTTTATCACGTTTCTCTCTTTCTTGATCATATTATTTCTTTATTATCTTTCTTCTGTTGTTTGTGTTATGTGAATATTGCTTAACTGTGGTACTGTAACTATAAGCTGGCGAACCCTCAAAGCTGCGTGCTTGCACATGTGGGCTGTTTCATTATGATCTTTTAAAATTCACCTAATTTTTTAATTTCCTTCTTGACCGTATTGCCTGAAGCATAACAATATCCTACTCCAAGTACACTGTTAAAAATATATATATTTCCGTCGTTTTAACGGAAAAGGGCTGGTAAAAATTTATCCAGGGGTGTTCGTAAACTCTCAGTAAAATTACGGACACGTTGATTTTCAAAACGGACTTTTCGTAAATTACACGGAACTTCTCCGTTAGTATCATAGTTAGTATTCTGTACTTCAAGTTTAAATTACAAATAAATAATGGAAGAGTACTTAATTTTCGTTATGTGGGTGTTCTACAGTGTATAAAAATATATTTAAATACAGTTTAAATATTTTAAATCTGAGAAAGATTTGATTTCCAGTCAGAGAGTCACGGATTCAGAACTCAAAGCCACTCACCTATAACTCTCCCATAACGCCCGTGGTATATGTTTTGTATGTCTATTAAAGTACCATAAGCAACTTATTTAGTTTATATTAAAGTTAGTGTATGTTAAGTGTCCTGAATGTTACTCAACTCCCGCAGAACAATAATTTTATTTTTACAGTGATGAAGAAATCCTATACTCTCGGCATTGATCGTTCCCGATACCAGAAGCTATAGGAAGTGCGGAGTCTTTCCGTATTTTGTATTTGCGGACTTAACTCCTTTTTAGTCATCGCCAATTGTGTTTCCGTATATTCGTTGTACGTCTACGTAGAGATTTCCGTAGTTATGAAGTTGAGAAATGCGATTGTAATGAAGCGGTTAACTGGGGGAGAAGCAAACACAGTGCAATAACCCAGCCACAAATGTAATGAAGACTTTATCAAATCGAAACAAAGAGCGTCGTAAGAGGCTAATGTGCTCCTAGGGGAATCTTAGACAGCAGGGGTGTTTCCATCGCTTTCCCAGTGCTACTTCTCGGGCCACGGCGTTATAGCGTCCCCTTAATCAAGATCCAGATGACGAAGACGCCGAGCGCCTCTCCTCCCCCTCCCCTCACTTTGCTAACTTCGTTAAGGCGGGGAACATTACGGTGTTGCTAGAAACTCGATTACCGAGACGTTAAGTTTAACAGCCCGGGAAAGGGGAAGAGAAATTACTTAGTTTTGTTGCCGCCCGTGTTCGCTACCATATTTCCCTTGGTATAGGCTATTCACGGTAAAGTGAGAACTTTTGAAACCTCCCTCATTTGAAATAATAGTCAATAAATATATTTTGTTTCAGCATTTGACTTTAACTTCCGAGTGCGGTGGAATCTACACACTGTGTTTATTATTTATATGGCAATATATATCTTTTAAAAAGGTGGTTAAAGGATAAAGTATGGCTGAAAGAAAAAAAGTAACCAGGACCTAAAAAGTGCTCACTTTACCGTGAACAGCCTATAACTGTGCCTATTACTGTAGACACGGGTAAAAAAATAATTGTTCACGCAAATCTCATCAAAACTTTGTGGCGATTATTGATATTTGCAGTACGCACAAATCTGTCTTTCATTTAGTACAGAGAAATAAAATGCTTCTTGTAAATCAGTATCCAAAAAATTCTATGATCATTTAACCATTACAGAAAAAAGTTAATGCCACAAAAGTTTATGAGTTTATATTGCATTCTTTAGTCTACTTTCCTTGAAAATATACGTGTATAAGATCAGGGCAATGTCTTTCTGTATGTTCAACTTTCTCCTGCCACCCTTGCCCACTAAGAGACACTTTAAATCTCGAACTGATTATAATATTAGCGAAAGTTTATTAGTAAGTTTTATTCAAATTCTTTGAATGTAGGAAAATTTTCGGGGTCAAGACCCCGATCGAGATTAGTCGAAAACATTTACAAAGGTTGTCTCCCAAGAAGAACGTCTAGGCATAACTTACGTCAAGTAGGGGGCCCACGATGACTGAGCGGTTAGCCTGCTCGCCTCCCACCAAGGCGAACCGGGTTCAATTCCCGGCTGGGTCACTCCCAGACGATGCCGTTGGTCGGCGGGTTTTCTCGGGGATCTCCCATTTTCCACGCCTCAACCACTCTCGTCGACTCTCGAGACCTCGATGTTTAAGATACGTCTAAATATCTTCACTCTTCACCCGCGTCAGCGATTACAATATGGCGATTGTTTTGCTGAAGCGACAGCGCAAAGGTACGTCTGAATTTATTTTGCAAGATCCTGGATATATCAGTGACTTCGGTGACATTCAAAATGGCCGCTGGTGAACTGGCGGGCAGATGCGGACCTCCACTAATCTTCACTCCCCACGATCCAAACGATCAGTGAAGTGTGTATTGTTGTAACAATGAACGATAAGGATGTCGTAGCATATGAACTACGCCAAATAACACAGTCCGAAAAACAAGTGAACGTTCACAACGTTGAGTCCGGACATGCCTGAGATCAAGCAATCATCGCAGTGGGGAGGGGCGGAAATTTCGACCAATGAGACTGCAATCTCGGCAAACATCATCTTTCATTCACAACTTGGGTTAACATGAACAATAATATCGCTGCTGATTATAATTATCCACATGACTTTTAGAAGTAGGATTAATTTTCCTTGTAGAAAATGCTCTCATGTTATAAATAGAGACATGTGATTTTGACGAAAGGAATTTCACGCCGATTAATCTTAAATATTTTACGTGAACACCTAAAGTAGTATTCTGAAAGTTTGAAAGTCGTGATCTGGCACCTAAAGCGCGTTGCAGTGAAAACGATCTATAGGGACAGGTGATTTTCGCGAATAGAGTTCGATATCAGTTATAAGTAGATATGTAATGCGGATCCAAGCGCAGCACAATAGTTCGACTAAAAATTATTCATCTCTTCAATTCTATTCTCAAAATCAAGTAAATTAGTCCAAATAAAGCTAATTTAATCCAAATTTGCAATCTAAATCAAGCAAATTTTTTTTTTTTTTTATTTGTCAGCAGGGTCATTTTCCAGTCAAATTTATGCTAAATTCATGATTAATCGGTAGATCTTAAATGAGAGAGCTGGAGCAGCTCACTTTTTGTACCTAAATCTAATCCAAATTTAATCCAAATCTGCAACCTAAATTTGCAAGCCAAATTAATCAGCCAAAAAAAAAGTATCACAAAATTGTCAGATCACTTTTTAATCTAAATTTAATCCAAATCTGCAATCTAAATCTGCAATCACAAAATTGTCAGCTCACATTTTAATCTAAAATCAATAATTCCAGGGTACCAAAACTTTGGTACCCTGACTATTTGAATCATTTGCAAGTAAATTTAATCCAAATTTGCAATCTAAATCTGCAGGCCAAATCAATCAGCCAAAAAAAAAAATCACAAAATTTGATGAAATACTTAAGAGAGCTCTATATCATGCATATATTTTCCATTTTTCATTTAATTTTAACCGTTATATGATATAAAAACTTGTTTCTCATTTATTAGTTTCAAAATATTTTTATCAAATATTTTTCCATGTCGATCTGGAAATGTAATTTTATACTTACCATCTAGAATACGATTAATTTTTTTTTTACCAAAATTAGATTCATAAATTTGAAAATCTGTAGCAGCAAACCATTAATTTTGTTGGAGATCTTGTAGTTAAGTGAATTCATGTGAATTGTTTAACTTGCTGAGCAGCGATTCCATTTTTATTTATAAAAAGAGAAATTTATTAAGAGGAAAAACATGGCCGCGAAATTTTATAATATAAAAATATGATGATTTAGCTTGCAGATTTGGATTTAAAAAAAAAAACCTGCTCTCATTGGCTTTAAACATGTTGAAATTTGCTCGATTTCGAAATGCAATTTGAAAGATTTCCCAGAATATGAGAAATTTACAAGATTTTGGCTTTAATTTGCTTGAATTTTATCTAATTTAGTGCGCTGATCTGAGATCCGCATTAAACATCTACTGTTGTACACCAAAACTCTTTCGTGGTTGGATGATTTTAAATGTCACGTGCCGCAGGTGTCTGCCTGTGAATCACGGACGTTCAGTATCGGAGAACTTTATCACGATTGGCCCGGTCAGACAAGAACATGTCTTCTCGAGTGTACGCGCGGCCAATAACCAAAGGAAATTATGGTCGTGTACGTAAGCTGTTGAAGCATATCATGGCCACAAATATTTTCGCGGAAAACATCTGTCCCTATCGATCTATGGCGACAGAGGAAATGAGCTGAAATGGATTGGTACACAAACAGGCGGGAACTCTTTTCGCGAAAATCGGGCGTCCCAGTTGAACTTCCGCCAGACTGATATTTCGGTCGCAGTTTGAACGCCATATTTAACGTAACTTGTGCGTACAGAGTAGGGCGTAATTCGAGCTTTAGGCTGTTCGCGGTAAAATGACGGGAAAAGAGGCCCGTTTATAGACAGTAAGCATACACATGTTTATTCATGGAACCACTATACGCGTTTCCTGTCATACAGATGTATAAAACGAAGACACACTTTGGTCGACAGACGAATAATAGGAACTACTCCCAGCACATCACGTCCATACATCATAAATGCTATTTCCGAGTCCTGCAACGCAGCTGAAAACTGGTTTCTCCGCGGCGATATGTCTCTCAATATAATGATCGTGAACTTGCGTTGAACTTTTATTCAGGCTTCCCGGCGATAAAATTATACGGTCGCCCTTTTTAAGCTCCATAGCAACAGCAGGACGACGGAAACACCGAACGCCCTTTTCAGTGCCTTGCGTGTAGGAGTTACGGGGGCACTAGCTGCGCGTGTAAGTATCGCCCTTATCGCTCGCTTGCTTCTGAACCAGCACAGACTAAGTTACGCTTTGACATGCCGTGCAGTGTGTTAGTATACGAATTAAAAAAACAACTGCCAAACAGCAAATTTCGAGTATTATGTACATGAACATCACAATAATATTTCCACAGCAACGAATGCAGGAACAAACAGATTTCCAACTGTTAACATTCAGCTGGGTTTTAAAACGAAAATAGAACATTTCGTTCGATGTCGATACTAAACGGCACGCTGTCCAGTAAGATTTTCACGTGCATATGAAGGCGAACCGAAGACGGGAACAGCAAATATTGAATTATTTTCATTGACCTACGTGTTTATAGCGGAAACATGCATATTAATCTTAATATATGCATCATATTTCTCGTCGTCTCGTAAATATACAGTCTAGAAATAAACAGAAATCTATAAATGTCTGCACCTTTTATTGGCTGGCTGATATTTCATAATGTTTTCATGCACCACAGAGCAATATTTTAACTTGCTAGATGAAGGAAGTTTGCTGGATGTGTCTGGCAAACCAATTGTATAGTAAATTTGAAGCAAAGCACTTTATTTTCTTCCAATACGGTGTTTGTGTCTTCGCCAGTACGTTCCTGGCAACACTATTATCGTATTTCAAAAATGTCTATATTGAGGAAGAAAACCAGTTTTGTATTTTTCCTTGCTAAGCCTATAGAAATATTTCTACAAATTATTTGACCTGTAAGTTATTATAAGTGATACCACTTAGGGAGAGTTAATTCCCTGTAAGCTAAAGACAAATATATCATATGGGACGGAATTCGACCTGTGCTGGTTTAAAAAAAAAAAAGTCTTCCTTCTCTAAGGTGCAACGTACACGAACCTTATTTTAATGAATCCTTTTTGTATGTAAGGATCGTATTTTTTTTTTTTTACAGTTTGAGTCATAAAACGATGCAAATGAAAACGATATTTATTTTTGTTATGTGACTTGATGAACGCGAGTGCTTGTGGATTACGTTTCATTTCTAATGAAGCCTTAACGCCTAATGGTTTTGCGCCTCCATTAGCTGACAGCCAGCCAGTGATGGACTAGTACGGTAGATATTAGGCGTGTTTGGAATAGCTCGAACCAGGAGGACACTGGTCACTGAGATTACTGCGACCAATAGAAAAGTCCGCGAATTGACGTTCTTAAAGGAGATGTCACGCGCCTTCCTTCTCCCCGAAGCTTTGTTCTTTTGCAGCCACATAGAGGATCACGCTCGATAAAGCAACAAGTGGTCCAAGGGGAAGACTCCCCTTTCGTGAGACCGAAGCTGGGAAGGCCGACACAGATAAGACGCTGTATAATCATGCTTTTCCGTCGAGTACTGAGATCGCGTGATTGACATCTCGTGGATACGCCATTCAGCCTATAGTCCATTCGTTGTTTACTTCCGAATTTCCTGAACCGCTGCTGAAGTTCTACTTCCACGATATTCCTCCGCCTCACAGAAACAAAGCTCAGCCAAGCCTAGAAAATTACACCAAAGGGACAACGCGCCGCATTCATGCGCACTGGTGGAACATTGCAAAGTTTCCTACAGTCACTATTTAATACCCTGCTAAATTTTTTCTATAAGTAATTTTCTACATTTCCAACGTTTTTTATATAATCACTGTCATGTGGCTAATAAATACAATCTATGCACTTCAACAATCCCAAAAGTCAACGTCTTAAGCAGCCACAAAATATATTTTTTAGTAGTTAAAGCCATTTGCAAGGAATTAAAAAAGTTCTCACTTTACCGTGGACAGCCTATAGGTGTCCGTACGTACTTCCCTGTACTTTTCTTGTAATTTCTTTATAATAAAACAAGTCTTCCGTTTTTTTTTTTTTTTTTTTTTTCCGTTTGATCTCCCTTTCCCCTTAACTTCTAAATCCAATACCATTTTTTTTTTTTTTGTTAGCGCGTTCCATTTCTTTTCAAACGCCTCTATTGTTTTACTCTTGCATCACCTTTGCCGCAGGCTGTAATAACAAGACTGCCATGACTTATGAAGGACCCTCGTACTCAACAGAAACTTACACCAAACAGAGGCACACACATTAGGACCTGTATTTGTTTACTTTCTACTTGCAACATGTTACAAAAGCATGCCTTAGTAGGATAGCTTTTTAAAGTCCAAAATTATTTAAAAAAAAAAAATATTTATAACTGTCTCAGAAAGTAATTAATACTTTAAAGTGAAAGTTTAAAGTTTATGTTAAAGAGCGTATGCAAAATTATTACTTGCAGTGGCCGCTTTGTAGCACGTTGTCATTAAAGTCGAAATATCCCTTCGAAACAAGCAGCGGTAAAGACATGATGACTCTACTATGACATTTTAACTATGACCACAAGCTGATACCTGCAGGCTATGTTTCATAATCGAAAGTTTCTGTTTAGACCAACTTCACAACAAATACCAGCTTTGGTAATAAGTATACCAAACAATAAAAGAGAAAGTAGAGAAATACGACAGCAACAAATTGGTAATAAGTATACCAAACAATAAAAGAGAAAGTAGAGAAATACGACAGCAACAAATTGGTAATAAGTATACCAAACAATAAAAAGAGAAAGTAGAGAAATACGACAGCAACAAATTGCACCAGCGCTCGCCTGGAATTTAAACGATAAATCAACTGGAAAAACCACCACAAACCCAGCCGTTTCGACTGAAACACAAGTTCTCCCAAATACGTACTGGCGTGCTGGTAACGCAGCTGAATTCTTTGTGCGTGCCAGTAATCGTCATTACATGTACTTAAATATTTCCCGTGTTAATGGCTAAGTCGGTATTCTCTGTTATTCGTTACTGTTTAACGTGCTGAGTTAAAGGCTGTCGACGGCAAAATGTGCACTTTCGAAAGTCCTGCTTAAGATCCACTTGCATGCACATCCTGTATTCTTCCGCCTTATGTAAAATTAACATTGCCATGAGCCTCGCCACTTTATTCGTGCGTCGATCAAGTGGAGCTGGGAAATTATTACACAAAAGTAAATAATTTACAAATCTGCTAATTTTTACACTTCGATGAATTAAAAACGGAAAGTGAAAGAAAAAATGTAAGTTGTTACAGATGGTTATTACACTTTTTATCCGACATTAAGATATGGAACTACGTTCGATCTATCGTTACCAACTTTACTGGACTCACGTCACTCAGTGCGGCCGTTAATATATGTGCGTGTAGGAACAGCGTCTGTTTTCTAAGGTTGATTTCCAAAAATGCTCACTTTACCGTGAACCGCCTTTGATTAATTATTGTACACAAACTGTTTTTAAAAAAAATGTTTTTTCATGGAATTTTAACGTAAGCAAAATTTATATGCTATTTACGGATAATGCGGGACTTTTTAAATCAACCTTAGAAAAATATCACTGCCCGTACATTCGTGTATTATAACGGGCATGCCGACTTGCACGAGCGCAGTTAAGTTGGTAGTTACAGATAGAAAGTAGTTCCATGGCTTAACGTTGAATTTAAAGTGTTGCGTAAGCATTTGTGAATATCAAAATTGTTTCGTTTGCTCTCTGTCTTTACACGCATGTGCGTAAAGTAAACGACTATGCAAAAAAAACTGTATTTTGTAATGATTTTATAGTTTTACTTGACCGACGCATGAAGAAAGTCATCAGGCCCGTGGCAATGTTGATGTTATAAATAATGGAAAAAAACAAACAATGTGCACGAAAGTAGATCTTAAGCAGGGCGATCGGAAATACTGAGTTTTCCGTGAACAGCCTCTAAGCGACTTTTACTGCATAAGCATTGATTGGCGTACCCCGAGTAAGAGAATTTTCCGAACAATCGGAGACAACCGCATAAATTGAATTTTCCGAAGAGATGTTCGTCAAAAATTTAGGTCGTGGGCTATCGACACCCATTAACCTCCTACGCTCTCTCGTGCCGTATAACTGAGGGTCATGGCAGAAATTTTCATAGCTGCGCCTTGACTGCCGTTAAATCAATGACCGCCGGTTGCAGCCGACGCGAGAGAAGCCTTTTGCGCCCACGCGAATGTCTCCCTATACACGACGCTCCAATAAACCAAAATACCCTCCATTGAAAGAGGCCCTTAACCACGAAAACAACCCAAGATATGGGGTCGTGCATCAAAGCCGTTAATATTTTAAAAGTTTATTTTTATTTAATGACGTACAGCAGATATCACCGTAGCAAACCAAACGGAGCGGCGTTATACACTCTAAAAGTGTTGTAAATACTGTTTTAAATACTAAACAAATTGTATACACCATAGACCTTCGTTCAAAGAAATAATAATACTACGAGTATATGTATGGTAATACTTTTTCCTATCATTCTTTGAAAACCTTATTATATTCGACCACAAGCAAAAAAAAAAAAATCTTTAGGTGATTCAGAATACTGAAATGCTAATGTTTTCTGATAAGTTGTTTTGTGTTATCGGGAAAAAATGGACTTCTTTTGTCTTGGGCATTACATTTTCTCACAGAAATATAATTCATCTGGCTTTTATCTTGTATGCCATATTTTGTGTTATCCCTTGTTAGGCTACATGTTTTCCATAAAATAGTTTGGTTTCTGTTTTCTAATATTGTTACTACTTTTAATGCTTTTTAAAAAAAAAATTTCGTCGTAAAAAAAAGCGCATTTATTTTTTGTGTGCGGTTTTGTTCGTAGGAGCACCACCATATTTTTACAGTTTCTCTCCATCCCTCTCACTTCCAAAGTAATGACAGGGACACAGACTGAGAAGATCAATTATTTGTGCAACAAGATACTTACTAATTAATAACCGCATTGGCTATATAGTAGAAGGATTCGTTTTCAGGTGAAGAAAGAAACGATGTTCAAAGAATTCTCGTTCTAAAAAAAAAACTATTGAATTCATCGCGAGCGTACTATATTTTGATGACATTTTCGCCGCCACAATTAATTATAGCGATACAAACATGGGAGAATTCGTCCAAATGTTAACCAGCGTCGGTAGACTACTCTGGCCGACAAAAGGATCAGCAGGCACGTTCAACGTGTAATTCTTTATAATACGGCCTCCGGTCGACAAATATTTCTTCAAAAATTTACGAACGAACATAAAAATGACCGCAAATACATGGTTTGTGTAAAAGCACATAGGGGCTAAATAAGACACTTATTAAATCATACCCGCCACGATAAACAACACTGAAAGTGATAAATGTACTATTTTTTATTCATTCAAATCGTTATTACGGATAGTGACGGCTTATTACGCACTCCCACTGCTTCTTGAAAACCTCACATGTCTTCCAGAACACACAGTTTTGTTTGCAAGTGAACAAAAATTCATGGAACAAAAAAGGAAAACATTTACCTAGCACCAAGCCAACGAGCTTAAAATACCTTTTAATTTTCGGTATGTTATGTATAAAATGAGAGAGAAAAGCTTAAATGATTGAAGATTGATGTTGATTATAATATTATATATATATATATATATATATATATAATATATATATATATATATATATATTGTTTGTCTGGTACAGTTGAGAAGTATTTGGATTGCCTACAATTTGTTCCAAAATTATTACCACATAGTACTAAAAACCATTTTTCTATAATAAGAAAAGATAAGTGTCTTATGTTTAGCATTGCATAAATACTTTCTCATTGCACTTTCTTCAGTACAAACTCAGACTTTCTTCAGAGTAAGTGCATGTTTTTGAGCTTAGAATTTAAATAGCGTATTAACACTTGTTGCAAAACAATTAAAACTATGTAACAATAAAATTCATATAGCTTAAACATCTACATTTCAAACCATTAGAAATTTCAGAGTCATGTTTTCAGTGTTTCGTCGAATTGTTAAGTACTTTCATTTTTTTTTTTTGTTTTGTTCACGAATGATGCTCATTCCCTCCTTGCAAGAACATGTGATCAAGCATGCCTAAATCACGAGGATTTTGGTTACTAGGAAAAAAAAAATTAATACTTACCTTAAAATATCTCATGGTTATTAAATAATACCATTGTGCGATTTCCTTAATATGCACTGAAACTGTAACTTTTATCTTATTCTACCTTAGTTCACATATCTACCGTATTGATATTAACGTGACCCCGCTTAGGGTTCTTCTGTGTTTTCTGGTATACGACAAAACTTAAAAGAAAAAAATTAACACAACCTCAGTCATTTCTCCGTGATCAAATATACCTATAAACAGAAAACAAATTGATTGCATCTTGTAAGCAGAGTTCGATTTTCTTAGGTTTTTAAACGTCTCTATTTTTATAGCCTTTGGTAAACCGAAAGAAACTTAAACTAAATTAACGGTTTTGCGGAGGGTTTTGTGGGCTGGTAAACTACCCGATGTGAACGATATCCAGGCGGGTAGCGTATCTGTAAGCTCCAGGGGCAACACGCCCGTATTACGTATGCGATAATGTATTGGAAGACTGTTCACGACAAAGCGAGCACTCTTGTAATCAACCTTAGGAAAAGTTACTGCTCCTATGTGCATATGTTTTAACGGGTGTGCTTAATGACACGCGCCTTGTAAAGTTGGTAATGATGAATGGAAAGTAGTTCCATATCTTAACGTCGAATAATAAGTGTGAGGTATAGGCTATTCGCGGTCAAATGAGCACTTTTGAAAACCCTGCTTAAGATCTACTTGTTTGCACGTTAAGTATTCTTCCGCCTTATGTAAAATTAACATTTCCATGGGCCTCGTCACTTTATTCATGCGTCGGTCAGGTGAAACAGTGAAATTTTTTGAAAAGTAAATATTTTACAAATATGGTCTCTTTTACATTTCGCTGCATTAAAAAAAAAAACAGAAAGCGAAACAAATAATTTACGTTATCCCAAATGGTTACCTAACAGGGTCGCAATGATAGAATCCACAGGTTATATCACTAGCAAAAGATGCTGCCGTGAGAAGACTCTAACAGCCGTTAAGTCTATCAATATTGAACAGATTGGTCCTATGTACACATAACAGTATTAAGGACTGAGGTCAATGACTACCAAGACTTCAGCCACAGAGATTTAAAGGGTAGTCAATGTTAAAGGCTGTTCACGATAAAGTGAGCACTTTCGAAATGAACCTTAGAAAAAATGTCACTGCTTCTGAATGCATATATTTTAACGGGCGTACTGAGTGGCATGCGTCCAGTATAGTTGGTAACACGGGATGGCAAGTAGTTCCATATCTTAGCGTAGAATAAAGTTAGGTAACCATTTGTGATAACTTAAAATATATATATATTTTTTTTTTTTTTTAATTCATCAACCAGTAAAAATTACCAGATTTGTCAAATATTTACTCTTCGAATAAGTTCACAGTTTCACTTGATCGACGCATGAATAAAAGTGATGAGGCCCATGGCTGCGTTAAGTTTACGTAAGGCAAATGAATACACAACGTGCATACAAGCAGATCTAAAGCAGGATTTTCAAAAGTTCTCATTTTACTCTGAACAGCCTATAAATAAATTACTTCTGAAAATACCAATTTGTAAAATAGTAATTTTTCAAACAAAAAGTATTGTACGTGGCATTTCTTAAGGAATACTGGCACATTAGCAAGTCTTGGCAATTTTTATGTTAAATAGTTTAATTTTTATTTTTATTTTTAATTGCGTACATCTTCACCTCCCTCAACTAGACCGTAACTAGGACACTTTTTTCTTTCAGTAAAAAACCTTCAACGAAAAGTGTTAAATCACGCCAACAAATGTAAAAATTAATTTTTTTTTTTTTTTTCCTCGTGGCAAGATTCTTGGCTCTGGTACCAATTTTCATATATCCAGGATTGCACTGGGGCCATAACTTCAGCAGACGTAGTAGCCTGGAATCGAGAATTATAGCATTGTCACGAAAGATGTGAACGTAGAACCGCTGCTCCCAATCCAGCATGACATAGAAATTAGAGTCAAAAATTGGTTTCAGTGCTTTTCAACGCGAACATGCCAAATGGAAACACGGGAGCCAAAACTCTCTAGCAACGGTTTGAAATGACAGAGAAACTATAAAATATATCGGGGAATTTTTTTACGTTCGCGGTTACGTTAGTTCACTCTGCGGGATTTCAAAATATGGGATTACACTCACTTTTGCGATTTTGCAATGATTTAAGAATCTGAGCAAGAAAACTGAATATTGTTACTTGATTAGAGTAACGTTGGGCAATTCACGATAAAGGCTGTTCACACTAAAGTGAGCACTTTTGAAATGAACCTTATAAATATGTCACCGCTCTTACCTGCATATATTTTAAAGGGCATGCTGAGTGACATGCATCCAGTAAAGTTATTAACGATGGATGGAAAGTAGTTCCGTATCTTAATGTTGAGAAAATGTGTTAGGTAAGCATTTGTGATAATTTAAATTATTTCTTTCTGTTTTTTAACGTATCAAAGTGTAAAAATGAGAATATTTGTGAAATATTTACTTTCTTAATGATTTCCCAGTTTCACAGGACCGACGCATGAATAAAGTGATGAGGCTCGTGGAAATGACAATTTTACTTAAGGCGGAAGAATACACAACATGCATACAAGTAGATCATAAGCAGGGCTTTCAAAAGTCCTCATTTTACCGTGAACATCCTATAATTAGGAAACTCTCTTCGTTATGCAAGGAACTTAAGCGTAAAAATTATGTAAGTGAATGAGAATACACTGCAGTTAAGACATTTACTCATCTTTTCTTCATCTTTGTATTGTGCTTAAAAACAGCTTAATTAGATGGTTTATTCATTACACAAAACAGTCGTGTCCTTGCACTAAAATCTTGTTTGCGTCTACAGTGGGCGACTATCAGTATTAAGTATTTTTTCAGAAAAATACTCTCATAATTAGTGTGATCCAGTATATAATTAAGGTACAGGTATAATATTCCGCACTGATATTTGCTAATCCACTCGTATTTAATTCAACGTGTCAGAACATATTATTACGTTGCTTCGTAATCATAAGCCCAGACTAGCCCTTTGAGGAGCATGCACGTATATATTCGGGGATACCTTTATATGGAAATTTCTTTGCTCTTCAAGACAAAACTCACACATTTATAATTTTACTGTTTCGCTGGAGTTTATAGGAAACTAAGCAAAAAATCACAATTAGACGACATTGCATTTTGTAAGTTTAAAACTATTCTTTTTATAATTTCTCAAATGCGCACGATGGATTGTAAAACTTGTTACCTCTGTCGCTACACGGTAATCGGGTAATTGGCACACAGTAAACACGCGACTTCATTGGCTGACGGCCAACCAATATGAAAACGCTGCAAAATAGATTATGCGTGTCCTGTGTAGACAGGACCAATAGAACGAAGGTAAGTGGAAATAAAGAGACCAATATATAAGTTATATTGTTGTAGTAGAGAAAATAAGCAGCTCTCTTCAATCCTGTCCTTAATGCCAGCAAATTTGTGCCGCCCTCAAAAGGTTAACAGGTCATAAAATATAGTCCTGGACGTGGAAAAGACTTTTTGCCTGAGCTTTTGTTTTGTTGATGGCTTTTCGATCTGAGTGGCTCCCGCGTTATGTGTAGCTAATTATGTAGATGGGAGGAAAATGGTTTTTCTGTCTTCATACGCGACCTTTTTTGCGAACTGGTGGCGAGTTCAAAGCCAGCTATTTTATGCATGGCGCGTAAACCCGGGGTGTATCGATCAGCAAGTTCAGTGAGTTAAGTCTCATGAATACGGCTTAATACGCCCCTTGGGTTACCGGTGCGTAACGCTCGCCGTATTTTTTTTTTCGGCGTTATCGGCTTAAAGCAACTGAGCTATTCTGTCCAGCGTTTCCAGTCGCTGTGAGAACAATCCCCTGGGCAAATTGAACACCCTGAAATTATCTAACCAAACCGCGGGTTCTAGAAAAGAAAATGGCCTTACGTCGCCCCGTAGCCAAATATGTAAGTCCGTTCCACACTCGAGACTTGTGTAACGAAGACCTTGCCAACGATCACTGAGTCTTCTGGCATCAGAACGCACGCACCTAGGTAAATTTCGTTTTGCTTCTTTCGCGCTAACTGTCCCTGTGTCAATTTTTGCGTAATTCGATTTTGCGATTCCAAAGATATTGCAAATCATTAAAAAAAAAAAAAAAAAAAAAACTGTAAACACAAGTCATTTAAAAATAATTATTGATTTTGATTGAAAATTCTAAAATTCACTTTTCTTTTATCAAGTGTTATAAATGCACTGAGTTTGCTGTGTCGCGGTGTCATGAGACAACATACATAAATACATTCTCTTTAAAACTTTTCTAGTAACCTGGCTAAACTGTAACTGCAGGTTTTTAACATAGAAATTGTATGAAAATAATCCCATATGTCAGGTTGCAAATGTGAGAATATTAAGCATCTTTATTATAGGAGTGAGTAGGAACTTACCTACCATTCGAATCTTTCATAAGAAGATGTATGAAATCTACCATAGTTGTACGAGGGAAAAAATTTACCTAACATTCGCGCTTTCTCGCTGGTTGTATACAATTATGTAAATTCGCTAATAACCTCATAGAATATGCATGTATACAATGTATAATATGATTGTAATTTTTACTATGAAATTGTTTGTAATTTTACAAATGTTTGTAACAGTATAAAGATATCTCTTGTAAAACTAATTGTTTGTAAAACTACAAGGGCCGTGTTTGTAATATACATCAAAAGATCTTTGTACTATTCCGACCCGTTTCCACGAGCTTCAGAAAAATGGCGGACACTCAACAACAACGTAAAACTCTATATAGCTGTCTATGCAAAAAATATTAGTGATGTAAAGTGTAGGTATGTGCAAAAAGAAATGTATTGCAAATCTGAATAACGGTAAACACTTCAAACAACTCAAATAATCACAATTAAACGTGACCGTAATATTCATTACCTGTTAATGTTTCTTAGCTACACAGAACTCTTAAATCGGCTCTTAATACCTCGCTGTTAAGAGTCGCCCAAATCTCATAATTCAACAACAGGACTCTTCAGATGAAATTAATGTACCTATTCTTCTTAACCAAATAACTTAATTTATGTGTTGTAGGTACTTGCAGTTATATTTTCTGAAGAAAATATTATTTGAGTTCGTAAGTCAGGTTGGCAAATTGTAGTTTTTATTTTCCGTAAATGATAACCAGATTTTTTTTAAAGTTATTATATGTTATTAGTTTATCTCATTTGTTTTCTAGAATAACAAATAATGTTATGTACACTTCTCAATAATGTCAATATTTTAATACAAGGTTATAATTTGTAATTTTGCAAATATATATTTTGCAGCTCTTACAAGAAAACTCTTTGTAGTTTTACAAAGGGTTTTCTTGGCCGCTGGGCTTCCAGGGATTTTTCTTGTGAAAGCAAAAACAATTTTTTTTAGAGAGTGGGATATTTTTGGACTAGGTGCGCTGGTGTTCTAAAGTAGTAGCTTGTCATCTGGCTGTAAACGGAGAAAAAATATTTATTTGTGCGCAAAAGTTCGTGTTTGGCTCGAATTTGTTACACAGGATGTTTCGCAACTCATGTTACAGACTTTGGGAGGTGACACCTTACGAAAAAAAAAATTTTTTAAAAGTTACAAAAATGCAGATTGACATATCCGGAAACGACGTCTAAGAGCTGAGCTTTAAAATTCATTTTTATTTAATAACGAGGAAACAAATTAGAATTAACTTACGATATTTAAATATTGTAACTTAATATTATTTATTTGCCATTTTGTTAAATTCAAACTATTTTTAAAGCCCAACTTTCGAGAGTATTTTCAACACTTAGATGTCGTTTCATGACACACTTCAATCGACATTTTCGTAATGTTTTTCCGTAAGGAGTCACGTCCCAAAGTCTGTAACACATGTTACGAAACATCCTGTATGTACTTTGAAGGAGCCCCAAATGTACGTATTACCTTTATTTCGTAACTATTATTCACGCCATCCAACAAGGTTTAGAACAGTAAACAGTAAAAATAAAATCGTGCTTGCCAGTGCACCTTCATGGGCAAGCGTATTTCAGCAGAAAAACATTACGCATATGAGTGCGAGATAAATGTAGCCATTATAAAAAGTAACTTTGTACTTGAAGGCTGTTCGCGAGAAAGTGGGCACTTTAGAAATCAACCCTATGAAATGTCACTGCTCCTACTTGCATATATTATTGCGGGCGCACTGAGTGGCATGCGCCCAGTAAAGTTGGTAACGATGGAGGGAAAGAAGTTCCATACCTTAACGCGGAATAAAAAGTGTTAGGTAACAATTTGTCATTACTTAAATTATTCCTTACGCTTTCTGTCTTCTTAAAGCACCGAAGTGTAGAAATAAGCAGATTTGTAAAGAAACATTTTTTTTAAATAATTACTCAGTTTCTCTTGACCGACGCATGAATAGAGTGATGAAGCCCTATCAAAGTTAATTTTATATAAGACGGAATAATACACAAAGTGCATACAGGTAAATCTTAAGCAGGGCTTTAAAATTGTTTTCACTTCCTCGCCTTCACTGATAACCCAGTTCTGCATAATTTCTGCATGTCCTTATGGAAGGTATGTTGCATAATTTTCGAAGTGTGTCAAATGGTCACTGGTCTCAAATAAGTGTGGTAAACTAAGGCGAGTGTTCTTCGCATAGAGCGTCTAATTCCCGAGCCTGCAAGGTGCAAGCAGAAGTTTTCCTCAGGGGAGAGATATTCTACTATCACACTCCTCAGTTGTAATAAATTTTGCCAACATGCCCAGCCTTAAACACGATATTAACACATGATTTTATTTCACACTGTTTTATAAGCCTATGGGAGAGTATGCTTATGCAAACAGCTCAGTGGTACACTACATTGGTTCCGCACGTTATCGCGTGTTTTCTATATAGTGATACATGGTAATATCCTGCCTGCTTATATTTTATGCCAATACTGTTTGGAATAGGCCTACAACACGAGCACGAGCAGCAGATACATATTGCAGGGCACTTGGCATTGTGTGACGCATGTACTGCAGGCAAGCTGTGTGTACGCTCTTCAGTAAGCTGGTGTGCATAAACTATAGTAATATTCTGGCTATATTTACACAGGGAAATAAGGCGACTTCGTGTTACTTCATTACATGAATGCATGCAAAATCTCTTCTATCAAAAATCAGAGTAATTCTTATTGTATATTAATGTGACTATCCAACCGTGGTAGTTTATAAACGTAATTTAAATGTGGTTTTGCATTACATCACAGAAGATATACTTAAGCTATGCAAAATAGCATTACGTAAATACATGGCACTGTTGGAAAAAACTGGGTGTCTACGAACATCGCGTCCTTATTTGATCACTCGATTTTTACAGCAATGCAGGAAAATTGCGAGTAATGTTGTAAACATGCGCCGGAGGACTACCAAATATCTATTACTCTATGGTAGAGAGGCAGGCCACATAATAATCTTAGTAACATTTTATTACACATAGAAAAAACTTACTGAATTTAGCTAGAGGAAATTACACCATCTGTAAAAAATTTGATATGTGCCTATATATGCGCCCGATTATTTAGAGCAGTTATAGTGGGTCTGTTTTTTTCTTTCCCAGCTAAACTAACTTTCAATTTCAAACGTTACAATTTTGTGTATATCCCTAACACCGCTTTTCTTTTATTGGATGATGTATTGATATTTTGTGCATTTCAGAAATATTTTTCGCTTTAACCTTAGCCAATGGTGTTGCTCAGTCAATAATTCAGCTTAAATATTGTCTACCTTTGCAACGATTAAACTCTCAATTTTTATGTTGGTATTTATTAAATGTCCAACGCTTTTTGGACAATGTAAAATATACGTTCACAGAATATTTATGCACTCTTTTACTAAACAATGGAGCATTTTAGGGACAGGTAAAGAACTAAAAACATTTAAAAGTAGGTTATATATTAATGCTGGTATTATTATAATGTATAAAAAACCTTTCGGTGAAATCCATTAAGAAGCAATTTCCACATCAATAAAACAACCACTATAATTACAATTTTTCCCGATGATTTCTAGGATAGGTTCCATGAATGCATTCAGTGAAAGCTTTGCCATTGTTCTTTCTTCCTGCGCTTGTGATGAACTTGTGGTGAAACTAATTCACCGTATATTGTAAAATTGAAGAAAAAAAATTGGTTCATGTCCTTCAAAAATACATAAAATAATATATTCGTTTTCGTTTATTGTTCCGCCAGTAAAACCAAATATGCAATCGATTACTCCATGCTTCCTGACCTATGGTAAAAGGAAAAAAAAAACCGAATGTTGCCATTGCTGTTGGAGTTAAAGTATGTACTATTCTCTCAGTCCTATTCAACAACTTAAAAAGGTGTTGATGCATATTATAAGACAGTGTAACATGGATACTGTGCTGTCCACATTTGAATCTTTATTTCAATCTCATTTGCCTATGTATGAGTGAGTGCGCACAAATGGATGAGAGAAAACATTAATTTACGTCCATTAAACCATATTTTTTATGTTTGGTCACTTAAACTCATTTTTTTACCAGCAGATTCTGTATTTGGTGCTGATTTTTTCTTTTAACCAACTACGAAATTTTTTTCCGATACAAACGACATTTAAATTAAATGTCACAGCCACAAATTAAAAAAGCCAAAATGGCGGAATAAATCTTGTGTACATATGTTTCGTTTGGGGATAGCAACGTGTGTGTATTGCTTTATGAGTACCTACATGAATGAAACGTAAATATTCCATGAATTTAGGTGCAGTTTGGCGCCGAAAATGTCAAGGTTAGAATGCAAGCGTAATTCAGAATTTGGCATTTAGTAATGTAACGTGAAATTAACTTCATTCGTTGTCTTTCTGTTTTGGTAACCAATCGATTTTGCGAAATATTTTTACCGTTGCCCAAAACAATTCAATTAATTCACGGTAAACTGGACTTATAGGCTTTAAGTAAAACAAAATTTACAATTTCAGTTTCAACTCTCCAACTTTGCGAGCTCTTGAAACGGTAGCAGTTTAACCCTTATAATCAACTTGTGCGTTTATATACATAGAAACATTAATAATTCATTTTTAGCACATATGTTTATTCACTAAGATTATCATTTTATAACTAAAAGAAATATGCATGAAACCAATTATTAAGATTTTCTTTGATAGAAATACAAATAATTGTTTACATACAATAGTAATTATTGCGATTGTTCTATTTGACCAAGGTTTTCTTGTAGACTGCGCTTTCTGAAGCCTTAAAATGTAAATACACTTATATTTGAATCTTAAAAATCTTTTTAGCTTATTTTATTAACAGCTTGAAATAACTAATACTAGCAAAATATTTTGCAGTGTTACAAAATATATGCATTTTTCTTTCATATGCAACAGAAATCATACATTTTCGACATTGTTTGGAGTGTATGTATTACTTTTTAATTCGTCATGCAATTTATGTTGTGTGCAGTTGACCGTGGCGCTCCATTGAAAACCACGCTCGTTCTATAGCAACATGAAATATAAGTGAAAATGTTATCTAAACGAAAGAGATGGCGCGTTAATCTTGATGGAGGCATAAGCACTTGTGAGGTATGATTCTGATCAGGAAACCTCCGAACATTTCATACGTGCGGTGATTTTCAAAGGTTTCACTCAGAAAACGCGAAGACGCCGTGAATAATGCAGTTACACTCACTCGCTCGCTGATAATTAACGTTACGTAAGTTCGCTACGCGTCTTCACGTGTAAGATGTGCTCACCATCTTGGCAACGAAGCCTACGTGGAGAAAGTTGGAAATCACGGAATGCAAGTATTTCAAGAAGGCGTCGAGAGTCCACCGTAGGTGGTACATGTCGCTGTAGGACCGTGCTGAAACCGCGAAACAGTGGACACGCCTTAGCGAAAACTACGAGTAGAAATAGTATATATATATATATATATATATATATATATATATATATATATATATATATATATATATCCCCCCCTCCCACCATCCCCTTCCAACAACATACGCAAAACCACTTCGATATTTGTTGTTGATGATGTTGAGTCCATAATTAAGTTCAACTAATCAGTAATCAGTAGTTATAATTAAATAATAATAAACATATGAAGTGATACCGCAATACGACTTATCCCGTTGATTTTATCGTGCTGTTGCATAACCCGTCGTTGGAAAACCAATTAAGCTTCGGCATCACAGACATTTATGCGACAACAGGAATACGAACCTTATTTTCTCTATGACGTAACTTCAGGGCAGTGCCTGGTTTTGCAGTGGTTGCGCGCTAGCCGGACTGCCTTCGTTACATTTCTAATACTTTCTGTAATATTTGCAACAAGCGTGTGTTTCAGCTCCCACCTTCAATGGTGCGTACTGCCCTTACGAAACATCTTCGACCATATGTCGCATATGTGTTTCCGACTTTTTTTTTTTTTCGTGTGGAATACGCAGGTGGAGATTGTACGTATTTCTCAGACATTCTATATAGTATATACATAACATTTCGAGTATGGCATAAATATTTGGCAACACCAGTTTTGCGCACTCTCTCATATCCCTTTATATTAATGTTCTGTTCTTAAAAATTTTTTATCGTACTTAATTATTATTAATTGTAGAAAACTTCCGTATGCAGTCATCCTATTTCTAGTTAACTGCTGAGAGAAAAAATTGCTAAAACAACAAGAACATAAAGTTTTCATTACAACATTCTAATAATTTTATTGCATATCTATTTTTATAACGTCCCAAGCTTTAACGGTTTGACGAAAGGACAAATTACGGATATAATATATTTATGCGGCACTAAAAACAAGTGCGATATACTGGACTCCAGGCAGTAATCGCGAGATATATATTTGATGTGTTGAACATAGTAAAACCGAGAGCAAAAATGCCATTTTTTATAAGTCTGTATTTTATAGCATGTTTTTCACGTCATGTGATGCGGTTATCACAAGCTCTTTAAGAAGAATTTTCCCCTGATTAAGAAGTAAATGGGCATGCTTGTGTGTTATTTAGTTTTATTTCCATTACGACACTACGAAAATACTTTAACGGCTATTTTCTGAAGGCTGTATCGCATGATCAGCCCAGAAATGGGTTATAATGAAATGCTTCCTTAATAGCCATTTTTTTTCTCTATTTAAGGAACATAACAGGGGAGGGGTTTGTACTCAATACGCCTTTAGCGCCTGAAATGTTTTCTGTTAAATTTAATCTCTTATTTGCAAGAGTATACGAGGGATCAAATTGTGTAACATTTCGAGCATCACGATAACATACACTTAAGTGTTTAATTGACTACGACTACTTACAAAAGCCCTGTTCCAGCTTTAGCAGCATTATACACTTAACTAAACTCTAAGCGGAAGTTCACTATAATCCCTGTCTTTGTTGTCTTCAAAACGTATTAAAAATGTAAAGATATTTTTCTTTCATATTGAAAACGTTTATTTCTCACGGGTAGTTTGTTTCTTCACTGTTGCCTTTACATCTTCGAAAATTTCAAAACACCAACAAAAGACACCAACTGGAACAAAAAGAGGACACATTTTACTACATGATTGCCATTGAACTCACCAAAATGTATTCTCCCCGTACACCACATTAAAACGGTTCAGAAACCAGTTGCGATTAGGGCATCCTAGATCCATCCCCAGAAGGTTCGACTTTATTTTCATTCTGGCTTTCAACGCCCCAGTTCGCATACCGGATGGCAGATCCCGGGGCCAGACTAAATCAAACTCACATTCAGAATTAACCTCAGCCTACACTGTACCTGAACCCGCAGTGTTGCGATTCGAAAGGCAACAGCTTCGTTGGTCGCCTCGGGAGTAGTATAACTATGGTTTAGCATGGATCATTTTACAAATAATTAACACCTTCAAATAACTTATTTATTAAATTATTTTACTAATAAATTTAAACGAATTAGTTAGAAAATTGTTCCATAATAATATATGATGCTTACTTTAAGAAATAATCAAGAAAATCAATAAAACCCCTAATGACATTTAATTTTTCAATTTATTTTGTAAATATAAATGATTTTATTAATCAAAAAGAGTGCCTCAATATATATATATGTTATATATATATATAAATTTCAGTTGTAGAATAAAAATTCGAATTTTTACGGTCATTGCACAATTCCAACCTCAGTCGCTCGTCGACCTCTGAACAGGAAGGAGCAATGCTGCTCCAGAGCTCAGTCGTGAGAGACACTCTTAAGAGGTAACACCTATGCCACTCCTGACGCCCTCCACCATCCCTCCCCTCATCCACCATATGATCTCAACCTTACTCCAAATTCCGAAGAAGTAACACATATAATGCTCCTGATCCCTCCCCGCCCCTCACCCACTATCAGAGCTTAGTCAATCGTCAGACTCCGAAGAAGTAAGACCTGTCCGGCTTCCAGCATCCCCCCCCCCTCATTCCCCTCACCGACCATCAGAGCTCATTCCTTCGTCAGACTCCGAAGAGACACATCGACTCTCCCCAAATGCCCCTTGTGCCTTTCTTGCTCCATAAACCAGTCGACCAATTACAACGAAGGAGAGGTAACCCCTCTGCATGAAGGAGTAGCCACGCCCACAGCCACCAGCACGAGGGGTTAACACCAAAAGCCAATCACAGAACACCTCGTTGAGGGGGAGAGGTACACAGACAGGGTTTGGGGGAGGGGTGGAGGTGGTACATGCATATTTGTAAAATAGCAAATAGGCCACTCTTGCACGACATATCGCAAAACACGTGCCCTATCACTACTTTTAGGTTTTTTGTGTAACCTTGTGGCAAAGTGAGTGTTGACTCCCAAACTTTTTTTTAACCATCCCGCATTTCTGCCAATATTATTTTCAGTAATCCTATAATAGTATCAAATGTAACTAATGGTATAGACAAATATAACTATAAACAATAACCACGAATTTTACAGATAAACATTTCCATGTTGGTACGTCGATAATGTAGTCCTATAAATGCAACTGGTCAAATTAGTCTGAATACTAAAGATTGCTTATAGACTCTTCGTGTGCTAAATGAGCATTTTTTAAAACATTGCTTAAGATCTACTTCCCATATTACATTGTATCCTTCCGACATATGTACAATGAACATTGCCGTCGGCTTGATCACTTTATTCATGCTCCATCCAAGTGATAATTGGTGAATGTTAGGCATTTTAATGTGCTGCTTGTATGCAAATACTTACTATAATATGAGTAAAAAAAATTACACTGACCTCGTTGGTCATAATTGTAAACATTGCGCTCATAAAGCAACTTCGAGAGTTTGGACTATTTTTATCTCTTCGCTGCCAACTTGACAGGGGGCCTGCATGCTAATGTGTACTGTAATATACATGTAGTTACAATAAGTATTTTTTTTTTCAAAAGTTTATTTCAAGAGTGCTAACTTTGCAGTGAACAGCAAATATGTGTCTATACACAAATCCGATTAGCACAAAGAAAAATGTATACCTGTTTAATTTATTTAACATGGGGATCATTGCTGATTCGTTACCATCTAGACCTACAAAATTGTGACAAACGAAATTTGCATTCGAATTATCACTTCACTCATGCAAAGGTATAAACACGACATTTAATATTAATACAAAACCATTATTTCGTAAATACATTTTACATAGCCTATGTTTGGATTTTTTATGTACTTGCTAAAATTAAACATCTCTTAGGTGCGCATGTGTGTGGTTTTTTTTTCACCCTATGGCAGGAGTAAAATGAAAATTTTGTACCACATCGCACCTCTCCTCAGTTGATGTAAACATTTGAATTAAATGCATGATACAAGAAGCAGTCACTTTAAATGAATGCTTCTTTACCATGCGCATAGTTGCTTCTCTGAATAATTTAACATCAAATGTAAAACCTTTATTAAAGCCGAGTAGCAACGGACACCTTTGACTTTTTGAAAATGAAATCATTAAATATGTACCATCATTTCTCGAGAGGAGTTGCAAACAGGAGCTGTGGGGGTAATGTCTACCAAATTACTGTAGTAAATATGACTTTCCTGGGTGGAACTCTGGAAACATTCGTAATTATGTACGCGAGAAAAAAATTTCGTCGCTTGAAGGTGATCCCTTACGGTCTTGTAATCTCGTTTTATATTCAAATTTATTCCTTTGCCCTGTAAAATTCACTCTCCGCGAGTTGAAAAGTTCTAGTACCGTAAGTGCTTTCTTCGAATTGCAAATTCGAGCCATATTTACTTTAAGTTAAATCCACGGCTTGTTTACATTTATTACTGATTTCATAAAATAAAAAAAACTTTAGCGCATGAAATCCTTTCACAAAGTCGCAATTTCTTTACAAGGTTTAATTTCCAAAAAAAAAAAAAAAATGGCAGGAAATATATAAATGTTCAGAAGAGTAACAAATCAAAAACAGTGTCTGTTTTCGTACTACATGCAATTAGTTTCATCTTCTTCATTTATCTGATACAAGGGAAAGATACGTTTTGTTAATGACTAAGTATCATTAATATAGTCTAATTGCAACACGGTATTACATTTTTCACTGAATTTAATTTTTTATCTGTCGTTCACATTAAAGTATTATCTAAAATACAATTTCTTTGTATAATAACATGTCAAGCGAAAATAATTTTTCAGTTCAAAATTTATAATTTATTTTAAAAAGTCAAATATATCAGTTCATTTACAAAATCACCTCCCCATTATGTTTTATTGGCTATACATGCTTTTATACTTAATAAATGAGAAAAAAATGTATGCCATTGAAAAAAAAGTGAAATGATGCCTAAAACTTTGTAGTGCAGGCTATTCTATAAATAAAATCCCAACCGATTCACATTACACAATTCGCAAATTTTAAATTGCTGCATTTAAAGCGTAACTAATGTGTATTTTTGAACAAATGCATAATTTAAGAAAACGAAGGGAAATTATACATATTGCTACACTCATTTATGCAATTCTATTGTTTTCAAGTGGTTTTATTGACAGCAGGATGATGAATTTTGGACTGAATGGATATGGGTTCAGTCCGTACTTATTTTGTGATTATTTGCATATTCTATTATGCAAGAGGCTAACAAAGCACTATAGCATAACATTTTGACATATATTCATACTCCTCAATGAAATATCAAAAATGCTCCAGAAACTCAGTTTATACAAAAGGGTTAAATTTAATTCACTGAACATTAATGTTCATCGGAATCTTTCCACTGAACCATATAATCTAAAAACATATTGAACACACAATATAGACAACTTCGAATAAAATATGTGCACATAAAAATGATTTTGGTACATGTATTACAAAAAGCTTGTGTTAAATAGAGAACTTAAAAACTATCACCAAAATGCAATATAACTGCAATTAATGGCCAGTGACCAAATGGCGAAACTAAACTTCAAGTTAATATTACTTTTTGTATCCAATTGTATTTTCCGAGTTGCTGCAAACAATACGGTTTAAAACTGAATCTAATACTTTATGTGTAGTAAACTGAATCAATTGAATATAAACGAAGAGAAAGTAACACTTAAATAAGATAATACAAGCCAGTCATTTACGGATTAAATACTTCAACCAAAATGTGCAAACTATTCAAATCATTAATAAATATTTAATTTATTTCTTGTAGATAATCATAAAGTGAAGTTTCTCTCACCATACGTTATTTTGGTTGTGTACATATGTTTGGAGTTGTTGTCTCTGTGTACTTTTGAATTAAGTGAAGAACTAGGCTTTGACAATCAATTTGACTGTGAATATCCATTTATGACAACTGTACGTTTATCTCCTGCTCTTCATGTAAACATTGGCCATTTCTTTATTCGGTGGATGACTCTAGTTCAACTAGTAGATTACTATAATACATTTTGTAGTTAACTGTTAGACCCTAAGTTTCGGAGAAGTCATCTGCCTCTCCATTTGGATACCACAGATGAAAATACAATAAGACTTATTTGGAATCAAGCCTCTGATCAGCTTCAGATTGTCAGTAGATTTCACTTTCCATCAGATTTTCCGGAGGCACTGGTGTTTACTGAGAGGACAGTTCTGGCAATAATATCATCTATATGTGACCCTTTGGGTTTGATTATTACAATCATTATCTCATGCAAAATTTTGCTACAAGAATTGTGGCAAGCAAAACTTTGCTGGCATGAGGTTCTCCCTTCAGAGTTCTTGCACAAGTTGAAGAGTTTGCATAAGCAACTTCCTCAAGTTAACCTAATACACATTTACAGGTTATGTTTTGAGTAATGGCATCATAGTAGACCTCCAGCTACATGGGTTTGCAGATGCATCTGAAAATGACTATGGTGCATGTATGTACATTAGGTCCACATAGGAATCAGGCACTGCCATTGTCAAATTTCTCTGTCGAATATCCAACGCGGTTCCAGCGAAAAGGTTTTCACTTCCACAGTTAGAGTTGTGTGGAGCTCTACTGTTATTCGGACTACGCGAAAGGATTTTGCTGCTCTAAATCTGATTTTCTCCCAAGTATTCTTTTGGACAGTCTCAACATTGGTGCTAGCATGGATTTCGGCTACTCCTGCTTGATGGAAGATTTTTGTGGGCAATCGAGTAGCCGAAATTCAGGAAAGTTCACCAGTTACTGATTGGAGACATGTGCCTTCAAAGTAAAATCCTGCTGATATGATTTCTAGAGGTATTATCCTGTGGGATCTCTTAACAAGCTCGCTTTGGTGGAATGTACTACCTCAACCCAGTTTATTCTGTCCTCAGACTTCAGAGACGACACTCGGAGATCAGTGGACGAATCAGCTGTGAGTGTGAGTAATGGAAAGGAGGATTGTTGTCTGTACAGGAACTTAAAAAAGATGCTCTTTTCATTACTCAAATGTTTGATTACATTGCAGAGAAGGAGATTTTTATAACTACGAATGGTGGTGACTCAATAAGTAATCTTAAGTCATCAAATCATTTTATATGCAAGGACAAATTTCTTCATGTGGATTAGCAACTTCGACATGTAGTCTTGCAGTTGAACGTGAAGCATCAAATGTTATTTCCATCTAAACCTCAGTTAAACTAACTTATTATTGAGGAGGTGTTTACGGAATCCTGGAGGACAGTTATTGCTTTCCTCACTGCACCAACGTTACTGGATAGTAAATGATAAATACATCATTCGATGCACCATTCATAATTGTATAGTATGTCTCAGACTCGAGGCTGAGAGTGCTCAGTAACTTATGGGCAACTTCCAAGTGTTAGGATAAATCCTGCCAGCCCATTCATCAATGTAGGAATTGACTACTATGGGCCATTGTACATCAAGTTTGGTTCCTGACGAACTAAAATGTAAATAAAATGCTACATTGCAATATTTATTTGTCTAGCCACAAAGATTGTACATCTTGAAAAGTTGTGAGTGATCTGAGCAGTCAAGCATTCCTTGTAGATTCGTATTGCAACATGGGTGAGTTAGTCATATCTACTTTGATAATGGCAACAATTTCGTCAGAGCTGACGAGAACCTGCATGAATTGCAACTTCTCTTTCAAACGACGGATTACCAAGCTGTAGTAAATGATTTCACTTCAAAGGAGGGAATACAGTGGAATACTATTCCTCTTAGAACTCCTGACTTCGAGGGGTTATGGGAAGCAAGGGTCAAGTCCTTTAAATATCATCTCCGACGAGTGACGGGGTCAGTATTTCTAATCTGTGAAGAATTATTGACATTAGCATTACAAACAGAAGCATGCCCTAATTCTAGACCTCTGACACCCTGGAGCAATGATCCAAATGACTATTCCATTCTAACACCTGGTCATTTCCTGATCGGTCGACCAATAGCAGCTCTCCCTGAAAAAGGGCCCCTATTTTCTCTAACTTGATCTTGCTTAATGACAGTCAATGTTATCGTCTTTATCATAAAGAGGGCAATAACAATGGTTACTCGTAGGTGTCTTTATGTGGTATTCGGTATGCCATATTTATATTGGTATCTTTGCGGAAAGATGTACGTTTGTCAATGCAGTGGGCTGTGTTCTGAAATCAACGATGTGCTGGTTGAAATTCCTTTCTTCCTTCATTACAGAATGCATTGCCAAAAATTTTGTTTTTATAGTGAATGTTTAACTATAAGTGAAATTTATTTCTTAATACATTTACAAATAATATTTCTAAAACAAATGCAGTACATCTCTCTATGGATACAAGATTTCAGGTGGTACTAGTTCATTTTGAGCATCACGAGGTAGGAGCACTGATCCGTGGCCGAATCCATCACTTTGTAGTTACGTTAAAGCGAGATTATCACTAGCGAATTACAAAATATACTCCTTAAATGTATTCCAGACACAGTTTACTTGTGTGGAAATATAGCAGAATGTAACATTTTTCATGTTTAGGACATTTTAAAACTTTTTCTCTTCTGCAAGACGTATTCGTAGAATAAACCTCAACACGTCGGCTATTTTCTTTCCACTTTCGTTCATAAAAACACCTTGTTGACCGGCCTTTATATAAATACAGTCACGAGGCATTCGAAAGACCATTATTGAGACATTTGAGTTACACAATACAATTTCGCCTTGTAAAGTTAAGTGGCAAGAGTCTCTATATAAAGACAGCAAAAAAGGTATAGACAATAGGACCCCAGAACTTACTACACCAAATATTAGCTTGCTTTCCAGGTGGCAGCACATCCAGCAGCAGTTAACAACAATTTTGGAAGTTGTGGTCAGCTGGCTACTTATCGCAGTTGCAACAAAGGAACAGGTGGGCAAGAGAAATCAGCACACTCGATGTGGCAATCTAGTCGTACTCCGAGAGGAGACTATACCTCTTCTGATGTGAAAGATTGGTATCATGGAACAGTCCCGCCCTGGGTCTGATGGGTTGACTCGTGTTGTGACCATCCATACTTCACAAGGAACACTCAAACTATCCATTACAAAGTTGTGCGCTTTTCCAAATAATGAACTGTGTGTGCATGTGTGACAAGGATTTAAAACTATATATTTTTGTCAGGATTTCTTGTAATTCGATTTGTAGCACAGTTTTTCTTAAAAAAAAAAAAAAAAAAAAAGTTTACCGTTTTCTGGGGTGGGGTAAGGGTGAGTTATTTTCAGAATGAAAACTTTTCTGTAGTGGTGCACACCTTCTGAAAATTGTTGGCACAAGACTTTACACTAATAATGGTAATGTTTGAGGGTTGGAACCAACAACAAAGAGAGGAATGGCCAACCTCGAAAGATCCCACTCCCTGTCAATGGCTGTTCACGATAAAGTGAGCACTTTTGAAATCAACCCTAGAAAAAAGTTACTGCCCCTGCCTGCATATATTTTAATGGGCTCACTGAATGACATGCGCCCAGTGAAGTTGGTAATGATGGATGGGAAATTGTTCCATATCTTAACGTCAAAAAAATTGTGTTATGCAGCCATTTGTGCAAACTGAAGTTATTTATTTCATTTATGTAATTTTTTATGCATCTAAGAATTATCAGGTTTGTAACATATTTACCTTTCTAATAATTTCAGAGTTTCACTTGACCAACGAATGAATAAAGTTATGGGGCCCATGACAATGTTAATTTTACATAAGGCGGAGGAATACTCAATGTGGGTACAAGTAAATCTTAAGCAGGGCTTTAAGAACTGCTCATTTTACCGTGAAAAGCCTATACCTGGGCAGTGGGCAGTGCCGTGCCCGGGATCGCATTGTGCGAACGTGGTTTTCACGAGAGAAACTTGTTGCCTATTGGAACAGCGTTCTTTTCCAAGTTATGCAGTGCACGTGGTAGACTGCAGAGTGCAGTAAAAAGTATAAATAAATCCAGTGATTGAACTAGCGCCCATGGCCACCTCCACATTACCCAATGTGACGATGATGTTGGTTAGCAGGCGAAATCTCTTCCGATTATTCAGGTCACATGTTTTATTCTGTACTCATTGCTTAAGAAACCGAAGAATTAAATTGAGCACAAAGATGAATGCGATTTTAAAACCGAATTGTTATTAATAGATATTTGCTCGTGTGTTTGTGTTGAATATGTTAATAAACTCAGTGAAATGTAAATAAAAAAAATCAGTGTGAAGAATAGGCGTTAGGAATTCCAGTAAACAAGTTGAATCCTGGGAGTTCCATGTCGCTGAGAGAAAGTTGGGCAGGGTAGCGTTGCTATTCGTATACTTGCAGGAGCGGAGTAAAAGGCACTCACTCGTCTAGGTTAGGAGCGAAAAGTGGGTCGTTAAAAACTTCCTGTCAACCCTCCCGCCAACAAAGACCTGGCTGCAGACGAATGGAGGGAGTCGTGAAGGACGTAGCCCAGCGAGAGAGGGTGAAGAGGTGGGACTCGGTTCTGCCGGTAATTTGAGAGGTCGGTAAACTGGTGGTGAGTTTTGGGGTTGCGGAAAACGGGGGGGAAGGAGAGGTTCGCTAATCCCGGCAGGCTTACCCGGCCACGGTAATGCTGCAGTATTGACGTCCCTTGAGACGTCGTCGTGTTGCGAACCCCTACGTTCATCCGCCACAGTCGGTGGTCTCTCGGCAAATAATCTCCACTATATGGCAGTAGTATACTCGTGGCGGTTCTGGTGCAGTAATCGATGGCAGTAGTATGCACATGACTGTTCTGGTGCAGTAATCGATGGCAGTAGTATGCACATGACTGTTCTGGTGCACTAATCGACGGCAGTAGTATACACGTGGCGGTTCTGATGCATTAATCTACAGCAGTAGTATAATCTATGCGGTTCTGGTGAATAACTGGTCATATTGAACTTCAGTTCATCAACAGCACAGAATGCAAAGAAATTCTTATGTATTCATGGTAAATTGGGCACTTTTGAAAGCTCTGTTTATGATCTACTTGTATGTAAATTTTAAATTCTTCCAACACATGTTAAACTAACGTTGCTATGGGTCTTGTCACTTTACTGAACTGCCAGTTAAATAAAACTGAAATTATTAGAAAAGTTGATGTTTTAAAAATTGGCAATTTCCTATTTTTATTAGCCTTAAAAATTATGAATCATAATAAATAGCTTCAGTATTCACTTATGTATACCTAACATTTTTAATTTGACATTACAGCATGTAACTACTGTCCTTCTGCCATTGCCAACTTTACTGGACGCATATACACTCGCTGATATACAAATTACCTTACCAAGAAGCATCCCTAGTGACAGTGGTAAAGCAATGCATGCTACTGCTGTGTTGTTGGAGATGGATTGACATCATATGACTCGTGAATTCTACAACAATTGACAAAATTTATAAATGGCTACAATGCGATGCATATTGTGCCCATTTGTGGCGCTATAAGCACATAGGTGAAAATTTATTGGGCCCTATCATCATACTTGATGAGGCATAAACCCAATTGTAAGAGCCAAAATTGAATGCGACTAGAACGAGTGGCATCATTAATGGTTACTACAAAGATAAAAATAATTATCTTCGCACCCCCAGCAGTTTCAAAGCCATGCTGATTCACATGTATGATAGTGATAACAATTCTATCACATAACATACTCCAAGGGCTGCCATCAGTGCATAGGTTTAGTAATGTATTTTGGAACACAACCTGCGACCAGCTTTGACAAAGAAGCTTCAATATCTCCTTCACAACCCACCCATCATTTTACAGGATAACACTTGGGCAAATACTGTGAAACATGTGACTAATTACTTCCAAAGATAGGGTTGGGGATCGCACAACCTTTGACCATTCAGATGAACGTTTCCTGACTGGCTGTTGCCTATTATACAACTATACCAGCCGGTTACTGCAGTTAACTTTTTTTTAGACCATGTTAATTAAGTTTGAAATACAACTTTTCTGCTGCAATAGTTATTTTTCTTAAAATTCATTTAGAATATATGAGTACAAGAATTATTTTTGTTTACTATTTAAAGTAATTATTTTTATTACTGCTTCACTAATAACTCTGTGTAAGCAAAGCCATATTTGCTTGTTCGTGATTTTGCTGACTTTGAGCTAAAGATGTAAAAAGAAAAAAGTATTTTAGTATATAGCCCCTTTCTTGAATTTTTGATAGTATGATTTAAATTAAAACCACTTAAGCTGGCCAGAACAACATGGTTCAAACTTTAAATATGCTTTGCTGGTCATTATAATTTCAACGCCAAGGAGAACCTGAGCAATCACAACCAGATGTATTGGATTGAATACTCACCATGTACAGGTGCTATGGTGTACAGATCATGGGTATATTAGTACTTCACGACCCCACCATGGGTAGCAATAACCACTTTGGATGTCATACAAGTGTATCTCTGTCCATGCTGCTTCGATTCATGCCTAAAGTTCACCCGTTGTGGCCGAGATGGCCCTGTGGCAGGCCATTCGTCATACAACCACGACCCAAACATTTTAGCTGGGCGAGATAACGGGTGAACGCGCAGGCACCAAGTAAGCAGTGTGACATGGTCATCCAGGAACCGTCAGAAAATGTGTACCACATGTTGTCACACACTGTCCTGTTGGTACAGGGCTCTGGGCTGGCCCTGGAGATAAGGGGCAACAACACGTTCCAACACTACCGCGATGTAACAATTACTGGCCAGCGAACCAGCGATTGGTACTAGGTGCAAGCGAAGTGATTTTGCCGGCTCGCAACATCGAGGTCATGAGAACCGATGAGGGTGAAGCGAGGTGACTATAGAGCAGCGCCAGAATGCAGAGGGCGGGTGGAAACGGTAGATTCCCGAGAAAACCTGCCGACGAGCAGCATCGTCTGGCACGATTCCTACATGCGAAAATCCCGGTGCCCATCCCACCAGGAATTGAATCTGGCTCACCTTGGTGGGATGCGATAAGTCGAACCACTACAACACCACGGCCTCTTGAGCGTGACTGGAATCCGATGGCACGCCATACCAAAAGTCTAGGTGCTGGGTCGATATGATAATGTGTAATACAGGACTCAGCCAGGCGTAAGCCACAATGCCGCCAAACCCGACTGCGGCCATCGTTATACTGCAAGTAGGAGTGGAATTGGTCGAAGAAGACGATGGCATGCTATTTGTCCCTGCAGGTCCAGCGTTCCTCCCACCATTGCAGCCGCTCGCACCTGTTGTAAGCAGTCAGTGGCAGCCGCAATAACGGGCACCTGAATGTGATGCCCTCATACTTGAGACGGCGAAGAACTATGCAAGTGGATACAGATTGATGTGCCACGTGCCTGAACTCCTGGGCGCCAGCGGTTACGTCCCCATGCTCGCTGGTGTGATTGGACCGCTGTCTTCCTGCATGTCACTCATCCCATCCTTCCTCAACGCGATGATCCACTGTGGTTGTATTTATTCCAATGCGGGAATCAATTTCTCGGGCAAGATATTCCCCACTCCCAGTACGCTACGAATCTTCCGAGGTCAAAAGCGGAAACCTGTTCTTATGGTTGTCGCGGTATCTAGCATGGTATACTATGTACACACGAATGGCTGGGAAAGACAATTCCAATACCACAGAGCTGTTTTTTCTAATCTACTTTAAAACTAAGTGTTAGGTGCGAGCCAGTGGTAGGGCTGAGAGTTAAGTGCGTCTCAATACTAGGTCCCATACGCCTACAAAGGAAGAAAATCATGCAAGGAGACATACATCGGGGCAGCAAGGGATTGGGTTGGCATGGCCACGTTTTGTCCAAGACAACCTCCCTGAGTATACTTATAGCTAAACTTCTATAACTAAGAAGAGAAAGGGGAAAAACCGATATAGACACCGTAATAACCTTTTCGACAGGATATAATTAAAAATTACATATAGTTAGGAACCGTGCTCTTTATTAGTGGGCAGAGAAAATATTAATAGAGAGGGGGCGGGACATCCTCAACGATTCAGTGGCTCCCCGGCCTCATCTAATATACGTTATATCGGTGTCTGCATTGGCTCGGGTACTGCGTCACTCGGCTGAACAACCATCCACATAATTTTCCTATTCTTATGCACGCATTCTCCCAATGCGGGGTCCTTCAGGAGCGTCCTTCTTTCTTTGACGTGCAATTTTAATCTCAGACAGTGTAGTATAAAAAAGTTAATTAAAAATTTTAATACTTTGTTTTGGAGTGCATAATTGAGCGATACTGTATTTATTTTTCCTGAGAAAAAACAATGATTATCACGAGTTTACGAATGAATTTTGTTTAATATGGTATTGCACATATAAATACAACACTACACTAAAATAATTAAATTGGATTTGATTATTGCAGAAATGTGTAAATCACCAAATGCTATCACATAGTTTTAATTAAAGAATAAGAAAATTATACAGAAATTTGTTAATATATTTGCAACAGTCGGCAAAGTTTTCTTCCAAGTGTTATGAGGAAATAATTAATTAAAAAATCGTTATTGTTAGTTAAAAGATAATTTTGTGTAAAACTATTACATTTATAGTATATAATGTTCTAATTAACTTTTAAAATGCCTTCGTTCTACTCTAAAGAACACTTTCTTGTGTAACAGTCAAAGTTATAGATTGATAATTATTGGTTTATTTATTATAAGGTATTTATTTATTTTGTACTTAAATATTCTAAAGGTATCTTTAGAGTATCTGTGGTACATAGAGTTGCTCTAAATTGATAGAAGATTCACGATATAAATGGAGTCACCGGAAAACCTCGCGTTAAGATTACGGTTGCCTATCGAAAGTTTTCTGAAGTTGGCAATACTTCCTTTTTACCTAGAAAAACATCACTGATGACGGCTTGATCACGTTGACTCTTTGTTTCTGTGGCGCAATGTGAGCCAATTGAAACATTTGATAGCCTCGCCATTGTGTTGCGGAAAATAAGCACACTATTATTCAGTATCGAAAAAACGAAGAAGGCCCTACGAAAATATGCGACTCTTTGTGTTGAAGTTTATTGGATGTTTGTCCCATTCACCGGGAATTTATTTGAAGCTCTGTTACATTCCCTACAGAGCTGCTCTCGGAAGTTTAATCTGCGTCTGAAAAAGTCGAGAGCGAAGAAGAAGCTACGCTACTCATTACGTGTATTTTCAAATTAATATACTACAGGACACAAAGAACAAGGGAGTAACATTTTCACAAAATCTCACTTCTTTAAAATATAATAAGACCTACAACCCATGAAGTTTTCTGTGCGCCATGAACTTTGAGAAATAATTGGCGAAAGTAGTTAGCTAACTTATTTGTAGGCAAAATTTAAAAACAACAGATAATCGGACATGGACATTTAAATTTCCAGTGAACAATATGTCTATTAGGTCTAGTATATTCCCAAAATAATTTTAATGTTCGTTCATAATTGACCTTAACCTAATCTGAAAAAAAAAAAACAACAAACAAAACTGAATGAGTTTGATCCACAAGTCATTATTTCTTATAAGAATTTAATTTGTCTTGAAACAATTTTGGATCAGACAGATGTACTCAGTATGGTGCCATGCGCTGTGCTGTTTGAATAAAATGGAAATAATAACTTTCACTTATAAAGTTTTTCATTTCTAAACACCTCAGGTTTGAATCCATTACGTTTTAAAGACTAATTGAAAATAAGTTTTGTTACTTAATGTGATAAAAATTATGTATTCAGAGTATGTTTTCAGCAGCGAGTGTATTACAACATGGTTTCAATTATTTCAGTTGCAGAAAAAGATATGGGCAGAATTTATTTATGAAATAAGATGGTACTAATTTATAATAACATTCCATATGCGTATTAATTGGCCAGGCTCTTTAGAGCTTAGCTTACGTTTGGTTGTAGTTAATTATTTCACAGCAGTGGATATCATTTGTATTGGTTGCATAGTATGTTAATTTTGTCTAACAAATTAAATAGGTCCTCTTTCACTGAGTGACATGAGGTTTGGTTGTCTTTCCGTAGTCAATCTTGCGTTAATCCCGTGATTTCCTCAAACTAAGGGAAACTCTTATGCGTATCGCAGCAATATGCTATTTATACGATAAATTAGAGGCAACTTCGGATCAGTACTGACGAAAATGTTGAATAATTGTGTAATAACGCCTAACCACATTCCGCAGATAACTGCTGAGACATCTACTGCTGACTTAAACTTGGCGTACTGTAGGTTTTGAGCAGCCTCTATGCAGTTGTGGATTGAATGCGACAATAGTTTATCGGGTCCCCTTAAAAATAACCTAAGAAGCTTCTCTTTGACTGTAGATAACTAAGATAGCAAATTTTCGAGTGTAACGCGGTCTGATGACAACTGAGCCGTTACAAGCAGAATAACGCGATTAAGAGAGGCGTGGTAAGAAAGCAAACTTTTTAGAGATTAATTGTATTTCACAATTTTATGGAAGTCGATTGAGAAGTGTGGACGTTAACTTTCGAGTGAGATGGAATGTGCACACTGTGTTTATTATTTGTAAGTCAATATTTATTTACTTTAAACTAGCGGTTCCCGCGACTTCGTTCGTGTGGACTTTAGGATTAGTTTACATTATGTTTAAAATATAAACTTCGCTTCGCTTGGGTTTTATGTAGTTATTAAAATACAGCCCGCGATCGCTTCGCCAAGGTTTTATGGAGTTATTGAAATACATAACAATAATTGGTTTGAAAGTTTGTTACTTTATTATCGGAAATAGTTTTATCGTTGCGTTAGTGTTGGTTGTTTGATAATATGTTATTTGATAGTGTTTTTTTTCTTCCAAAAACTAATGTATCTTTTTCTACGATGCATATTATATCAATAATTATTTTAAAAACTATAGTGATTTTAACAATGCTTTTTGACAATAATCCTTTTGTAAATAAATAAGATATTAAACGTAAAGAAAATTATATTGAAATATTAATTTACTTAATAATCATTTGAGAAATCGAGATGAAATAAAGAGCAAATTTTAAACGGAAAGAAACTCTATGATATCGGGAAGTTTTATCAAAATCGATTAAGCCGTTTTGGAACCTATTCTGTAAAAACATCTAGACAGACAGACAAAAATTTTAAAAACATTTATTTATGCTTCAGCGTCGTTTGAATAGCATATTACGCTTATATATTAGTATCAATTTTGATATAACAGACAGGCACTTCAATTTAATTTATTAGTATAGATATAGATGGTGGTTAAAGGAATAAAAATGGTTGAAAAGGAAAAGTAACTAGGGCTTCAGAAGTTGCTCACTTTACCGTGAACAGCCTATACGTGCTTGGCATTGCCTAGACATTAAAATTACTGCTAGTCAGGTAAGAAGACGATCTGTAGGGAACAGCGAAGTAGAAAAGTGAAACACTTAGGTATTAAAAATTGTTGTGAATACATTTACAAGTGCTGTTTTTTTTTAGAGTGGCGTAGTCCGACACGTACGTGTAAAATATAATCTGTATCAACACTGATTTTCTCGTGGCAATAAGTGCTATGTGGCGGGCATTAAATTACGAACCCATTGAAAATACCCAGGTATTTTAAATAGTTTTTAATGGAACAAAATACATTCACCAATGTAATAACGGACTAGGGAATGCTTCAGAAGAGCTGGCAGATGATTAATTATTTTCTCATTAAAAATGGCAAAACTGATAGCCTATTTATGATCTGCCAGTAGAAATTAGTTGGTATTTTTTCTAGTGTATCAGTATTCTTAAGTGTATGAAAGTATATTTTAAGCATCGTATTCACTGGTGTTGTAGATGTTGCTTACGCAGTAGAATAATTTCTTCCATGCTAAAATTTTATTGTGGAAGGGGTTAGGGGGGGAGGGGCCTTCGGGAATAATGAACACGTGCACAATTAATTCTCCTTAACGCCACAACCTCCCGGTTTGTGCGAGAGATGTGGAGGACCAATGGGGCAATAAGAGAGACTATAATTGGCGTATCTAATGTGGAATCGCCCCTAATATCCGGGCACTGAATTGGATATTAGGGGCGATTCCACATTTTAGGATATTATAAACCTAGTCTTTGTGACACGAAATAAAACAGTCCATAAAAATTTTCAAGTTATAGATTTTTCTCGCTAATCTCGAAAGTTAACAAAATTTATATGCTTGAATGGAGCTCAATGTTTTTTTTGTTAATATTATTAGAATGTCATGCTATACATTTTTTTGAAAAGTATTTCAGTGTTCAAGTTTGAGTTAAATATTAAAGTCAAAATAGTCAGAAGCTTAATTCTTGCCCCAGATGAACAAAGTGTCCAGTTTAAAAGAAATCATAACATGCCACTCCAGCGAATTCCATAAAAACTTCAGCTGAAAACAATCTTTATGTGGAAAATGTCATTTGAAATTTGGACGCATCGAGAGTGTAAGTCTAAATGATCATATTTACGTGACGAGTGTTATTATCGATATTATGACATGAAACCATTTAATACTCTCAAAATATAGAAAAAAATTTGATTCTTGAACAGTCTTGAAACCGTGTTTGCTTAAGTTTTCATAAGGGTGTTCGAAGAACAGTTCCCTTCCTCTTGCATCTGCCACAGTCCTAACTAGAGACCACTAAGAAATTGCTTTCGCCTTCGAAAGAAAAAAAAAAGGAAACTGAGGGACAGTGGTGTCTGAGCTGCAGACGGTCGCGTTCAAAAGATCTCTCTCAGCTCCGGAAACCGCAGGCGCGTAGCCGCGAGCGAAATCCATTTGCCGCCGGAGCTGGTCCAGACCACTAAGAAGTTCAGACCAACATCGCGCGATCTGGTGGCTCGCTTCCAAATGAGCTGCGGGCGGCAAAGGTTCGCGCTAGAAAAAAAAAAATTCAAGTGTAACTGTGTCGGCAACATGGCCGAAGGTTTGAAATTAGTACGTCTCCGTAAGAGGGCAGCCTAACATTTTGTTTGGGATATGGGAGCGAAGTGAAAGTAACGGAATAGACACTTGTATTTTACGGCTCAGCTTAGGCATGCCGATCTTTACCTAATAAATCGATTTGCTGGATCGTTCTAGATCGAGACACACAATATCGATGCACATTAAAAACCGAACGGAAAAAAAAGTCGGTTTACTGGAAATCTATTATTGATCTCTCGAGCCAATCGTAGGTACGATTCGGATTCATTTTTATGCAGTGTAGCCAGATGGCGGAAAAAAATTTGCCCGTTTTCCGGGAAATTTCTATGTTAGGCGGGAAATAGAGAGAAAGCTGGTGAAAACTGGAATTTTGACCTTACTGCATATTCGTTTAAGTTTTGTATTAAATTCCGTAATTCCAAATGGCGCGAAAATTAATAACGTTAATTAACACGCAATCGCTGAGTCGAAAAACGATTCTTCAAGAATTATATCGATCCCAAAATAAATCAGTGTTTTCAATATCGATTTAAAAAAACCGATTTTTAGTCGGATTTAATCGATTTAAAGAAATCTATATCTAATTGGCATCCCTAGCTCAGATCGACTGAACTAGGCAAGATTTCTCATTCGGCACCAAAATCAGCGCCCACATAATTGGAGTTTTGAGTGGAGCTATTCGGGCGGTACATAATATCGAGGTCTTGAGAGCCAATGAGGGTGATTGAGGTGGGTATGGGTCAGCGAGTGAGAGAGCCCCGTGAAAACCCGCCGACCAGCGGCATCGTCCGGCACGATTCCCACACGCGAAAATCCGGGAGCGACCCTTCCGGGAGATCGAACCCGGTTCGACTTGGTGGGAGGCGAGAAGGCTAACCACTCAGCCACCGCGGCCCCTAGGTGATTCACGAGGAGTTACCACTACTCACAGGACTTATATCCTACATCATTTGAAGCCGAATATGTTATGTAAATTATGCTCCTATTGTCGCTATTTGCAGGGTAATTCGAAACATTGGAAAAGCCTTACAGCGAACAGCTCGCGACTTACGTTATTGTGACACGTCGTTGCCTGTTCGACTATTGCTGTGAACAGATCATGACCTTGACCATCGTGAAGTTGTGACTGTCTGTGCCATGGTTTACTGCATGAACGCAGTGCATTCCTGCTCGTTGTGATTGTAGACTGTGGTTGTGAGATGTAAATTGAGTTACAATGTTAAGTACATTTCCCACGGAAGAATACGCCGATATGGTTTGTTTTGGGTGTATGTGATGGTAAAAATACATCTGCATCCACTGAGTATCACAGGCGATACCCTAACTGCATGAGTCCGAATCCTAAAACAATCTGAAGGAAGTTCAGCACATTACTGAGAAGTGGTTCGCTTCCTAGAGTTAAAATCCACATCGAGCGTACATATGTACATACGGCCTGATAATACATTACTGTATTTACTCCTGAAAGCGTTACTATTGTTATATTATTTTATTCCCCATTTTTCAATGTCTGGAATTACTCTGTAAATATTGCGAATAGGGCACACATTTATACGACTTATTTTGCTCCATTCGATGTAAGAAATAAACCCTGTGAGTGGCGGTAACTAATCCTGGATCATCCTGTATAGTTCGATTCGATTTCAACTTTACCTTGTTCAAAGTGAAAACTGTTTGAATGCATATTAATGTTATTATTACTCTTTCATCCCATTTATCTAGAGCCGCCAGCTAAATCATTAAATTAAGATGTTGTTTTAATGAATTTATTTCATTGGCCAAACACCCCCGCAAATCTGTACTTAAGAGCAAATTTTTTTTTTTTTCGAGGGTTGATTTCAAAATTATTTAGGTAATTATGAAACAGTCTAAGTATGCCGCCCTTGAGTTAAAACTTCGCGTGTATCCGAAAGACGAACTGTGAGAATGCAAACTGAAAATGGTTTGTACGTTTTGCAAACACTTGTTATTGTAATCTAGTAGACAACATTTTTTTTTGGTAATGCTGTAAATAAAATTACTTATAATTAAAATCTATTGCTTAATGAAACACATGCAATTGTTTGTGTATCTCCGTGTTTATAACAAACACGAAGTCTGCAGTATTTGCGCGTTAAAATTCAAAATAAATTTTTTGATATTCCACAGAAACGTGTAGTAAAATGTTAACACATTTTTAGTCTTACAGTACATACACTGTTACTGCCAACTTTTTTGAAGCCCTGCTGACGTTATGCTCCCAGGATATTCCCCCGCCACGTGCAAACAAAGCTCAACCAAATTTAGAAAATTACACCAAAGGGACAGCGTACAGTATTCGTGGGCACTCAGTTAAATAACAATTTTCAAGGACCATTCATTAAGTCTTGGTATTACCAATACGCCTATTATATCACTGTTTTTGTCCTCTTGCTGAGTGCAAATAGAATATTGTAATTTATAGATAGAATATAAGAAGTGAAATTTGACAAAAATGAGGAACTTTAATGTTAACAGAACATAACACACTTGTGTTACCTGGCTTGTTTAGGAGACAACCAAAGTCGAGATACATGGGGTGATTTTCCAGAAGGTTTGATTCAAAAGGTTGCGGTAACACTACGAATAGACTATATAAAATTATTTTTGATCAATTATTTGCACTGTTTGTAAAACTACAGGATTATTTTTTTTACAGTGCCGATGGCTATTAAAGGATATTCACAGTGAAGTGAGCATTTTTGAAAGCCCTGTCTAGGAATATTAGTCATTAAATGTATTTTATTTTAGCCTTAAACGGTGGAATATACACACTGTTTTTATTGCTTACAAGTAGCATTTATCTACAAAACGTGGTTAGCTGATGAAAAAAGGTCCGAAAGGAAAAAAAAAAAGTAACTAGGGCCTCAAAAGTGCTCACTTTGCCATGAACAGTGTATATAGGCTATTCATGGTAAAATTAGCCCTTTTGAAAGCTCTGCTTAAGATCTTCTTTTATACTCTTTGTGTATTCTTCCGCCTTATGTAAATTTAACATTGTCATGGACCTCATCACTTTATTCATGCGTCAATCAAGAGAAACTGTGAAATTATTATAAAAATAAATATCTAACAAATCTGCTAATTTTTACACTTCGGTGATTAAAAAAAAAGCAAAAAGTGAAAGACATAATTTAAAATATCAGAAATGGTTACCTAACACTTCTTATTCAACGTTAAGATAAGGAACTACTTCCCATCCATCGTTACCAACTTTACTGGGTGCAAGTCACTCAGGGCGCCCGTTAAAATATATGGAGGTAGGGGCAGTGACTTTTTTCTACGGTTGATTTCAAAAGTGCTCATTCTACCGTGAACGGCGTACACCAAGTGAGAACACAAGCGCATGACGGACGCGAGTTGCTTTGGTGAAGCCGGTATTGCACGATAGCTGCGGCCGTACTTGGTTATTGTACAAGCTTCTACAAGCCCTGGTGCACGAGCCGGTATATCAGCCGCTATATGAGCCGCCATGGCAAATTCATATCACAGGACAGCAGTTCGCGTACTAGCATTTGGCACCCTCGGTGGGCGCGTAGTGTGTGGTTTGTAGTAAATATGAACCCCCATTCGTAGAACTGCTACCAGTTAGTCACTTGCGTAGGCCTATAATAGTACTATCTAGCACATCTTAATATTGCTATATTACTATTCGTGTTTTACTTAAATTATTTGCTTACTAGTATAGTTTAATTAATTTTCTTGAAAATGACGTTCAGTCACTAGAGTACGAGTGTGTTATTTTTAATTTTGATGAAAATTACTGACCTGTTGCAAAATATAGTTTTTCTATATGTACCGGGATATTATCCGCATGTAAAATTTGTTGGTAAAAAAAATTTGGGTCCGACGGAGTTTCGAACTCATGCCCAAGGGTTGCATACTACAGCTCGCAACACTCTTGCAGTCACATCGCCACGCCCCCCCCCCCCCTTAAACGCTCGCACGGCGCCGTATAGGTCAGTGGGCTTGTGTGTATTTTTGAAATTGCTGTTTCACAAAACTTGTCGTTAATTTTTAACTATAGGCGATAATTGTATGATATAAAGGACATTTCTCATCTACATTAAACAATTTTAACTATGAATTAATTCATTTTGACAAATATTTATGGTTAGGAAAGACAGTTAATTTTACGTTTGTTTTATTGTGTAATTTAAAATGTAAATACTATTATTACTACTTATCTATTAAAAATATATATATTTTACCGCTGTTTTGTTGTAGATCATTTAATTTTACACATGAATTTGTTATATCTATATAGTGTTAGACAGGGTATTCCATAAGAGCGCGCTGGCGGCAAACTTTTTCCGACTTGATTCACTAATACCGTTAATGATCAGCTCCTATAAGTGCTAGCGCAATTTTTAATCCACGCAAACCTTCCTCGATAAATGCAGATCATAACAGTAAAAAACCGCATTCAAATCCGTTCAGTGGTTCTCGAGATTAGCGCAGTCATACAGACAGACAGACGCGCGCCAGGGACTTCATTTTGTACTATGTATAGAAGGTGTTTTGAAACGTTTGTACACCTTCTCTAACGTAGTTTTCATGTAACTATAGTCAATTCGCGGTTTCTTCACGATTTTTGAAACAAACCTTCGAAAATTCACCCCATGAATGGCGTGTTTAATTGTGTCTTAAATATGCACGTATCACAAGGGTTTTATACTTGTATTAACTAAAAAATACATTTATTTGGGTTAAATTGTATTTTTACTAATAATCTGCCTACATATTACAAAGCTTCATTTATAATTAATATGAATAAAAACAGGGGGAAAATGGGTGTGTTGGTAACGCCTAGTAAGAAATATTTCTTACGAAAAATATTATAACGCTGAGTGCGCACGAATGCGGTGCGTTGTCCCTTTGGTGTAATTTTTTAGACTCGCTTAAGCTGTGTTTTGCACGAGGCGGATGAATACCCTGTAAGTAGAACTTTAGGACGTCTTCAGAAGAGTTGGAAGTAACCGTTGATGGACTATATAATATATTTTACTTAGTTAATGTAATTTTCATTTAAAAGCATGTGTCTTTTGAATTTGGAGGGCAGAGATTTTGGCGGCTCTTAAAAACGAGCTCTTGAGAGCATTTGAGGGTGACGTGAGGTGAGTATGGAGCAGAGCCGGAATGCAAGGGCAGGGTAATGGAAGATCCCCGAGAAAACCTGTCGACCAGCGGCATCGTCCGGCACGATTACCGCATACGAAAATCCGGTTCGCCTATGTGGGAAGCGTGTGTCGTTTGAAGATTCAAATGTAAACAAACACGTTCATCATTGTTGACCACGTGACTTTTACAGTTGAATTGTTGATGGGAGAGTCAACGCTGGGTTCATGCGCAAATGAGAGATAACCTACATCAAGGGCCGGGGTGGTGTAGTCATTAGATTGTTTGTCTCCCACCTAGTCGAACCGGCTTCGATTCCCGGCTGGATTGCTCCTGGATTTTCGCATGTTGGCATCGTGCCTGACGATGCCGCTGGTCGGCGGGTTTTCTCGGCGCCATCGCATTCCGGCTCTTATCCATACTCACCTCGCTTCACCCTCACCGGTTCTCAAGGCCTCGACACTAATAGCCGCGCAAATCTCTCCACTCGTTCTACGACATCTTTGGTTTATGGTACAAACAGTCATTAACTTCGGCGTAAGCTGAAATACTTCTATGAGCCACAATACGTTTTTCTAGTGCTAAATATGTAGTACGTCTAACGAATCATATTATTTTTCGTCTAAAATATAATTTCCAAGTGAAGTGATTCAGTGGTGGAGCAAGTGGTCTCGCATTCGGGAGTCACGTGTTCTAGTACCAGTCCATCCAATATCATTACTGTTTACCGTTGTTTTTTCCGAATCACTGAAGGCGACTGCTGGGATGGTTCGTGTGAGTAGAATGATCTGGATGGTCCTGGATCAACTGTGACCTTTGGACTTAACCTTTGACCTTGACCTTTGACCCGTGAGCTACTTTTTTTGCACACTTTTCCAACCTTTTTTTGCACACATTTGCGTTTTTTGCACACTTCACCTACTTCGCAATTTCTTGCAAAAAAAATTGGTCACTGGGTCTAAGGTCAAGATAAAAGGTCAAAGCTGGCCCAAGACCGTCCAGTTCGTTCTACTCTTGTGTATCGTATAGGGAATTTGAGGTAGAGTGCTCACGCCATTTGCGCAATAACCGCCCTCCATGTCCCAACGCTGAATTGCATTTCTGCCCGCAACACTATCAAAGAAAACAACAAGGTACGTATATGAAGTTAAAACTTTCTTTGCGTGTTATGTAGTGTGTAATAACAAAAGACAACGTTAACAAATTTAATTTCGATTCCAGCTATTGCAGTCAGTTGATCGGCGCACACCCGAAACTCTTTTGCGCGTTTGAGGCAAAGGAGCGATAAGGGCGATACTGACACACGCGTCCCGTGACCCAACGCTTATATCCGCGAAGATCGGAATTTGCGTTCAGTGTTATCGTCGTGTTGCGTTTAACGATAAGACTTTTCAGCATTAGCGCTATCAGTTTACAGTGAAGTTCAGTGCAGGGCCCTGTAATAATTTTTTGCATATTTCAAATCAGTGTACTTTGGAATAAAACAGAGTATAAAAGCTATTTTAAGCTACGTTGAAGGGTTCGTGAATGATATTTTTAATGTGTGTGATACCTTTAGAGAGTTATTAGTCCCTCGTATTGAGTTTGTTTTCTTTTCGTACATCGGTGTAATGAGTACACTTTAACACATTCAGGTCTGCACATGTTTACAATAATTGAAGACAAGTTAAAAGTTTATCACCTGTACACACCACTGCGGGAACTTCTATTCTATTGTTTTCAGTATTCCCACTTACCACTCTCCTATAGGTTCACACCACACTGGGCGTGCTTATTGTGCTCTACAACGTTTATCATTGGCTGGTCATCATACACTGGAGTTGCATAGCTGATTCTGCTACAATCAAATTTATCTTACTGTGTAAAGGTATTCAGTCTATCGTGGTTCTTTTATAAGGTTATAACAAAATATACCTTTTTGCAGGAAAACTCTAGCTACTGGGTTGTAGTGTTCTTGTACGATCCTGTTGAATACTAGCAGAACAATGACTCTATAACCATGGGAGTTTTATTTTCTAGGACGAAGAAATCTTTAAACTGGCGTTGCTCGATCTTAGCTCGAGCATAGTCCAGAATAAGTTAACACTCTGAGGACTATACTCGAGACTCATGTTACGTTTAAGACTCACATAATTCTACCTGTTATTCACGTAGTCGTTTGAAATTTACGATTCTATGCATGTAATTTACTCATACGTAGAACACTCTGTAATTCTCTAATGTTTAATTGCATTACGAAAACAGATCATTTAACAAATGAATCGCATCTTTCAAAGTCGCCTGTCTACCATCTACGAGCAATATCCCCCCCAAAAAAAAAACATAATATTCACACTTAGGCCACTCTGAATTTCTCTCGCGTGCTAAATATATTTGTAAAAATCGTCTATCTACCACCAACATCCCTACAAACACTTCAAAATTAGTAAAATTATAAAAAATTAGCCTTAGCACACTCTTGAACTAAACTCTATACCTATATAAGACATTGCAACCCACCACTCTGGTTAGTCACCACACTCCTGACATGCGAGCGCCGCGTGTGCCAGGTTAAAGTGCCTATACTATGGGGGATCAGGGCGGGGTGGGTTAGCTGCCCCTAACCCTGATCCATTCAAATGACTACCGCTTGGGAAGACAAGGGCCTCGGTCTGTACTTCCCCCGCGCTGAGAGGCTTAGCCTCAATGATGATAAATCGGCCACTCTGGTTAGTCGCCTGCAAGACACCACACCGTCAACATCGTACAAAGCTCCTGCTACCCCACCCAAAAAAAAAGAAAGAAAATATATTTGATCCGATTAAAAAAAATTAACCCCTTTTTGATCAACCCTTACAATTAAATTTAACCCTTTCAATTTTTGATCGGATTAAGGATTATCCTTTTGAATCAAATTGATAATCCATCAATTAATCCTAATTAATTCAAAAGAGCTCACTTTACCGTGTACAGCCTATATGCAAATTAGATCTGTAACAGTGGAACTTTATTACACGCAATGTAAGTCCACAGATGTAACTATGCAATTACGACTTTACGGTTTTCTTTTCTCCTCCCTCTTTAAAATAATCTGCACGAGCAAGCTTTACAAATGCGATTTTTGTACAATTTTCACTTTTTTTTTCACTTTGAATATACGCAGTATGGTGTAACCACAACCTCTCTGACTAAGAAATTTTTTTTTTCTTTTCTGGTAAAAACTCGTAAACCTAGGATATTTATTTGCAGAGATACGTGTAAACGCTTAAACAACTAACGTACATGAAAAAACATCCAGACCACTAACACTTGGTATCTGTCATTAGCCCTGTGTAATCCACTCACGATCACTGCACACTTTTCTGAAGCCCTGCTGAAGTTCTACTTCCAGGATATTCCTTCGCCTCGTGCAAACTAAGCTTAACTAAGTCAAGAAAATCACCCCAAAGATAACGCACCGATTTCGTGCGCACTCAGTTCTAATAATTATTTTGCACGAGAACTATTTCTTACTAGGCGCTACCAACACACGTGTTTTCTCACTGTTTTTAGAAATATTTATCAAAACTGAAATATTATAATTTATAAATTTCATTTTAACGAAAAATCATATATAATATGTTAACAGAGGTGCAAAACAGTTGTGATACATGGCATACTTATAAAGTGAGTAAATAGGGCATACATGGAGTGATTTTTCAAAGGTTTGATTCAAAAAGTTAGAAGAAACCGTGGTTAGACTATATATCTTATATGTTAGCAGATTCGATCAATTCCACCCTCAGTTTCGAGCCTGCTGTCTCGGTAGTGTCCCGGAGCGCTCTTACCCAACAAAACCTCCGGAGCTGTGCTATTTCAGTGGCTCCGGGATGTTTTCCGCGCCAGTGTTGGGAAGGGGTGGATCAGCGTCCCACGAAGTAGTTAAAATAACCCCTCAGAGGGTAGATTCTCTCGTGAGCCGTTGTTTCTGCTCCTCCACAAAGCAGATCAGAAGTTATATTGCTGCATTTTTGTGCTTTCTCCTGGAATCCTTTTATTTGTTTTTATTCCTTTGTTTCAGTCGCATGTCGTCCTCAGATCGTGTCGTAGCGTCCTACAAAAAGAAGTGAAACTGAAAACAGTTTCGAAAGTAGGACGTTTTGCGTAATCTAAAAAAAAAGTCACAACATTTTTTAAAAGCTATGTTTTTTTATTCAACGTTAAGAACTGCGTATTCAGTTAGGTTTACATTCCCTGAGTTAAGAAGAGTCTTGATTCAGCCATTCAATCAAGTGGTCCCTCATACTTCAGAAATAGATATTAGCTCAACACGAAATATGTTTACGAATTTTCGCATTCGAAACGCGAGAATAAAATATCCGTCTGTTTTATAGAAAAAACTTAGATGAAGTGAACTATATGTTGCAAAATAAACTCTCTTTAACGACTAAATTAATATTATTCGACATCTTAACTCTTTTCCATGCCAGTTACATTCCTTGTTTTGTCTATCGCACTTGAAATCGCAGTGGTTTAAGTTTACAATTTTATCAGTAATTTTGTGTATAAATTACGTTTAAATAGAAATTTTTATCGCGCGAATTCGAAGAACATTCTAAATAAGCTGTCTGAATTTGTTTAGTGCAGTCTGATTTATTTTAATGAGACTTTGGGGTTCATTAATTCTTAGCAATGCCAATGCTCAGGCTTGAAAAAGTTTGCAGTTCGTCCTTTCTTTACAGAGCGTCATCAGACATTGGGGTTGGATTGCTGATTGTGCTCCAGTCAAATGTCTCTTACTATGTAAAAGTTTTATAGTCAATCGTGTTCTTTTATAAGGGTAAAACAAAAATCATTTTTTTTGCAGGAAAACTATAGCTACTAGGTTGTATTGTTCTTGTACGATCCTGTCAAATACCTTACTAGCGGAACAATGGCTCTATAACCATGCGAGTTTTATTTTCTAGGACGAAGAAATTTTTAAACTGGCGTTGCTCGAACTTGGCTCGAACGTAGACCAGAATGTGTTAACATGGAGGTCTCGAGAGCCGACATTGGGTGAATCGAGGTGAGTGCGGAGCAGCGCCGGAATGCAAGGCCGAGGGGAAATGGGAGATCCCCGAGAAAACCCGCCAACCGGAGGCATCGTCCGGCGCGACTTTCACATGCGAAAATCTGGAGGCGACCCCAGACGGAAATAAAACCCGGTTCGCCTTGGTGGGAGGCGAGCAGTCTAACCACTAGACCACCACGTCCCCATACACTAGAAAATTACACGAAAGGGACAACGCACCACACTCGTGCGCACTTGGTTTAATAATATGTTACATGGGAATTATTTCCTACAAGGCATTACTAGAGGCATGCAAAATTCACGTTATTTTATGGCAGCACGCTGAAATTCGCCGCCCTATACATGTTCGAGCCGGTGCCACATCTTTATTGGCTTCTGCAGCACTGAGGACACATTTTCCTTTTCGACTTGATTGGACGTGATTGAGCCAACGTTTCGTAAGTGGTTTCCTATTGGTCCAAACCCGTCCTGGGCGTGACCTAGCAATCTACAAAATTCAAGTGTTTGAAGTCTCTTCTGTCTTCAAATTATAACGCGAACTTTGCATGTCTCTCTAGGCGTTACCAGCGCACCCATTTGCTCTCTAATTTATACACATTAATATAAAATGAAATATTATAATTTATAGAAAAATTGTAAGCGAAAATTCACTTCGACGAAAAAATAAGATAAGTTTATGTTGGATGGAGTAAAAAAAAAAACACTTGTGATACATGACATAGTTAGAAAACAACCATTCGCGTCATATACGGGATGATTTTTCCAAGGTTTGATTTAAAAAGTGCAAAGGTACCACGAACATGCTATACTGCAAAATCGTGCGCCATTCAGTGTCTAGATACGAGCTTGTTAGAAGCTAGCCGACCGACAACATGGCCCGGTTGCGCAGGTAATATCAGATTCCCTGTACGAGGAGCACTGCGCACTACAGCTATTCCGTTCTCCCTGGCCCGTCTCATTAGTGCACACGCCCGTCATTCTGCTTCCTTTCGGCGTGACATAGCCACTGCACGAGGTTATATCGTGTGTGTGGGGGAGGGGGGAGGCATGTGAAATTTGTGAAACGCTGTGTTTCATTAAAAATAATAAACGCCATTTCTGCAGTGACAATGTATTTGCACCGTTGTTAGAATGCTGTGTGATGAAATTCCCTAATGGCGTATCTTTTGTGCGGATGTGTTTGAAATATCAAATTTTTATCTCCAATTTGTCACGCAACTTCGGGTTTGTCTGAAAATAAAGCATTTTTTAGCAATATCATATTTGAAGAGATTCATTTTGGGACAAGGTAGAATTCAAAACACGTGTGTTCGAGTTTATATAACTTTATACATTGGTCCACACGGCATCCTGTAGAATTGTGGCCGAATCGTCGCCTTCCATTGTGACAGCAGACAACCAATGCGCAGTTGACATCGGCATATTTGCACATACAACTCTTAAGAGTCTAGCCTGCACGTCATCGAACTCGCGAATTTTTCAGGTCTCTTCAAGTTGGCAGGGACAGGAGAAATTACGCGTTTTAAACAACCTGTTGGCTAGACTCCACTGCCCTATCCGTTTTCGAACCTCAGCTATCCGTTCATTGACTGATGCGGTGGCGCAGGATTCGGTGATTGTTTCCTTGCAAGTCCTTCGCTGGTACAGAGTTTATGTGGGCGTGTTTAATGAAGTGTGGTCCAATAGCAAACACAACAGAAATGTACATGTACTTGAAGTCTAGCTTGCCCTAAAATTAAATTGCTAAACTTGCCAGTCCCGACATATCTATCGGTTGATTTTGCGACACCGTAGCTAGAGTACGACAGGTTTTTGCGTTTTATTAAAACCGGTGGACATTCACTAATCAGGAGGCAATTTACACAGCTATAATTGTGGAAAGTTTTGTAAATCATGGCGAAACTCGATAACATATAATATCTACATCCGTTAGTAAAATCGGTTGCATCTAAATACACCCAACAAGAAAAAATAACTCTCAGCTATAATAGAAAACTAGACAGGGTGTGCTATCCAAAGCCGAGAGTTAGAAAATGACTTTTGAATACCGTAAAAACGTAAAGTGTATGCGAATTTAAGAGAAACCATGAACCAAGTCTTTTTACAGATACGCATTGAGCCTATATTCACTTCCAATTTTGCATTTTGAACTCTTTTTGAAAACATCTTATGAAGTGGATTGTTTGACGAAATAAACCCGTTACTTTTCTTTTTCAAAATAAAAATACAATTTTAATTTTAAATTTATTTGTACTTTACAATTTTAAATTTTGTTGGACAAGTATTATTTTTAAAACTTAATTCTGAATGTTAAATGAGAGCGAGATATTCTCATGCAACACCGTTCAAAGAAGATTATTAACAATATTTGACCATCATCGCGAATTTTTCTTCATTAATTACACTTAATATGATGAAAGAAAAAAAAGGGGCATAGATAATCGTTCTTTTACCTTTTCTGGCAAAAAGTTGTATTTCCACATCACTTATTTGCCAAGATACGCCTATTCGCGCATACAACGATTTCACAGAAAATGTTCCAGTGTTTACTCCTCGCATAACCGGTGAATGTGAACACAGAGGCGTGAACAAGTTTTTAAGTCACAGAGATGGTATTGAGAGCTTCTGCTACTTAAGGAGATCCTTCCCTCGGAATACTACATTCTAGGTTTTTCCAGCTCGCATACGTTTTAAAAAATTTCGGGAATCACCCCTACACCCAACTAGCTAAAGGCAATTTACGGTATACTGAGCACTTTTGAAAGCCCTGCTTAAGATATATACTTGTATGCACCATGCACCCGTCCACCATACGTAAACTTACATTGTCATGGGCCTCATCACTTTATTCATGCGCCAGTCAATTGTAAACTGTAAAATTATTAGGAAAGGAAATATTTTACAAATATGCTGCTTTTACACTTACATGCATTAAAAATAAAACAGAAAACAATAAAAAAAAAAAGTAATTTCAGAATTTCCAAATCTTTACCTGAAGATTTAATTTAACATTAAGACATGGGACTACTTTCCGTCCGTCGTTACCAACTTTACTGGTCGCTTACAAGTAAGTGCGCCCATTAAAGTAAGGGGAGTGACGTTTATTCAAAGGTTGATTTCAGAAGTGCTCACAACAGTCGCGAACATACTACATTGCCCTCACACCGCAAATCAGACAAGACAAGGGAACTACGAGCTCATAATTACGTCACAATTTTCATTCTGACAACATTTGGGCAATAACTACTGTAGTTGGCTATGGGTAGGGATAGGAAAAATTTCCCGAATTCATTTCGGGCCAAGATAGCCGTCAAACGCATATAGAGTGAAGTCACCTTTGCAATAGGAGCACAGTTTATCACACATGCCCTCGACGTGTCTGAGCCAACAGCAGACTTGCAAGGAAACAGGTAGCGAATTCCAGATTCCCAGGTGTGAAGTAACACTGGGTACTCTCTGGAGCAGCAGCCAATGAACAAACATCTCAATCTCGAGTGTACACAGGACTGTGGAGTCTAGCCTACAGGTCATTGAACTCGCAAAATTTTCCTATCCCTAGCTATAGGGGTTATTTCCGAGAATATATATATATATATTTTTTAATATAAACAAGTTTTAGAAAAACCAAGAATCCAACATGGCAGGGCAAGGTCCTCCTGAAGGACGAGGGACCAACCGTCACGCGATTTATTCTCTGTATGTTCGCCTGTTCTGCAGCTGGAGCAACAGGTCAGCGCGTACTCCCGGCCGATGGGGAATTGCCCACTTCGAAGTGAGTTGCCGAACCTCTGCCCGCCGGTCTCATTTCAAACCCTCGCGAATCTCGACTGCATCGGCTTTTTTTTTTTTTTTCCGGGAACTAACCCCCAGCGATAGTACTCCGCGGGGGGGGGGGGGGGTTGGAATTGGCCCGATTCCGCTCATCCGCGTGCGACCTGAGGGCTCGCCAGCCATTTCCACAATAAAAGCTTGTCCGCGCGCGTCCATTCTCTCCCCACTACCAACCCCCTTCATAACCCCACATTTACCTTCTCTTTCCCGGAGCGGTGACATTTATGCGAACACACGGTTGGCAGCGCTGGGTCATCGGGGCTACAGTAGCAGTGAGAGGGAAATGAGGTATCACAAAGGTTACAGAGGGGGATAGTAAAAAAAAAAGAAAAAATTGGAACGGTCACAAAGACACAGGTTCCCCGACCTAAATGCACTGTTTTATCCGTCCGTTGTGTGCGAGAGAAAGGGAAATGGCGCAGAAAGCCAGTGGCCTGGAAGAATAACTTTCTTTGTCGGGGACTATCACCCTTGTCGAATCGACAACCATTTACGTCAGTTGCATTTTCCAACCGTGGATTTTTGTTTGGAACAATAATGGGGATGTTCTGAGTAAACGGCGCAGCAGTGTACGCTTGAATATTGCGAGTTCATATCGTGTATACACAATTTTTTTTTTTTTTTTTGCCGTGAATACGTTTCCTGAATCACACCAACACGAGGAGGTCCCAGGACTGGGAAAGGCGATGTAACGCTTGCCAGGGTGATCAATTACCCATGCCATAACATCGCGAAAAGCAATACGATTGAAATAAAATTGGTGTCGTTCAATCGAGCGACCGGCGGTAGGTGTAGACATGGGCGACATTTCCGGGGCGGTATATCTCGTGACTCCAGTGTGCCAGCACGATGGTTTTAGTTCCAAACGAGAAAGATCTCGTCTACGTCTGTCGATTTCCGAAATAAAAGCCAAGTATCAATTTCGTTACGTACTTTTTATTTCAGTCTCGGCTCTCAAGACCTCGGTGTTAAAGAGCCGTCCAAATCTCTTCACTCATTCATTCATTTAAGTCCTACAGGCTGTTCACGGTACCTTGTGTACTCCTCCGCCTTATATAAGATTAACATTGCCATGGACCTCGTCATTTTATTCATGCGTCGGTCAAATGAAACAGTGAAATTATCAAAGAAAGTAAATAATTAACTTACTGCTCATTTTTACACCTCGATGCATTAGAAAAGCAGAAAGCGAAAGAAATAATTTTAAATTATCACAAATTGTTACCTAACACGTTTCATTTGACGTTAAGATATGGAACTACTTTCCATCCGTCGTTACCAACTTTGCTGTACGAATGTAACTCAGTGCGCCCGTTAAAATATATGCAGGTAAGAGCAGTGACTTTTTTCTGAGGTTGATTTCTAAAGTGCTCACTTTATCGTGAACAGCCTTTATACGCCGAAGGAAGTATTCAAGTAGGTAAAGCCAACGGTTGTTTACACGACACAGCCACACTCCGAATTCTTGGTTTTTATTTCAGATCGTGTGAACCGGAAATGTTTGGTAATGTGATAAAAATGTGCTGCACGCGTTCGTATGATTACAAGCCCAACTCAAGCCCCAATAAAGCCGGTAAAAGTGAGTTTAAAGTGAGAGTTACGCCCTTTCGTGTTTTCCCGTCTCCATCACTGCATTAAGGTTGAAGTAAAGCAATTGCACATGGATGGAGACCTGAAAAATTCGCGATTTCAATGACCTGCACACTAGACTGCACAGTCGTATGTACAGACATGCCGATGCCAGCTGCACAGTGGTTGTCCGCTGTCAAAGTGGAAGGCGACAATTGGGCCAGCCTTCTCCAGGAGGTGTCAAACACCGTGAAGACCAATGGCTAAAGTTATACAAACACATGTGTTTTGAATTCTAGCTTGTCCCAAAATGAATCCGCGAATTCTTCAGGTATCTGCCTATGGAGCACTGCACCCGATTATACAACGTGAAGAACTTATAAAAAAGTAGTACAGACACCATAAAAATTGTCAGACAAGTGCGATTTATGCCGTATATTAAAGAATAAAGTATCTATGTATTTTGCAGCATTGCAAAAGGTTTTACTAACATATAATTTTTAAATGTAAAAAAATCGATTTTAATAGTCTGCATTTTTAACCAAATTTAAGCATATTTCCATTCTGGATGCTTCAGAAAGCAAAATTAAAAAAAATATCTTCGTCATCCAACATCGTCACAATGTTTACTATGATTGTGTGTAGGAAAATTGTAATAATTATGTAGGGAAATAATTATTATAATTGCTGTTATGTGCGTCCATTTGTCACAGACATTTGCGGCTAAACCAACGTAAATAAAGTTGATTTCAAAATTGATATGACACATTATTAATATGGTTTTGTTACACATGATCACAGTAAATATAATGACGATCTTTCTTGAAGCAGATCTTGTTGTAAATTCTGCTCTTCGAAGCATCCAAATCGGAAATTGGCTTGAATGTTGTTAAAAAATGTGTACTCTTTCGACCGATTCATTTTTTTTTTTTTTTTTTTACATTTAAAAAGTATATTTTAGTAAAATATTTTATAATGTTGCAAACTATATACAGCCTTTCATATACAGCATAAATCACACTTTTCTGGCAGTTTTCATGGTGTTTGTACTATTTTGTATGAGTTATTGGCATCGTATAGTTAGGTGCAGTTGCTTTACTTCAATTTTAATGTTGGCGGAGCAAGCGACGTAAAATTTTTTTTGCGACGTAACTCATTTGCACGGTTCTATTAACTTCGTGCTGGTGAGTTATAAAAACGATTTTAACTTGCAGGATTACATCGCCACACGTTCTACCTAACTGCAGACATACTTGTGTCTGATAAATCTGTTGGTTTGCGTACTTCAGTCTGTTGGAATACACGATGCAAGGAAAATGACACACAAGAACACTCCATGCTTTCTACGACGAAAAATTGCAACATTCTGGGAACAGTTTTGTTCTAGCATTTGTTTGTATCGTATCTCTTTGCGATTAGTAATTTCAAGGCACTTAAATCCTCCTGCGAAATTCTCTTTGTGTTAAATATTTGTTTACGACGCCTGAACTCTGTTTGTGCGTGAGAGCGTGTATTTGTACAACAACGACGGATGTCTGAAATACACAATAAAGTTTTTTCCGTAAATTGACTGAGTATTTTACGGAGATGCTTGGTTAACGGAAACACTATCTCTAATAGCAGAACACATAATTGATCTCCGTAAATATAGCCTAAAATATGGAAACCTCGTGAGCCACGAACGTTCCCGATACAGCGTGAAGCATTATTCGCAGGAAATTATTGTTCAATCAACAATAATCTCACGAATACCACTTTTATATATCAAGTTTTTCAAATAGATAACTGTTACCCGAAACTGATTGAAACAGACAACAGTACTTCAAAACCCGCGACAAGAAGAAAAACTGGAAAGTGTTTTTCTTCCTTTAAACTATGAATCATACGAGAACACCGTAACCCAGAAAGCAAAATGTTTTAATAGTAATACCTTCGTTAATTTTCAAAGTTCTGCGAGAAATAAAATATTGCTTCAGTGTAACAACATCTAAATGACAATAAAATTATTTTAACTAGGTTTTGAAGTAAATTCAAAAAAAAGTGTATGGCTTTTTTTCTAAACGGTGTTGCGATGATACAAACATATGCTTTATGCGAGTCCACAGAAACTAGTTGGGAATGTGCACTAAAAATTATCACGTATAAATCACATCATAACGTAGCATTTTCTTCAAAACGCCTGATTTACTATAGTCTATACGCAGTTTCTTCACACTTTTCGAATAATAGCTTTCAGAAGTCACCCTATGCATGACGTATTTGCTTATTTCCTAAATATGTCATTTATCACAAGCGTTTCATACATCTGTCAAGATTAAAAGTGTCTCGTCTTTGTTTTTTTTTTTTTTCATCAGAATGAACTTTTACGTATATTTTATCTGTATATTAGCGACCCACCCAGGACTCGCTCGGGTGCGATTTACAAATATGGTGTTGTTTTTGTTTACAGCAAGTATATATGCTAAATGCTTAAGGTAACTAACATAGATTAATTCTGTGTTGTTCAAAAAATATTCGTAAGTGAACCCCTATTTTTAATCAAACCTTAAAAGACAAAAATGGTTACTGTGGGTATCCTTAAAAGATAAACATATTCTGTCACGGAAATTTTTGTAGACCTTTTTGACATCTACAATTCTGCAGTACATTAATTTTGTGTATCTTTTATGGTCTAGTATAAGGAAGCCATGCATGAGCCCGAAAAGTAGCTTCTTCCGACTTGATTAGAAGACATCGATATTTATCTACTATCCTTACAGTAAATATTGATGTATTATATACGTAAACTTTCCTCGAGAAATTCTATAATTGATGGAGAAAACCGCATCATAATCCATCAAGTAGTTTAGAAGCTTCAGCAGAATGCACAGACACACGCGCTGCCGGGCGACTTTGTTTTATACTATGTATAGATTATAATATTTCATTTCTAATAACTATGTAGAAAAATATAAAGGAAAAATGCGTGTTGGTAAAGCTTAATAAGAAATAGTACTCATGAAAAATATTATTAAACTGAGTGGGCCCGTGTGCGGTGCGTTCTATAGTCTAGACTCGGTTAAGCTTTGTTTGCATGAAGCGGAGAAATAGCGATAAAGCAGAAATCTAGCACGGCTTAAGAAAAGTTGGAAGTTATCACAAATGGGTTGTGACTTATGTTAAAGTATTTCTTTTTCCTTAGCGATCCCGCCCCCGGCTTGTTAAAGACGGGCCTGTATACACCGCAAACACTGTACCACAGAAAAGTATGTGTGCAAGTGTTTATATAGGCCATTCACTGTAAAGTGAGCACTTTTTAAGGCCCTTTCAAAATGCATCCACCCCTAATAAATATATTTTACTGCAACCTCAGACGTTAACTTTTGAGAGTGGTGAAATTTATGTACAGTACACTGTGTTAATTAGTCATATTTCAATGTTTATATTAAAAAGTGGCAGAAAGATAGAAATTATTAGAAAGAAAAATTTTATCAGGGCCTTAAAAAGTGCTCACTTCACCGTGAATAGCCTATAGAAGTGAAATTGATAGGCGGCTCGTTTGATGTGGCCGTACCCGTTGGCCGATTTGCGAGCCTTTCCTACGATTGGCTGTCGCGCGCTACGGAAGATTCCCTATTGGTCGTCTAGCAGGCTGGCAAGCGAGTCGGTGGGCGTCGATTGGGCGAACGGCGTCGGGCCACGCTGCTGATTCAGCGACGCCATTTTGCCGGCGTGCGCGGTGGAAGGAGGTCGTTTTACCTCTGTATATAGGTTGTTCACGGTAAAATGAATACTTTTGAAAGCCCTGCTTAATATATACTTGCATGCACGTTGTGTATTCCTCAATCTTATGAAAAATTAACATTAATATTGGCTATCCGCGGTAAAGTGAGCACTTTTTTAGGCCCTCCAACAGGCATTAACCACTAATAAATATATATTATTGCAGCCTCAGACATTACATTTGGAGGGTGGTGAAATATATAGACTTTGTTTATTTGTCACATTGCAATGTTTATATTAAAAAGAAGCAGGAAGATAGAAATTGGATGAAAAGAAAAATTTAGAAGGGCCTTAAAAAGTGCTCACTTCACCTTGAACAGCCAATGGCCTCATCACTTTATTCATGCGTCGGTGAAGTAAAATCGTGAAATTATTATAAAAGCAAACATTTTTCAATTTTGCTCATTTTTACACTTCGATGCATTAAAAAATCTTTTAAGTGAAAGAATTAATGTAAGTTATCACACATGGTTACCTAGCACTTTTCGCTCCACGTTATGATATGGAACTACTTTCCCTCCATCACATGAGGTAATCGTGCGGACCATGTCGTTGGTCGGCGGGTTTTCTCGGGGATCTCCCGTTTCCCCCACCCTTTCATTCCGGCGCTGATCCATACTCACCTCAATCACCCTCATCGGCTCTCAAGACATAGATGTTAAGAGTCGTTCAAATCTCTTCACGTCACGCTACTTTCCCTCCATCGTTACCAACTTTACAGGTCGCATGTCGCTCAGTGCGCGCGTTTAAATATACGAATTTAGGAGCAGTACCTAACGTTTTTATAAGGTTAATTTCAAATGTGCTTAATTTGACCGTGAACAGCCAATAGTTCAGCATTCTGCCCAAGTGTGAGAAAACGCCGCCTTTGAAGTCGGCCAATGGGAAGTAAACGCCCCGACCCACTGGAGCGCTTGCATCTCTGAAAACGGCTTCTCGGCGCGCTGCGAAGGTGTGCTCCCGCAGACCAAAACCTGCTTCGCCCCGTTCGCAGACTTCAAAGCATTGTTTTACCGGGGGGGGGGGGGAGGGAGGGCCTCGCGCCTTTGAACAATTTAACGACCACTTTCATTACCCTGCTTTGCCTGCCACTCCGGGGTCTGTACACAGGCGAAGCACAACGAGTTACCCCCATCGCAGCGCGCAGGCATCCTGCCCTTCCCCCGGACAAACGTGGAATTACACCATGGTGGGGGAGCCCGAAATAAATACGCTAACCTCGTTTCCGAGAACTGATGTCTGTTAGACTCCTCGCGAATTTCGTCCATGCGAAATTAAACCCTCCCAAGGCAAATTAAAGTAGGTAAATGCTGTTCACGGAAAAAAAAAAAAAAAGAGTATTTTTTTTAAAAGTCATGCTTAAGATCTACCTCTACGTGAACTGTATGTTCTTACGCCATATGAAAAATTAGCAGAGGCCTGAAGAATTCGCGGATTCGTTTCGGGACAAGCCGGAATCCAAAACACGTGCGTTTATATAACTTCAGCCATTGGTCCACGCGGTGTTTGACACCTCCTGGAGAACGGCGTCCAATCGTCGCCTTCCACCGTGACGGCAGACAACCAACGTGCAGTTGATAGCGGCATATGTGCACACAAGACTGTAAAGTCTAGACTGCAGGTCATCGAACACGCGAATTTTTCAGATCTCTAAAAATTAGCATTACCGAGGCGTCGGTCAATTGAAGCTATGCATTTATTAGAAACATTCGCTTATCCTTGCACACATGTGCGTTAACAATTTGCGGTCGGGATACTTTTACCAGCTCTAAAGACAAACTACGCGTTAGTCACCTGTATCCGTACCGCTGCAGGGATACCGTGTCCCTATTGGTCCCCATGTCCCTTGGATCGCAAGTCCGAACCTTTGCCACAGCGACACCTCGCTCGGTAGCAAACCGGGATTACTACCTGGGAAGAAAGATCAATTACGACAACTCTGCCCGAGTGCCTACAACAACTTATTGCCAGGGGCGGTGACATATTTCGCGAAAAGATTTCGAGACAAGATAAAGTCAGAAGCACTGTAGGTTCGTCCAGCTTCTTTCGATTGGCTGAAGCTTGTTCTGGTTCGTGTTAAACTGTTCGCGCACGAATCACGAAGGTTCAGTGTCGGAGTTAACGAATCCTGAGTGGCTCGTGTAAAATGCGCAAACGACACAAGCAGCTAATGGAGGTATGACAACAGCTGAGGTGTGTGTTTATATATATATATATATATATATATATATATATATATATATATATATATATGTGTGTGTGTGTGTGTGTGTGTGTGTCTGTGTGTGTCTGTGTGTGTGTCTGTGTGTGTGTGTATTATTGAAGTCTACTGTGTGCTCAGATTTTTTCGCGATTATTCACTGGCTCTACTTATAGCTAGAGCCACGAGTATTTCGCTGAATTGAGTTGGCAGCAAGCTAGGCTGGACAGCCCTATATACACCCAAGACATTATCGTTTGCTTATTGGTTGCTGTGGTCAGAGATTGATGCCTCTGTACAGGGATCTTAAATTTTACACTCACACTACTGTTTCATGCTCGTTACTGGCTCGCAGTTAAACGGGGCGTATCTGAATTAACAGTCATCCAATCACAACAGTAGGGAGAAAATAAAGTGTTTGGAGTTGACCTCGCATCCGAACGAATTCGCGAAATACTCGTGGCTCTATTTATAGCGTACTCCGCACACAAATCTGCGATTTTTTTTGTCCAATTTTTTGAATGGCTTCTTCATATGTGCATATAATTACTCCTCTTCCAACTTCTATTAATTAGTGTATTCGAATCGTCCATCGCTCGGCAGAAGAAAAGTATCAAATGCCGCCCGATATCCCTACTAACTTACATTTAAAAAATTTTCGCTTTCATGTCATAACTTTTACATGGAAATCGTCGAACTTTTCTCATTACAACGACGTTGTCTTTTATTACTAGTTTGCGATAAACCATAGCGGTAAACAATAGCGGCAAACAATTGCGGCAATCTTTTCCAATGAAAACTCCATACGTTTCGGATGAACAGTAACAAAAAAAAAAAATGTGTTTTCGATACAAATGGTTTTAAAATATCAGTTCTGTCATGTTTCGCTTTAAAGGAAACTTTACTTAACACTGAGGTCGGTTAATACTTTGTAAACACTCAAGAAAAACTACAAAACCGTAGTTTATTACCATCACTGCATTAACATCGGCACTGCCAAACTTTATATCCCCATTCACACCGTATTCTTTGTCCACAACACTTCGGACATACTAAATGTACTGTACGATTTTCATACTTGCCGGCTAAAGGCAATTCACGATAAAGTGAGCACTTTCGAAACCAACCAAGGCAGAAAGTCACTGCTCCTGCCTGCATATATTTTAACGGGCGCCTTGAGTGACATGAGCCCAGTAAAGATGGTAACGATGGATGGGAAGTAGTTTAGTATCTTAACGTCAAATAAAAAGTTTTAGGTAACCATTTCTAATAACTTACATTATTTCTTTCGCTATTTTTAAAAATGAATATAAGTGTAAAAATGAGCAGATTTGTAAAAAATTTACTTTCCTAATAATTCCCCAATTTCACTTGATCGACGCTTGAATAAAGTGATGATGAGGCCCGTGACACAATGTTAATCATACATAAGCGGAAGGATACACAATGTGCATACAAGTAGACACTAAACAGGGCTTTCAAAAGTGCCCATTTTATCGTGGATAGCCTATATCAACCAATATAATGCCGAGTTAACAGTTTCATAATCAACGTTCTTTCCTGCGTAACATAGCATACAATCCATGGTGTTTGAATAATTTATGCTTTGAGAACTGCCGATATAATATTAAGTAGCAGCGAACTTCATAAAAAATACTGATGCAACATCGCGTAGCCATTTTCTTCGAAATATTTGGACGTAGTAATGTCAGAGATGGATTCAGGTGACGTGGATTTCGTCGGCAACATTAAAAGTGTTAATATAACATGATTCAAAAGGTTACCGCCAAATTTAAAAGGCGTAAAGAGGGTAAATAATAGCGAAACATTCGACTAGCAACCCTTGGTCTCCAAAGTGATTTGGCGTCAGTACAAAATAGGCATAGACGAAAGATAAGGTAGACCGCTTTTTCGTCTTCTGCGCATGTGTCCGACATTGACCTACCCCAAAGGAACACAGCTGTCAAAGTCACGTGGTCAACAGTGATGAACGTGCTTGTTAATTTTTAAACGACAATCACTATTATATTAATGAAATACTTTTACCAGTTTTAATTTTATCAGAAATTATTACAAATTGGTTAGACGAAGCATAAAATCGTCTCAAAAGAACTTGTAAAATAAACAGCGTTCTTACCTCAATCCCAACCCAGGCCATTTTTGCAAGCTGTATTGGCAGAAAAGCAATTGAATGTTGGGACATGGAGATTGTTTGTGCGCAGCCAGCGAGATCGGTCTACCTCATATTTAGTCTATGAAAATAGGCCCCTGCATTTACAGCCACCAATCTCACGTACACAAATGAAGGAACGAATTGCCCTTGTACTACGTGACACAACACAAGGTTACAGTCAAATCTACTACAGTAAGTAAACCAATGCCTCTGTGTAACATTCGACACCCTCATAATGTAGACGGTCCTTCCAATCAATGTCGTGTACTGACTCAGCATCACTTTGGAGACCATGTGTTCCTAGTCGAAAGTTGCTCTATTATGTCCCCTCTTTATGCTCCGTAGAGTTTGTCGGGAATCTTTTGAAACACGCTGTATAAGTGCTGTAGGTGTGATGCACAGCAGTAAGCCTCTCCCGTCCCCTACCTTTTCCCAAATAACGAGCTTTTCATCAGGTTGATTAAATTCATGGGGTTACCAACTCGATCCCGAGCAGATGAATTAAGAATTGGTCATAGTGCCTTATTCCAAGTATGCCGGCGCAGTTCTCTAATAAGCATACTATTAGAAATTTTCGTATATTCACGGAATGTTTTACGGAAATGTACAGTGTATATACGGAAAGGCAATCCGTAATGACGAAAAATGGAAAGTCTCCGTATTCCCTTTGGCTTCGAGTTACGGGGACGAACAATTCCGAGTCTACACGAAGCTTTCTTCACCACTGTAACCAGAAAATTATCGTTTCTGTGGCAGTTAAGGTTATCCACGCGACTATGACCAATTCTTTCAAATATTAAAAAATAGCATCATGTGTCTGTAACATTTGGCAACGCTAAAAATACACTAAATTAAATAGAAACTGAATTTTTTGCTTTTGACTTTTGCATACAAAGATATATGTTATACCACAATTGATTTAGTGAGAGTTGTAGATGAATGGCTTAGAGTCATAAACTGGTAATTTTATTGACTGGGGTTCAAACCTCGCTTAGGTACACATATTTTAACTTTTTTAATATAATTTTTTATTCACGGTATAACACCTACACACAGAAAATTAAACACATTTTCATTATCTTTTTTTATTTAAAACGGAAAGTACAGAAAATTAACTTGGAAATTTAACGGAGAGGTTCCGTGAGATTTACGGAAAGTCCGTTTCCGAAAATCAATGTGTCCGTAATTTTTACGGAGAGTTTACTGACACTTCTGGATAAATTTTTACCAGTACTTTTCCGTAAAATGAAGGAAATATTTTAGCAGTGCACCTTTTCAGTTCCTCATCCGTTATAAGTCCCTGATCGGCTGCTGTACATAAAAAATTATCGTCACTGTTAACATCAGCAACATCACCGTCATCGTAATCTACATCACCAGTTATCACTAGAGACGTGAAAAATTCTCGTTATCTTTCGGGACACGGTGTAGATTCAACAGCGGGTATAAACAAGCGAGCACAGTCCGTGATTTAATTGGCCGCTGTACTTTGATCTACGACACCTGCCTGCTTGATATCCCTAAAAGAGATTTTCCACTCCATCGCTGATCTTATTTTATTCGCTCAAGCGTTCTCCAGTGCGTGACAGGCATATTTCCGGCCCGATGGCTGAGGTCGATCAAACGAACAGTAACTTGGAGTTCAGCCTGTCCATAAATAAAACGCGAATTCTGCAGGTATCTAGTCATCACCAGTCATCCCTCACCAGCAATCATCATCACTCACCAGCAATCATCAAATTAAGATCCGCGGCAGTTCGGGGAACCTTTCATCATTTTTAAAAATAAATACTACAAAGCAAACTATTTTCAGTATAAGAATTTGAATAGTTTATGGATACAAGATAACGGAGCCATTATTATTTTTGTTGAAATATATTATCCCCCGACTTTTTAGGATTTGGAATTTTCGGGTTCAAGGTCACCAGGGTTAAGGTCGTAGTCACAAACTCGTTAAGAATATCCAACTTGATCGTTTATAGTTATGGATAGGAAAATTTCGCGAGTTCAATGACCTGTAGGCTAGACTCGACTGCCCTGTGTTAACTCGAATATCAGATGTGTATTAATTGGATGCTGCTCCAGAGAGTAGCCGGTGTAGTATGGCACTCGCTACTTACTTCTTGCAAATCTGCTATTGGATCAGAGTTGTCCAGGGCGTATCTGATGATCTGTGATCCTATTGCAAAGGTGTCTTCAGCGTACACGTGTTGGATTCTATCTTGTCCTGAAATGAATTCGCGAAATTTTCTTATCCCTACCTCTAGACCGTCGATCGCGACACCAGCACCTGTTTGCTTTGACTTCATCCAAAATGGCGGACGAATCCTGGATCCGATACCCGATCTCCACCTACCAGTATCTCCAAATTATATTACTATATTTTTTTTTACGTGAATACGTCTTTAAATTTGTAACCATAGTGGAAGGCAATCCAGAAAATCCGATGTTAACATAATCGGGGCATACAGTTTGGCATTGCAGCTCCGAATCTGTCGTCTACATACGAAATTCAATTACACCTCTCGATTTCCAAAGGATCAAAGAATATTTCATGTTGAGTGAGGACTGCGGAGAATCGCGCCCGGCGGTTGGATGGGCAGGGGAGGGGGTGTCGCAATTTTGAGTTCGTTTCGCCGCTACTCGTAAGTTCAGCGTAGTATAACGTTTGACAGGGAGAATCTACTACGGTCGTTTGAGTTTCAATCGACAGCTCTCGTCAAGATCAATCGATATTCGATTGCGTGTATAAAAAAAACTTTTGTCTCTCATGGGTATGGCGAGAGCGTATGAGTTTAATGTAAAAAATTAAGAAAACTTAACACAATTTCGGCCTATACTCGTCAGAAAGCCGAGTCGAAATACAGAAAGCAAACACGGTTGGAAAGAGCATCTCATAAACAATCCAGTGATACCCTTAAAACCCCATACGATCGAGTGAAGCGATGCCGGGAGCGTAAAATAAAACATCAAGGCGTCCGAGCGCGTCAACGTAGCCGTATTCACGCAAAACAAACGGCCTTGTCCCCAACACAGCCAACCCCAATTTTTTTTTTTTCACTCAGCGATCATATGTCATAATTTAATAATACTCCATTATAGATTTTCATCACTGTCATATATTGCATTGGTCTTCGACACATACGTCACGTTATAATTGTTGTTAGAAATAGGACAAGAATATTATCTTATAATAATTCTGTTTACCATTCTGCAAACAGAAGTACGGAGTAAAATACAAATATACCTGATTATCTCGAATATTACGGACACATCGGCTGCTAAACATGTTTTTAAAAGTCCATTCACTAAAAGCAAAAATAAAGATTTATATTGCTTTAAAAACAGAAATTTAAACCATAAATGTTGTAAGTATAATTATAATTTTAAATTGTAACTTTTAGTTCTGAGTACTATTTTCTTTCAAAACCATCATCAAAATAGCCATATTTAGAACATGCATCCCGTAGCAATTCATCAGCTGATAAAATACTTTACGAACGAGAGCATTTACTGTTTACATAGTGTGTATGTTGGTTACATTGTCTGTCGGATTTCACCCCACTTAAATGAAATGGGCAATACTTCCCGTACTTTGGGGAAATGTTTATGTAAGAATTGTCTTATAAAAATATCACTGAAATACACTTAAAGGTACTACCGTGATAAGTTCACGGTTAGAATACGGAAATCCGATGCCCCTAGCTTTAACAGCTTATAAATACGTAATGGTTCTTTCATGTAAATATTACGGATAAAAGTTGTGATACAATACTTATATCCCTATATTACAAAGTGATAAATGCAATTTAGCGTCGTCGTATCTGGCAGGTATTAGGAAATAAAGCTGGTAGGAGTAATGATGTGTGCGAAGTTGGCGACATATCTGCGTGGCGGAGAGAGATTTATCTTTATTCTTCTCTTTCCCAAGCTAGAGAAGATATTACGGTCATCCTGCAGCGATGGCTCATGTAACAGGAAAAAAAAAAAACATTTAAATCCGACAAGTAAATGTAAATTTCCACAAGACTCGTATTAAATTTCTGTACACCCCACAGTCACAAAATTATTATTTTAAGCTTGGTGTGTAATATTTTGAAAATTATTTTGCATCAATGCACTTCGAACATAGTTTCATTTATACTTTCACGGAAAATTCAGTGATGTAGTCATGTTAGTCATATTAGGCATTTTAGCTTTCACGGAAATATACTAGTCCAAATTTATGTATATTAAACTTGTAGGATCTTGGTCAATGTAAAGATTTTTGTGTAAGTAAACCTGACGGCTCAAAATCAGTTAAATTCTTTGCATCGCGATATGATTGTCCTTGTGAACCACACACTACTTAAAACCGTCCTGTCCTAGTGCTGAGCGAACACTAATGCCTGGCTCACCGCGCGAAAACCGAGGACGGCTTCTCATTGGCTGTTCTAGTTCTCCGCTCCGTCTGTTCGGCGTGATCGGCGTACGTGTGAACCAGGTTTAACACTGAAGTCTAAACAACAGTTAGCAACTATCCCTGATTCAGTGATCTTCAACACAACTTTGAAATACGCTGTGTTTTTTTAATTAGTTATGTCGATTTCGACATTATAAAATATGTTTCCGATACGATGATAACTACTTCTGTGATACTAGTAATTCATGAAATCTCTATAATCAAATCACCTAAAAGAACTCGAGGCAGGAATATCAGAATAATTAATCTGCAACTTAGGAAAACAGCCAAGAAACTCTTTGCTTTACAAGAATTGTCATTGCAATTGTGCCACATTGTATAGTGCTGAAGCCTTTTACCAAACGTTCTAAGCTCTACTCTAAGTTACGGCGAACAAAAAAAAATTTATAACCTATAGTCCATTCCCGATTGGAAGCGACTTATGAAAATCAACCTTTGAAAAAACAATCTAGGCAAAACATGTCAACCTGATTTTTCAATAACCTGTATTCCACAAATATATAACACTGTGGTTAACTTTAGAGTACTGTATTATTGAATAAATGAAGCTTTACATTAATATTTTCTATAACTGGTAATATTTATTTCTTTTTAAATATGAATTAACAGCGAGAGCAGCGACGTGTCGGCAACGACCGGTAAGAAATAGTTCGCAGTTAAAATATTATTTTAACCTCGTTTCTTAGTATACTATTTGTAAATTGAACGGTGCCTATTGAAATATTTAAATATTTTGGTAGCCCCGATGGCAACATATCTCATTTTTACAGTTTAAAATAACAGCGGAAAATACCGCGAGTAGGCCGTAATGGTACGGTGTTGTTTTATCGAGAGAGACCAATTTTGAAGCAACTGTCTGCTGAGCGAGCTTTGTCGCTCTCTCTCTCTCTCTCTCTCTCTCTCTCTCTCTCTCTGTCTTTGTCTGTTTCATACTCGGGAAGTTTCACTTCGCTAGTACGCGCCAAACGTGTACCTGTTTTCAATTGTAGCATATTTCATACTTAATACAGCAAAATAATGATTTTTGAATTTGTAATTTACAACTGAAAAAAGATTTTAATGTCTGAATACTTATTCTAATATATTTAGATATGATGGCGGGGTAGAAACAAAGTGAAGTTGGGAAACGCGGCGAGCCATGACATGGCGTGTTGCTGTTTTACCAAACGAAACGTAAATTATACTTACTCCGAAAAATACTTCAAATTACCACATCATGTTTGTAGACGTGTTTTTTTTTTTTAACCTACCTAGGCAAGTTACGATGTTGTGATAAATCTGTGTTTCCGCGGCAGTAATAAATATACTGTGACGTGTGTTTCGTTAGATCATTGCGTCTGTGAAATGGCGTGCCTTTGTGCATCGTGGTCGATACGCTGGCCCTGTGTGTGTGCGTGATTTCAAATATTTGATTAGCACTATTTATATGTTTTAAATGTGAACTGTTTTTATGGCGAAGTCATTTATTTACATCGACATCTGTTTATTTATCACAGTGTCGTACCTTTGCCCTGGGTGTTTGAAACACAGTCGTGTAACGTGATTTACCACCAATCCCAACAAAATAACCAAGCCCAGCCCCAATAAATTTCAATAAACCTAATACACAGTAAGTAGCAATACATAGAAATATGAGCGGAATAAAAGTTACGGTAGGCTTATTTGTGTGCATGTTCACCGCTATATTTTAAATTTCTATAACAAAAAATGAGCGACACGGGTTGCGTGCTTGATTTTAATGGTGCTTTTTCGTTGGACTGGCTATGCCTTCGTTATTCGTACTGAGGCCGTCCTTTTAAAGAAATAACCGAACACATATCAATAACAAAATGTTAAATACTACATTTCATTACCCCGCAGTTGTAACTGTGTTTAACACAGTCGCGGCAAAATACTAACGTGCATTACGTGTAATGTGCTATGCCGTGGAAAGCAAATATGTTAATGTAACGTAACCGTAAGAACTATCGTTAATTCAGGCATTTTTAAAACGTCTTAAAGCTGAACTAAATAATGTTATAGGCCTAAACTGTGAATATTCGTACGAAAAGGTTTTTGAAATAGACCTAAGATCCAATTCTTTGAAAAGCTGTGAACAGTAAACAACACATTTGACAGGTATAAAAGTAGAAGTCACATTTAAATGTTTATTTCTATGTGTAACGAAAGTATATGAACGCATGTACACACACACACACACAATAGCATGTAAACATTGATTTTGACAGATGCTACACGGCAGTCACATGGCAATGTATGTTTACATTTGGCGGAAGGATACGAAACGTGCCTGCAAGTAGATATTTAGCAGGGCTCCGGGAAAGTTACTTCCAGTGACGAATGGAATATAGATGTTTTATTTTGAACAGTCAGTTTCCTGCTATGTCGATTTACTCAGTGCAATAAGTGCTCCTTTTTCATTCAGCTTAACTTGAACAATGGATTCGCTTCCGCATTGCGCTAAACACCTTATAGCATAACGAACACTCTGTCGTATGAAAACTTGAAATCGATCTTCATTGATGCCATTTCGCGTGAGTTGTGTGATAACATGGCGGGGAATCGCATTTATTATTGTCTTTATGTCTCATTCTACTGATCCTATGATAATTACGCAGCTTCGAATTCCTGGAGGTTCATCATCGTTTTGCAGCGACAGCGAATATTCACAACAGAGGCACTGTCAAACGAAAACCGCGGTGGGGGGGGGGGGGGAGGCGATAGTTAAAATTATTTCCAATATGAGTAACGAGTGTCCAACACGAAGTTATAAATTATTCAGTTGCACTAAACCACTCGAAAGTATATTCGTATTTCACTCTACTATTTATGCCTTTCGCCAGAATTTCAGGTTGGTTGGCAGTTTTTGCAACTCCCCGGAAAATTAAGAATTAAAAAAAAAAAAAATTCCGTAATCGTTAATCAAACATACATAATTATGAAAACAACGAGCGTTAATTATTTCGGGAGATTTAAAGCCACGTGCTGAACATCTTGAGAACAGACACAATTGTAATCAAAGTGTTAAATTCTACTAAAGGAACTTCAATACTGGTAACATTTTAAAACATCAAATAGGCTGCACTGGACCAACGCCTTGACACTGGACAGCATTACTGTCTGTTCCCGAGCGTCATTACTGATCTGAATTGGAACGCTGGAATTCCATAATGTAAATGTGATACAAGTGTATGGGGGCCTACCTTTCGTTACTATACCTGGACATCTTATGAAGATAATTTCTGCCCTCTGTGGCAATCTTTCGGTAACGTAACTCGTAAACTCTACGGAATTTTTTACACGAGACGTTTCAAAATTAAAATTTTGTTTTGACGTCCTCTTGTTGATATGGAGTAACCGTTTAACTAGATGCATTTTCAATTTTATCGAGTACTTAATGGGATAATAGTAATGGCTCCGATAACTTCGAATTACACATTTTATTTTGATGTTCTCCAAAGAGCGCTAGAAATAACACACACACACACACGCACACACACATACGCGCACACACACATACGCGCACACACACATACGCGCACACACACACATACGCGCACACACACATACGCGTGCACACACACACAGATATAGATATATATATATAGATATATATATATATATATATATGAATTTTATTAGACCTAAACTTGTCACTAATAGATTACAATATATTAACGCAGCTATTCTTAAACCTTGGTCCACTTATCCCAACTGGTCCTTGAGCTTATCGTCAGGGGTACGCAAGTGAAATTAATTTATATTACTTTGCATAAGTATATTGTGACTGTGTTGTAAAGGCGTAACTTTTTGTTATTTATGGAAGCTGTTTTGTTTTGCAAATTTTGTTGTAAACTTAACTTGATATTTTATCAGTTTGTATAGGGAAAATAAATTTGTTGTGCAAGTAAAAATATTTCCTTTGCTTGCATTAAAGAAACAATTGGCGTCCCGGCAAAAATAAATAAACAATTGGGGTTCTTCAAAAATTAATTAATTTAAGGGCGCTTTACACTAATAAATTCATAATTTTATACTTGTATGTATTCTTCCTTGTACAAAGAGAATTACATCGCATATATTTTTTTATCGTGCCATGTATAAATCACAGTTTTAGTTCTTTTGGAACGAATAAATAAAATAAAGGAAATAATTGACAGAACATCTATCAAGAACGACTGAAAGACCATGCCATAATTAATTTTAGAGTATTCTTAGCCAAATTTATCTTAGAACAAAAAAACAAAGTATGCTACAAATCAAAAACATGCAAAAATTTTCATTTTAAGGAATTTTTAAAAATTGCGAAAACATTTCACAGCGTGATAAAGATACTTTGAAGTAAGTCATCGTAACTTATTTCAATGTGAACTATCTCATTTCGGCGAAAGAGTTGATTTATATTATTATTTTTACGCTCCAAAAACACTATAATTACGATTTTACAGGCCATTGTGTAAAAAATATGCCATCTGATTTTTATCGAACAAGGAAATTGTACTAGCAATTAAGGCCTTCTAGTTGAACATATATCGCAAAAAAATATATAAAATAATGCATTTAAACGCAGTTGATCCTGAAAATAAAATCTATAGTTTTTTTATTGACGAGTTCATAAAACGAGGGGGAAAAAAAAAAAAGAAGAAGAAGAAGAACTATCAGGTATCTACAATAAACTTCAACACAAAATCATCTCTCTTTCCGATTTATCCCTTGTTTATTACGAGTGGTATGTTGCCATGGCAACTTTTACTTCCGGTTGACAGCGCCTGGTAACACGTGATGCACGAAATTGCTTCCCATTGACAAGCCACTGTGCTGTGACATCGCGTCAAATCAAGTTTTGTGTCGGGGGGGGGGGGGGGGGGTAAAAATACGTTTACTGAACAGACAGAACATTATTAAATTTGGTTCGAGAAACAATACAGGATATCAGTATTTATATATATAGATACTAGTAGATAACCTCGTGTCGTTAAAGTGATACTGTAAAACTATTAGGAACATTATTATTCATATCAAAACCGTTCTTTCCCTCGTATTAAAAAAAAATTCTAGACGCTGCGTAACATCCGCTGTTCACGGTAAAATGAGCACTTTTGAAAACCCTGATTAACACATACTTTCATGCACGTTTTGTATTCTCCCGCCTTATGTAAAATTAACAATGTCATGGGCCTCATCACTTTATTCATGTGCCGGTCATATCGAAAGAAATAATTTGAGTTATCGCAAATGGTTACCTGAATATTTTTATTCGATGTTGAGATATGGCACTATTTCCCTTACATCGTAACCAACTTTATTGGGCGAATGTCACTCAGTGAGCCCATTAAAATCTATGTATGCAGGGGCAGTGACTTTTTTCTAAGGTTTATTCCCAAAGTGCTCACTTTATCGTGAACAGCCTTTAACAAAGATGCTGTGTACCAGAATATCGATGTTTCCATTTATTTGATAACAATAAATACGCTACATACGTTACATACACATACCATAGCTCTGTGCAGGGCAGAAATTCCAGAATTGAATTTCGTACCACATACCTACCCGTTCATATTATAGGCGCTACATGCGCTGTGATTTTTCCTCGGATGATAAAATAATCCACCACAGTTTTTATTTTAAATTACGTTTAAAATTCACAGATTTCGTATTTATGAAACACGCAAACAAAACAATCAAATATTGTTTAAATTAATTTTAAGATACGTTTGGGAAAAATTAATTTAAAAAAAAAAATCAAAAACAGTCATGCATAAAAAAAACACGCAGAATTATTTTATATACAATAACCAAGAATTACACAAACTTTCTACGTGTGAGAGACTTCTTGGAGTAGCTCATGGCGATTTTTTCAGTGTAGATTTTATAATTCTAAAGAATATTTCTCTACGTGTGTACCAAAAACAGCAGAATCGTGATTCTGACATGTGATCATTAACAAACTATGGAACCGAATAGTTTCTGTAAGGTGAAGTTTAAACACGCGACTCATATATACCTGGAAGTTATATTGTGTTGAGGACCGTGTAAAACAATTACTCCTTTGCCTTTGGCATGTTTAAAGGAGAGAAATCCCATCCAGGATAGAATATTTTTCGTCATCGATAGGACATTTGGAAAATCAAAGCTTTGCATGGTAAAGCGCATTACTTAACAGAATTGCTGAAATTTGTAATGTTTCATTTGTATCTATATTTTCTTAAATTGGACAGAAATTGTTAAGCAACGAAGGGACCTTTGATTACGGTTGTAAATGTGAAACGAATCACAAGAGACAAAAAATTTGTTGTGTTTCGACGTCACTCTCAAGAAGTTCCCTATGCCTTAACAGAATTAGTTTTGAAATATTGACTATAGAAATTAAGTTGTGGAGTTATATACGTAGGGATAGAAAAAAATTCGCGAATTCATTTCGTGGCAAGATAACCGTCAAACACATATAGCGTGAAGTCACCTTTGCAATTGGATCACAGTTTATCATACACGCCCTCGACGCGTCTGAGCCAATAGCAGACTTGCAAGGAGACAAGTAGCGAATTCCACATTCCCAGGTGTGAAGTAACACTGGGTACTCTTTGGAGCAGCAGCCGATGAACAAACATCTCAATCTCGAGTGTACACAGGATTGTGGAGTCTAGCCTACAGGCCATTGAACTCGCGAAATTTTCCTACCCCTATATATATATATATATATATATATATATATATATATATATATATATATATATATATATATATATATACACACACACATACATACACACACACGTAAATTTAATATGGCGGGGATACTTTTTTCTTAAGGTGTCTTTTGTGACCGGAAGTGACGCTAACAGGCAAGTAATGACTCCGCGAGTGGTGAGCTAATTGTCCTAGGAAACCGGGCTTCGTGTGAGCAGTCGACGAATAATAGCGTTTATACATCGCACGAACTCTGCGTGAAATCTTATCGGAAAGGTAGTGTGCGAATCGAGGATATTTCTTCACACATTTGAGACTGAAAAAAACAAAAATATTTCTCAGTTGTTTTGATGCGAATGCATCTTTAAATTTGCAACTAAAAAAAAGGGGGGTGGCAATCCAGAAAATCTGATAATAACAAAATCGGGAGATACAGTTTTGGCATTGAAGCTCCGAATCTATCGTCTACATTCAAGATTCAATTACACCACTCGATTGTCAAAGGATCAAGGAATATGTTACGTTGAGTGAGGACTGCGAAGGATCGCAAGGGGGGGGGGGGGGGCGCTATTTGGAATTCGTTTCGCCGCGTCTCATAACTTCCGCGTAGTATTACTTTTGACTAGGAGAAGCTACGACGCTCGTTTGGGTTCCAATCGACAGCTCTCGTTAAGATCAATGTATAAAAACATATTAGTGTGGCACGGTTATGGCGAAATTGTATGCGTTTGATGTAACAAATTAAGGAAGCTTAACACGATTTCGGCCTATACTCGTCAAAAAGCCAAGTCGAAATACAGAAATCGTATACAGTTGGAAAGAGCATCTCAAAAGTAATTCAGTGATACCCATAAAAATCCATATGATCTGGTGAAGCGGGGCCGGGAACGTAAAATAAACACCAAGGCGTCCGAGCGCGTCATCGTAGACGTATTCACGCAAAACAAACGGCCGTGTCCCCAACACTGCCAAAACCAATTTTTTCGCTCAGGTTTTGCGTATGTAACTTGCAACAAAATAGTATTCAGTGCGTGGTAATATCGACTCTAACTACTTCGGCTGAAACGGGTGGTAGTTATCTTATTTCAGTGCCGCTGCCACAAGAGCCGACGCTTGTTTATTCACTCATAACATTATTATGAACATTTAAAATCATTATTCCTTCTAAAGACTGTTCACGATAAAGTGAGCAGTTTTGAAACCAACCCTAGATAAAAGGTCACTGCTCTTACCTGCATATATTTCATCGGGCGCACTGAGTGACACGCGCCCAATTAAGTTGGTAACGATGGAAAGGAAATAGTTATATATCTTAACGTCGAATAAATACACAGTGTAATGTAACCATTTGTGATAACTTAAGTTATTGCTTTCGCTTTCGGTTTTTTTTAGCACATATAAGTGTGAAAATAATCCGATTTTTAAAATATTTACTTTCCTAATAACTTCGCAGTTTCACTTGACCGACGCATAGATAAAAGGATGAAACCAACAACAATGCTAATTTTACATAAGGCGGAAATATATTCAGCGTGCATACAATTAGTTCTTAAGCAGGTTTTGCAAAAGTGCTCACTTTATCGTAAACCGCCTATATGCTAATAGACTCGGAGACTTGACCAAAATGAGTTATTGAGAAGCTTTAACCTTACACTTAGCCATTTTCGTATAATATGGACGCAAATCGAATAATGGCCACACTGTAAAGTACCAGATTCCATTCAAACTCGTGCAAAATCTGCCATAGCACATGTTACGCAAGACAATACGGCAAGTATCATGGCATTTGTCGCCTCGAATGAGCGGATTTCATGCCAAGTTTAGTAATACGGCCTGTCGTAATTTACGTGGCAGGTTCCATACGAGCTATCGCACTCGGCCAGTGACACTGCAGTTTCTTATCTAGAGCGTTCCACATGGCTATTAAATTTAATGGACAGAGAGGCCAGAAAGATGCCTTACACTTCACCATACGCTCGCGATGTTCGAATTCGTTACAAACGTTTTTTTTTTAACACAAGTTATAAGAATAAACATTTTTAGAAAGAATATTAATGATTTAAACACTGTACATACAACAAAAAAAATTAATGGGAGCAATTTTTCAAATCTCGTTGTATTAGACAGCCTACATACAAATAACAATATGGTTATTTGTCCTTTTAGCAAAAATCGTAAAGAGTATTCTATAGAACGATGGTTTCAGAATATGCATAAAGGGTTAATTTATGGGAGAGGGATTAAGACTGCTACAAAAAAAAATTTTTATAGAGAATAACAGCTTTAAGTAGAGAAATAATTACGTTTTGTTACGTTGAATAATGTCCTGGTAACTTCGCATTGTTGTTTTCATGTGTTGTAAATATAGGAGGCAGTACCCTGAGAAAACCCGTCGACTACCGGTAACGACCGCCACGTTTACCACTAGCGAAATGACGAATGTGACCCAGCCAGGAGGGAACCCCTGGACTGCCGTGTTGGAAAGCCCAAAGTATTTCCAGCTAGACCATCACGCGAACATTGATTGAAGTTCTTACAGTTATGTTGGCAGCAGTGCAGGCCTTACGTGCGGATAGATGGTCCTGACGATTTCACACTTTATAGAGTTGTTTATAAAAACTATCACATACATGAAATATTAAATTTTGCATGTGGCGAGACGTTAAATATTTAAGAAATACATACAAGGTTTTTAAGATTGCGCAGTTCATCCTAGACCAACTATATAAATATATTCTGTGCTAATTTTTCTGGCGAATTATTTTCCCGTCGTTTATTATTGGATCGAACAAAATTGTCGCTGAAAACAATTGCTTCAAAAAGATATTTATTTGACGCCACAGAAAAATTAATCATTTGCCTTGATATGCACTGTCGATCTGCACTGGCTTCAGTGCGTTACTACAATGCTTGAAGTGCATTATTAAAGTAAGAATTAACTAAACTGACAATGCGAGGCAAGCTGAATCAAAGAATACTATACATTTCGCGACGAACAGGAATGTTGATGCATGCATACAAAAGCGGTAAGGTGAAACACAGAGACAAAAATAATCACAGATTACTGGCTGAACTTCAACTCTTGTATCGCAAGCTTTGCCAAGAGGCAATTAATTCAGAAATAGTCGCAATCACTAAACGCTAAGGTGACTTTATTTTCATGTGACGCACATCTGTGTTAGAACTAATAGCATTTATTTTGCCATGTAAAATTAAGACGAATTTAAATAAAATCTCATGATATGATAATTTTTTTTTTTTTACGTTCGGCAGATGTAACGAGCTTGTGATACGCTAATTCTTTATTTGGTTTCTGTGACGATTGTAGTGTGAACATACGTCAATGTTTTCACTCGAATTCTGACATACTAATGACATCCCATCTTGGGCGTATAAAATTATATTTTGATAATCAGTTGGAAATATATGTTCCATAGTAAATACAATTTAACTGAATCTTCCTGCCTCATTGTCCGTTCTTCGCATCGCACACATGTCCCGTCTCTCTCAAGCTTCTTGCGTAATCGTGTCTTTGTGACGTGTGACGGTGGCGCGGTTTCGAATCCTGCCCTCCATAATTTCGGCGCCTCAATCATGTTCACGCATTTCCAATAACACTGTCAAATCCACTTACGTTGCCCGAAAAAAAAAAACCTCGTCACCCCCGCAATTTCATTCTATAATAGTAATGCTATCACTTGTGGCTGCACACGGGAGTGATAGCAGCATAATTGCTATGGACTGTTCGCGGTAAAATGAGCACTTTTGGAAGCCCTGCTTAAGATCTACTTGTATACACGTTGCGTGTTCTTCCACCTTATGAAAAAATAATATTTCCATGGGCCTCATCACTTTATTCATGCGTCGGTCAAGTGTAGCTGTGAAATTATTAGAAAAATAAATATTGTACAACTCTGCTCATTTTTACACTTAATGCATTAAAAATACAGAAAGAGACAGTATTAATTTGCATTATCACAAATGATTACCCAGCACTTTTTTGACGGTAATATATGGAACTACTTTCTCCTCCGTCGTTAGCAACTATACTGGACACGTGTCATTCTTTCCTCCCATTAAAATATATTCAGGTAGGGGCAGTGACGTTTTTATAAGGTTGATTTCAAAAGTGCTCACTTTATCACGAACAGCCTTTACACACGCTCCAACACGTGGAGTGGTTCTTATAGTACCATAATACACGCAGTTCCATCAGATTATCTTCAAACAGTTTCTCTTTTAATAACGTGTAAACATTCATTTGGAACGTCCAGTATATACCGTCACTCCTGAAGGAGTAAACGAATAGAAGGCCTATGCTGAGCTTTCTGCCGAAATAACACAACACGTTCAAGCATCTGTGGTTTCTACACATTCTGGACTACGCTCGAGCTGAGTTCGAGAACCGCCAGTTTAAAACTTTCTTCGTCCTTGAAAATAAAACTCGCCCGGGTATACAGCCATTGTTACGATAGTATTTAACAGGATCTTACAGGAACAATACCATCCAACAACTATAGGTTTCCTGCAAAAAAATTTCAATGGCCGTATAAAAAGACAAGATTGACTGTAAACCTTTTACACAGCAAGCGACACTTGATTGGAGCATATCAGCTCTGCGACCCCAGTGGCTGATGACTAGCCAATGATGAACGTCGTAGAGCACAGTAAGCACGCCCAGTGTGGTGTGGACCAATAGAATAGTGGCAAGTGTGGATACAGAAACCAATAGAATAGACGTTCCTGCTGTGGTGTATACAGGTGATTCACATCTAGCTTGATTTCAATTGTAGTAAATATGTGCAGTCCTGAATGCAGTCCTGACTAGTTTTACCGGGCGAGTCGCCCGCGCCTATTTTTCCGTAGCTATGCAACCCGCACACAATACTACCAATCTAACCAAATATCTTCGCTGTAAAATAATTGTCTCCCGTGTAGTCGAGTCCCGTGTGCTGTGTGCGTACTCGTAACGGCGCCTCGTCTGTCAGCTGAGCATTCAAAGCCGTTGTCCTCCTGCACCAATCAGCGGCGCGAACACAGAGAATTGCTAGAAAACAGCACGTGCACGTTGATTTTTTTTTTTTTTTGCATCAGTGCAGTAAGCGGCTACCGTGTTTTAATGTCGCACGAAGAAACACAATGACTCGAAGCGAGGCAGATGCGCGTTACCGAGGAAGCAATTGTCGCGTGCCGACATATTCGGTGCACGTCGCGATAATCTGTATTTCAACGCGATAAACGGGCGAGCTTTCCCTTGAAAAGTGATTGCTTCTCAAATCGTTGATAACACGACACCGTCCGTTCACCGCGCACCGTACTGCCGGCAGCGAATTAACACGCACGTGGTGTTCTGCTACGATCGATGTTTTGTTGGATGGATAAAATTGTGTGTGGGTTGCATATGTACGAAAAAGAAAAAAAATAGGCGCGGGTAACTCACCCGGTATACAGAAATTTGAAATAAAAGATATTAAAACACTAGCAAGAGTTTAAAAGAGAACATAAAAAAAATATACGGCTGACGAGAACAAAGTGAGATTCTTTGATCGTTTGTTTTTCATTGTACCGTGACATTAGTTTATTTGCAAAATATATTACTCGTTTTCGCAAACAGAATAACGTAACTTTTTCTGTCGTGCATGGTCAAAGCACATAAAAAACAGGAGATATAAAATGCAAATAATTTTATGAAGGGGCAGGTCTCCAGTGCTGTCCATTTATCTGTAGTAATATAGTACAAATTTAAAAACCGGTAAAATGTGCATTTTATTTTTCTCTCGTATACGGCAACCATACAGCAATGCATCCCACATCCTTGCGGTTAAAATTTATTCAGGCATGATCAGCATACCTATTCTCGTCTCTTACACCCACAAATGTGTCAGCAAACTATCGCGAGGTTACGCATAACTTCTTTCGTAAAGGATGTTCACGATGAAATGAGCACTTTTGAAAACAACATTTTAAAAAATAGTCACTACATCTGCCTGCATATATTATAATGGACGCACTGAGTAACGTACGCCCAGCAAGGTAGGCAACGATGTATTGAAGATAGTTCCATATCTTAACGTCGAATTAAAAGTATTAGGGAACCATGTGTGACAACTTAAATTATTTCTTTCGCTTTGTTCGTTTTTTTTAACCTGTCGATGTGTAAAAAAAAAAGGGCAGATTTGAGAAATGTTTGCTTTCATAATAATTTCACAGTTTCACTTGACCGACGCACGGATAAAGTGATGAGGCCCATGGCAGTGTTAATTTTACATATGGCAGACGAGTACACAACGTGCATACAAGTAGATCTTAAACAGGGCTGTCAAAAGTGCTCTTTTTACCGTGAATAGCCATTAACAAAATATTAATCCAATTGTTTTACAGTAATGTGAACTCACTTGATAGCTTTGTAATTATTTTTCTTTCTGACCAGCGTGTGAACTCCCGCGTCGTATTTGTATTTTCCATGTCACCTACCTCATGACTATTAGGCCTGTTTATGGGACTATCTAGCGACGCTATGATATCGTTATAGGCTATTCACGATAAACTGAGCAGTTTTGAAAGCCCTGCTTAAGATCTACTTGTATGTACGCTGTATATTGTTCCGCCTTATGTAAAATTAACATTGCCACATGCCGCATCACTTTATTCATGCGTTGATCAAGTAAGACTATGAATTAATTAGAAATGTAATCATTTTACAAATCTGCTTATTTTTACACTCCGATGGATTAAAATAACAGACAGTGAAAGAAATAATTTAAGTTATCACGAATGATTGCCTAACACTTTTTAAAGTTAAAATACAGAACTGCTTCCCCTCCATCGTTGCCAACTTTACTGGATGCATGTCGCTCAGTGCGCCCCGTGAAATATACGCAGGTAGTAGCAGCGACTCTTTTCAAATGTTGATTTCAAATGTCCTCATTTGACCGCGGACAGCCCTTAGAAACGGCAGCCCTTGCTCTGCTGCGCGGGAAATACAAGTTACTAGTTTCTGTAACCATCACTTTGCACTCTGTACATTCCAGAGTGGCAGCTTACGCTACTCCGTCTGCCCGCGCATTTGAAAGCATCAGGACTCCTGAGGCCCTAGGAAATATTTATTTAAGGGGCGTCCGCCTTTTAAAACAGCGATGAACTCAACTCAGTGTCAGTGGCGATGTGAGCTGTGTCTTTGTAGAGAAGTCCGCCCGTTTGCTCATATTTACTATTTCCTCTATGGCAGTCTACGCATCGAGCATACTGCTAGTTCTGCTTATCGAATTATCGGTATTTCAAATCACACCGTCGTGTATACGTATCAATTTGTAACGAATTAAAACATCACATTTAACGGCTAAATTTAACGTGGAATTTCGAAGAAAATATTACATGATTTGCTGTGAACAAATTTGCGAAGACCCTGCAAGAGCGAGCCCCCCCCCCTCCCCCCCAAACGGGCCTTTATCACCTTGATGTAGGGGGCCACGGTGGTTTGGTGGATGCACCACTCGCCTCCCACCTAGTTTTTTTTTTTTTTTTTTTTTTTTCAAAATAACATGCCATCAAAATTTACAATTTAAATACAGAACTATTTGCATAAAATTTAACAAGGTCAACTGAAAGACTTGTTTCAGTTAATTCTAAGGTATTTTTGACCAAAAAAGTTATTTCGCAAAAAATATGGAGTTATTTTATATTTACAACAATGTTTTAAAATTGCAAAACATTTCCTTGCTCGATTTCTTGCACGTCTTACAGTAACTTCATGCATCTTCTTTTTCTTTGAATTATCTCAGTCCCTTGTGTGATTTAGTTTTTATTACTTATACGTATCTATAACTGAGAACTTGTGATTTTGGAATGTATCTACGTAAAAACTATGCTCTCAAACTTTTTTTTTTCTGTGAGAGAATAATCACTGATAATGTCTGAACGTTGAACAGCTAATGGTAAAATAAAATATAAAATAACAAATATTTTAGTGCACCAAGTGCACTAAAAGTGCAATATTTTAGTGCACCAAATATTTTAGTATACCAAGACTGCGTCATGGAGTTAAAATTAAGAAAAACTGTTGAACAAATTCCTTCTTCTCAATACACCAATTACATAGTTAACACTTTCAAACCAAAGAATATATATATTCTACGCAACTTTCTCAGAGAATACTGCCACGTCATTCATTTCTTAAATAAATTTTTATTTTTATTTTCGTAAAACACAAATTTTAGTGTTAAAGTTCAGAAAAATGTATTTTTTTCTTCAAAATTGGCAATATTTCTTAACTTGCCAGTATTCCTTAAGAAATGTCACCTAGATTTATTTTTGTTACAAGCTGCTCACGGTAAAATGAGCGCTTTCGAAAGCCTTGCTTAAGATCTACTTGTATGCACGTTGTGTATACTTCCGCCTTATGTAAAATTTGTATTGTCATGGCCCTCGCCACTTTATTCATGAGTCGGTCTATTGAAACAGTGAAATTATTAGAAAAGTAAATATTTCACAAGTGTGCTCACTTTTACTCTTCGATGCATTAAAAAAAACAGAAAGTGAATTATATAAATTAAGTTATCACAAATGGTTACCTGACACTTTTTGTTCGACGTTAATTTATATAACTATTTTCCCCCTCCTTCATTGCCAACTTTACTGGACACATGTCACTCATTGCGCCTGTTAGAAATTATGCAGGCTGACTTTTCCCAAAGGTTTATTTCAAAAGTGCTCACTTTATCGTGAACAGCCTTTAATGGAACTATAGGGTAAGCGTTGAGAGTCCCATGTGCGCACGCAGCACTACGAAATCTCTGCACGCCAGTTCTGAGCCCTGCGCGTAATGGCGATGGCGCACTTGTAGAGCGCGCCAGTGTTACCGATTTTTTTTTCTAACCTCCCTTAAAACTAAGAGGGGTAGTCAGAGGTCCAAGGTAAGGATAGGACCTAAGTGCGTCTCGGAGCTGATCCCCTCAAGCCAAGACATGCAGGGAAGTCTCTAACTACAAGGGCACATGCTCGCGGCTTTACTGGGATTGGGAAAGCTTGATTACCTCCCTTGCTAACTTACTCTGAACTACAAGGGAGGGGGGAAAACCGGCATATGCACCGTACAAACCCATCGACAGAAAATAGTTGCAGGGTTGCATGCAATTAATGAAATAAAAAAAAGATTTCTATTAAAACAGAGGACGAGAAAGGATCATCTTTATTGAAAGGGTGTTTGAAACACTAGAAGAGAAGGATTGGTTAAATTGGGGGGGGGGGGGTGTAACTTTCATTTTGATGATCGCACTTAGTAGAGTCAGAGGTCAGGGGGTGGGTTGAGACCATTCTCACCCTTATCGACATCGGGTTTATGTGATTAACCTTGGATACATCTCGATCAAGATAGGAAATATTGCTGTATAGCCCTTATTGACATTGGATGTCCATTTATTCAATCTGGTAGAGGGTGACGATAAGGACGAGATTGATCCAGAACACGCCCGCTCGCTCCGCTACTGCGCTTCTCAGCCAAAAAAAAAAAAAAAAAGGGGGGGAGAGAAATGACGCAGGCAGGCGGGATCCTTAATAATCCCGTGGCTCCCTTCGATATAAAGAAATTAAGTCCCTCATGCGAGAGTATGAGGTGGCAGAACGAGCGGGCGGGAATTAACTGGTGTTTCCGGAATGCCCTCCGGGGGGCAGCCCGGCAGCAGATCGTTGACTCAACGTCCGCCACAGCAGTTGGCAGGACTGCCCCTGACCTGCGCGGACAAAAAAAAAATACAACGTGGCTGGGCGCGTGCCAAAAGTCGTATCTCTCTGCAGGCTAATGGAGCCGGCAAAACAACGGCTGCAGAGGGGTAGAGAGCAGTGTTGCCAGGTCTTTTGGGAGGAATTATCGTTTTCGGGACAATGAATTATCGTTTCCTGAAGATAATAATGGCACATTGTTTACTATTTAACCAATTCGTTTTGAAACCACTCAAATCTAAATAATCAGAAAGGGAGGTAGTGATTAAACTAGAACAGGAGGGGGCCAACCGCCAAATAGGAAATATAATATGCTTTGCTTCTACCTCCAAAGCCGGCTGCCAATCGCCAAACAGTATTTTTTATACCACTGCCACAAAGAAGTATCCCAAAGACTGGCAATCACAGTTGTACATATAGCATTTTGCCTCGGAAGGAATTTTCGTTACGTTCGCAATGAAATTATGGTAAGTGGTTATAGTTTATGGTACGAGGGCAAAACAAATATGGTATCGATATGGTATAAATATGGTATGGGCTGGCAACACTGCTAGAGACCGCTGGCAGGGTGCTGTGGGACTAGATGTGTGCTTAGCTCTCTACTGTATACGTGTGACCAACTGGCGCTCGAGCTGCAAACAAAACCTCCTCTCGTCCCCGCCCACGCGGCCAGCCCCGGGGAGAGCCTTGCCAAAACAGCTGGCTTTGCCTGCCCTCAAAATACTGTACACCTTGTGCGGCTCCCCCCCCCCCCCTACCCTTCCGTGTTTTTTCCCCCTGCGAGACGCCACTGGATTTACTCCCGGCCGGTGTGATATACGGCCGGTGGGTTGCAGCACGTTCGAGCCCGGGTAACGCAGACTCTTCGAAAGACACCCGTCGTGTACCGAAACGACGCATTCGTTATTTTGTAATTTGGTATTCTCGTAAGTTTCAATTCGGACGTTGTCGACAGTCGCTTGTTTAATATTCACGGCAACGCATTTTTGCATTAACAGTGAAAAATTTTTTTCCCTAAATTTTATGGCTAAAATTGACGTTATATTTCTACAATCGTCACTGGAATGCTGCGGATATTTTAATAAATAAGAAAATAATAATTTATGCAACAACGACTTAAAAAATGGGGTGTGGCTGTGTTGGGGACACGGCCGTTTGTTTCGCGTGAATGCGTCTACGTTGACGCGCTCGGACGCCTTGATGTTTATTTTACTTTCCAGACATCGCTTCACTCTATCATATGGGGTTTGATGGGTATCACTGGATTGCTTTCGAGATGCTCTTTCCAACCGCGTACGATTTCTTGGCTTTTTGACGACTATAGGCTGAAATTGTGATAAATGTTCTTGATTTTTTTACATTAAACCCATTTAATTGCATCACATTAATTTCGTTTCCGTTTTTATAACTAATGTTAGGTATTATAAAACAGTAAATACATGTGGAGGGCAAGCAAAGTTGGAAGTTGCGTTTGTAAGTAGAAATTGAAAATGGAACCACAGCCCGACACAAGCAAATGTTGTCTAAGACATTCAAATATGTGGGGCTGTTGTACTGCTTACGCTTAAAAAAAAATCGCTACGCGCCACTGGTACTATGACTTCTATAGCGGGGACTATGTAAGATGTGTACTTGCCCTTTTACTTCGTATACGTCATCTGGGGATAAATCGAGATAGATCTGGATCGGCGACGGAATGAGGGGACAGGAAATTCGGGAGCAGCCTGAAAAACCCTGTCATCGAGCATAAACGTCCTTCGGAAATTGAAAACGGACTGGCTTGACGAAAGGCCAATGCTCTACCTCCCAAAAGAAGCCCCCCCACGCCGATGAAGTGCGACCACACATTCCAGAAACTTTCTTCGCGTAGTCTCAAAGTATTTACGGAAAAGCCCACCGCTCGAATTATCATACATAGCGCAGGTTCTCAGAAATATAAGTTATTTTTACCTCCAGGATATGGTGATTACTCAAAAGCCCGGTTATACTGCCGACGATATGGCGTCATCTACAGAATAGTGTTCTCATGACTGGCAAGTCAACTTCCGAACGACTACAGCAATTTATCAATCGGCAGTCGCCACCCAGTCCTATTATGCAAGTTTAATTACAAGAATAGCCACAGTAATACTGCACTATGAACGAAAAAACAAACATTTGCATTTTACGGTACATACATGCAGGAAGACTAAAGACAACGGGCTGTTTGTCTGCAATGTGTTCATAAACTCGACATTCGTAATGACAAAAGAATAACCATAAAATATTTAATGAAGGGTGGTATGAAAATCTAATTAATCATTTCGTCACCCGCACTTATTTTTAAGACATTGATTCCAACAAACGAGAATCCAAGGAACCGTGAAAAGCACCTTATTATTATTCTGCAGCATATAACATCTCGCAGATATACACCAATCACTCACTCTGAACTATGTTTTAAAAGTAATTTATTTTTATAGCTGGGTTACCTACGTTGTTTTGATGTGACTGCCTGCTAACAGTCCGTCAAAAAGTATAACATAACGAGCGGAAAAATAATAATGAAAAAAAAAAACACCAAAGTACAGAAATAAGTTTGCAGTTGTTGCGCGAATTCTCCGTGTGAGATCTGCACAAAAGGATGTAGTTTGGCAACAAATCTTTCGCCGTGAGTACATAAAAGTGAATGATTGCCAGTTAAACTTCAAATTGTTCTCTGTGAACTGCGTGATTTGTGGGAGTTCTGTCAACCTCGAGTTAAATGTTACTTGGTCAGTAAATGTAAGCTACTGTTATATTATTTTCGTCTCCTGAGCTAAGAGTATGTACGTAATAGAAATAGCTTACAAGGAGAGTAAAAATGCGTTCTAGTGATACATTCGAAAAAAAAAAAACTTAAATAAAAAATGTACGTGGTGATCTCAGGAATTTTTTTAACACTTAAAATATTAGTAGCTTGTGTCTGTTAAATTTTATCGTGGACGTTTTGAAAAGTACTCAGCAAGAACAACGTAGGTTAGAAGTTACAAAATTTCACTAAGTGATAAATTAATTTCTAATAACCTTCCAGTTATTTAAAAGGCGCCGAGTAGGTAACTGCTCCTACACTCAAGATCCCTATTTGGCATTTGGCAGCTGCTTAAGTGAATTTTCAATGAGAAACGGGGTACTAATTGCAATCGCTAATTTCAGCATCTGAATTTAACATCCGAAAAAAAAAATGGAGTAGCTAAACATTTGTTTGTTTCGTTGGTGTTATGTGCAGTAGTCTGTACTTAACAGGATGATTTTTGTCGATAAAGTCGGATTTTAAAAAAGTAAGAGTAACGAAATGCTCTGAAACCCCAGCCAATTCTGATATTGTGTTAATGTTATCTTTGCCTGAAAAGTTTTTTTATGTTTTAAAATATTTAAGGTTTTTGGGACAGCACATGATCGTCACTGCATTTGTAGGCATTCCTTACGTTGTCTGTAATTTTCGCATTGACTTCGCCTGGGGAAAAATCACCTTCCAAAGGCAGGGACGACGGTTGGGTCAAGTCTGAACAATTCGCGAGTTCGAGCGAAACTGGGAAAGAGTGGCGGAGAAAATGTATTTCTGCAGAACTTCCCGTGTAGGTGGTTACCGCTCAGAAACGTCTTTGGCACTCGGGGAATATCGCACTGCCAAATCTAAATAGTTAAAAAAACCATACTCCAAATCAGCGAATCTGGCCGCGGGTCTGTTGAAACTGCTCCACTTGAATCAGTGAAATGCTACTGATCATTCCAGTTGCTGGCACTCACTAACTTTAGGACTCACAACCATCCGTCAAATCCGTCAGTCGCCCATTGTGCCGCCTTTCGTCGCGCCACCCTTTTTGTTTTGTTGGACGTGTACTATTTTATCATTCCTTTTGAGGGAACATTCTCGACTAATAATTTTGCAAAACCCTCATGTTGTTTCCAGCAGCTAATTTGCTTATTAATAATATTGTAATTCACTGTTACCTGGGTTTTGTCATTCTTTCTGGTCATTGTTTCATGCTTGTGTTTCTTAAAAAAAAATCAATAATTATAAGGTTATATGCTTGTCCATTTTTATGTGGAAAGACTTTTGTTTGAACAAATATTGTGTGCTTTCCTAAAGCACTATTGGAAAAAACCAAAACTTTTTTTTTTTTATTCGTTCAAATATGTCATATTTTATTTTCATAATTGGAAAAATTGTGTGCCATTTTATAATACTTTAATTAATTGATTCCACCAAATATTTTGTTAGTATCACTCAGTTGTGTACTCTGTGATATTTATTTTAATTTTTGACATTGCCGATGACAATTTAAAATTAAATATATTTTTCCCGACACTAACAAGCAAAGGCTAAATGACGTATGTGGTAATTTCTTCAACTGAAATCTAATTTTGTAAAGAATGTATTAGTTGTTCAAACTATTGTGTTTACTAACGTAACTCAATCAAAACTTTTTCAAAGTTCATATTTACAGTTTGAAAAGTATCGTAATGTTTTGTATATCGATTGTGCGTGACTGTCCAGCATCGATTCCGTCTGGCTCCGACCTTGTAATTTCCGTTTCCGTCTTCTTTATCACTGGCAATGGCGTGACAATCTCATATTCATTTTACTCTCTGTAACACTTTTCAACCTTTGATGTAACTGTGATATTTCGACCGCCACGGGTAAGTGATTGTGTTGGCTTAATACCCCCCCCCCCCCCTTTTCGTGTTTTGCATAATGTTTATTGGCCCGCAACTTATGTCTTGTGCCTTTAATTTTGTGTACCGGGTCCCCGATTTCAGCGTACCTTGTCAGCACACCTCTAACATGGAAGCCTAGTCGTCACGACTGTAGAACGACCAATTCGGTCCTGGCCTGGAGTTTACAACTTCCCAGTCTGTATATACAGATATGAACATTTAAGATCCATCCAGTATATGCTGCTTACAGCCCGACTTCTAGCCTCGTCACTTCATACAGACCACGAACTTTTACTAAGATTTTCATTTTAATTTTTTTTTGCATGTGCTTCTGCATGCGGCTTTGAGAAGATTTGTGTAGCTCCGAGCCTGAAATCCTATAATTGCTTTGTCAGATCGCTCTCTACATTGGACAAACACATTATGTTCGTGAAGTTGCGAACAATTTTTTTTACGCTAGGCTTGCTTGCTTTTGCACTAGGCTTGCTGTTCAAGGCCAACTGGCCATGTTAGCCAAGTAATTAATTTGTTTCGGCGTCAGCAAAGAGTCGTGGATTGGCGTATATTTCCATTAATCAGGGGATCCCCAGTTATTATTTTTTCAGTAATTAATAAGATCATGTAAAACGAAGCCGAAGATAAGAAAAGGAAAACAAAAAAAAAAAAGTTTAAAAAAATGAGATTGTTAATGTTTTAAGAGTTAAATTTTGTTATTTATTTTTGTATCTTGACAAAAAGGTCGTGTTAACATTTGTTAATTGGGTTTTGGGTTAAGTTTGGGTTTAGAAACAAATAAAAAGGGTTGTCGTTGCTCCGATAATTTTGTGTTGTTCAATTAACTCCTTTCACTTACATAAAAATCAATATTTTTTTTACAGAGTTACTTTCACTCCTCAAAGTATTAGCATTAGTTTTAAAGTTACCAATTTTGCTTTCCAAATTCTGTTCTGGCTAAATGGAAAATGGCAAATAAGAGAAAATATGAATTATTTCAGTGTGCAGATGTTGGAAAGTCAGTATGTAGGTCCGGCTTGGCTACTTCAATTCTGGTAAGTATACGTGCTGGGCGCAACTAGATCCACGTTTTTATGTTGCTTTTCTTGCGTCGGTATTTTGGGTTCGTATTGTTCTTGGGAGCCAATTTCTTCTGCGCTTGATATCGGCACAGCATCCTTCAGTCAGTCTCAGTCATCCGTCTGGGTTTTCATCCTTCATTTGAAAGCGACTCATAACAATTCGTCGTCCGTCAATCCTTCTGCATGGCAACATTTCAGTGTGACCACTTAACACAATGATCTTTCTTTAGTTGGAGGTATGTTTTGATTGGGAATACATTTTCAAGAGTGAAATATTTTGGGGAGATAATTTTTTTTTTACGTGATAACAATTTACACGAATTATAGTTGACATAGTGAATTCCTGAATTTACCACCAAATATAGTATAGACAAATATAGTATAGACAAATCTACCGCCTTACGTTTTATTTGAAAGTGCGTATTCGCATCTGCGGATTGTCGTCAGAAGGCGGTGGCCCATCCGTCGATCCGAGTCGTAAGTTCAAGTTTGAGATATACTTGACGGATTGACGGATAGAAGAATAAATGTCGCCCTAAGATTGGTTGGAGATCACGTGATCGCCTGACGGACGGGCGACTGACGGATGCGACAGATGTTTGTGAGTCCACCTTAATTAAACAATGATTTTTACTTATTCCTAGCGTATTGCACTGGCCTGGGAGAGAAGCCCTCAGTGCATCGCGCTGATACGCCAGCAGATAAAAGCTCATTAACTGAAGATTTTGTAAAGTGATTATACTGACTGAAATTGCAGATTCAGATTAATAGTGCAGTGTAATGACGGAATAACATAGCCCCGACGAACGCAGTACGACAGTACAAAAACCTCAACCACGACCATTTTCAATGTGCCTACTCGAATTTACAGTCCGGCAATTCACTGACGCGACCCGAGTAGAATTTTTTTGATCCGTTTAGAAGGCACTGATTAACTACGCTACATCGAAAGCGGTGGGCAGACGGGAAATTTAGAATACATGATGGTGACAAAGTTTTATGACTAATGTAGACAAAGGTAAAATTATTATTTATAAGAGTTAAATACAATAATTTTCATAATTTGTTTTCTTTCAAATTACATATTTCCGATTGTAGGGAAAGCTTATCATACAATTTCATTTTGCAAAGTTGTACACTCAGTGCGTCGTGCGCACGACACGATGAAGGTTAGAAATAATTTCTAATCCAAATGTTCTGGTCGGGTGACCTATCTTGTATTTCATTGGTTGTTTAGTTTAAGTGTCGTGTCGTGCTTGCGGGGTAGTGATTCCGGCATAAGAGACAGCGACCTAACAATCAAAGCTTGACATAGACCTCCCCTCCTCCGGGAACGATGGGCTCGTGGCTGTCTGCCCTCCTTCTGGGGATCCCGTATATATATATATATATATATATATATATATATATATATATATATATATATATATATATATATATATATATATATATAACGCCACAACCCAGTGGCCGGCAGTCTTTGACAGAGGCCGCCTGGCGAGTGTGCGCGAGTGAATAAAGTGTGGACGACGACTGGAGACTGCGGGACGACGGCGGGCTAGGTGTTCGTGGCGTGAATGGACGAGAGAGTGTGAAACCGACGAGTGAAGCCTACTGTGCGTGAGGGCACTTGGAGTACCCTAGAACATTGAGACTGGCGGGACATGGACTGAACTGAGGTGGACTGAATGGAAGTGTAATACTGATTAAATTGTAAGTATTCGAAATGTCAAATATGGACGCATAAATTATAAAATAATTGAATAGATTGATACACTGTATATTGGGACTAATCTTCAATTATTTAATTTAATTTATTTCTTTGTCGGAAATATAAATCTTATTAATTGGTGTAAATTGCTAACAGTGAGTGATTTCAATTTGTTGTGAGAATTTGAGTTCAGAGAATTTTGTCGTAGTTATTGTAAAAAAATAAGGAAATTATAATAAATTATGTTATTTGATTAAGACCTCCATCCCTTAACAAACTTGATATAGTCCACTTAATTTCTAGAGAGAGAAATTGTAAAAATATTACGGAAAAGTGCTGGTAAAAATTTATCCAGAAGTGCTCGTAAACTCTCTGTAGAATTACGGGCACGTTTATTTAAAAAAAAAGACGATCTTCCCGTAAATTCCACTCTGTGGATTCACGGAACGTCTTCGTGCGCTGTCTTCTCGAGGGAAGATGTTTTGAGATTTCTTCCGCTCGCCAAGTGGGACAAGAGACGTGCTCGTGTTTCTGCAGTTTGGTGTCGAGGTGACGAGGCGACTTGGAGTTTGCTGTCCGCACGTGCGCCTTGGTTTACGGCGGATTCCAGACAGCCGTGTCACGACAGTTGTGCATTTATCGCCCTGTTCTGCAAATCCCCCGCCTCGTGAAGTGGCGGCCCCCCGCTCGCGTGGTCAGCTAGCCAGCCCGCACTTGACGAAACTTCTTGTTCAGCTGCCCCCCACCAGAAAGCGCGCGTGGATGTTGAAAACTTTGTTTCGTTATGTTACCGGGCCTTTTTTGTTCTTGGGAGGCCGTAGCGACCGGATCCAACGACGAACTCGGAAACGTCGCCTAAAGCTGGACTTACAATAACCCGACAGCCCGACAAAATAGCCCCGACATCGACAACAATTTTTCATTTTACAGGAGCAAGTTCACCGCCACAAAATCACAGCCCCGATAGCCCAGCAAAAATAGACTTTATTTCTACTTTCGTCGGGCGTCGGACTAGTGTGACTCGCTTGGCAGCAGGGAAAAAATCGTAAACATAACCTTACAAAACAAAAGTAAGTGAGGATTTCACTACTGTGGTAAATTTCTTAATACAAATATTTTAATTGTGTGTACATCCTGGTTTTCTTGTAGCAGAAAGCTGTTGAATTACCGAAAGTAAATATTCGTGGAAAATTAACTGCTACAAATTCCAAATATGTTTTGTTTACGAAGTTATCAAAACAAAATAGTTTACGGTGATTTGTGATTTATTTGCATTCCGTAGCAAGTTACTGGCTACTCTAGGAATTTCTGAAAGCCACTGTCGAGGTATTGTAAACACTGAACTATCTTTGGTGGTGGAGATGGTCGGATTGAAGGGTCGTGTCGGACTGTCCCCGAGAAGACCCGCCGACCAACGGCGTCGTCCGGCACGATTCCTACATGCGAAAATCCGGAGTGACCCGGCCGGGGATTGAACCAGTATCGCCTTGCTGGGAGGCGAGCAGGCTAGCCGCCCAGCCACCGTGGCCCCATTAAATTGGGATATATCTGAAAGTGTCCCTAAGTCAGTCAGGGATTTGTCGAAGTGTTCGTGTTTGTCGACTAAATGTGTGTTGTATTTGCGGAATGAGTCATAAGCATTTTTAAAAAGTTTTCACGTTCTGAAATGCTGAGAGTTGTGCATTTAAATCGTATTGATTTAACATCATCACCATGGTAACAAATTTCTAGTCTATTTTTATAATTTAAAATGATTTTACTAAAATCTTTTGTTTCATTACACTCTGAACTGGCGAGAAGTTATTTCAATGTTTTTAGGTTAGGTAACCATCACCTTTTTTTTCATTGAAGTTGTGATTTAGCATTTTGGATTGTATATTAACTTGCGCATAGGACGTATCAGCTGTTAATGTGGTCCAGCACGGAACCTTTGCTGTTTCTTCTCGAGCCCATCATCATTTCGTGTTAGCCTTTCGTAACCCATATGATTATGGCATTAGCCAGGCGAATAAGAATTATGCGAGTGTTTCCCTACCCTCTATGCCTCTATGCAAGGGAACGTAACCCGACGTGGCAATAATAGCGATTATATGCGGCATAAAGGTAGGCCTGCTACATTTACAACGAGTATATGCCGTGCTGTCAAACATGCTCAATAAATGTTTCCCTAGACCATACTTCCCGCAGTTAAAAAGATAATATTTCCGTGTGTTAAAATAGGCCAAAATACGCATGGTTTCCGCATTTTAAATTAGGTATAATTAATTTTTATTACTCTAAATTCTTGCCGGTGTAAATTTTTATACACACATAATATCTATATATTGTAATTAAGAACAAAAATCGTAAGCTATTACATTTTCAGTAATTTTGAGACACACATAAAAGTAAACATAAAAATCACACATTTCTTCAAATTTTAACTGCCAACCAACTACACCGATAAGAAATAGATTTTGTAATATATTTAATAGAGTTTGTAGACCAAACTGGGTTTGGTGTGCTTGAACGTTGCTGTCAAATAACCTGTACATCTTCAATTTATTTATTGATTAGCACAAGTGAAGATCCCGGCGGAGGTGAACTAGACTCGCAGCTTGCAGCGGTATCATCACGAACTGTGCAAAAATGGCGTAGCTGAGAATCTGCATTCAGAGGATGGGTTATATCCATTACTTTTCCCGGCATTTATGCAGGGTGTACAAAGTACAAAAAAAAAAACCTCTCTATCACGAGAAATCATGTTCCTTTGTTCTCCAGTATTCATCGGTTAATGGCGACCGCGGTTTCGCAACTATAACAGAGCTTCTCCTGTAACACAGACCCCCCCCCCCCCCAGCTATAGCTACCGCGAAGAAACTACAACCCTGCTAAATCAAGATCGAAGTTGGAATGTGGCGAACGAGAAAAAGAGAAGAAAAATAAGGACTCCGGAGTGAGCTTTAATTCACGTTTTCCTTCACTGAGATCATTTAAGTACCTGCTTATGGACGTCAAGTGGAGTGGAGAGATTTTTGGCGGCTGTTAACACCGAGGTCTTGAGAGCCGAAGAGGGTGAAGTGAGCTGAGTATGAAACAGCTCCGGAATAAAAGGGCGGGGGGAAACGGGACATCCCCGAGAAAACCCGCGGACCAGCGACACCGTCCGGCACGATTCCCACACGCAAAAATCTGTCAGCGACCCCACCGAGAATCCAGCCCGGTTCGTCTAGGTGGAAGGCGAGTAGTCTAACCACTACACCACCGTGGTCCCTACTGGACCTCGTATCGGGTTTGACACCAGGCCATGCTATGCTGTTGATGAGTATGTTGTCTACTTGTGTGTAAAGTGTCCCCTAATGAGCTACCCACCATAAAAAGAGGTGTTTAAAAATAATAACTAAGAAATATGTTAGTGTTTCCTTATTCCTATAAAATTCAGTAAATTTTCCAACTGAGAAAAATATAAATTTTGTTTTGCTGTGTTGGAGGCACAGCCTTTTGTTTTGCGTGAGTACGTCTACTTTGACGCGCTCGGACGCCTCGATGTTTATTTTGCGGTCCAGGCACCGATTCGCTCGATCATATGGATTTTTATGGGTATCACTGGATTGCTTTTGAGATGCTCTTTCCAACTCTATACGATTTATGTATTTCTATGTGGCTTTTTCGCGAGTATAGGCCGAAATCGTGTTAAGTTTTCTTAATTTTTTTACATTAAACGCATAAAATTTCACCATAACCATGCCATACTAATGTTTTTATACACGCAATCGATTGATCTTGACGAGAGCGGTCGATTGAAACCCAAACGAGCGTCGTAGCTTCTCTCTTAGTCTCCTCGTCAAAAGTTATACTACGCGGAAGTTATGAGACGCGGCGAAACGAACTCACAATTGCGCCACCCCCCCCCCCCCCCCACTGCCCGTGATCATTCATAGTCCTCACTCAACGTAACATATTCCTTCGGCAATCGAGTGGTGTAATTGAATTTTGAATGTAGACGATAGTTCGGAGTTGCAATGCCAAACAGTATCCCCTGATTTTGTTATCATCAGATTTTATGGATTGCCTCACACAACTATGTTAGCGATGTTTTGTTTTCTGAAGCCATTCTGACTAAAAATGTTTACGAACCCATGCCAAATAACGCTACGAAAAGCAAGCAAAATCCTTGTAAAATATTCTCGCTTTATTCGAATGAGAGGCTTGGAACAACATGATGTTGAACTACATCGAATACATTTTACAACCGGGCAGTTTTAATTCCCAGATGTGACACTTCTGTTGAGAAAAGTACACAAATTCCCTACAGAGCTGCCATCTGTCTAGCCAACATCAACCCTTTACCACGTGGGGATTCCCACAGTGTCGTCTCTTTATGCCATGAAAAATCTTATTTTCGACCTACAAGTGGCTTAACATTATGCAGCCTCAAGCCCCACAAATACATTATATCAGTAGGTCAATATGATTACAAGAGTTTTGACTTTAGATATTGTTTATAAAGTTAACGCCGCTGTGTCCAATCACTTATCAGTTCCAAATTTCCTTGTAAGCTGGTTTCGCTACGTTAGTATGGAAGCTTATTTTACGAAATGTTTAGTCAATGAATGTGCGAGACATGGTACAAAGCACGTCAATCAATTTTGAACTCCAAAAGCGAGGATATCTTATCTACAGATGTTATGATGCAACGCTAAGGACATGAAGTAGTGAGAGAATATTTGAACTTCGAAAGAAATTTAACTGGCTGTCTTCAATTCCCTTCAAATTCCTAAGAGAAGAAAAGTTGATGTCAGTTTAGGAGTAGTCCTATACACCTGCCGAATAAATTTTATTACTTATAAGAACTAGCTACTTTTATCGCGTACATTAAGTACATTGCTAGTAGGCTAACTAGGAATTTTGGTAGCTTCCTCTACCAAAGAGGAATCAACAAAATCCTTTCAGATTAGCGTGATATACTACAAACTGCGGCATTGGCAGGAAAAAGTGGATTTCCTTCAGTCATTGCTTTGAAAACGTAGTATTCGTTCGTAGTAAGTGCCTTGTAACATCGAGATTCGCTTAAAGTCAGTGCTTGGATTAACAAACTTTCCTCAGATCCATTACTTTGGTAGAGAGGCAGTCCTTTATTGGCAGAGCCTTAGTAAAATTTCCCATTTTGAAGTAGCTGTGCCTTGGAAAATTTAAATTTTCTCACAGTTATTACCAACGCGCAGTTATATTCCTTGGTCAGTATCTTGAAAAAAATGTAATTCACTAAACGTCTGTATAAAATGCTGGCGCTACGTCCCCGTTAATTCCGGTTCCACATTCCATCAGCAATTTTTCACGAATTTCCAAAGAAAAAAATCGAACCATTTACAACTGTAAAACTTCCAAATTTTGGTCTAAAATTTAACCTCGTTTCCTTCAGTCTTTCTAAACATTTTCTGCTGTATCTGTAAAATAAAAGGTGCTTGAAACTTCTCGGTTTTGATTTCTAATTCAGAATCGCCGAGTGAAATTTTAAATGCTTATACTATATTAAGGACCCCGCCTACCCGGAGCTTGAACTGCGATATACAGAGTGTTAGAAATTCACGTTTTTTCTGTGAAACTATTAAACGTGCGTATCCAATGTGCTGATCTGCAAAAAGAACACAAGCATCAGACGAAAACTGTTGAGTGCTTCTAAGAAGTCACGCACATTAAAAACACAATTTTCGAACACTCCAAAATTACTAAAAACAGCTTTTTCAAATCTTTGTATCTCCAAAAATACGTCATATACAAACAAAACTATCAAGGGCCCCGCACCAAACCTTCCTACAGACTTTCCACCAATAAAATAATCGGGTCACCGTTGAAAGTCCCATAGTAGCACGCAGTGCAACGAGAACACTGCGCGTCAGTTCAGAGCCTTGCGCTTAGCGGCGATGACGCGCTTGTTACGCGAGGCAATGTCGCCCTTATCTCTCCTGCTTTTTTCGGCCTCAGACGCGAAAAAAAAAGTTCCAGGTTGGCGGGGTCTTTAATATCGAAACTATATTTTTATTTACAGCATTCAACTGTTTCTTTTATTTTCCTTTTGGAAAATCTTTATCCAGCCCTCTGACTGTATTTGGACGAAATGACATGGCAAGTTCCAAGCAGAGCCCGCGAGTGTATTTATGTAAATGAGCCCGCGTCGATCAACAGGTTTTACTTTGATGGACCGGCAACTGTATATGCGGCTGTTGCAGAACCACTGTTTGGTCCAGAAACACACTCCTACCCCTCATATCCCACCCCCCTTACCCACCACCAAACAACATCCATCCGAATCGATCGCCCCTCGACCAAGATCCACCGAGTTGTATTTACCCTCCCGAGAGCTCGGGCAGATCCGTCCGGTCGCTTTGTGTCTTCGTAGGGGGTTGGGGGGGGGGACATCATAACAAACTCCCCGCCTCCCACGAACCAACGTGTTTATTCAAACAAAAGCCTCTGTCTGCGAGACCTCCTGGAGTTTTCTGGCAAGAGCTCAGGCCAGAAGAAAAAAAAACACTCACTACTGAAGGACACCAGTCATGCCTCATACTTACACGTGTTTACATGTCGTGGTATACGCCATGTACGGCTGCTTTGCACTTTTCTGGAGCCCTGCTGAGGTTCTACTTTAATAATATTCCTCCGCCTCTTGCCAAGGAAGCTTAACGCTGTCTAGAGAATTGCGCCAAAGGGATAGCGCACCGCATTCGTGCTTAGTCGGTGTAATATAATTTTGTTTAAGAACATTTTCTTATCACGTATTACCAACAATCCATTTTCTCCGTGCTTGTGTTCATATTAATTATAAATGAAATATTATAAATTTCGATCAAATATGATTACAAGTTAAATTTTACCAAAAACAAGACCTCTTTTTTTATTTGAGTGAGTGAAGAGATTTGGGCGGCCCTTAACAGAGAGGTCTTGAGAGCCGATGAGGGTGATTGAGGTGAGTATGGAGCAGCACCGGAATGAGAGGGCAGTGGCAACGGGAGATCCCCGAGAAAACCCGCCGAAAAGCGGCATCTTCCGGCACGGGAAAATCCGGGAGTGAACCGGCCGGGGATTGAACCCGATTCGCCTCTGGCGGGAAGCGAGCAGTCTAACCACTGAGCCATCGTGGTCCCATTTTTTAATGTTGACACAAATATAAAACACTTGTGATACGAGACAAATTTTGGAAACAACCAAGCAGGTTATTCGTGGGGTGATTTCAAAGGTTTGATTCAAAAAGTGTGAAGAAACCACTAACAGGCTATACCTATGTTACAAATTCACCCGTTCTCCCACCACGTACCGTGATCCGTAACGACGTTATTTACGCACCTGCGTACTTCCCATCATTTCCTACTTATGAGTGTATAGAAGAACCATAGTTTAACGTCCCCGCATGAACACGGCCTCACACCTCCAGTTTAAGATCAGGACGCCAGGGATTACATCAAACAATTGTAAAAGGACCAGCGACGCAAATCCCCACCATTAGCCAGCTATCGGGGACATACTACCAAAACAACGCGCCCATACAGGCCACTGTAAGCCAGGGCGCGTCCTCTGGTAGCTCCCCCGAACATTTAAAATTACAGTGCCTTGTCTGTCTGTGGCTCACATCACATTAAAACCTCCTCATCAACAGTTATGCTTTACCATCTTGTCTTCTTATTTCTGCTACGTCCCTAGCCCATATATTGTGTGAATATGACAATAAGTCGTATTCATAAAATACTGATGAATATGTGACATTTCTTTGTAGACAAATAAACATATCCGGCTAGATAAAATAATACAAAGAGGTGTATTAAGCTTTTTTTTTTTACCTCTCCAATAGACCGAATAAAAAATCGTCCTCCCAGCTTCCTCTCCGCGGTATGCTGTAGGGCTGCCAAGAAGAATATTTATGCGGCAGGTGCTAAAAACATTTACAACCATGCCGCAAGTAATAGTCGGACAATGTGCCTATGAAAATTTGTTCCGTTCTCGGGATGATTTCTTGAACAAATAATAATTCTATCGCAAAATTCCTGTCAATTAGTATATCAAGTAACCAGCATTTTGTTTTAAAAAAGAATGATTTTTTGTTACGTTTTAGGTACGGCCAGAGTAATGGCGTTGACAAAAATGGCCACATGGTCATTCGTGACCATTGGAAAAAATATCGAGAAGATTAGAAAGTGGGTGGTGTTGATTTTAAGAAAGGTCAGTAATTTATCTCGTTAGAGTAATTTCGCAGAAATTACTATTCAAAGCAATTATATAAAAGCAATAATTATTTCATGCTCTCCAAAGAAATGGAAAAAATTGACCTCATTAAAAATATTGCGTTTTCAATAAATAAGTCGTTTCTGCATGCATATGGATATAGAGTGATTTACTTTTCAAATGTCGTAGTTTTCTAAAACAATAAAAAAAAAGATGTGATATTGTAAGAAAATTTCGAGAGAAATACATGTTTCGTGCATACTTATTTAGCCCATACAAGGAAATATATGAAAACTTTGCTCTCGTACTGTAGACTACGAAATCCAAAAATCGCATTAACGTTTGGAAACCATGGATTTCCCGGCAGCTGTTATGTATTATTTCGGCAAACTGACTTAGCAAAGAAATTTTCATTGGATTACTTCCATCATCGGTCGATATTTACATGCCGCGGAGATTCATTGTCCAGAAATTAACATTAATTTTAGCTGCGGGGCCGCGGCGATGTAATAGTTAAGACTACTCGCCTCCAACCTATGCGAACCTGGTTCGATTCCCGTCGGTGTCACCCCAGGATTTTCGCATTTGGGAATCGTGCCGAACGATGCCGCTGATCGGCGGGTTTTCTCGAGGGTCTCCCGTTTCCCCCACCCTTTCATTCCGGCGCTGGTCAATACTTACCTGGCTTCACTCGCATTGGCTCTCAAGAGCTCGATGTTGTTGAGAATCGTCCAAATCTCTTCATCCACTTCAAGTTGCTTTTACATGACGCAAAATTAGTTTCGTACGACTCCTCACAAAATAAATCTCATACGAAAATAACAGGGAAATACCGAGACAAACGAGACCACGGATCAAACATAAAATGTGCCAGTAAATTTCCGTTTTGCTCTCCAGTGATGAAGATACCGTCAAATGAGAAAATTGAGCTTTTTTTTTATATGTCGGGGACCAATCAACCAATTCCCACCGAAATTTTCACACTAGTGCTACAGTAGTCCGTATTTAAAGTGTGTCTGGATTTATTTACAGTATGAGCATGACTGCAAGATAAGTAATTTAGGTAAGATTATAATATCTACTAAATTATTTGACGTTTTTTTCAATATACATTAGATGTATCAGATATGCCTACAAAGAGCCCGTTTTAGGATGTTTTGTACGATAGCGCCAAATGAGAAACCAAAGCTGTTGGAGATGCCATACATCGGGAATCGGTCGAGCTATTTCCACCTAATTCTGCACACAAGTAGTGTTACGGTAGGCCATAAAAACTTGAGTTAAGTGACTCAAACACTTGTATTCAAAATGATATCCCTGTAAATGTATTAAGTCCATAATCCTAGTATAGGTACCAAAGATTTAAACTGATTACTGTGGGCCGTTCACGGTAAAGTGAGCACTTTTTGAGAAACCTTCTTAAGCTCTACTCTTGGGACATTGGACCTTGGGACACTGTGGCACAAGCTGTGACGTCAGAGTCACGTGCACCAATCAGCAGTTAGGAGTCCGCGGACCAGCTATTGTCGACAAGGCCTTAAGCTGGGATAACAAGTGATAAATTAAGCATTGAAATATGCGTTATTTCGTGTGCGGAGGAACTGAAAGTGTGATTGGTTTCCAGTGGAACTTATCAGGTCGTGTGCGTTGTTAGGATTTCCCTAGGCGTTAAAAGAAATAAATGCTCTTCACGATAAAGTGAGCACTTTTGAAATCAGCCTTAGAAAAAAAGTCACTGTCCTTACCTGCACATATGTTAACAGGCGCAGTTAGATACATGCGCCCAGTAAAGATGGTAACGATGGACAGGAAGTAGTTCCGTATCTTAACGTCGAATAAAAAGTGTTAGGTAACCATTCGTCATAACTGAAATTATTTATTTCGCTTTCTGTTTTTTTTTAACGCAACGAAGTGTAAAAAAGAGCAGATTTCTAAAATATTTACTTTACTAATAATCTCACAGTTTCACTTGACCGACGCATGGATAAAGTGATGAGGCCCATGGCAATTTTTATTTTACGTAAGGCGGAAGGATACACAATGTGCATACAAGTAGATCTTTTAGCAAGGCTTTCAAAAGTGCTCATTTTACCTTGAACAGCCTATAGTTATATTGTATATCTTAAGCGAAACTTGTGAGGTGGCGACCAATCAGATCAGAGCAGTCGGTGTTATTGGCTAGGAAACTGTTTTTACAGTGATCTAATGTAAACATAATTTTAATACTTATTTTTAGGCCAATATTATACAGAACCGTGTACCCACTCTGTTTTCTAGATCAGTAATAAATAAGCTGAATTTAAACCCCACTCATTTAAATTAAATTTTCTTTTCTAAAAGTAAATTGTGAATAACCACTTGAAACTAGACGGCTCTACACTAACTGACCACTGGAGAATAGTGAGCCGAACCCTTTAGGTTTCCTGGTGCTGAATAAGGTTTTTGCCTGCATAATGCCGTGACTCCTGAGGAGTGTCTAGTACGCCTGAGCATATCTGCAGAAAAAGTAATCTTCTCTGCTATAAAACGTCGGCTTTAAAGTATAATCGGCTTAAATATGGTTGTGATATACGAGGTTAGTTACAAAGGTAAACATGGCAGGCTTGTCGCCTGTTTCTTTTGGATTAAATAAAGAATTGAAACATTGATTGGAAACTGCAAATACAGAAGACATGTACCCGTGTGCCGCATCTGCGCTTACTGCATAGTTATTAATACGTGCTTTTTTTTTTTTTTTTATTGTGGACCCAACTTTACGCTCTCCACCATAGCCCAGCTTGATCCCCGGGCAAGAAAGCCATTGGCGTGCGCGCGCCTCGACCTGCAAAAGTGGAATATATTCGCGGGAGGGCGGAAAGAGCGCCGCGCGGGGAGATCTGGGGATGATCTGGAGTAGTAGCTGGAGGGGTTGGTTGAGGGGCGGCAATGGTCCCGCCTCTCGAAGTGTCGAGCGTCTGTCGGAGGAATGCTCTCGAGAAAGGTGCTAGACACGCCGACGCCATCAGGCGCACAGAATGCCGGGTCTTGCCTGCCTCTTCATGCCGACGCCGTCGCCTGCCTGCCCGCGATGACAAATAATGTAATAAACAAAGCTAAGGCGCTTCCCCCGTCGTCAATTTCATGTGTAATGGCGGCGCGAGACGATATGTAAAATAAGTGCACCAGTGTGTTAAATTGTATCACACAAAGTTGGCAAAATAAGTTATCGTCTATTCGAGGTTGATTAACACTTTTTTTTAATAAAAAAAAAACCTTCACAAATCACCTTACATTCAACGTGCTTGGTTATTTCCTAAACATGTCATTTATCACAACCATTTTATACTCGTATTAGCAAAAAAAAAAAATTTATTCTCCATAAAATTGAAATTATACTTCTATTTTATATGTAAATTAAAATTTTCCTTTATAATTAACACGAATAAAAGCAGAAACAAGCAGAAAATAGATTTTTCGGTAATGCCTAGTAATAACTAGTTCTCGTGTAAAATATTATTACACTGAGTGTGCACGAATGTGGTTTGTTGTCCCTCTGGTGTAATTTTATAGATTTGGTTAAGCTTTGTTTGCGTGAGGCGGAGGAATATCCTGGAAGAAGAACTTGAGCAGGGCCTCAGAAAATTTGAAATCAACCGAATATTGACTCTAGGATTGCACTTTCTTGATTTTATTCGTTTGCCCACTAAATTCTCTACATTTAAATTGAAATATTTGGAGTAAATCTTCCCCACGCCCTCTCTTAAAGGAAATGGTACACCAACGTCTTAAATTGAACAACTTTTTGCCGCAACTAGATTTCAAAGCGTATCTCGAAATTAGTGGCGTGTCAGTATCCAAATATTCTCCTGCAACTTTTTAGAACCCTTAGATATTCACGGCCTTTATTACTATCTGGATATAGACGGAAGTTTCAAAGAATATCCTATCTATTATAGTCCGCCAGTAGTCAGAGAATAGTCAAGGGAGTGAGAATCCAACAATATTAAAAGGCGTTAGAGACTATTATTTATATTTCAATACGGCCTCCTAAAAACTAGTTGCAACAAAAGTTTGATAAATAAAACACTTTAGTGCACCATTCCCCTTAAAAGCCATATGGAAAGTTCTCGCAGTGAACAAATTCCGGAAACATAAAATATAGAAGAGAAATTGAACTTATCTTTCGTAGTTTTATTTTATTTTTTTTTGTATTTTGTCGTGGTTTGTTCTATTGGCTATTATAAAAAACCACCCGATGTTGCCTGGGTATGAGAGGAAAATTAGAGATGCTCGACCCCGTGTTAGGGATTTTGGGCTCATTGCTAGGTTCGGAGATGCACGACCGCGTTTTAGGGGTTTCCGAGCCAACCAGAAGCGAGAGTCAATTCTGGGCTACACAGTATATTGATTTGGGCGGCACTGAATGTTATCCCTACCAAAATTTGGCCCACATCCGTCGAACGGCGAAGAATAAACACATTCAGGTGTGCACATATTTACTATAATTGAAGACGAGTTGCAAGTGTATCACCTGCATACACCACTGCAGGAAAATCTATTCTGTTGGTTGATTTATTCCCACTTACCGCACTTCTATTGGTCCACGTCACACTGGGCGTGCTTACTGTGCTCTACAACGTTCATCATTGGCTGGTCGTCGGCCACTGGGGTCGCAGGGCTGATTATACTCCGATCAAATATCTCTTACTGTGTAAAAGTTTTATAGTCAACCGTGTATTTTTATAAGGGCATAATAAAACTATTTTTGCAGTAAAACTATAGCTACTGAGTTGTATTGTTCTTGTATGGTCCTGTTAAATACCAGCAGAACAATGCATATATAACTATGCGAGTTTTATTTTCTAAGACGAAGAAATTTTAAATCTGGTGATGCTCGGACTTTACTCGAGAGTAGTGCAGAATGTGATAAGATACACGATTCGGGCTTAGGGGTTTTGAGGATTTCAGGGCCTATTGGCGGCCGAATCTGAATTTTGGCCGATAGAAATTTTAATTTGGGTACTGAAGGACATCTCTGCTAAATTCTATGCAGATTTGCCGAACGGTGTGGAATTCAGATAAACAGCCATGTTTTAGGGGTTTTTTTTATGAGGGTGCAGCTGAGGGGAAACTAAGGGATACACCGACCCGCTGGTATCTATCGCCCTGGCACATCTACACGTGAGGTTGTGAAAGTGTGTGGATTTTTACCATTTACCGTTGTAACTATTGGGATTTAAGCTGTGGCCCTATTATTTTATTAGTGCAAAGTCTATAAAACGTATAAAAATTCACTACATGTCCCTGTGCTATTTTTCAATGTTGCGGATGAGTGTTTTTCGCGATAAGGCAGTGCGAAAGGGCACTTTTAAGCACTATGTCGAAGAGATCGGCTGTGATGTGTGATGTGCGTGGTGTCTTGAGAATAGTATTTATACCTCGTCTAAAGTGTATTTTCTTTTCGTAGATCAGCACACATGACTCACGTGAAGAAGATCCGTAAGAGAAAAGTGTATTTCAAGCACTCTTCAGCGCAGTTCAAGCTCTAGGTACATAGTCCTATTGAGCCTGATACATACCGGCATATTTTGTGAACAACCTCTTGTACATACTGTACACGCCCATGTACACATACTGTACACACTGTGGTAGTACATGCCACTCACTCATTTTCGGAAGAATCAAATAAAAATTATATGTCAACCATATAAAAAATATATATAATTTAACTATTCAAAATTGTTAACATGCTATACTTGAGACAGCACAATCTCGAAAAGTCACTAGCTTTTAGTAACATTTGTTACCAACATCTACAAAATCAGACCCGAACTTTCGGATTACAAACAGGAGGCTAAACAACGGTGGTAAAACACTAGCCTCCATTTAGCCAGTAGTCAAGCCCAACTCCCAGCTAGCCAACATCCAGATTTAGGCCACATCCAAAATAAACTTTACTTAAATAACATTACTCACAAAGCATAACAAGCGAAACCGCCTGTCTACATCGGTGTAACGTGAAAGAAAGAAAAAAAATTTTCTAACCAAACAGAAAGAGCAAACGAAAAGGGAAATAAAGTTTCCCGCGCAAGAATTTTAATGAGCAGAAGTTGGCTGCAGCAGTTTTTATAACGTTTCGAAGTCTCATTGGCGGGCGTTCAATGGCCGGCGTTAAAAACTTGGGGTAAGATACCTCAGAGATGACCATCTTAACTCCAAGTCACGCAAGTAACGCTAAGTAAGTCACGCCAAATACTAGTTGTGTAAGTTGCAATCTTAAATACAGGGTTTTACTTCTTTATGCTATCCATGTTAAGTGCGCCATGTCTATTGTAGACGGGGCCTTAGCGGGAGGTGGTAAAACCTGCCCTAAGTGCTCCGCCTTCCTGAAGCTATTTTTCACGCTCGAGGCCTGGGAACGCGTGAACTGTAAGGTCGAGCCTTGTTCACTCATCACTTGCCTCATTGCCTCTACGCGCAAAACACTCAGCCGACGTGTAGTATCTCCATCGCTTACTCGCGAGAACTTGGCTTTAAATTGTCACACTTTTTTTTTATACCACACTAATAAAGATAAAAGTATGATACGTGTCTAAGGACAACTCTTAAAAAAATTTGCATACAAAACTAATTCCGAAACCACCCGTTTAAGCCCTTGCCACGCAAAATGCCTCGGTTTTCAGTTACATGTCTTCCCGCCAAATGGCGCCACGAGGATAAAAAAAAAAGTGATTCCAGAGCTAACTATGGTCCGTTTCACCAGAGAACTGGCTGCGAAAACGCGTGGTATTTTTTTTTTTTTTTTTATAATACCTCAGCTTCTTCTATAGCACGCGTTATGTTCATTGTGCTGGTTCCAAGGTTGCCGCTACGGGCTCGCAGAACATAGCATAAATCAACAACTGTTACCTACACGGAAAAACCTAGATACTCGAATGTCCCAGGTGCTTCGCAATTTCCATCGAAACGGTTGCACGCTCTGCTCTAGATATCTACACAGTAAAAAAAAAAAAAAAAAAAGTGACGTGGAAGGGAGGTATCCTAGTACAATTAGTTACATTTGTGTACTTAAAATGTCAGGACTTCTGTAAAAATGGACACGATGTTTGTATTTTCACAAAAATGTTTGATAGGCAGCTGGCATCATCATTGCTGTCATGTATGGGAATTACAACCCGCTTCGAGGGTTCATGTAGGGGTGCTGGCTATAGTTTATTCACGGTAAAATGAGCACTTTAGAAATCCCTGATTGAGTTCTACTTGTATGCACGTTGTGTATTCTTCCGCGTTATGTTAGATTAACGTTGTCATGTGTCTCATCACTTTACTCGTCAATCATGTGAAACTGTGAAACTATTAGAAAAGTAAATATTTTACAAATTAGCTCATTTTTACACTTCGATGCATTAGGAAAAATAGGAAGCAAAAGAAATAATTTTAACTATCACAAATGGTTACCTAACACTTTTTATTCGATGTTAAGATACGGAACTACTTTCCACCTATCGTTACCAACTTTCCTGGGCGCATGCCACTCAGAGCACCAGTTAAAATATACGACGATATGACTTTTTCTAAGGTTGATTTTAAAAGTGTTCACTTTATCGTGAACAGCTTCTAGACATCTGGCATCATCATTCCTGTTTTAATTTTTGGGAATTACAAACTATTTTGAGAGTTCAAGAAGGGTTGCTGGCTACCTACACCTGAGCTCCGTAAATATAAAATACTGAATGTCTCCGTATTTTGTATAATATCTTCAGGTTTGAATAACTAAAAATACCGAATCTACATGAACCTTTCTTCGCCTCTGCAACCAGAAAATTATCGTTTCGGCCGCAGTTAGGATAACCACGTCTTTTAAAGCCCCTATCACACTGTCAAATTATACCATCAAATTGCGTCCAATACGTTTGGTCAAACAAGTTGGACAGTTATGGCGTCATCGAAACGGCATAAACGCCGCCATGTTTGCCTGAAAGATTTGGATGGATTCAGTCCCCACCAAACATTTGAAGATTGGACCGATTCTAAAATGTATTTGATGTTTTACGGTTTCAGCCAATCAGAATCGTGCACGACAAAAATGGACGTCGAGAAACTTTAAAATAACGAACGATTGCTGTAAACGAAGTAGGTTTTGAAGATAATTAATTTTTGTAGAATCTGTATGGGCATGAATGCTATTTTTAGTAAATATTGTACATAAAATTACCAGCTTAGATTTATTGCATTTCATTGCGCAGGAAACATCTCTGTTAAAAAAATTTGAATTTAGTAAAGAAATGGAAATAAATTGCGACATTCCTTACATTTCTTCCTGTAATGAACTGCACGGAAAAACAAAAGCAGTATCTCAATATGAAATAATTTTTAAAAATAATAAATCATATATTCTCCCAATAAAAAATTTTTTTACAGTGTGACACATTTTCAAACACATTCAAGATTATTTGATCAAATTAGTTGGAAGAAAAATTTTGATAGCTCTATTTTGTCTTAAAATTTTACTATCAAATATTGTTGAAGGCGAAAATTCGGCAGTGTGACAGTGGCTTAACACCATATTCCTACAAACATTAACAAAAATTATTGATATAACTAATGAGCTTACTTTCCTCTACCATGGGTGAAAGCGATTTTTAATGGCGTTCTTAAAAGCTTAGATGATAGGTAAGCCTTGGCGTCGGCAATAATATCATTACAGATGAAACCAGAAACGTATGCAACAGGAGCGAGACAGTCACAAATACACGTATGCCACACACGAGACTCGAACTCAGGAAATCACGTATCATAAGACATCGTTCGTGCAAACAAATGCTTTCCGGAGCTCGGATTCGGAACATCTACTTCAGATGTAATAAGTCTAATGTTATGAATTATCGGATTTACTAACCTGAAATAATCAATTAGAGGGCCATAATTTTGAAAATAAGTGCCTAAGCCATTCAAAACACGTAAGTTTACATGGTGTTTGTGTGAAGAGTTTGGTATAAAGCGTCTTATTCGTCCCTGAGATATAGCATTTTTTAAATATTTTATACTATTTTACTAAATTACCTGTAAAAGAAGGTTCTGTATACAATGGTTCTTATGGATAATATCAGCAATAAAGTTTGGATTAATTTGGTTAAATTGTTTATATATAGTATATGACAAACTTATCAAAATATTTATATGGCCTCCATTTTGAAAATCGTGCCTGATCCTACTTAAGTCATGCAAGTTTACAGAATCATTTGTGGCACTAATGGTATGCAAAATCGGGTAGAGATCAGTTTAATTGTTTCGGAGACATGGAAAAATGTTCAATTACCTCACCTAGGACTGCTTTGCAGAAAGGCCAGAAAAAGAGAATATCTGTATGAATAATAGTGATGCTTCAAATGAACACCGTTAGTGCTAGAATTTGGTTAAATTGTATTAATTGTTTAGTAGATATAACATACTAAGATACATTATTTATTCTAAAGCCATAAAAAAAGTCTTGCTGCGCCTAAAACATTATAGTTTATGTGCTCACATGCCCTACTATTATAGCACTACTTGTATACAAAATTTGGAGGGAATCTGTTGATTGGTCCTCAAGATATGACATAAAACCTCACTTTTTTTCATGTGACGATCTTCATAAATTGAGGACGAAATCGTTATGTATTAGCACATTCAATGTCTGTCATACATATAGTATACAATTAAAGATAAGTTAAAATGAGTTACGTAGTTTCGTAGATACATCACACTATAGGCCGTTCACGTTAAAATGAGCACTTTTGAAAGACCTGCTTAAGATCTACTTGTACACACGTTGTGTATTCCTCCGCCTTCTATAAAATTAACGTTGCCATGGGCCTTGTCACTTTATACATGTACCGGTCAAATTAAAATGTGTGAAATTATTAAAAAAGGAAATACTTTACAAATGTGCTCATTTTAGAGTTCGCTGTATTAAAAAACAGAAAGCGAAAGAAATAATGCTAAGTTATCACAAATGGTTACTTAACACATTTAATTCGACGTTAAGATATGGAACTACTTTCCATCTATTGTTTCCAACTTTACTGGGCGAAAGTCACATAGTGCGCTCATTAAAATATATGCGTGCAGGGGCAGTGACTCTTTTCGTAGGTTCGTTTCTAAAGTGCTAACTTGATCGTGACCAGCCTTTAAAGTAAAGTGTTGTTTAGCCTCCAATTCTGAAAATAAGTGCCCGGGGCACTTTAAACATAGAAATTATTATATTCACCAAATATGGTGTTAATCGATTGGTTGTTTTCCGAGATATGACATAAAAACTTTATTTTTATATGGGGCTACCTTACGAAATGGCAGAGAAATAAGGCTCTGTAAAGACAAATTTGATGGTTGTTATATATACTGCTAGAATACAAAGTTAAGTTGAAATTTGTTTCGTAGTTTCGTAGATATAACATACTGAGTAAAGATGTTTATGGAGGCGTAATTTTGGAAATAAGGGTCTGATCCACTCAAAACATATCAGTTTACATGGCCTGCCATAGTGTTACATGTTTGCCAAATTTGATGGCAATCTGTAATTTTTTTTCGTAGATATGACACAGAAATTTTTAATTTGTCATGTGATGCAATCATAGAAAATTACGGAGAAAAGAGACTTTGTGTGGTCAGATTTGATGGTTCCAATATATTTTACCAGCACACAAAGTTAAGTTGGAATTAATTACATAGTTTCGACGATATAGCATACTAAACTAAAATAGCGATACAGCGGCTAATTTTAACCCTTTCAGACCTACTAACTTACAGTCTCATGTGTTGCAAACGACAAATTTTCTGATGCCTGCTGTACTCACGCTGATACAAAACTAGTTCCGCTGCCACAACCAATGAGCTGTAAGCTTTGTATTTGACTATATAGGTTGTTCTCGGTAAAATGAGTACTTTTAATGGCCCTGCTTAAGATCTACTTCTATTCTCACTGCGTCTTCTTCCGCCTTATGTAAAATTTACATTGATTTGGCCTCTTTCTTCTTGCGTCGGTCAAGTGAAAGTGTGAAATTATTAAGAAAGTAAATAATTTACAAATCTGCTCATTTTTACACTTTTATGGATTAAAAAACAGAAAGCGAAAGAAATAATTTTAAGTTATCACAAATGGTTACTGAACACTTTTCATTCGACGTTAAGATATGGAACTACTTTCCATCCATCGGTACCAACTTTACTGGTCGAATGTCACTAAGTGCGCCCATTAAAATATATGCATGCAGGAGCTGTGACTGTTTTCTAAGGTTTATTTCTAAAGTGCTCTCTTCATCGTGTACAGCCTTTAGTAATATGATCCAATAATAACCTGGACTAAGACACACGGTTTACGAATCAGTAGATAATTTGCCATTGATCCTGTAGAGTACAACACCGGCCCAAAAAAAGTATCCATGTGCGTTATGTACACAATTGTGTACTCTGGGTATGAATGTGTTAACATAAGCAACTGGCCTACTTGAAAAAAAATCAGTTTATAACCTGTCACAGTACTACTTTTCTCCTACTCGCCCTCCCCCCCCCCTAGAAATGCAGGATTCAAATCCCCGGCGGTATCTCTCCCGGATTTTCACACGTGTGAATAGTGACAGTTAATGCCACTCGTCGGCGGGTTTTCTCGGAGATATACCGTTTCTCCCCACCATTGCATTCCGGCGCTCTCCATGCTCACCTCGCTTAGCCCTCATCGGCTCTCGAGACCTAGGCCGCGGTTACACGGGATGCGGGACTACTCCACTACAAACAAGTTCAGCTATTGAGAGGTTACATTGCCTTCGATCGAGTTCCGATCACAGTTGTTTCTCGTTCAAAGTGAACAGTTTACATAAGTGGTTTCGAACGACTTCTCTTCTTTGCTGCACTCCTATTGGCTGCTTCGAAGTAAACAAGCACTATAATAAATATTGATGTATTTGGAGGGAATTTCTGCACTTGTTGATTTAACTTAAGTTTAAGGTTGAATGTACTAATACCCACTCATTATGCCATTCCAGTAGAAGTGTAGGTTTCAGAACAATTAAAAAGCTCAGTTGTGATAAACGTTGGAGGCTATTATAATTAAATATCATTCATTTTAAGTTTCATGTTTGGTGAGGTTATAGTTTCCATTGATTTCATTCTGCTTTGGGTGTGTAACCTCGAAAGCACGTTCTGTTTTTAAACTTGTTCAGGCATGGCTACCGAATGTATTTAGCTGAATGTGGTTAACAGCACTCGTGTAGCCACGGCCCTCGATGTTATGAGCCACTCAAATTTCTCCAATCTCGACTGTACGCGACTTTCCGACCGTGTCAGGCTGGATCTCGGTCGGAACTCCAAAGAAGCTGGGGAGATGCACCAATACTGTCGTGCCTAGCGCAATCCAGACCCTCCCTCCTGGACCACTTCCCAGCAGGCGACGGTAGTTGGATTGTTGGAATCTAAGGTTACGCCGAGCGTTGGGGGGGGGGGGGGAGGGAGGGCTGAACTGCCGAGACGTTAGGACGTTCGTTTGCAGCACACGTCCTTTGTCCTGACCTTCAGACGAAGGACTGCTGTCTCTCCCCTTTCCAAGAGTCTTCAACCCCAGATTCCTGCCTCCTGGAGCTGTGTAGAATGCCCGCCTTAGAAAGGGGTCAAGTCAGAATACTAGTCTGATATGATAGGGACTTGTTTTTTCGTGCCAAGAGTGAGGGGTGTTTATGATTGAACAGCACATTTTTAACTCAACATTTTTTTTTTTTTAAGGCGAATCACAAACAGGCAGAAAATAGAATGTAGTCCATTTATGGTTACTTCCAACATTTCTGAAGCCCTGATGAAGTTATATTTTGTGGTTAGTTCTCCGCCTCATGCAAACAAAGCTTAACTAAGTCTAAAGGCTGTTCACGGAAAAGTGAGCACTTTTGAAAGCCCTGCTTAAGATCTACTTGTATACACGTTTTGTGTTCTTCCGCCTTATGTAAGATTAACACTGTCATGGGCCTCATCACTTTATTCATGCGTCGGACAAGAGAAACTGTGAAATTGTTAAGATAGTAAATATTTTACCAAATTTGCTGGTTTTTATACTTAGACGCATTAAAAGAACAGAAAGCGAAAGAAGTAATTTAGATTATCAGAAACGATTAGCCAACACTTTTATATTCGACGTTAAGATACGGCACTAACTCCCACCCATCGCAACAAACTTTACGGCGCGCATGTCACTCAGGCCGCCCGTTAAAGTATATGCCGGTAGTGGTAGTGACTTTTTTCTAAGGTTGATTCCAAAAGTGCTCACTTTATCGTGAACAGCTTGTAGATAACTATACCGAAGGGACAACACGCCGTATCTGTGTGCACTGCACTCCGTTTAGTAATATTTAGCATGGGAAGTACGAGCATTTCTTATTAGACATTACCAGCACACCTCTTTTCTTCCACTTTTTATTCGATAAAATTATAAATAAAATATTATAATTTATAAATAAAATATAAGTAAAAATCCAATTAAATCCAAACAAGACGTTTCAATAAAAGTACAAAACGCTTGTGATACCTGAGAAGTTTAATAATCAGCTAAACACGTCTTAAATGAGGTGATATTCCAAAGTTTTGATTCAAAACGTTTGAAAATACCGCGAGTCTATACAATGTATAAAACAGTCACCCTGTCGCGTGTGTCTGTGTATTCGGCTAAGGCTTCTAAACTACTTTGTGTATTCGGCTAAGGCTTCTAAACTACTTGATAGTTTTCGATGGGGTTTTCAACCACCTTCATTTACAGAATTTCTTGAGGAAGATTGAGTTACATAATACATAAATATATAATTTAAGGATATTAAATAAATTCGACGTTTTCTAATCAAGTGGGAAAAAGCCGCTTTTCGGGCGCTTACATGCCTCACGCTGACTAAACAATAAGAGGAACACCAAATTAATGCACTACAGAATTGTAGATCTCATAAAGGCCTTAAAAAAAAAAAAATGACAGCAAATGTTTATCTTTTAAGGGGATGACCCACGGTATTCAGTTACGAAGACTTTGTGAACAACACAGTATTAACCCTATGTTAGTTAAGTTACCTTGAGTATTTAGCGTATATACTTGCTGTAAACCTAAACAACGCCATATTTGTAAATCGCACCCGAGCGAGGCCGAGGCGGGTCGCTTGTAGACAATAAGTTGGAAAACGTGATACAAGCGACCCCAACATTTTCCGCGAAAAGTTACTGTAGGACATTTTGAATTTAATGCCGCCCTATGGATGGACATGTTTTTAAAACTAAAGTGTTAAGGTGTTAGTGGCATTACTTGTCCTGCATCTAACATACTTTTCCTCTTCGCCGAGGTATTAAAACTCATTCGGCAAGGAGGTGTGAATAACGGTTTTCAAAAGCCCACCCTTTTCTACGTACATATCTTAAGCACCATTCTTAACGGGACTTCCTAGTAAAAATTTTCCAGGGGCAGCGCTCTGCCGTGCGCGTGGGCAGGATCCGGTGGGCGGAGCCGAAACGGAGCGTCCTCGCCAAGGAGCGGGTAAGGGAGGAAACAAATTGTGCAGTCTTGGATGCGCACTGAATCATTCTACCTGCTGCGTCCAGCGGGGGCGGTTCACCGTTAGTATAGGCTATTCGCAGTAAAATGAGCACTTTTGGAAGCCCTCTTATTATATTTGGAATAACAGCAAATAAATTTATTTTATTTTAGCTTTAGACGTTAACTTCCGAGTGCGATGGAATGAATGCACTCACTGTGTTTATTACTTGCATGGCAATATTTACTTAAAAAGTTGGTTAAAGGACAAGAAATTGCTTAAAGGAAAAAGTAAATAGGGTTGAATAAAAACTTTCAAACCTAACTTCACCATTCCTCAAACACTATTAAGTCAAATTTTTTTTTCGAAATTTTAATGGAAATTGATCAAGACCAGGGACAATGCTGCGGTACAGTTTTTTTTATAGCGTGAAATATTACGATGTCCGAAAATTAAATGACAATATGGGACTAACAGATTGCTAGAAAATTAGAAAAACTCAGGGAAAATATGTTGCATTGTTACACTTTGGCTTTAAATAAATGGCATGTATTATTAGCGGGAAATATTTTTGCCTACAAGATCACTAATATTTCCAAAAATCGTGTTAGTCGTACTAAGCATCGGTTTCATTGATTATAGTTTGCTTAATTTTATACCCATACCAATTTTTCTTCGAAACGGATATTGCTAGTTATTAGTTATCCAAAAGTTAATTGTACATCACACATTAAAATATATTGCAATAATCACAAGCGCCCCTCCCTCCTCGCGATGCTGAAATACTGGCGTCCGTGGCATAGGATTTAGCATTCTTGCCTGTAAATCTACAGATCGTAAGTTCGAGTCTCGAGAACATTGGTAATGTTAGGTTTAGTTAGATTTTAGGCTATCTCTCAATAAGCCAGCCAGCAGAAAAGCGCGTACATTCAAAAATGCTAAGAATAAAAATTGCCGAAATTTTCACATTTCTTTCGATGTTATGTTGCACTTACCTGACCAGGATAATGGTTGAATCTTCTGAGTTTTCACTAACGATAATTTTATGAAAACTCTTGACATTTCAAAAATAACTTATATGTAGTAAGTATTACCTAAATTAAAAAATGCTCCATATCTAATAGATAAGTTATCTAATAGATAAGTAAAAAAATAACAATTTTAAAATTTAATCGACATGCTTACTGGTAATACGGAAAATTATCTATTTACCCATTGTATTGAACTGACATATATTTGTATGAAAATTATTACTGTTTTTAGTAGTCTGTTCGATTATTTATATTTTTTAGCCATCTGAGATTTAGTGGAATAAGAATAGTGTCTGTAGGTAGTTGGATTCTTCTCGATATTTGATTTTATGTGCAATACTTACACTTTTAGAATACATTTTTTACGTCGCGCAGCCTCCACATACGAACATTCGAAGATGCCTAATTTTGTGATATTCGACACATTTAATCAAATTTCCCATGCGCCGAAAAACTAAGCCAAAATTTTTCTGTATTGTGGTTTACTCTTAAATACTACCTAAAATTTGTTACAAATAGTTTGTATTTATTTTTATATTTTACAAAATTATGATTAAAATATCAAACCCTTGTTACTGATGCTTAATTTGGTGATAATGAACCTATTTTATGATAGTAGTCTCTTATTTAGCTGTGAACTAATTTATACACTACTCGTAAAGTAATTCAATGAAAAGGAAATCCATAAAATCATTTTTAAAAGAATTTTAAATATAAAACATAAATGTATTGAAATGCACATTTTAGTATCCTGTAATAATGTTTATTGCAATACGATACATTCCCGCAAAGATAAGGGGGAAAAAAAGTATTCAACTATGGATACAAGTAAACAAAATTAAATACTTTTTTTACACAAAAAAAAAGTATAATTTAAGAGATGGTAAGTTATGATTGAATTGTTGGTTGCTCATTTATGACATCCTGGCAACTGTTACATCAGCATTTGAAAATAAATTAACAGCAATAATTGATATTAATCTTCTAGATATATAATTGCAGTTTAAACTACACAACGAACATTGTATAAACAATTGATATAGTCAGTCTTCAGTTACGGAAGTTGGCAAGAATAACCTGCAATGGAAATTTGCTTATTCAGCTGAACCATAGGATATTCCGTATTTGAGAGTATTCTTCTATCGAAGAATTGAAAACTATCAACTAGGCCACATTTTATAAGCACTATCCACAAAGAATTCAACAAGAAAAATTTCAACATAATTATACACTATCAACCAAAAAGTAATTGGGCACCTGTCCACAATGTTTGCTCGGTGGTTGTCACCCCGTTAGAATATCGTAGGGCCACCTCTTGCGGCAATAGCAGCAGCCATCCTGTATAGCATGCTCTCTACGAGTGTTTGCAGGACATCCACGGGGATTTGTCGCCATTCCTCTGGCAACCATTCCACGAGTTGAGCAATGGATTTTGGCCGCGCCTGACGAGCCCTCACCCAGCGATCCAATTCTTCCCAAAGATGTTCTGTAGGGTTGAGGACCGGGACTCTGGGCGGGCCAGTCCAATCGGCCAACATTGTTGTCGGGTAACACGGGTCCATTCCGTAAAAACGCTACAATGTTGGAGGCATTTCATTATCCAGAATGTTACAATAGGCCTCTTTGTTCATGCTACCACGGACAAAAACCAGCGGTTCTACTCCAAAGGCCGTGAAACAGCCGCCCTATTTTTTGACAATTTTACGTTTCGGAGTTCTGCGATTTCTGTCGGTCAAGATTGGAGGTCGCCCAGAACGTGCAGCATTGGCACAATGTCCATCGACCTTCCACTTACGCAGGACGAATGCGACCGTTGATTTGGGCCTGTTTACCTTCCGTGCAATCGCCCGGCTAGACAGCCCACTGAGATGGCAGCCCACAACAATGCCCTATTCGAAGTCCGGTAGCTCTGTACCTCGGGCCAGCTCCTTGTCAACTGGTTCTATACCGGCCTGCAGCGTATGGCGGCCACACAAGTCAACTGGCGTACTCAATTACCTATCTTCCCGGGTGCCCAATTACTTTTAGGTTGATAGTGTATTACAATGATAAAAATTGTTGACCATTATTATTTCTACGTCCAAAGGCCAGGTAAAAGTAATACAATTTTAAAAACATTTAGGTCCATACAATACATATTAGGTTCATTTGTATGCATTATAACATGTTACTTAAAGTAACAAATATTAGATAATTTAATGCTTGCACTCCTGTACCATCAGAATAACAAAAATAATGTTACAAAAATAATGGTTTTAGTTTTTTATAATGGTGATCATTTCCTACGAATTTACGCCATATAATTTCCATTTTGATAGGCTTGTCACCCAGCTCTTTTTACAAACATTATCTCTTTATCTGTTATTACATTTATATAATATTGTTTTATATATATGCATAATTTTAAAAAGCGAGGCTTAAACGCAGTATGATAAATATAAACGTTACAAAGACTAAAGTATGATTTGTTCACATTTATAACGATATGAAGACACCTTGATGAAACAGCGGTTACATTGTATTTTTGTAATCCATACAGAATATATAAAAAAATATATATATACTCTAACAATTTATGAGATACAACACATTCTCAACCCTTATAGTATGACACAAAAATGTAACTGTTGTTATTTCTTTTTTTTTTTAAATATGTAAGTTACATTACACAGCTCTCTTCACAATGTAATTTTTGTGCAGATATGCGGACTTTCGAGTATAGGCATATTTCTGGGATGTCTGGTAAAAGGGAATCGTAGAAGAACGTTAGAAGCTTAGTAACGATTTTATTTTCCCAAAAGTCCTTATCTCTTTGAATTTTCAGAGATACCATACCTTCTGGAGTCCATACGACGAAATTGCATGTCTTCCGCCGTGAAATATGGAGGACTATCTGTACTTGGTGCATGTAGTTATGGCTCAGTTTTAACTGTGGCTTACCATCTTTCATTTCTAGGTACTTTATTTTACCTTTTGCAAGTGCATCTAATGGTGGCATATATATAGCAGAGGATGGGCACTTTACTTCAATTATTTGGTCATCGCCTATGAGTAGAGACTTGAAGAAATCGCGGATTCATTTTGGGACAAGCTAGAATTCCAAACACGTGTGTTTATATAACTTTATCGATTGGTCTACATGGTGTTTGACACCTCATCGATGACGCTGGCCCAATCGTTGCCTTCCACTGTGACAGCAGACAAGCAATGTACAGTTGACCTCGGCATATTTGCACATACATATCTGTAGAGTCTAGCTTGCAGATCATTGAACTCGCAAATTTTTCAGGTTTCTGCCTGTGAGGCCATCGGGTGGTGCTCCTAAAAAAGGATATTATTCGTCCACAACTAAACCACTTTTTTTAAATTATTATGTCTGGATTTTCTCTTTCAAACTGAGCAATCGCGACTGACTCTTTTTCGATTCCACACTATATTCAGGTTATTTGTAATTAACACTACAGCACGTAACATTTGACTACATCCTACATCCTCACGACCTACACTAAGAAATTTAGGGGTTGTGTTTTCCTGGGTGTATAGAGATGATTTTGATAAAGTACAACTGAAATAAGGGAAAACCAATTTTTGTTTTGTTTTGGAATGCTGAAACAGTATGAAGGATTTGTTTCGTCTGGGGTGAAATCTAATTCAAATAAAATACGCCATTTGGTTAGTGTATACATTTTTCCCCAGGCTTTTAATTTTGATACTTGAAACATTATCATTATATGTGTAATTATTAAAATTTTGACATTAAATAAAAATTCTGAGCACATTCCACATAACAAATAAAATAAATAAGATTTACCATGATACCGTTTATTCGTTATCAAAGGCCACTAGACGAAAGCATTCTATCTATATAACTGCTTATTATTTCTCTAAGTCCTGTCCATTGTGCGACCTGAATTCACACGCAAAACATCACACCAACCGTACGGCGAGAGCGCTAGCTCAAATACTGCCTGGTATAGATCTTTCAACATTTCATATTCCAGTTTTCTCCCTTCCAAAGTGTATAGCCTCTTACCCTCTCCCGCCTTTCGGACAACTCCCACCCTGTCTCCTCTGACCTAACGGTGACAATTGTACAGTCATGCCCTACAAAAAGTTGTCGCACGGACACAATACTCAGTAAAAATTACGCAAAAATGAATTTAAAACTAGATTTTCTTTTATTTTAATACTGAATCAAGAAATCAATTTTCTTGTCAAAGAGTAATCCATATTTTTAAATTATGTGGAAAGAAAACGTCAAAATGTAATACAAATATTTAATTTTTGTAATATGAGAATTACTCCATATTTTTTTCTATTTTAGTAGCTGCATGAAAACTTAACTTTGCACCGTAAACTAATATTTTTATTGAGGGGGGAAAAAACTTCCCTTACAGTTTGGCAACATCACAGTGTCGTCAGTCCCAAGACTGGTTGGATATAGCTATCCTTCTTCTGCTGGGAACTACCATAATGAAAACTGGATTCATACGGCACAAAGTTATATCTGGTTTCCAAATAAAACTTTTATAATAAGATGTCTTGAACGGAAAATTTTCAGCGTGTTGACTTCCAGCCCAAGAGAGCACCTCGTATACATCATTATCTTGAAAATGATGAGATATTTATTTGGTCATGCGCGCATTATTTTGCCAACAGTAATATCGATTATGAGTTGTAAATACATCATCTCGACTTCTTTGCATTTAGACTGCAATACGGATGGTTTCATTCTATAAAATTCCTAATCAGTACCTTCTAAGTTATTCCGTGCTAATAAAGCCATACAAATGTATAATGAATTCTTTTGGTAATTATATGCAATCAGTTTTCAATCATAATCTGGAAAAAGATACGCTACAACGTAATTATGTATTTTTTTTTGTATGTGAGAAGACTTTAGGTGACATTTTGACTCTTACCATTATATATATATATACCATTATATATATATATATATATATATATATATATATATATATATATATATATATATATATACATAGATGTTTTAACATTTTAGATACTTTTATTTTTCCTTAATAGGATTTTATGACAAAAATATGTTCTTCAAATACGGACGAAAATATTAAATATTTGTTAAAGTGGGGGTAAGGAGTGGGTTTTGTGAATAACTCATTACACATTGCAGAAACTGGTAAGTAAAATGACAAGCTCCGAAACACATGAACATTTAGCCACGAAACTCTTCATAAGATGTTGAGACAGAAAACTTTTCTTCTACTCTTGCAAACTTATTTCGGTGCATTTCTGCATGGTAGACATTCACTTACTCGCAGTAAAAACCAATTAGTCAACTCTAAGTTGTATTTAAAATTTAAAAAAATGTTAAATGTGAACGCGAATGCACTGTAGCCTATTTCATATTACGTTCCTGTGTGTATTGCCTATTTACAGCTAACTGAATGTATTTAAAGTTATTGATAGTTTATTCTTTCGAGACTCCTGTGAGAAGGTTATTTTGAACAGTTTTATGATATTTTGGATTGTTTTATATATACTATATTTTTAACTTCAACTGTTATCGGTCTTCATACTTTATAAAATATTTATTTTAAGGGTTTTCAGATTTTGCATAGTGTGCAATCATTTGAAAATAATGTTAGTAATTTTACATGTTACAGCGTCTCTAAAGAATTTCATTATAAATATACAAATTTTCTTTTACAATACATTTTAATGACTATTTTTCAACGAGGTTATTGTGAAAATTATATGAAATACAACATGTAAAGGAGCGAGGAAGAAATTGGTCATTGTCTTCATTCGGGACTCATGCCGGCATTCGCCAGGCGCGATATCGTGAAACATGAAAAATTCGAATCATGGTGACCATCCCGGGATTCTAACCGAACTCCTTTTTATTGCGAGCTCCAAGTTTCACTTTGCGCTACTTCATTCTAATGGTTGTAATATTCCCGCCTTCATTGCTGCCTGCTTGAACATTTAATCTGTCTTTAAACGTGTCTTCGTTCAAAAGAATTGTGTTGATGGACATCAAGAAAAACCAAAAACGGACCAATCCGTTCCCTGACCTGGCGGTGTGTACCGGCTGCCGACACCACATGGGATGTGGAAAAAGTACGCGCGCGCTGCCCCTGCCCTGCAGGTTTCTGCTGGACGATCTGTTTCCCCCCTGACCCTCGATAACTCTTCTTGCCCTCTTACACTGGTGTGTCACCTGCTTTGTCTCCCCCAGCGGAAGGAGGGGAGGGGCATAGACCGCGGCCACTCACCAGCCTCCTAGGAAGAGCTGGCAAGCAGAAACAATGTTTTACGTAAATTCACGCCATTTGAAATTTTAAGCTATAACACTAAATTTTTATTTAATGGTTTTTTTTTATCAAGCTTCTACCTATGCTCATATAGTCTCCTAAACATAAAAAACCTACAGGATGAAGTGTGTAAACTGTGCGAAAGTTGTCGATTCTCTGCCTTTTTGTCACTTAATTTTGATGTCTTTTTCTGTTCGTTTTATAACAATTCGACTATGGAGTAATAGGCACGTCTTTCAATTACATTATTTAAAAAAAGACACGGAAAACATGTATAGTGGGGGAAATGGCATGTATTTGTGTAGACACCTACATCACTACCTAAACTTTTACTAGGAAGTCCCCTTAAGGCGTATCCCACTAAAACTAATAAAGACCTGTGTATTTAGATATTACCTGTATAATTATAAATAAAGCCTGTTCACGATAAAATGAGCACTTTTGCAATCAACCTTAGAAAAAGTCACTGCCCCTTCCTGCAAATTTTTTACCGGGCGCACTGAGCGACATACGCCCAGTAAATTTGGCAATAATGGATGGGAAATAGTTCCATATATTAACGTCAAATAATTAGTGTTAGGTTACCGTTTGTGCAAACGGAAGCTAATTATTTTCCTCTCTGTTTTTCAATGCGTCTAAAGTATAAGAATGAGTAGATTTGTAACATATTTACTTTTCTAATAATTCCACAGTTTCACTTGACCGACGTATGAATAAGGTGATGAGGCCCATGGCAACGTTATTTTTACATAAGGTAGACGAATACACAACGTGCGTACAATTAGATATTAAGCAGTGCTTTCAAAAGTGCCCTTTTTATTGTGAACAGTCTATAGTAGTTCTCATCCAGTACGATCGAGTGCAGAAGTAGTTGCAGTATTATAGCCACCTTTTTGCATCCATGTTAGGTTGTACAGAATTCACTGTTGCAGCTTGCAGTATGGGTATTGCGCACAAAAAGAAACCAGAACATCAAATAAACGTACGTCTGTTTCGGGCTTGATAGCAGTCATGGACCATCCAAAGATGCGTTTTCTTACAGTGGACAAGACTGTAGGCGTTGCGTCATCGTATGGAGATAACTGTCAGTACACTGGTGCTAGAATAAGTGTTTGCAGTACCCTCCATGAGCGTCAAGACCAGACTTGTAAACTTACGATATGGAGTATTTGTGATGGCATGTACCCTGCACATGCTAATAGATAGATAATGTTGGTTTTGGGGCAAGGATGACAAATATGGCAGCCATGACCTCACAACATGATCACCAAGATGACGGACGGAAACAAGATTGCGACTAGAAACAAATAGCCCGACAAAGGTAAAGGTTAAGGGCACAAGATGGTGAAATCCCAGATAGTGGCCAGAAACAAAATGGCGAATTAAAGATGGCGGCTGATCCTCAGCCCCCAACCCTTGTCCTGGTACCTACAGTATCGACAGAGGTAGGTAGGCATTGATATTGTTCTGTATGTATAAGTCAACGAAATTAAGATCTGGCTATCGAGAGGGTCATGCTTGGGGTCATCCACGTCAAATCCAGTATACGGAGCAGCTCGCGTCCAGGTACAAGCCGTCCTGCTCGTGTCACTTCCTACACTCACAGCCACTGTTCACTGAATCCCCAACGACGATGCAGCACTTACACTCTGTCCGCTGTAAGACACCGCCGCTATCGGCAGGTCTATGCTTGATACCAATCCCGAAACGTGCATAGTGTTACGCGCTCGCTGCTTTATCCCGCGCAAGCGAGTGGAAGAGAAAGGACATAGCAGTTATACGATAGCGGCGTCAAGTCAACGTAATTTTTTAATGACAACCTAATGATAAACCAGGAACCGCGTATCTGTTACAAATAGTGAGGGGGCAGGATAATAATTTTTCCGCCCAACGCTGCTGATCTCGGTTGTATTGAGTTTCTGTGTTTATCTGAAGAATTTTCTAGTGGTTTGCTGCCCTAGTTTCTCTAAGCTCGACTCGGGGTGCGTTGAACTTTCTAGGTCAAGGCCAGTATGAGTACAAATAATGCGACGGGCCTCCGGGCCGAGAGCTGTCGAGTGGATGAGTGGCTGCGGCGTCGAGCGAAGGACGACGAGCGGGAAAAGAAACTAGCGGCGAGAGAAGTGACCAGTGTGAGGGAAATCTGCGACTGCGAGCATCGGCGAAGTGAAGGGTTTGGCTAGCAGGCTGGACTAGCGGACTGGATGCATGAGTGAAAAACATTACAAATTATGGCAACAGACAGACTGAAAGAGTGTTAATGATGAGTATGAGTTGATTTGCTATAGCCAAACAGAGACATTAAGAAGGACGTTGATTAGAGTTAAAATAGACATAAAATGTTGCACTTACCGAGATATAAAATGAGTAATAGTAGAAATGGATATATTAATGTTATAAATAATAGCTGTGTGAATAAATGTAAATCAAATTTAATTATGTTATTATATTAGGATCTCTATCTCTCATGAACTCTGGTGCGCCCCTCGAACGTCTTGTATCAATAAGTTTATTTACTTTCGTTTGTCTTTTCCTTTGTAATATTCATACTGTATGCAGCGGTAGTGCATTTTGCGACTTTCATATAGCTTCGTGTTATCTTAATTAACTTTTGCCTTAGGTTTGAAATGCTTCGCCATAAAGGTTTCAAGAGCAAATGTGTTCTCTGGAAAAGTAAAGCGACTTTAGAAGAGCATTGAAAAAGAAAATATGCAGCTTAAACGGGCTTTCAAATAGATTTTGATTTGTAAGCAGGTTGTAAAGTTTTATCTGCGTATACGCTCTAATCAAGTAGACAATTAGGTCGAAAGAGTTATTAAATTAAAAGTTCATGAATATATCAGCTTTAATACAAATAATACGCAAACTATTTCCAGCTAAGCAAACTAACTCCTATCGCTTTTCTCGGCATTCAGATGGAAATATTAAAAATAGTGTATAAAAAATGAATGCGCTTAAGAATGTGGGATTCACTTACGATGGAAACATTAATATGAGACTGATCATTGTAGCATACGCTGTGTACTACATATATCATACTTGTATGTAAATATTCACACTTCGGACTCTTTTCTGAGGCTGGGAAGTTTAATTTTTCCACCCTTGCAGTCTCATCAAGAGCTGATGGTTAAAATATATTTCCTGGCTGTTGAAATAAACCAAAAAAATATGACAATTAGGACAATATCAGCTTAGAGTCGAAATGTATTTTTCTCGAGAAAAATATTTAAAAAAACTCCCGAAAACAAAATAAAATTCTGAACATAACGTGTTAGTAAATGAAGAAGAAATATGAATATTCACTACGTAGAAAATATTTCAAATTTTTTCCTCCTGTAGGTTTTTACTTCCAACAGATTAATAGTGGATTTTAAGAGTAGCCGAAGTCCTTAACATGACCTGGTAAATAACAAAATTATTCTTTGCTTAGTGAAAATTCATTCGAGCTAACCAACTCATTTTCATAAGATTATTTCCATGTCCACATTTTAGAAGACTTACTAATATAATGCAGCAATAGAAACCCTCATGTGCAGCAAATGTTTTGAATTGAAAATGTTTTACCTTCTTGAAATGTAGTAATCTGTGAACTGCAAAATATGAAACGAAACGAAATAACTGCCTGCTACAAACATTATATATGTTGATACTGGTTTCACTATATATGCTTGGCTTTAGCAAAACAATGAAATAAGTAAAAATATTTTTTTAAATTCATATGTGTACATAAAATTCTTTATTTCTATATATGTAAAAACATAGTTGTTCTCTAAAATAATTACACGAATGATAACATTCATACAATCATACATTCATACTTTATAATATTTTTTATCTCGAAATCGGGTAAGTATTATTCGTATAAAAACAGTTAGTTTCATATAGATTTAGATTTTATTGTTTGGAGAGTTAACTGCGCACATTTGACTATAGGCTGTTCACGGTAAAGTGAGAACTTTTTAAGGCCCTTCCAACAGGCTTCAACAACTAATAAATATATCTTATTGCAGCATCGGGCATTATATTTTAAGGGTGGTGAAATGTATACGCTGTGTTTATTCGTCACAAAAAGCAGCAGGAAGATGGAAATAGGACGAAAGGAAAAATTTAGAAGGGCCTTAAAAAATGCTCACTTTATCGTGAACATCCTACATACATATTTTCACCGGAAAGTTCTGATTTAGTATTTGCTTTCATCATACGAAAATATAAAATATGACAAGCAGTCATATTGTGAACTGGCAGACATCGCAGATGTTGCGCAAAAAAAAAAAAATTAACTGGATGTTATTGTAGGCTTAGTCCATGGAAATGGGTCAGTTCTCGAGTCCGACAAATGTTTACTCAGAATTGTCGATGACTAAATGTTTTCAGTTTCGATACACGCGCGAGTTCGGCTTATCTTGGAATCCGATATTTCATTCTTGTCTGAAAGAAAACCAGCCGTGAAGTGTCGTGAAACATCACGTTGTATTTAATTTTTATCTCTGATTATTTCTGAAAGAGGTACTTCTGAGACAAACATCACACGCACTGTTAGAAGCTGTAAACAAACACGTAAACGATCAGAATTAATAAAATGTAAAAGCAGCCGAAATGCTGTGCCTTAATTTTAAAAAAAATAGCGTTTTTAACAGGCATATATTTCATACAAAATAAACTGTCAATAAAAATATATTATACGCCAACAGCAAAATCTTGCATCTGCTAGCATAACATTGTGCGATTTTTAAAAAGAAGCTTAAATACAACATATCCTCTCCATAGGTTAATATTAAATTAATTGCTTAATTTTACAGCGTGATTACTGACACTTTTTTTTTTTTCTATTCCTTTCCCTCCCAGCTGAAAATAAACTGTTCAAGCCATTAAAAAAAATATAGAACTAAATAAAATTGGTTCGGGTGAAATCTTTTGTTCGCTACACAACGGACGCTTTACGTCCTTCTTGCACCGAATTGCCTGAAAGAATATGGGTAAAAGTGACGCAGGAAAATACAATAAAACCAGCGATGTCCTGTTATCCAAGGAACGTTTCACGGGCGGGGGCAGTTTCGCGGTGACGATGATAAAAAAAAAAAAAAAAAGAAGACTCGATGTAATGTAACACCCAGGAGACCACACCCACGTCTGTAACTCGCAAACGTCACGAACTGGAAGCCGGGAATCGATGACGATACATTTACGACAACAAAAAAAAATTGCATCTGCGGGATCCTCCGGACGAGAAGAAATTGTATTCCTTGGTGATAAAAAAAAAAAGGTCATGCCGGAAACACGTAGCCCCAACAAGCACGGCACGGCCGCCACGACACACTTATAAATAGGGATAAGAAAAATTTCGCGAATTTATTTCATGACAAGACGGACGTCCAACATGTATGCGCTGAAGTCACCTTTCATAATGGGTCACAGATCATTAGACACGCCCTGGATGTATCTGATCCAATAGCAGACTTGCAAGGAAACAAGTAGCGAGTGCCATACTACCAGGTGTGGAGTATCGCTGACTACTCCCTGGGGCAGCGGCCAATGAACACACATCTGAGGCTCGAGAGTACACAGGTCTGTGGAGTCCAGCCTACAGGTCATTGAACTCGCGAAATTTTCCTATCCCTACTTATAAATGAACAGCCAATGAAATACAAGATAGATCTGACGTCAGCCCGACAATTCTGTCGTCCGACCAGCACTTTTCGATTAGAAATGATTCACATTCTTCGTCGTGTCGTGCGGCACAGAATGTGCAACCTCGGAAAATGAAATCGTATGATAATCTTTACCTACAATGGAAAATATGTATCTTAAAAGAAAGCAAATGATGAATATTATTGAATTTAACTCTTAAAAATAATCATTTTATCCTTTGTATGCATTAGCTATAAAACTTTGTCACCATCATGTATTCCGAATTTCCCGTCTGCCCACCGCCTTTGAAACCAGCGTAGTTAAAAAAAAAAGCGCCTTCTAAACGGATCCGAAAAATTCTACTTGTGTCGCGTAAGTAAACTGTCGGGTTGTAAATTCGAGCAGTCGCGTTGAAAATGGTCATGGTTGCGGTTCTTGTTGTGTCGTGCTGTGCTTGTCGGGGCTATGTGGTTTCGGCTTTAGTCGTTTGTCGTATTCTGGGGGTACAGCCGACATTTTGGGAGTTCATGAATCGCATCCTGCATATAGTCTACTCGCGGTCACTTCACGCTTCTCTGAAGTCCTGCTAGAGTCCTACTTCCAGGATATTCCTCCGCCTCGTGCAAACTAAGCTAAGCGAAGTTTAGTCAATTACGCCAAAGGACAACGCACCGAATTCGTGCGCGCTCAGATGTAGTTATATTTTGCACGAGAACTATTTCTTGCTAGGCGCTACCAAAACACATCTTCTGTCACGGTTATTATTCGTATTATTATAAATTTTGTTATTATAAATTATAAATAAAATACAGTTAAAACTTCAATTTAACGAAACATAAGATAACTGTATGTTAATAGTGGTATAAAACGCTGGTGATATATAGCATATTTAGGAAATACGCGTTATACATGGGATGATTTTTCAAAGGTAAAAATCAAAACGTCTATGGAAACCACGAATAAACTACAGCTGAAGTGTCGTTTAAAGGCAAGTGTAATTACCACGTAACTTAAAATATAATTATGTTTTATTGATATATATATATATGCATTATTTGATGGTATCTGAGGGTGATTGTTCATGTGTTAGGACTCTGCTAGAAAACGTTTCTGTGATATTACGGAAAAGCACTGGGAAAAAAAATGTATCAAGGCATCTTCATAATATTAAGAACATTTGTCATTTATTTATTTAGTCTCCATAAATTAAGCGTCAATTTCTGTGAATGCACGGACCATAGTAATTAAGGTTTATGTGTTTCCGGCTGTAAAGAACGATTATCAAAACAAAAGTTCTGGAATAGGCTAATAAACTCAGAGATAGAAGGCAAATAAACTACCATACTTTGGTTATTATGCGGAAAAGCGAATTTTTATTTATATTTTATTTATAATCATATACAATCTGGCGTTTCTAATCATGTGTTTCTTTATCAAACATTTGAATTCCACTGCAGTGACAGTTGAAAAATTGTAATATTAGAAGCATTTTGGATATATCTTACTAAACGCCCACTGTAATTTCGAGCAAACTGCCAAGAAAATTGGAAAAAATCAACATTTCCCTTAATAAGTTACCTCTAACTCATCTTTTTACAGATGTGTTTACTTCCAGATCATAACCAATTGTGACACGTAATTGTAACAGTTCTCTATAAATCCAATGGTTGAATTTTTCTACTGTCGTTTTCTTCTGACATAGTATCACTTCCGGAAGTATGCCATTCTTTCATTAACAGATTTTCGTACGCGTTCTGCTAGTAAAAATCTCCTCATACTTATTTCCAATTATTCTTTTTAATACCATGTTCTAACGTTTGTTTCTTTTTCCTTAAGGCAATCTACATCAATAACAGAACTACAACAGTAGCGTAAGTTCTTCCGCATATCATATGGCGCAATTTGTAACTATGAGTGATTTTTTCACAATTGGTATTTTCGTTGGTTTTTTTTTTTTACTGAAAATTAAGCGTGAGCGCCGTTCTATCATATAATATTACGAATGCCTGGTAATGTTCTCTATGAAATAGCAGAATGCCTTCAGATGACTACATTAAAAATAACTTCATAACTGACATTTGTGGACTTTATCCACACAGTTATGCCCAATAAGCTAATTTATCCAAGGCATTCGCTTTTGTAAGCATTAGTTATGAATATTATTCCGTTTAGTTTAAGATAAATAACTATATTAATTTAAGTCTGATATATTTTTGGAGTAAATCACTATTAATGTTTTAGTAACTTATATTTTTAAAATATTGACTGATTGGGAATAACAACGACACATTTAACTTATATTTGCAGTGAAATCACTTTGGCAAACTGAGACAGAATTGAATGTAACGAATTTTTATAGTTATTGAAATCTGCAAAACGTTAAAAAAAAAAAAAAAAAGAAAAAAAAAAAAAAAAAAGGAACTTCTATCGCCAAGAAGAAAGAGATTGAAACTGAAAACAGTCTGTAATTTCATTTAAAACTAAAAAGCCTGTTGCTACGAGCACAATGTGAAACATAAACACTTTCACTTACTGCGAAACTTTCCGTTTTATGCACTGCTCTGTAGCCGGTGGCATTATTGACATGCGAAGTTGTCCCGTGCCCTAAACAGCTTGCATTAAAATGCCTACTCTGGAAAAGTAATTTCAAGACTCTCGTGGTTGCGCTATTTTCCAGAGATCGTAATAGCTAATGGAATTAGCATATTCATTTCAAGATAACATCGCCGACGCAGAACTCCGACGAGAGAAATCCGAGCAGTTTGCACGCGCGAAGTTCGCTTGAGAGCACTTAGCAGAGAGTCGCTCGGTGTGGCTACGGCACACAGCATTCATGCATCTTCGTCAGTCTTCCCAGTTAAGAAACCTGTGACCAGCCAAGTCACTTTGTATAGTTAGTTCACGCATATAATAAATCATTTTTGAAAGTCCTAATTTATCACTTCTTTCATTCCGTCGATGTATCTTTCCGCCGTACGTCGTTGCCATTTCCCTGATACGCATATTGCATTGAATAAATGTCAATAGCTAATATTTTTATATACATAAGATGTTTTACTTCTGATCGGGGGACTCAAAGTCTCGTAATAAACTCACGCAAAGTCGTAATGATTGAGCGCGTCGAGTGCTTAAAAACGTCTGCGAATTAAAAATAATTCTTCTACATTTCAGCACATTAAATTTTTTTTCTGTGAGCTATAGTTAATAGCTAGAGACCTACAAAATTGGCGTTATTATTTGGAGACACGATATACTTAAGGCCACTGGTGAGTGAAAGCAGTATATTTATATAATTTATGCCATAACTTGTTTCACAGCGGATTTTTCAAAATTTTTGGCATCTCAAGACGCAAATAACAAATTTTTAGCACCTTCTTACGTTGTTAGGTATTCACTGCCGTTATTATTCTCAGATCCCTGATTGCAGATAAGAAAACAAAATTCTTTCTCTTCTTCCATTAGTGCTCCGAGAATAATGACGGCAGTGAATATCTGACAGCGTAAGAAGGTGTTAAAAGTTGTTATTTACATCTTGAGATGCCAGAAATTTTGAAAAATCCTCTGTGAAACAAGTTACGACACAAATTATATAAATATACTGCTTTCATGCGCCAATGGCCTCAAAACAAATGTACCTTTGCAATACGTTTGTAAATGGACAATAATTAATTTGATACGCCCTTGAAAACTCTGCACCAGTAAATGAACACTTCACAATCGTGTGACCCGATCACGTGCAGTTCAGTCAGAAAGGGCGTGACTTCTCATCTATGTAGCAGCCAATGGAGAAACGGCGCTGACTTGAGCATGTACAGTATAGTGCTGTGAAGTTTAACCTGATGCAAAATAATAACGCGAATTTTGAGGGTCCATAGTATTGCTTAAAAAAAAAAAAAAAAATTAAAATATTAGAAAACAAAATTTAAAAAAACCAATCAAAGGATCTAAATCTAAATAATTTTTGAATTTATATCATTTTTCTAATACAGATCTCAAAATGAAACTACATAAATACGTCACGCTCCAGTTCAAAATAATAATTCATCGAGAAATTTCTGAGGATCTTTGTTACGGGGTTCACAGGTATTTCATTTTTAACTTTTAAAATATAAACTAAAATCCAAACAGCCAACAGCTAAACCTTTTCTGCAGATGAATTAGTCATGAATTAAAAAAATTATTCAACACGCCATTCTTGTGGCTTTCAGAAATACTAAGCTAAAATCAAATGATGTTCAAAAATATTTTATTTTATTTGTATTACTAAAGATTTGAAAATAAAAAATGTATGTGTGCACTAAGGTAATTTTTATCAAGTTATACCTAATGAGTACGTCACGAAGACATAACATATCCTCGGTGTCTATAAGCTATTCACGGTAAAGTGAACACTTTTGAAAGCCTTCTCATTAAAAATAATAGTCAATAAATGTATTTTATTCTAGCCTTAGACGATAATTACCGAGTGTGGTGGAATATACACACTGTGTTTATTTCTAGTTGGCAATATTTATTTGATAAAGTGATTAAAGGATAAATAAGGCTGAAATGAAAAAGTAACTAGGTGTTCAAAAGTGCTCACTTTACCGTGAACAGCCTATGGGCAAAAAATCTGATCTACAACGACGTTAAAGCTATGCGAGATGATTCTGCGACAATTTGTCATTGGTTTATGCAGCGCGGATCTCACGCAAAACACGAGTTGGCGCAGGAATTCGAACCCTGGTTTCCCTCCCCCCCACCCCCCAACTCCTCAATAACCTTTATCTACTTAGGTGGTGGACATCAACTCTGCCCACTGGATACAACCTGTATTGATGGACTGCACTAAAATTGAAGGTATAAGAGGCTGGTTGGTTGCAAGGAGTGGTAGAACAAAGAGGATTGCAATTGGAAATGAGAAGAGTAATGGAAAATCAGGAACTCCACGAGTTGTGGTACACATTTGCAACAAGAGTTGGGGAAAGGCTTGAGGAGTTTGGCTGGGGGCAACTGGAGCATTCCGACGACCTATGACTGGGAGTGGCTCGGGTAAAGGCTTTAATGTTTAAAGCCAGGGCTTAGCCGATTGGCGAGGAGGCAGGTTGAACTGAGAAAACCGTCAGAAAGCAGTGTGGGACCAAGAAAGAAGGCACAAGGCACTAAGACAGAAGAGTTGAAAGTGCCGTGTGCTGTCTTATTCATCAGAGTACAGTTGCAGTTGGGGAGGATGGAGGGTGTGCCGGTCTTCGGACCGTTAAACCTGCCCAGTTGATAAGCACGTGACAGTTCCACATGCATGATGGCCCACGCGTGAATCACCAAGGCGAACACAAAATTACACCCGTGCATTATCGGATGCTCAATCTCAGAACCCCATTCCCTCCCCCCGTGTTTATTTATTTATTTATTTCGGTCCACTACTTCGACCCCTCACTGGACTCGCATTCCGGAGGACCCGGGTTCGGCCATCCTGATTTCGGTTTTCCATGGATTTTCCGAAATCACTCCAAGCGAATGCTGGAATGGATCCCTGAAAAGGGCCATTGCCGATTCCTTCCCATTCCTTCGCCAATCTCTCTTCCCTGTGCAACTTGCACCGTCTCTATAATACTACCTACCTGCTTCGACCCCTTGCATGTTACATTCGCAATGGGATATGGATGCCATCACAAGGTTTATAGAATTAAAACTCAGCATGACAGTTTTGCATACAAAAATATATGATTCTAAATATAAAGCATGTATATTACCATAAATCATGAATCCAAAACAAACATACATACGAGTAAAAGTATACACCATTCATATACAGTTTGAACAGGAACACGTAAGAAAATCGTTATCAAAATGAACACAAAAATCAAAGTATTCCTCCACAGCATACAAGGGTATTTAAGGCAAAAATTGTATTTCTATTTTTAATTTATTATTTTAAAAACTAGCCTGTCTGTTCTTTTTGCGCCGATATATGTCTAACTGCACTTCACCGCAACTGCACCATGGCGATTTCCAATCCACCTATTTAAAAATGGAAAATTTTTAATGAAATGGTAAGACATGCACTTATCGACTTTTCACCGTAAATGAGCACATTTGGAAGCCCTGTTTAAGGTTTACTAGTATACACTTTGTGTATTCTTCCGCCTTATATAAGATTAACATTGCCATGAGCCTCGTCACTTTATTCATGCGTCGGTCAAGTGAAACTGTGAAATTATTAGAGAAAAGTCAATAATTTACTAATATACTCATTTTTACATTTCAATGCATTAAAAAAAAACAGAAAGCGAACAAAATAATTTAAGTTATCAGAAATGGTTACCTTACATTTTTTATTCAAAGTTAATATACGGAACTACTTCCCAATCCATCGTTACCAACGTTACTGGGAGTATGTCACTCAGAGCGCCCGTTAAAATATATGCATGTAGGAGCAGTGACTCCTTTCTAAGGCTGATTTCAAAAGTGCTCACTCTATCGTGAACAGCCTTCAAATTCCTGAATTAGGAGTATGCCAGTCGACAATTACGTGCTGAAAATTGGTATTACCGTAAGAAAAAGTGGGGATCGCCCGGCTGTTTCAACTGCTCAATTGCCAGCGCGAATACAGCACACTTTCGCATACAATAAACATGGCGGACGTTGCTATGGTAGGAGATCTTACTTAGGATATTCCCGCCTCACGTGTCATTGCACGAAGCTGCTATCCCCTCTGTATCTGAGCCTAGTCGTTACGTGAGCTCAACACCTAGGTGGAAGCTCCTGCCAAATTGTTTTCAACTCAACACGGCATCCGTGCTGAATTATACAAAATGTTTAGTAAAAAAAAACACCAACAGCGTGCATTATGTGGTAAGGGCCGCGAATTGAACATTCTACAAGAGGGGACCCATATTCGGAAATACAATGTATTACAACCAGTGGCGTACGGTATAATGTTGCCAGGTAAGCTGTCGTTAGCTATATGCTGTACCCTGTTACTTGCTGGTTTACAATCAGTGGCGTGTGGTATAATGTCGCAAGGTAAGCTATCGTTAGCTATATGCCGTACCCTGTTACTTGCTGGTTTACAATCAGTGGCGTGTGGTGTAATGTTGCAAGGTAAGCTGTCGTTAGCTCTATGCTGTACCCTGTTGCTTGCTAGTTTACAATCAGTGCGTGTGGTATAATGTCGCAAGGTAAGCTGTCGTTAGCTATATGCTGTACCCTGTTGCTTGCTGGTTTACAATCAGTGGCGTGTGGTGTAATGTCCCAAGGTAAGCTATCGTTAGCTCTATGCTGTACCCTATTGCTTGCTAGTTTACAATCAGTGGCGTGTGGTGTAATGTCCCAAGGTAAGCTATCGTTAGCTCTATGCTGTACCCTATTGCTTGCTGGTTTACAATCAGTGGCGTGTGGTGTAATGTTGCAAGGTAAGCTGTCGTTAGCTCTATGCTGTACCCTGTTGCTTGCTAGTTTACAATCAGTGCGTGTGGTATAATGTCGCAAGGTAAGCTGTCGTTAGCTATATGCTGTACCCTGTTGCTTGCTGGTTTACAATCAGTGGCGTGTGGTGTAATGTTGCAAGGTAATCTGTCGTTAGCTATATGCTGTACCCTGTTGCTTGCTAGTTCACTCTTCCACCACTGAAACGTAGTTCAGCAGGTTACTTCACAGGACGTGTTTAATGGGTACCTTGCCTGCTCGCTGTGAATGGACAAAATGAGTTCAGTTTCCCCTAGGCTCCGCAGTGGTTATTTGTTTCTGCTCCGTGCACCGAGAATGTACAGCAGTGAGCAAGCACCAGCTAACCTTCAAATAATACACCACACGCGACTGATTACAACACTTCGACAAACGACGTGCGGTTGACTAAAAATTTAGGCCATGTGTCGCGTTAAAGAATGCTCTTTCGCGAGATCGCTCTTCTGACGTCACGCAGGCAACTGATTTCAAAATGCGTGAAATCGTGCTAAATTAAAATCACGGCCATAACTTAGCAATTGAAAGTATTTTGTACATGTACAAAATGTTTCACACTCACAAATAAACACGGCACTAAGGAAATAACTGTTAGGGCATGAAATACTATCATTATTTTTCTTTTCGTCCATTCACGTTGTGCTATAGCAATTGTATGCGCACAAATAAGAGCCTGGTAAAACTAAAACATTTTGTCAGAAATTCTTATCCATATATTTGTAAATACGTATTATGAAAATTATTTCGATGGCTAAAATAGTTACGAATGTTCACCTGCCCGTAAAAGCTACTATAACCTCACTCAAATGCTGAAATACTGTAAACAAATATGGCGCGTGGTCTTAAGAGCGCACGAGAGCGCCAGCGAGAGCATAAATTCTCTCTCTTTCTCTCCCTCTGTGCTCTCTGTCTGTCCTCTCTCTCTCTCTCTCTCTCTCTCTCTCTCTCTCTCTCTCTCCGACGAACTAAGAGGATCAGAGAGCGTTTTCTGTAACGTGAGTGAGAGCATGAGAGAGCGCTCTCTCGGCCAATCGAGACACCTCCACCAGCCCAACAAGAGCACGACATCCAACGCCCATACGCAAGCGGCATGTCAGTCGGTTCCGTAGTTGTGTACTGATAGGCTGGGTTCACGATAGTCCGCCGCATCCGTTAGTCGTCCGTCTGTCCAGCAGTCATCCGTCCGTCAGTTGAAAGCGATTCACAACAATCCGTTGTCTTCCAATCCTCCTCACCGTCGACGTCAAGAGCTGCCCAAATCTGGGGCAAGGTAGCACTCCCCGAGTGACGGGCTTTCCAGTCGGGAGGAATAAGTTCTCTTTGATCCCCGGACATGACATGAAACGACACCCTAAGATGGAGTGGCGCTGGAATGCAAGGGCGGGGGAGACGGGAGCACCCCGAGAAAAAACCCACTGGCAAACGGCATCGTCCAGCACGATTCCCACATGTGAAAATGCGGGAGTGAATCCCCCGGGTATCGAGCCGGGATCGCCGTGGTGGGAGGCGATCGCCCTAGCCACTGTGCCATCACTGCCGGCCTATGCATTTATGAGCAAATAATATTTTCAAACGCTGATCTTTGAAATGATTAATTAACCGCGAACGAGTTTTACAATTTTTTTAATGCGAATTTCGTTTGCTAGACTTCCATAATTGGTTCTCCTCCCTTTCAGTATCTCTTGGTCGGGAAACGCACCTTGCGAACGAAACCTCCCCCTTCGTGAACAGCTTGGCAGTCTGCGTGCTTCCGCACCGGCGCTGTTAGTTCGTCGATTCAGAAGCGAGATAGCTTCTCTCGGCGTTCGTGCTTCGCGCCGATATTTCGCCAAACGTCAGTTTCGTGCACGAACGAGTCTGCTGTTGCTAGCCGGTGGATCGAACAGGAGTTTTTCACAACCCCCTTCTTGCTCTCTCTTTGTGTATATCTCCCACACATGCACACAACCATACGCACTCCTCCTTAGGTCCCCAGTGACCCTGTAAAATGTTGCCTACAACCCTCTTTAAGGGGAACCCGTGGTAAACATTAAACTTCTCAAGGTCATATCCCGCCTTAAAGTAATAATATTGTCCGACGGTGATGGGGAAATAGCATAAACAAGCGTCGCATGTGTTCTGTTTCCTCGCAATTTTAAACAGCGACTACAATGTTTTAATACAGCAATCAGTTCATAAAGGTACAGAATAGCCACTATAGATTAATACACTATTTTACAGTGTTTTACTGCTTACACCACACTCACCAGACATATTTCAATCGAAAGAGCACCTCCGAAAAACGGGAATATGGACTCTTAATTGCAAAGTTTGGCAAAATGAAGACGAGAAAAAAAATTAATTTTTAGTGCCTGGAGGGAATCCTCAATGAACTTCAAACCCTCATATCTCGAAAACCACTATTCAGATTTTAATGATCGACATATCGTTGTCTTTCTATTAAAATTATCTACAACATGAGCAGTAAACGGATCCGCTTAACTAAGATAGTTTTAAGAAAAACTGAAAATTGTCAGAAATAAAAACAAAATAACATACCTAGCTAATGCCACACTCACCAGACGTATTTCGATTGAAAGAGCAACCCCAAAAACTATAGGAATATGCAATATTAATTTCATAGTCTGGGAAAATGAAGACGAAACTTATGACACTTTTCGTTATTACAATAATATAATGAATAAGTGGTAGAAATTTTAAAGTTCTTACTGAAGCAGTTCCTGAAATGATATAAAACTTATAAAAGAATTTTTTCCCCCCAGAAATCGCAACATGTAATCTTTATCTTTTTCAGTATCATTCGAATGTTATAGCAATCAATGCACTGAGTATTTGCAACGAACTTATCCGCTTCAATTCATAACAAAGCAAGGCTTTCTAGAGCAAATAATTCCTGATTTATTGCATTGAAACCGAACAAGTGCTCACGAACAAAAAAAAAAAAAGAAAAAAAAAATTGCTTGTGTTGTAACATAATAAAAAAAAGTATTGAAAATAGCCATAGTAAGTCAATATTTATGATATACAGTATACACCAAACTAAACAGAAATATCCACGTATTAATATACCAGAAATATTAAAAATTAGATTATTTTACCAAAATCACATTTTATACTACCCTTAACGTTTTTGGAGTTAATTTATGCCCAACGCTCTCTTAAATAAAATTCTTTTAAAAAAGTTTATCGATGCGCTGTGTTCAGTTTCCATAAGATAACTGAGGTATAGGACGATTTCTACCATTTATTTGATGTGTTACGGGTTCAAGTAATGTGTATCGTGCACTAAATTCAAGAAACCCATACATTTTAAAATCTTGCGCTACACTTTTTGGAGGAAAATAATATTATGTAACTAATTAAATTAGTTACGAGATATCCGTACCTGTATGCTGTTGGAGTTCCACAGTGCACAATAGTATTAAGCAATCGGAGTATTTGTATTTCACAGAGAATAAAATACTTACGATAAGTTAAAGTAGGTATTTTCTTTATAAAAGCAAAACAAAAAAATACTTGTTATTATGATGGTATGATTAAACTGTATCCATTGCCAACCATGAGAGTAAATAAAAATCGCCTACACACATAGCTCAGCAAGACAAAAAACGAAAAACCTTTTTACATCACCGAGACACCTATTAGTCAGCTCGGAAGACTGCCAGAGTCGTATATATACTCTCTGTTTTCCACTTCAGCTTAGTCTACTGCGATTGTTCAAGTCCAGTGTCTCACCTGAAGAAGAGGACAGATTCCAGGACCCGAAACGTCGTGAAGACTTTTAACTATTTTTTTTTAGTATTATCAATTTCTCGTCGTTTTGTGTCCTCTCCGTTGGTTTAACTATTTTTTTTCTGTTTTTTTTTTGTGGTCACTGTGTTGTTCGTAAAGTTGGATTATTTGGTTTTATAACCTGATAAATAATACTTTTTCCTGACTTGTGTTTCATTGTGGTTTTCGTGTGTGTTTTTGAGTCTTTATTGATCAGCTGTGTCCACTGATATTGTTTTTGAGTCTTTATTGATCAGCTGTGTCCACTGATATTGTTTTTGAGTCTTTATTGATCAGCTGTGTCCACTGATATTGTTTTTGAGTCTTTATTGATCAGCTGTGTCCACTGACATTGTTTTTGAGTCTTTATTGATCAGCTGTGCCCACTGATATTGTTTTTGAGTCTTTATTGATCAGCTGTGTCCACTGATATTGTTTTTTTGAGTCTTTATTGATCAGCTGTGTCCACTGATATTGTTTTTGAGTGTTTATTGATCAGCTGTGTCCACTGACATTGTTTTTGAGTCTTTATTGATCAGCTGTGTCCACTGACATTGTTTTTGAGTCTTTATTGATCAACTGTGCCCACTGATATTGTTTTTGAGTCTTTATTGATCAGCTGTGTCCACTGATATTGTTTTTTCACTGTTTTGTTCACTTGTGCTGTGTTTGCGTTTTCGTCATCGTGTTGACGTTTATTTTGGTTTGCCTTTGTTGTCTGTCATATTTTGTATTAATAAGTTCATCGGTCTTTTTCTCGTTTTCTATTGACAAGGACGCAACTTTTCCCAAATAATTGTCTGTGGTGTTGTAATTTTTTTTTTTCTTTTTCGAGTTTTTTCTTACTGAGTTATGTGCATGTGAGATTTTTATTTAGTATCATGATCGGCAATGGACCAGTCCACTCATACCATCAAAATAACATGGGCTCGCCATCGCCATTTAACTTGAAAAATAAAAAAGTAACTCGCCAAATCCTTTAAAATCCCTTTTTGTTCAGGGATAATTGGTGACGCGACTACGGTATTAGACTATGAAAAATAAAATTAATAAAAACTCAGACAAAGTCAGGTAAATAAAAACTTTGAGAGAGTATCAGATTTTCAAACATGTTTGAGGTAATCTAACCAACCTGACCAATGTTGCTAGCTGGAAATGTTAGTTGGTCATATTCCGTCAAACAGCTGTCTTTCAGTTTTACTGAGAAAAGTCAGAGGCAACGAGGCATGGAATATATATATATATATATATATATATATATATATATATATATATATATATATATATATATATATATATCTGTGTGTGTGTGTGTGTGTGTGAGAGTTTTCCAAGCAATAAGATATTTAAGATATTTTAGCAACGATTAGTACTGTAAAATACATAAAAATTCCTTCAGCTAACATGATACACCGCAATTAAATGTTCATTTCCATGGCATAATAAATAGATACACTGGGATTCATCCCTGTGGAGAAGTATCTTCTCACAGACTTGGCAAAAATTGCTGCTCTTCCTATTTTCCCATCTCCTTACTTGAATTCTCCTAAGACATTTTTTAACTGGGTGACGCTCTCCATTTCCTTTACATCTCCCTTCATCTGGCTATAAGTTTTTTTCCGTTATTTATAGCATTAAAACTTTCTAACATTTCTTCTTCCTTTTCCTCTCTCCCTTCCAACAGCCCTGTGATATTCTTCGATGCACCGTTTTCTCTGATATAACTCGAAGTGTAATTTTTCGTTCCCTTCTGTTTTCGTTAGTAATTTTGTTACCTGTAGGTCTATTTACCTTCACACTGCAGAAGGAAACATAAAGCCACTTTGGACTCAGCCTCGGGCACGACGCTTTGCAACATGGGCGGCGCTGATGTCTGGAGCTTCTTCCAACCTTCACACTGCAGAAGGCAACATAAAGCCACTTTAGACTCAGCCTCGGGCACGACGCTTTGCAACATGGGCGCTGATGTCTGGAGCTTCTTCCAACCTTCAGACTCCTACTCATCAAATAAAAACTAGTTGTAAAGTTTTAGCATAACAACGCATCTTAGTCTCAATTACTTTTCCTTCAGCACACAACATATATCAAACAATTTACAAAACAAACCAAACAAGGTATATTGAAAGGGAATTTACGTAATTAATTTTTCATCCACGGGGCCGCGGTGTTGTAGTGGGCAGCTACTCGCCTCCCACCTAGACAAGTTCGATTCCCGACGGGGTCGCTCCCGGGATTGTTGCACTTGGGAATCGTGTCGGACAATGCCGCTGGTCGACGGGTTGTTTTTTTGGGGATCTCCCGTTTCCCCCCTCCATTGCATTCCGGCGCTGCTCCGTACTCCCCTCACTTAATTATTATTGGCTCTCAAGACCTCGATGTTAAGACCTGCCCAAATCTCTCGACTTCACTCATTTTCCATTGAGCTCAGCAAATGCTATTTACGTGGAGAGCTTACAATTTTGCATTATAATTCGCGCTGTATAAGACTCACAGCCGCTAGCAAACATTCAACAGCCTGGTAGCTTCATTCCATGTGACCGTTGCTACAGTGGTTTATAGCTTAGCTTCATCCTATAACGAAAAATTGTAGAGTATCTACTTAGATATCTCGATGTGTCGCGTGTCAAATTTCTTCGTTGTAAATTATTTCATTTCCTCGATGTCAGTTCTAGAAACAACAAAATATATATGTATTCGTTTTACTGTATACTTATAGGCTGTTCACGGTAAAATGAGCACTTTTGAAATCCCTGCTTAAGATCGACTTGCATGCACGTTGTGTAGTCTTCCATCTTATGAAAAATTAACAATGCCGTGGGCCGCAGGTCTTTATCTATGCGTCTGTCAAGTGAAACTGCGAAATTATTTGGAAAGTAAATATTTTAAAAATCTGCTCATTTTTAGACTTCTGTGCATTAAAAAAGCAGAAAGGAAAAGAAACAATTTAAGTTATCACAAATGGTTCCCAAACACTTTTTATTCGACGTTAAGATATGTAACTACTTCCCAGCCTTCGTTGTCAACTTCACTGGGCGCCTGTCACTCAGTGCGCCAGTTAAAATATATGCAGGCAGGCCCAGTGATTTGATCGTGAACAGCCTTTAAATACGTAATGTCTAAAAGTTTGACGTTGTTGGACAACGGTATGAAATTGTTAAGCCTAGTACACACGGGCATCTTTCTTGAACAAGAAAGTGAGCACGTTATGTACACCTCGACTTGCATCGTTAGAACGGCCGCCGAGTATGCTGGTTGCTAGCACACAAGAGCTAGTATGCATACTAGCTAGTGCCATATAGAGACGATCCTATTTCTCGCCATCTTTCTTGTACAAGTCGAATGTAAACATAACACATGTTCTGTTGATGCTGACAATAAGCAGATATGTTAATGTTATTGATACGATAACATGTTTAAAAGTCCCACTAACATCAATAATTCTGTGTATTAATTAGAGATTTGTCTTATTTTCTGTGAGTGATTTTAAATTTTCTACATTTGTATATATTTAGTTCTTGAAATATGTCTGGGTGGATTAAATATTTTATTCTTTTTTTTTGGAAGATGCCATTGATAATGCACAAATTACCCCCACAACCCCAAAAACTGCTTCCTAATCATACATAGTTGACATCAACCATCCACTTTCTTGCTCACCAGCTAGTGCCGTGTGTACGGATCACACAATTCCGTATATACTAAGCTAGTAGGTACTTAGTGTTCAATTTCTTGTTCGCCTTTTTTTTTTTCTCTTTCTTGTAAAGGCTGTTCACCATAAAGTGCGCATTTTTTAATGGGTCTTAGAAAAAAGTCACTATCTCTGGACACATATTTTTTAATGGGCGCACTGAGTGACACTTTCCCAGTAAAGTTGGTAACGATGGAAGGAAAATCGTTCCATATATCAACGTCAAATAAAAAGTGCTAGGAAACCATTTATGATAACTTATATTATTTATTTCAGTTTCTGTTTTTTTTTTTTATTATTATTGTTTCGAAGTGTGAAAATTAGCAGATTTCAATCATATTTACTTTCCATTTTCACATTTTTACTTGATCGAACGCATGAATAAAGTGATGGAGCCAATACCAATGTTAATTTTACATAAGGCGGAAGAATACATAAAGTGCATACAAGTATATTTTAAGCAGAGCTTTCAAAAGTGCTCATTTTACCGTGAACAGCCTATACAAGAAAGATGCACGTGTGTACTAAGCATCTAAAGATGAAAAAAAAAAAAAATGTTGACGGCGTGTCGAGCGGGATGGGGCTGAATTTACGCATGCATGCATGCACGCACGATGTTATGCATAACACAATCTTCGTCTCTCTCTTTCTCGTCTTCCGCTGGGGAGGGCAGCTGCATCCTCTTGGGGAAGGACCCAACGCCGAGCGCTTCCCTTTCGTATGAGTCCTTCCGGATTTATCGCCCCCTCTCTCCCTGCGAACGAAGGAGCTCCGGAGGAGATTCAACAGCGCCCACCCTGTTGAAAATTTCCGTATATTTATGGAATGTTCTGCGGAAATGTACAGTGTATATACGGAAAGGCAATCCGTAAAGACGAAAAACGGAGTTAAGTCCGTAAATACAAAATTCGGAAAGTCTCCGTATTCCCTTTGGCTTCGAGTTACGGAGACGAACAATGCCGATTCTACACGACTCTTTCTTCGCCACTGTAACAAGAAAATTATCGTTTCTGCGGCAGTTAAGGTTATCCACGCGACTGCGACCTATTCCTTCAAACATAAAAAAAAATAGCATCAGGCGTCTGTAACATTTGGCAACACTAAAAATATACTGCATTTAATAGAAACTTAATTATTCCATTTGTCTTTTGAATACAAATATAAAAGTTACACCACAATTTTCAAGTGAGAGTTGTAGGCGGGAGAGGTTCAGTGAAATTTACGTAAAGTCCGTTTCAGAAAATCAATGTGTCCGTAATTTTACGGAGAGTTTACGGGCACTTCTGGGTAATTTTTTTGCCGGCACTTTTCCGTAAAATGAAGGAAATTGCTTTTAACAGTGTACAAAGTGGCGGTTCGTTCGCCCTGTCCACGAGTAAGGAATTGCTACCGTACGTACACGGTAAAAAAAAAAAAAAAAGCTGTTTGTATGCTTGCAAAAATATGTACTTGGAAAACAGATGCCAAAATTTTTCTATTCAAGACTACAGCAGAATTTTAACCACTCTTAATTTCTGTTTAAATTTTATTAAAAGACAGTTGGTGAACTATCTCTTTTATATCACCCATAATCAACTTTTACGTCCTGCGACCGTACACTGTTAATCTGAATCAGTGAGAATCTCGCCGTTTCAATCAGTCAACAGTACGTGGCTGATTCAACAGTCACTCCAATGAATTCAACTGATGAATCAGGGAGAAATGCCATATTTCCTTCACTTAATGATTCAGTGACTTTTCCCACTGATCCTTCAGTCATTTTTTCAGTGTTTTTTTTAATTGATGGATTCTTTAAACAGCGTGTAAAAATGGCCGTCAAACAACGTTTAAAAATGGCTGCTAAACAAAATGTATCAAGTGAAATAATAACGAATAAACTAATAACACCAATACAAAATACTTTCGAAAATGTGTTTCGTCTTTCAAAACGCCATTTTACAAGGTAATATGAACACAGCTTTTCATTCCGATTTTACGTCTTTCATTTCATTTTCATGTAATGATCCCAGTGCTCTGTTCGAAGGTTTAAACTGCATATAATGTGGTGAAGAGAATGCACTCATATATACTATTCGTTTTAACAATCCTAACGGTACGAATTAAACCCAAAAAAGATAAGTGAGGGCACGCAATTTAAATCTTCACGATTTCGATAAGAAATGAGACATGCATTTTCCTCCAAATTATTCAAAATTGCCGCGGTAGCGCAAATAGCTGCTCTGCCCCCCGCAGCTGAGGGTAAGGTAGCCGATTGGTAGTCGAGAAGTCGTGGGTTCGTGCCCCAACCCCTCCGCGGCATATATTCATTTCGTTTGTCGCACTGAAAATTTGTCAGCAAGTCGGTTTAACTTGAGCTCGTCAAAGTAATTTCAACACAATTACAACTGCAACGACAAAAAAAAAAAGAGATGGTAAAGTAATGGACTTTAAATCGAAGTGGAATAAAGTCGAAGTGGAATAAAGTCGAAGTGGAAAGGGTGCGTGAGGTTCAATCTCGGCCATCTCCACGAATTATTTACTTTTTTTTTCGAATTACGGAAAATTGCCCACTATAAATAGTAAACTTTCGTGATTATGTTTATTTCGCCACTGCATTCAATCAGCGAAATTGTTTCACGTCGTTAATTCGATCAGTGAAATGTTTTCACTGAAACTGTTTCTAAGTGGAACCATTTTCACTGATTCGAGTAGTTGAATTTCACTGCTAATCAGTGGTTTTCCACTGATTCGAATTTGGGGTGTATATGTATGCTATTTTAGCACCTGATGTAAAGTTTATTGGAAAACCTACATCCTGACAAGATTCACTATTTTCAGGACAGCTTTAGCCTGAAAGCCTTTAGAGGTCCTCGGAGGGTGGAATTCCCCGTATATATTGTTTGTTTGACTTGTTACTATCAGCTGTTCTGTCACTGCTCATTCCGTGTGGCTGGAATTGATATTCTTATGAGTAAGTGATAACTGTAGGTTTACGAACAATGCTTTTATGAACCAACAAAACTCAGTAATTGCATGTGAATACGTCCAAAAATAATACGACCTGTGATCTATTATAGGAGACATACTGCCCTTTGAAAACTGGAAGTTGAAAATAGTTATTATCAACATTTCATAAACTTTATGTTTTCTCGAGAACTGTTCTACCTGAAACTGTTACGCCAATGCAAAGTTTTCTGTTCCTTTGATGTACTACACACGATTATTACATCATAACAATCGACCAACACCCAAGGTCAACACATTGTTGTTGAGTAATAACATGGCATCCCCTTATTTCGTAATAACGGGCGATATAATTATCTATAAATTGTTCACATATGGCAGATATCTAATAAGTAGAGTCCTGAAGAATTTGCGGATTCATTTCGGGACAAGTTAGAGTTCAAATCACGTGCGTTTATACAACTGTAGCCATTGGTCCGTACGGTGTTTGGCATCTCCTGGAGAACGCTGGCCCAATCGCCGCCTTCTACTGTGACAGCAAACAACCAGTGTTCAGATTATATCGGCATATTTATACATAAGTCTGTAGAGGCTAACCTGCAGGTAATTTAACTCGCGAATTCTTCAGGTCTTTACTAATAAGGCCAGCGCTATTTATGAATGTGTTCGTTTATCTCACGCAGCAATTCCCAAATTTTCAAAGGTGTTTCTCCTACAGTAAATACATTAGGTCTTGGGTCTTATAATGTTTTCTATGTCATTTTCTATAACACCTCACAAAGTTTTTAAGGGGGCCGCGGTGGTTTAGTCGACAGATCGCTCGCCTCTCACCTAGGCGAACGCGGTTTGACTCCCAACGGGGTCGCTACCAGATTTTCGCGTGTGGGGAATCGTGCCGGACGATGCCGTTTGCCGGCATGTTTTCTCGGGGATCTCCCGTTTCCCCTCGCCCTTGCATTCCGGCGCTGCTCCATTCTCACCTTATTTCACCCTTATCGGCTCTAAAGACGATGTCAAGAGCCGCCCAAATCACTCCACTCTCAATAAAGTTTATACCTTTATAGGCTGTTCCCGCTAAAATGAGCACTTTGGAAAACCCAGCTGCTTGTATGCACGTTGTGTATTCACCCGCCTTATGTAAACCATGGGCCTCATCACTTTAGTCATGCGTCGGTCAAGTGAAGCTGTGATATTATTACAAATGTAAATATTTTACAAATCTGCTCATTTTTACTGGTCAATGCATTAAAAAAAAAACCACAGAAACCTAAATTAGTAAATTAATTTATCGCAAATGGTTACGTAACACTTTTTACTCGACTTTAAGATACGGAACTACTTTACATCCATCGTTACCAACTTTACTGGGCTGATATCGCTAAGTGCCCCCGTTAAAATGAATGCAGGCAGGGGCAGTGACTTTTTCTAAGGTTCATTTCAAAAGAGCTCACTTTAATCGCGAACAGCCTTTAGTTTAGAATAATCTTGTATACAGCAAGCCGCTGATGTTATGGAGGCACCGCATTTTATCGCATATCTAACTACGTATATTTCTATGAGTGACGCGGGACACCGAAACAATTGCGAGCTATCTCCTGGGACACGAGTAAAGTTTTATGATTGAATAACGAGGAACTTCTGATATCGATCACTGATAAAATTGTTTGCTGAATGTCCGCTAGTAATCTTTTGCCGAATGACAACCCAGCCAGCTGCCCCGAGAGCCCAGTGTCTTTCGAGTAGAGAAATTCTTTCGAATCTAGAGGAAATTGTAAGTTAATCAGACGACTATTAATCGGAGGACTGCCACTTTTCCTCAACAGAGTCTTTCTCATTCATATAAGTGGCTTAAAGCAGTGTTCACTATTTCAGGTAAAGTGTTTGAATGCGAGACTTCGCACGTACACTGTAAAAATAAAGTACCCTAATGTGGCACACTTGTAGAATTACATTACTCTGTAACGGCCAGCGGCGCGTGGCGATGTGTTGCAAGGTAAGTTGGCGTTAGCTCTGTGCTGTACCCTGTTGCTTGCTAGTTTACACTTCCACCAATAAAGCGTGGTTCGGAAAGTGACGCGACAGGGTGTGTGTAAGGGGTACAGACCTGAGAAATTCGCGGATTCATTTCGGGACACGTTAGATCTCAAAAACTTGTATTTTTGTATTACTTTTGCAACTGGCGTACGATCTATTTGGCACATTTTACAGAACTCTGAACCAATAACAAATAGCCAGGGAAATGTAATCCCAATGGCGGCCTCTCACAGTCGAAGAAAGCATCCAATAAGCAGCTGGTGCCTGCGTGCGTATACAAATGATCATGGAGTATAGCCTATAGGTCATTGACCTCGCGAATTTTTCTTGTCTCTAGTAATGGGTCCCACGCTGGCTCGTTGTGAGCGGGCGCAATACATTCAGTTTCCCTAGGCTTCGCAGTGGTTATTGGTTCCTGCTGTGCGCACTGAGAATGTACAGCAGTGAGCAAGCACCAGCTTCTCTTGCAACAATTCACCACACGCCACTGGTAAAGGCACCCAAGTCCACACTTTGGAAACTCACAGTATTTGTTCACTTAAGAATCGTGCACTGAATAATCGTGCCGTGATTGTACGCCAAAAATATTCTCGGTTAATATGAGATGTTTAATTAATACAGTTTAATTCCGTAGGTGATCATAAATGTTTCAACTATAAACTTTAAATAAGCAATAAATAAAAAATGTGCTATATAAATTAAAATTTTTGGGGAATGTAATTATACTATTGCGAAGCTTTTGTTCGAAAAGTGCAAACAATATTTTCACCGTGTAAATTACTCGAAATAGCTTGACTTATTATAATATAAATGTTTAAAAAGTTATTGCGAGTGCAAGGCACACCTTGAAGCGGTGGTATACATCATCGAACAGCCGTCACAAACGAAAATTTCATTCGTGAAACTTGCTGTTATCCTGCAAAGAAAAAAATAATTTTCTGCAGAAAGTAGAAAAAAAAATTGGGTTTCGCTGTGTTGGGGACACGGCCGTTTGTTTTGCGTGAATACGTCTACGTTGACGCGCTCGGACGCCTTGATGTTTATTTTACGTTCCCGACACCGCTTCACTCGATCATATGAGGTTTTATGGGTATCACTGGATTACTTTTGAGATGCTCTTTCCAACCGTGTACTATTTCTGTATTTCGACTTGGCTTTCTGACGAGTATAGGCCGACATTGTGTTAAGTTTTCTAAATTGTTTACATTAAAAGCATACAATTTCACTATAATCACGCCACACAAATGTTTTTATACGCGTAACGATTGATCAAGACAAGAGCTGTCGATTGAAACCTAAACGATCATCGTAGCTTCTCCTAATCAAAAGTTATACTACGCGGAAGTTATGAGACGTGGCGAAATGAACTCAAAATTGCGCCCCCCCCCCCCCCCAACATGCCCGATGCTTCGCAGTTCTCACTCAACGTAACATATTCCTTGATGCTTTGGCAATCGAGTGGTGTAATTGAATCTTGAATATAGACGATAGATTCGGAGCTGCAATGCCAAACTGTATCCCCCGATTTTGTTATAATCAGATTTTCTGGATTGCCTCCCCCTGTGGTTGCAAATTTAAAGAAGTGGTCACGTCAAAATCATATTCTGCAGAAAGTACTAAGCTGAAAAATTCAAAATGGACAAATTTTTGCTGAAGACAAATATTTTGCTCCGTATCATTGCACTTTCGCGTGCCTGCGTTTAGGCCATCAGCCATATTTACTGTTCGGCAGCAGAAACGACAAACGAGTAATTTCTTTCTTTTCATAAGAATAACCGCGCATGCGTAACGTGTAGAAAACTGCGATCGCATGTGTTATCTTTTGCGAATTAAGTCGGGATTAACTTGGCGCAAACCACGCTAAGGAATTAATTAAATAATTATTTATAATGTGGATCGTGCTCAAACACAAATGTCAATAGCTTGTACATGTTTCTCTTTGTAACCTAGCTTCCGTTTCAGGTAAATCACTGATTTTTATTTGTAGTTGTACTGATGATTCACGACAAGTTACATTTATTTTTATTTTTATTTTCTGTGCCATTCCTGGTAGCTGTAAAATGGAGAAAAAATGCTGGTATGATAAATCTACACATAGTATAAAACAAAGTCGCCTGGCCGCGTGTGTCTGTGTATTCTGCTAAGGCTTCTAAACTACTTGATGGATTTTGATGCAGGTTTCCACCATCATTTAGAGAATTTCTCGAGGAAGGTTTAGGTATATAATACATGAATACTTAATTTAAGGGTAGTATATAAACGTTGACTTTTTTAGCCAAGTGGGAAAAAGCCGCTTTTCGGGCGCTTACATGGCTTTCGCTGGCTAAACCATAAGAGATACACCAAATTAATGTACTACATAATTGTAGATTTCAACATGATCTACAAAAAAGTCAGCAACGGCATGTATTTATCTTTTAAGAATGACCCACAGTGCCCATTTTTAAACAACGCCATATTTGTAAATCACACACGCGCTAAGTCTGGGCGGGATCGCCAGTGTTATATATAATATTAATTGCAATGTAATTGTTAATTGATACGTCTGATAGTCTTTCTGTGCTGCAGGGTAAAATGAATATCCAAGGATCTGCATTTGCAATTTTCAAATAATTTTATCCTTAAAACTTTTAAAGCAAAGCGCACGCAGAGTGTTTGGGGGGGGTTTTTTCCTCAAGTCATCCCCGTTTACTCTCCCGTTTTCATTCCACTCCAAGTCAACATTATCTCATTTCTCGCCTTACCCACTCTTCGACCTGTCTCAGTGGCAGGTCTGTCCTGCGGCTGAGGCAGCTGACTCTAACCAGCGCCCGCCTCCGAACAACTCGACTCTACGGGTTGTTCACGGTAAAATGAGCACATTCGGGAAAACCTGCTTAAGATCTACTTCCATGCGCAGCGTTTTTGCATTTTTCATCGAATGTAGAATTAACATTTCCACGGACCTTATCACGTTATTCATGCGATGATCAAGTAAAAAAAAAATAACTAATTAATAGAATAGTAAATATTTGACAAATTCTCTCATTCCTAGACTAATATGCTTATAAAACCCGAAGAAAAATAATTTTGTTTAGTACTCACTTATAGTCTATTCGCGGTTTATTCAAAATTTTCGAATTAAAACTTGGAAAAATCACAACATGAATTATGTTCGATTGTTTCTTAACATACTTCTGTTAATATAAAAGTATCTTATTTTCGATTAAATTTAACTTTTACTTATTTGTTATATATCATTTATAATACTTAATTTATAATAAATGTAAATAAAATTAGGGAGAAAATGGAATTTTTGGTAATGCTTAGCAAGAAATAGTTCAAATTTAAAGTATTACTAAACTGAGATCACACATATGCAGTGTGTTGTTCCAGTGATGTAATTTTCTAAACTCGGCCAAGTTTAGTTTTCATGAGGCGGAGGAATATCCTGGAAGTGGAACTTAAGCAGAGCTTCAGAAAAGTTGTAAATAATGATGAATGGACTTTTAATTTAACGTCAAAACAGGAAACTTTACTGAACGCATGCCCAGATTTCATGTAATCTTGTGGCAAACTTGTAATATAACGTGTGGTTCAAGCTTGATTCAAACTAAATTTCTCATTACTGGCGCATACTTGCTGATGACAACCTTGCAGATGGCTGGAAATATGCTTGTAGGTTGCCAAGGCACACTGTTAAAAAAAAATTCTGGTAAACTTCCCAAACATTAACGGAAATTTCTAACCTATACAGTGTATGGAAATAATACCACATTACAGTCTGAAACTATGGGAATGTTTAGCATTGCTTCTATACAAAGTTAGGAACTTCCCTATGCATTAGACTCTTCAGCTATAGGAACGTTACCATGGCTGTATTGGAAAATAATTTACCATCCACGATTTATCACTGTATGTCTACACTTATATGGTACATTTAGAAATAGTTTCTTAGCGTGCAATTTTGTGTAACAGGTGCAACTAATTAAGCTTGCAACAAGCTTGAATGGTGGAGACTAGTTAGCTTGATTCAAACTTGTTAGATTGTATAGCATGCTCTGCTAAGTTTGATCCAAGCATGACTCAAGCTGATTATGCTGTTGGGGTAGGGACAGTAATATTTTGAAAATGTTGGTTTCAAACAAAGTGCTCAGTTTGAAGGAGTCGCAGTAATGGTCGTCGTGTGTGTGTGTGTTTCACGCGCGCAGACAGCAACTTCGTGCTGGGGAACGCGCAGGTGCCGACGCTCTACCCCATCGTCTACTGCTCGGACGGCTTCTGCGAGCTGACCGGGTTCGCGCGCGCGCAGATCATGCAGAAGGGCTGCGCGTGCAAGTTCCTCTACGGGCCCGACACCGCCGAAGAGCACAAGATGCAGGTCGAGAAGGCCTTGGAGTGCAAGACTGAGCTCAAGCTGGAGGTCATCTTCTACAAGAAGATTGGTGAGAGCAAACCCTCCTTCCCCGCCACAAGCATTAAAGCGGTTTTCGCAATAGAGCGTTGTGAAGCGTCGAGCATCAGCCAATCAGAGCCTTGACGCCAGCGTCGAGGACATTGCAGGAGCGACGAACACTGGTTTTGACGTTCATCGCCAGCGTCGGGGAATAAGAAGAATAACATTTATGTACTTCATAATAAACTGGCGAGAAACTGAAATTAAAAAAAAAAACTGAAAACGTACATAAACGGTTTGCAGATATACTAATGGAGTCCAAATTTATATTATCTTTACCATCCTTTAGGAAAACAAAAATGTATTTCCGATGCCTGAAGAGTCGTTCATGTTTTACAACATCGTTTTGAATTTTAATATAATATTTTTACTAAAGAAAAGTGTATATCACTAAAAAATAACAGTTTTATTAACTTAATGGCAAGAAACTTTACTGCATTTCGTTCGTTTTTAGCATTTCATTGCAAGCTTCCTTGCAGGGTACCATATGGCAGCACGGTGTGTGTCACCGGCGGCTGGCGTCAGAACATCGCTCTATTGTGAGAACCGCTTAAAGATGAGGTAGACCGACCTTGCTGGCTGCGCACAACCAATGGTTCTGGTTCGGAACTAGGATCATTCGATCTCGGATCGGGGGCGATGTTGGTGCAACCGAACCAAAGTGTTTTGGGACAACCAGAGAGAAAAGTTTACTGGCAGAGTAACGTTCTGGAACACCGCATTGCCGTTCTTGTTCCTCTTATGTACCGTAACCTGTCCCATTATGTGGTGTAGTGGTCAGACTACACGCCTCAAAACCAATGCGAACCGGGGTCGATTCCCGACGGAGGTTGCTCCCGGATTTTCGCACGTTAGAATCGTGCCGGATGATGCCATTGGTCGGCGGGTTTTCTTGGGGATCTTCCCCCCCCCCCCCCCGCACTTCCATTCCTGCGCTGCTCCATACTCAACTCACTTCACCCTCATCGCCTTTCAAGACTTCGATGTGAACTGCCGCTCAAACCTCTCTCCGCTCCACTCCTTGCCTTGGTACGTCATTGCAGGTATCTTCAGGATCTTTCAACAACGATGTGGGAGCCAGTAGTTTTTCCTTATACGTACCCTAACGAGATATGTTGTAGTGGAGGTCAGAGGTAGAGAAGTGACCTAAATGCATCTCAGGCCCCGGCCGAGCTCGTATGTGCCACCGTAGACTGTGCTGTCACGATACCGGGGTCCGAGGTTACCGTAACTCGGTCGTCTACACTCTAAATCTGAATCAGTGAGAATTTCACTGTTTCAATCAGTCAAACGTATCAGACTGATACATCAGTCACTTCAGTGAATTTAAATGATCAACAAGTAGAAAAATGCCACATTCTCTTTATTGATTTGTTCAATTAAATTTCCCACTGATTCAGCAGTTTTTTTTTTTTTTTTTTTTTTTCACTCAGTGGTTTATTATTTTCTCACTGAAACAATCAGAGGTTTTCCACTGATTCTAAGTGGAGCCATTTTCACTGATTAGAGTAGTTGAATTTCACTGCGAATCAGTGGTTTCCCAATAATTCGAATTTAGAGTGTAAGTCGTACAAAATTATTTGAGGTTCAGCAGACTTGGAGTCGACGGCTTGACGCAATGTTCGTGTTTTTCTTGAGCTTCGCGCTGAGAGAAAGGTTTTGCTGAATCAAACAAAGATCTGTTTTGTGCAACCAAATTATTTGTTTGTATAGGGGCAATGAATATTTTGTTTCTGAAACCAAATTATTTTGTTGCTCTCGTTTGGTTCCCCCAAACTGTAAATTTTGGTTTGTGCAACTAAAGGTTTGTTTGGCTACACGTACATTGAACAGTTTAAGCCGATAAAACAGATTTTTACAAGTTCGATCGAGTTACGAACCTAGATTACCGGGGTCCGAGCGCTATGTCTTATTAAGCTCAGCTACTGTGACAACTAATGACGGCGGAAAGATTTTAAAATAGATATAGTACAAATATTGGGCAACGCGTGAAAAAAAAAATTCAAGTTTTACATCTTTATTTGTCAGTTTCTTGTTGCATTCTTTTATTAATGTGTTTATACGATTGTTAAGCATTAATAAATGCACTAACAAACACGGTTACTATTCTAATTGCCAAAAAAAATACAAACAAACTCTCGAGATGTATTTTCGAACGAAGTCAGTCAAATGAGTGGCCAAACAAATATATACAGTTGATTCAACAAAATATTGAGAGTATAATTCTTTTTTTTTGGCCCAACGCAGAGATTTTGTTTATTCAAACATGTATTTTGTTAGACGAATAGTAGTAATTTTGTTACTTTTCAAATTTTGTTTGCTCAGCAACCTATTTTGGTAGGGAAACTAAATATATTTTGCCCTATACACGCAAATCGATTTTCTCTCATTGCGGACCAGCATTTAATGCTACAAGATTGGTTTCAGTCATCAAAGTAATCATGTGCAAGCGTATAGGCGGGGTAGTGAAGCTCCCCAACAGTCGTGGAGACTGGCGTTATGTAGTGATGTGAGGTATGCCTATCATGTTGTAGTATCTTTGACAAGTGGCTAGTTAAAACCGTTTATAGAGCGTGGATGAGTTCCCTAAAATCATAGCTTCTAGTCGTCAACTCCATTAAAGAAGAAAGGCCTTGTGGCCTTGCAAACTGTGATCCGGCCTTGAATATTGTCATAAGTGACCATATTATCGTGTGGTGCTTCTCGGGGAGTAAAGCTGGATTTACAATAACCCGACGGTCCGACAAAATAGCCCCGACACCGGCGAAAATTTTTCTTCAGCCAATCAGGATTAATGTCACCCCGACAAAATCGCGGCTCCGACAGCCCAACAAAAATATATTCTATTTCTATTTTCGTCGCGTGTCGGACCGGTCGGCCTCACTTGGCAGTAGAAATAAAATCATGAACATAACCTTACAAAACAAAATTTCTTGCGGATTCCAATACTGTGGTAAATTTCACACTTAAAAAAATATGTCATTTATATGTACATTCTGGTTATCTTGTAACAGAAAGGTAATGAATTGACGAAAATAAATATTTGTGGAAAAATAACTGCTCCAAAATCCAAAAATGCTTCGTTTACAAAGTTGTCAAAACAAAATAGTGTAAAATTATTTGTGATTTCTTCACACACCATAGCAAATTACTGGCCATTCTAGGATTTGCCGAAAGCCACGCAAAACTTTTCGGAGGGAAACTGTTGGGGTATTGCAGACATTTAACTAATTATGGTGGCGGAAATGGTCGGTCTGTAATGTCGTGTCTGACTGTCGGGACGACCTCGTCGTGGGATTGTAAATCCAGCATAAGAGAGGGCTTAAATACAGTACTCCTCACAGATTCTCATATTTTGTGATTGGCTGTCCAGGTGACCAATCAGAAACGGTGATCCTCCCAATTAGCTCCTGTGGTAGCCAATGACCATCGATCTCTTCTGCTTCGTTCATGCTGTGGTCAATCATGATATGTGCTCTGGTTTTGGTTCAACAATTTTTACCTGTGTTTGGAAAGAGATACCTAGTATGTGTGTGCGATGTGAAATAAACTCCCAGATTCAGCACATCTGGGCATATTTCAGTCAACTGGCCAAACGCAGCAGCCAGGAATTCCAAAGTGATGATAATTGCACTTAACTAAATTGTCGTATAATATCCAGTGTTCTTCTGATGACATGTTTTTTTTTTGCTTCTCGTCCAAATGTACGAACCTGTAAGGTTCATTAAATATATTTTTGTGAATTCGCAAATTCAGTAGGTATTATTACAAAAAATTCCCGCTCCATTCGCAAACGATTAACGGCGTAAATTACACCAACAAACAATGATCAATTAACTTTACACGTCAACAGCAATATCCATTAATGTTGCAGGTTTCAATTCGTAATACATCGCAATTACATGATAATGTGAATTTTTTTATTCCCATTTGAACGTAAATTCATACGGGGAGGTATATGAGAGTAATTTCGACACGGTAGTAAGTAATCTGTGGGGAGATGTGGGGACGCAAACTGATCGATAGAGCTATTATTTGCAAAACGTCATCAACGCTACCTCACAGGTCACTGCATCGATTTAATTAACTTCCGCGCTTTCATTCGCACCTGATGATGATACGTTTGCGGTTCGCGCAAACATAATTTGGCCGCTGCCTGAGAACCATTTCAGCACGTTCTTAGAATAATACCGGAGCTCACTGGTTTTTTTTACGTCAACTGGTTAAATCACGCACGTGATTGGATTATGTTTTGTTGTTATAGAGAAAAAAATAATTAATCCTGCATTTTTATAACAGAAATAAATGTTTACAATATCAATTACTATTTTTTAAGATTACAGTACTGAAATTTTTCGTCCGGTGTATAGCTAATTGCCCTATTTTAAAGGTTTGCTTGCAAAATATGCTCTCAAAAACATCCATAATGGATGTATGCTTAAATTCCGATTAAGAAACTACTTTTATTATTTGATATTTACATTTAAATAAATAAATTCTTTCCTAACATTTTACAGTGTTACCAAATATATGCATCTTTCTTTCACATGCAGTGTAAATCGTACTTTTATGGTAAATTCTGTAGTATTTTCAATGAATTTTGTATGTTTATATAGTTGGATGTAGCACTTTCTTTCTGTGTGAATTGGCATTACCGTGTTTACCATTTCAGTGACCCGAATCACCGATCCTGGTTTAGAGAGAAAATACTAGTATTGATTGCAAGCACTGGTGGCGGGAACTTGCGACCTATGTTAAATCGACGTGTTTCAACACTGAGAGAAAGTCGAACAAAATATTTGTTTGTATAGGGCCAAATATATATTTGGTTGCCCTACCAAAATAGATTATTGAGCAAAAAAAAATTTGAAAAACAACAAAATTACTTTTGTTCTTCTATCAAAATATATGATTCAATAAACAAAATCTCTGTGTTGGGCTAAAAAAAATTAGACTCTCAATATTTTGTTGAATCAACTGTATGTATTTGTTTGGCCACTCATTTGACTGCTTTCGTTCGAAAATACAGCTCAAAAGTGTGTTTGTATTTTTTATGACAATTAGGATAGTGACGGTGTTGTTAGTCCATATATTGTTTGTTGCGTAACAATCGTATAAAAATTGTGATAAAACAATGCAACAAGAAACTGACAAGTAAAGCTGTAAAACTTGAAATATTTGTTAGCACACGTTGCCCAATATGTGTAGTATATTTGTTTAAAAGTTTCCCCGCGTTATCATTTGTCGCATTAGCTGAGATTAAGGCGTAGCGCTCCGACGCAGGTGACTTAGGTTCGAAACTAGGTCGAACATGTAATTTGTTTTTATATCGGCCGAAACTGTTTAATGTACGTGTAGCCAAACAAACATTCAGTTGCACCAACCGAGTCGTACAGTCTGCAGCAACCGAATGAGAGAACAAAAAGAATAAATTGGTTTCGGCAACTAAATATTTCATTGCCCCCTTCCACAAACACATAGTTTGGTTGCACCAAACAAATCTCGTTTGATTCAAACCAAACGTTTTTTTCTCAGCGAACAGCTTATTTGAGTGGCGTGGTTTGTGCGATTGAGGATTTATTTTATTTTATCTTATTTTCCTTTGACGACAGGCACTCCGTTCTGGTGCCTGCTGGACATCGTGCCGATCAAGAACGAGAAGCGGGAGGTTGTGCTGTTCCTCGCCTCGCACAAAGACATCACCCACACCAAGATGGCAGAGCTGAGGATATGTGAGTTGTATGATAGTGGTGAGTTATAGCAGGCACGGCATTCGCTGCTTCTCTGGTTTCGTCGCTGTCCCCCCCCCCCCCTTCCACCACCCTGACCGGTTTTATTTTCCTTCGACTATCTCTCTTTCTTTCTCTCTCTCATCACTCTAGAGCATTGATTTTCAAAGTCGCCCCTCCCCCCCCCCCTTCCCAATGGGAGGCGCGACGACATGCTAAGGGAGGCGCGGGAGACAAAGTATAGACGCAAACTCGATATTGCCAGTGGTTTACGTTGTGCAATTTCTTCCCAAGAATTGTTAATCTTGTTGAAAAATATGCAAGCTCATCCGTCTCATCCATTGATTTGTTCGCCACCATTTGTGTCCAATAAGCATTAAAATTTATTGATTAAATAAAACCTTTGAGACTTTTATTCGTTTTTATTTTTCCCCTGTAGTAGTGAAATCGGGACACGAGGGGCGCGTAGTTATTTTTTTTTGCAGAAGGGGTGGCATGATAAACTAAACTAAAATAAAGTTTAGGAACCTCTGCTCTAGAGGATCGTTTCTTTAGAACTTGAAGTATGAAGGCGTAGTGTAGTGAAGACAGAGCCCGAACCCTCTTAAAACATGCTTGTTTTAGTCAACAGAATTAGGTTATCTTTATGATTAAACAACTACGTTATATCCTCCATAAAAAACACTTCTTGTCAAGAAAAATCTGATATTCATCACGAACGAATTTTCAACCTAACGAAATATGCGTTTTAGATGAATAAATTCCGCATGACAACAAAATAAGTCGTTATGACCGCTGTAAAAATTTGTTTGGCCACATACAAGAGTTTTGTCCACGCGGTCATTTCTCTCGATGCGTTCTAAGGCAGCGTGTGTATTTGAAAGTGCCCCTGTAACACACTCCAAATTAATTCACCACGTGATAGTTATTACTAGCTTTTTAAATGGCCTGTAGACCGAACGAATGTATTGTATCTTCTTGACATTGTCATTTCAAATACTTTTCTTCCACTGTACCAAGTAAGGTAACCTCAAATTCTGGCACATTTTGCGCTGTAAAACTACAGCAGAATTCTTGTGTGTTTGAGAGAAATTCTGAATTTTCGTGCAATTTAAGAATTTTTGTTTTTTTTTGTTTTGGTAGTTGAAGGAAACGAAGCTTTGAAATCTAGTATGTGTATCCTTGATCCTTCCCCATCCTTATTTCTAATTAAATTACATTTTCACGATACGACTTCGGGGTTTAAGTAACAATGTTTACACGAATATAAATTGGTGCTTTGAAAATATTTTGCTCCATATTAAATACTTTCAAATTCAATGCACGTCAGTCCGTATTTTTGGTTCCTCAAGTTTGTTTTTATGCATGTCGATGGAATTGCGCAGAACAAAAAAACACATAACCCGTTAATGTCATGCTGCCGGTTCCTCCATTATATCGAGAAATTCAATTTATCATCATCGCAAACGTTTTTCATCTGTTCGAGCAAAAAAAAAAATTACTCTGTTTCATTTTAAGTTATAATTGGTGGGTTGGCTCTGGCTAAACTAAATTTTTTTTGAAGATTTGAAAATCTGACGAAGACAATGGCAAATGTTATTTTCTCTTTCTCTTTTGCAAGTTATAGTGACTACAGTGTAGCAGGCCCGTAATCTACAACCGAATGATTGTGATTACTGTTTAGCTAACACTACAGAGTATTTAATTTTCACGATGTATGGTGGTCCTTAAACTATCCGTACTTGTAACTTGGCACGGTTTTAATATTTAAAGTTAGTCTCTTTCACACATTCTTACGAGTATTGTTATTGGCCAACTCAGCTCTCTCAAACAGGTGAATCTTTTACATTTACATTCTAAACATGTAAAAATGATGCAACAGAATTCTAAATGGCATAGTAGTAATTTTAAGTAGTGGCGTAAATAAGTATGATAATAAACTTTTGCAAGCTAGTGACTAGACACAAAACTAGAAAAATTATTTAAACTTTCCGTAAGTAAACATTTTGCAAATTTCATATGTCTGTGTGGAATTATTTATGATATTTTAAAATACTAAGCTCTTAAAGGCAGAGGAAGATTTTGCTCTAACGAAATGTGTCTCAGCAAAGAGGAGCGTTGAAGAGAATGTATACGATAATACATTTTGGAAATGTCTTTTACTGAAGTATCCAAAATGTAATTCTTTTGTTAGATGCCAAAGCGTCGTATGAGTGAAAGTATTTCACATGACGTCAACGAAAATTATTCAGTGAAAAATAATAGTTCTCGTTTCAGTAATTAATAATGCTATATATATATATATATATATATATATATATATATATATATATATATATATATATATATATATATATATATATATATATATATATATATATATTGCCAGGCAAGGTGACAACCGTGGTATTATCTGAGAACATAGACAATACTGAAGCTAACTAATTCTCCTCAACGAACAAAGCAATACAGGTCTATCATCCCACGATCAGAATACGAATTAGGATGAAACGGATAGCTACTCAAGTCTATACGTGTAGGAGGAACTCACCATCAAGACATCTGAGTAATATTTGTGTTTACCAAGAGGACTAGTCCAAGTGATTTCTGAAATGCGTTCGCTGAATGCCTCGCTTACTCTACCAGGGTTCACCACACTTATAGCTTGTTTTTAAATATTCTAGTTTTAGCAAATTGAAACACCATTTTTGAACAAGGCATTGTCCAGCCATTGTCCATTGTCTTCACGCTAATTTTGATATTTTTTAAACTTCAGTGCACACAATTACCGACCAAAATAATGCAAATGGCGAATGTTAAAAACGTACTTTTTCATTGATCTGATGTATGAGCAGAACCGTGGTCTATAGCTTATGTGAATAAACCGGTTAAGACAACCAAAGAAGAAGCAATGAAGGTTACTGCAGGAATTAATAGATGTTTTTAGCAATAGTATTCAAATACAAGACTGCAACAAGACTAGTATGCGGCCGAATAGGACTATTTATTTATTTTTATCTTTGCGAAATTATATTTCAGCCCAAAGTATAAAAAGCATATTTAGATATAGAAATAGGCCAACAGGAGGTCAAGTACTACGTTTTGTTCAAACTTCATCAAACGGAGAACGGGAAGTGGAGGCCATACAAGAGAAATATATGAACGCAGTAAGTCACATGCGGCCATCTGGATCCAATGGACTTGGGGAAAATTTTCGTGGTGGTCAAGTGAAGAGAGGCCAAGTTGTGTGTGTGACTCTCTTACCTCGTAGCTTCTGTCGCCCCTTTCCGACTCCAACTCTCAAGTTATGAAACAATATTTCACATCCCGGAAACTGGAAGACTGCAGAGGTGGTGGAAATGGGTTGGCCGGGTCGATAACTCTTCCAACATTCGGAAATATCGCCAGGATCCCTTACAGGGCAGACACATCTGAAGAATATCTGACGGCTGTCACTCTTCGACATTCAGGATATCTAGGGACATCCGAGATTACCAAAGTTACATTCAAAAGACTACCAAAATATATCCAAATGTCCTCCCGATATCCAAAAAGTGAATTAGATGTTTTGGATTTCCTATGTACATCTTTAGGTGTAGCCACTTACCTTAATTAACTGTCATTGGTGGTTTTGTAATATCTAATGGCTATCCAGAAACTGGTATCTACTACCGGATATACAAATGATACAATGTAGGACTTAGATGACTTTTATATATTGTGGATATAATTAGGATATCCAGTGGCTATCCTGTGCTATGTGGGATTTGACGAATGCCGATGCTCCGGAGACTAGTTAACCAGAATTAATAAGAGCCTCGTATTAATAAGTCTGCCATTTCATTGTCCACATTTCTAATGAAAGTAAAATTCCCATGAAGAGTCTGAAACAAACTTAGCATCAATGAATGCTTAGCAATCTTTAACTTTCCTTAACGAGAGTATAATGATCTAATATTAAATACGATTTAAAAAAAATTATTTCAAGAAGGGTTTGCAGATACCAAATATACTAAAAGAGATATATTAATTGATGAAAACAAAAAGTTTTTTTTAAAACAGTACATTTCTGTGAATGAATGGGCTTCACTGAAAAATCTAGAAGTGGTTTAACCCTGTTTACATGGCAAGATACATGTATCTGTACAAAACAAGAACCTTTAGAAAAGATGATAGCTTACATCCGGCTCTAGATACTTACTGAAATGTTCATTACTGTGAGTAGTGACTGTGAATGAGCTAAAAGTGTAATGAAACTACTAATGTCATGTGACACTTCATAACGTTAATTTATGTCTAAATATAAGACTGTTAGCTAAAGTGAGTGGAGGCTTAATTTCAGTGTTGTTTGGTACATCTGTATTTATTATTTCGTGAAAAAACACCATGTGCAAATAACATTTTTAAAACTAACATATTTACACAGACAAAATAAATACTTGATACCATATTACTTTAGTACACAGGTTTCATTTAATCAAAAATAACAAACAATAACAGCTTTCGTACTGTCTTTAGAGACATGGGGAATATTTGCCGTATATTTTGGTTTGTGCATTCCCCCTCCCCCTCCTGTTTCCATTTTTCACGTAGGGTAAAGGCTGTTCACGATAAAGTGAGCACTTTTGAAAATAACCTTTAAAAAAAGTCACTGCCCCTACCTGCATGTGTTTTAATTGGCACACTGAGTGACATTTGCTAGTAAAATTGGTAACGATGGATGGAAAATAGTTCCATATATTAATGTCGAATCAAATGTGTTAGATTACCATTTGTGACAACTTAAATTATTTATTTCGCTTTTTTTTAAGACATCGAAGTGTGAAAATGAGCAGATTTATATATTATGCACTTTCCTAAAAGATTTCACCGTTTTACTTGACCGACGCATGTATAAAGTGATGAGACCCACGGCAATGTTAATTTTACATAAGGCGGAAGAATACATAACGTGCATACAAGTATATCTTAAGCAGCGCTTTCAAAAGTGCTCATCTTACCGTTAACAGCCTATACTAAAAGGTGAAATTTTCTGGCTGGGTGGCCACATTTTCTCAGACACCTTGTGATTAGCAGGCTTGGGTGGCCACATTTTCTCAGACACCTTGTGATTAGCAGGCTTGGGTGGCCACATTTTCTCAGACACCTTGTGATTAGCAGGCTTTCCATAAGAGAGACACTACTTCTGGGGAACCATAGTACAACAATGTGGAAAACCAAAGCGTGCTCACGAGAAATGGTATTCGAAGGGAACTAGTGATGAAGAGATGTTCAAATATAAGGTCACAGTTGCCGAAAACAATGATTCGACACTTGGAAAAAATTTCTTTGTATGAACAAATAAAACACGCTGACTGAACTTTTAGAAGCATTTTGGAAATGGAATGTGGAAGTGAAAATTTTATAATAGTATATTAGATTATACAGAGTGTAATATATGATACAGTCAAAAAAAAACTAATGTGAAGTTTTGATTAAATACTTGAGTGAATTACAAAATCAGAACGTTCATGAAGTGCAAAAGAACAATTTTATTTTAAATTGTCCAGTATTAAGCGATTGCTGACTCCATCGGATTTCTGCTGACATGCAACAATTTTATTACGCTCATATTAAAATAATAAAACAAGAGGTAAAGCGTCATAATCAGTGTTTTTCATTATTTGAGCAAAGAAAACTACGCGAATGGGAGTCCGTGATTTTCCGCCGATGGCACGCCTCTTTATTGCTGCAATCCAAGCTTTCTTCTGAAACTTTATCGGTAGGAAACCTTAAGAGTGGGATGGACACCCCCCCCCCCACGCCCAAGGTCAAGAAGCGAGGGAGCGATACGGGCGACACTAACACGCACGCCTAGCGCCTCATCGCTCCTACGCGCAAACCGTGCAGTGTTTCCGTCGTAACGCTGCACTGTGCATAACTAAATCTGTAACAGTGGGACTTTATTACACGCTATGAAAGACACACAATATAATTACGCCCGCATCATTGTACTTTTCTCTTGCCGCTTAAGAAAGCTGCATAGGCAAGCTTAAAAAATGCGATGTGACCATTTTCAGGAATTTTTTTTCTGCAAGAAACACTTAATATGACAAAAGTACAAAAAAAATAGGGGCATAGATCGTTGTTTTTTGTATTTTCTGACAAAAATTCGTATTTGCAGAACATTTGTTTATACGCGTATTCGTGGAAACAGCTATTTCACAAGAAACACCCCACAACAAAACAGTATTGACTGCTCGTTTGTGGTTCGCGATCGAGGTTTAGTAAAATACTGAAAAGTCGTAATCTACGTATGAAGCTTCCTAAATGCGTCCCACCAAATGCTTACCGAGTCTGTCACTAGAGCGCAGCACGAGTCATTCTCACCCTCCTTATTAATAGTACATCTCGTGTATGGATATCTTCCAACTGCATTACAGCTATGTAGGCTCTCTAAGCTCAAACCGCTTTGTTTACCTCATATTTTCACAGGCATTAAATACCACAATAATAAATTGTTAAAACTGAGTAAAAACTTGTTTCACGCTGTCAGCGGTCACTATAAAATAATATTGCTAGAATTATACTTATACTAGAATATATATTTTTTGTGATTCATTACATTTAATTCAAAATTTCATTAAATTTTCTTTGTTCCATTAAAAGTTCTCATCTTGAAGACAACAAGTTCCTGAATATAGTTTGATATAAATTGTAACATTGAAGAACATAATTAATTCTTATTATTTATTCAAAGAGCAAGACAGCATCCCCCCCCCCCCCCAATTTCCTAATGGATTTCAAGGCCTGATCAAGAGTCCTTCGGGTTGCGTCCAGAAATCTGTGGCCCTGTCAAAACAAAATGCAACAAGAAAGTGTAAGCTGTTCGTTGTTGTAACATCAATGAAATCATATGTTTAAACGCATATGTAAAGGTACACACTGGCTGGCATGATCTCAGTTAAGGTGGCAGGACTGTTAGAAAATTCGCTTCATATCTTAAAGTCTTATTGAAATTAGAAGTTTAAATTTGTGGGCACTGAATGTGATTAAATTTTTTTTTTCGTGGAGTATTAACAAAGTATGTGGATCGGTAACAATTTCACAGATACGTAAGATCGGCGAAAGAATAAAGTGAACGAGCCCATGGCAGTGTTAATTTCACTTAATGACGTGAGGATAAAAACGGCGGGAAAACAGATCATCAGACCTTTCATGGGTGCGTGGTTAATTATGAACGTTCATTTCAAGAGAGACTAATATCCGTCCTACCAATTTTTAACGTGCAGTATTTCCCGGTCTGTAAATATGTGCTGACATAACACTGCCCCTCTGAAGTTCCGCGCAGAAGCACAGACACCAGCAAAGGTGCACGATGTGTGGAATTCACACACCGAACAGGTAACATCATGCTAAGGGGGAAGCATCCTTGCTATCTTGGATTTACATATTTTCCTCATTAACTTAATTTTAGGAGTCAATATCTAAAAACCAAACTAGTCATGACAAAGGGAACATTTTAACAGTTATTTCTAAATCCCACTTATTTTTCTTACATGATTAGTGTCACATCTGTAATCGTAATCAGACATTATCTAATTATTTAATAATTTCAGCCCCACATGGGAAAACACAGGTATATTTGAAACCTTACCAACTAAAAAAAAATTAGTTAAGTAGTCATCCATGTCATGTCTAAATTTGATTTTTTATTTCTGGTCATACGTAATCATTACGAAGATTTGTAAGAAAATTTGAAGATGGAGTGGATACTACCCCCTTAAACGCGATAGCGGAATCTGGGTCACCGCTCTCGTAAAATCATCCCCGGAGCTCACGTCTGAAACAAATATGCTCTTTGCATTCCCGCAATTCCCCGGGGACGGTAAACAGCGATTCCCGATACATTTGTAAAGCTTTTATTATACGTGAAAGCACGTACCAACAAACTAAAAATCGGGGGGGGGGGGGGGAGAGAGAGAGAGAGAGAGAAATGTTCTTTCCAAGTATCGTGGCACATTTGTTTTAACGCTAGGCGAAATAACGCATTGCGTCATTTTGAGATACGAGAATTCTGGTGCAGGATATTTCAAGAAAACAAGCATTTATGGCACACCATAATCGTTATTATTATGACATGAAATAGCGGGGTCTTCGCTAAAAGTCTTACAGGGGCGTTTTGCCAACGTAAAGACTGTGATAATGCATGTGAAACACATCAAGGACGCAGCATCGTCTTAATGTGAAGGGGTTTGGGGGAGCCAACACGCACGAATATAGATCATGAACCTCAGCTTTGCTTACAGTTAAAAAATATATATTATTAGTTACTTTGGAATTTTTTTTATTATGTACCACTCCAGTTTAAAAAATTTCTTATAGCTAGAGACATGCGAAATTCGTGTTATTTTCTGTCAGCACGCTAAAATTCACCGCTCTATACATGCTCGAGCCGGCGCCACTTCTTTATTGGCTTCTGTAGCAGTGAGGACACGTTTTCCCTTTCGACTTGATTGGACGTGATTGGGCCACCTTCTCGTTAGTTGTTTCCTATTGGTCCAAAGTCGTCCTGGGCTTCTCCTAACAAACAGTAGTCTAATGACAAAGGCAATGAAAAATATAAGTGTTTGAAGTCTCGTCTGTCAAATAATAACGCGAATTTGGCATGTTTCTACTTATAACACGATGCTGTTCATGGACATACCAAATTATGCTGAATATATCCCATCTGTTCACGGCAAAGTGAGCACTTTTGTGGCCCTAGTTAATTTTTATTTTCAGCTATTTTGTATCATTTAACTACCTCTTAAAATAAATATTGTAATCTAAGTAATAAACCCAATATATGTATTTTATTAGACTCGGAGGTTAACGTCTAAGGCTACAATGAAATATATTTATTGACTGTTATTCGAAATGAGAAGGCTTTCAAAAGTGCTCACTTTACTGTAAACAGCCTATACACGTTCATTACGTGCACGCGTTTCAGCGTGAACAGACATTGATGTGCGTATCTACACTGTAAATCTGAATCAGTGAGAATTTCACTGTTTCAATCAGTCAAACGTATCTGACTAACACATCAGTCACTTCAGTGAATTTAACTGATGAACTAGTGAAAAATTGACATATGTTTCCATTCACTGAATGATTCAGTGACATTTCCCACTGATTCGTCAGTCATTTTTTTTTTCACTGTTTACTTAGTGGTTTATGTTTTGAATGCTGGATCAGTGAAACATCTCAGCTACTTCCTCTCCGTCTCTATTTTTGACTGATGCATCAGTGAAATTGCGTGGAAAAATGGCCTCCGAACGTTGTTTAAAAATTGCCGTTAAATAACGTGCAGTAACAACGATTAAACGAATAAAACTAATACAAAATACTTTCTGAAATGTGTTTCGTCTTTCAAAACGCCATTTTACGAGTGAAAGTGAACACACAGCCTTTCATTCCGTTTGCACGTCTTCCATTTCGGCCGGTAAATTGCACAATATAAATAATAAACTATCGTAAATATGTTTATTTCACGCAATTATTTGGCTACATTCAATAAAAGAAACATCTAATTCGCCAATGCACTCGGCCGTCACTTATTCAATCAGTGAAATTGTTTCACGTCACTAATTAAATCAGTGAAATTATTTCACTGTAACAATCAGCGGTATCCTACTGACTCTAAGTAGAGCCATTTTCACTGATTGTAGTAGTTGAATTTCTCTGCGAATCAGTAGTTGCCCGCTGATTCGAATTTAGAGTGTAGGTTGCCCTTAGCGGTTCTCCTTTGTTCGTGCAAAATAGGCGAGGGTATACCACATTCACGGTTATATCCAAATCCTGCTAAAGTTCTACTTCCTAGATATTCCTCCGCCGCATGCGAACAAAGCTTAGAAAATCACACCAAAGGGCCAACGCGCCGCATTCGTGCGCAGTCGGTGTAATAATATTTTGCATGAGAACTACAGCATTTATTTTTAGGCATTGTCAACACACCTTTATTCTCCCTGTCTTTATACATATTAGTTATAAATGGAATATTGTAATTTATAAATAAAATATAAGTAAGGCCCAGTCCACAATCAACTTGCGGAACCGTCTGTCTACAATAGACGTTAACGTGAAAGAAAAAAAAAGAACCTTTTCTAAACAATTAGAAAGAGCAAACGTATGGGAAATAATTTTTCCCGCGCAGTAATTTTTGTATGCTTAAGTTGGTTACGGCAGTTTTTTTTATCACGTTTCACATTCTCACTCGCCGGCGTTAAAAACTAGGCGTAAGTTACCTCGGAGATGACCATCTTTACGCCAAGTCACGCAAGTAACGCCAAGTAAGTCACGCCAAACACCAGTTGTGGACGTTACCATCTCAAATACAGGTTTTTACTTCTTTATGCTATGCATGCCATGTGCGCCATGTCGATTATGGACGGGGCCTGAAAGTTAAAGTGTGAAGAAACCGCGAACAGTCTATAGACGGCGCCCTTGATTTTGCCGCTGAATGCCACGTGTCTATAGGCTGATCACGGTAAACTGAGCACTTTTGAAAGGCCTGCTTAAGATCCACTAGTATTCACGTAGTGTGTTCTGCCGCCTTATGTAAAACTAACATTGCCAAGGACCTCGTCATTTTTATTCAAGCGTCGGTCAAGTGAAACTGTGAAATTATTAGAGAAGTAAGCATTCTATAAATGTGCTAATTTTTACACACTGATGGATTAAAAAACAGAAAATGAAATAAATCATTTAAATGTTCACAAATGGTCACCTAACACTTTTTATTAGACGTTAAGATATGGAACTACATTTCATCCACCGTTGCCAACTTTACCGGGCGCATAGCACTCCGTGCGCCCATTGAAGTATATGCAGGCATGGGCAGTGACTTTTTTTTTCTAAGGTTGATTTCAAAAGTGCTCACTTTATCGTGGTGAACAGTCTTTATCTAGGATGACGGGAGAGCTCGCCCCCAACAGAGGTTTTTTTTTTTTTATGAAAACGCGTTGAATTTCGTTCCACTTCGGATCAGCCACGTGCAGCGGCATCGACCAATTAACCTGCTTCGACATCGCATCTCTCGTCGCGCTCATCGCTTTGCCTACGTGCACACACTCGAAGCTGATTTGCCACCGAACTTGCTCTACAGTGGCTTAGTTTCTCCCGACGTCTGCGTTACCTTGTGACGCTGATGCTCTCTGCCACCCTCCGGGTCGTACTTACGCAACCCCTTGCCTGTATAATCCATTCACGCTTATTTCGCTTTTTTTTTTTTCTGAAGCCCTGCTAAAGTTCTACTTCCAAGATATTCTTCCGCCTCTTGCGATCAAAGCTTAAGAAAATTACACCAAAGGACACTGCCACCGAATTCGTGAGCACTCAGTTGTGATAATAGTATGCGTGAGAACTATTTTCTAACTACCCTATAACTAAGTGTTAAGTGAAAGCCCGGTGGGTAGGGCAAGATTGTATTGCATCTCAGGGATAGACCCCTTACGCCTTCAAGGAAAGGAAGAGAGGGATTGGTCAGCCATGGCCTGCAACTGGGGCCATGACTACCTCCCTAAGTGTACGTATAGCTAAGCTATCACTCCCTAAGTGTACGTATAGCTAAGCTATCACTCCCTAAGTGTACGTATAGCTAAGCTATCACTAGAAGAGACTGCGGAAAACTGGCATAGACGCCGTAAAAACCCAGTCGACAGGATAGAATTCAAAATATTCATGCATCAATCAGAAATACTATGGGAGACAGTGTGTGTGTGTGTGTGTGTAACATGCTCGTTTTAGTAGAAATGATGTGAGAACTATTTCTAACTAAGCGCTACCAACACACAACTTTTCTCACTGTTTGTGCTCATATTTAGTGTACAACTGAAATGGGGCAGCGGTGGCGCCTACCACCATTGCGATCCGGGTTCGATACTCGGCGACTTCACTCCCGGATTTTCGCATAGTGGGATCGTGCTGAACGATACCGCTTGCCTGCGGGTTTTCTCGGGGTGCTGTCATTTCCCCCGCCCATGCATTCTAGCGCCCTGCCTGGCGATGACGGGCACGTACGGGTCCCAGCTGGAAAGTCCGTCACTCGATGAGTGTTGCCTCGCCCTGGGTTCACTCCCCGCTCGAGTTTTTTTAATTACTGTATCTCTTATTTATACACTTCCTCCTTGTGGAATAGTTGGCAACACGGTTGCCAACTATTGATTTTATGCAACAAATGTTAGCTCACCTACTCCTTTCAAAGTTAATGGGATCAATTTTTTGCTGTAGCAAATATATATATATTTTCGCCTTCCCCCATTAAAATATGATTTTTAACAAAAAGAACTGCGCAAAGCGCTATATTAATAACAGCCTGCTTATCGCTAGCAAAAGCACCAACATCGAAACATTTATAAGCCAAAATATGTTGCGGATTAATACCAACTGGGGTCTTGGTTTCAGTATAATTTACATATTCTGTTTCGAATTCTAAATTAACTAATTTAGCGCATACATCTACTTCATAGACTTTTGTTGAAACGTTGTCATAATTGTCCATTGTCGCCCAAGGATACTGTTTTCTGAAAAGTTGGTCTTGTATTTAACCGATGATGCAGGCCCGTCAGTTATGTCATACCCCGTAGCATCTCCTATAGCTGCAGCATCACCTTCAGAGGAATGTTCTGAAAGGGCAATAGACGCCACTTGGAGTAGTGATTCAGACTTTGAAGAGTGGCATTCCAGCAGACTTTCTGGTTTTCGTAGCGATAAACAGTAGCTATGCTTTATACAGTGGAGGTGACTAAAAGAGAGAGTGTTGTAATGAATATATATATATATATATATATATGCTAGGTTGGATAAATAATTATTTACTATTTTGTTCAGGTGTTATTATATTTTAGTAATGTAATTTGTTATTGTCACTAACCAATGTTGAGTTATTTGGTAGTTGTGAACAATAGTGGTTGATTAATTTTGACTGGTTTGTGTTTTGATTATTTATTACATATTAGAGCCCACCTCCATTTTACAAATGAATATTTAGTGTTTTCCTTTCTGTTTATGGTTAGAAAAAGTGTTCTTACCGGACCTAACTTAACCTAACCTAATCTAAGGTGACCTAACCTAACCTAACGAGAAATAATATACTTTTATTTTAACAGAAGTATAAAACGCTTCTAATACATTGCATATTTAGGAAATAACTAAGTACGTCATACATGGGGTGATTTTTCAAAGGTTCTATTCAAAAAGTGTGAAAAAACCGCGAACGTGCTATAGTCATATTTAATTGGACCTTTTCCACTGCGTATGCAAAAATTAACAAACGGAAGAGAACTGAAAAATTAACAGATAATTAAATAAAACAGATAATGAACAAGAAATTAACAGCATACACCTCTCAAAGAATAAAATTCGAAATAGGCATTGAGTAAACCGCGTTGTGATGAAGAAGCTGTTAATAATGAACAACTTTTTCACTATAAACAAGAATATTATTATTATTATCTATTTCGTTTATATATCGAAACCAAATAGGATGTCAAAATAGCAAGGTTCTAATGAGGAAAAACCATACCCTAGAGCACCCAGACGATATTGCCATCGCAACACACGAGGAAAAATAATCGAAGGGTCAAAGTGTATAACAGAAAATCAGATTCCAAATAACCTGTTGTCCCGAGGCAGAACATCGACATAAAACAGTACAATTACAAATGAGACAAGAAAAGCAACAAAAGAATATTGTAACTCGCAAACTGAGATCTGTTCAAATCCTCGGATAATAATATCAGTATATAAACTGAGACTTGGGAATTCATTGTAGGATAAATACTTCTAAGAAAGCTATGTTGATACCTTCAAAATTCTCACGTTGCGCATCATAACAAATTCTTGCATCTCAGAACTTCATTATAAAATGCCGGGAACATTTCCTGTCGATGATTGTCACATCAGAGCGTAATAGGGAATCAATTTACCAGTGTACGCTATTCGCAGTATTATCATACTTTTTGAATCAAAACTTTGAAAAATGAGCCTCTATATGACGTGTTTTGTTGTTTCCTAAATGCCATATATAACAAGAGTGTCATACTTCTGTTACCATGAAAGTATATTATTTTTGGTTTATTTTAACTTTTATTCATATTTTATTTATACGCTATAATACTTAATTTATAATTAATACGGATAAAGATTAAAATATAATAGTTTGGTTAGCAATCCTTAGAAGAAATGGTTCGCATATAAACAATTATTATATTGAATGCGGTCAAATTCGGTGCTCTGTCCCTTCAGTGTAGTTTTCTAGAAATAGTTACGCTTTGTTTACATATGGCGGAGGAATATCTTGGAAGTAGAACTTCAGAAGGGCTTCAGAGAAGTTGGACGAAACCATTAGAAGACTCAGCCATAAGCAGAGAGGCGTGTTAACCTGAAAGGGAGGAGTTTCGAAACTAGAATTCAAACTGTTACTATGTAGATGCGCGTCCAAGGTCAAGAAGCGAGGGAGCGATAGGGGCGACACTAACACGCACGCCTAGTGCCTCATCGCTCCTACGCGCAAGGCGTGCAGTGTTTCCGTCGTAACGCTTTACTGTGTAAACTAGACCTGTAACACTCGGGTTTTATTACACGCGTTGAAAGTGCACAGATCAAACTATCTGCTTATAATCGTTATTTTCCCTTACCGCTTGAAGAAACTTCATAGGCAAGCTTTAAAAGTGTGATATTTGACCACTTTCATTATTTATTTTTCTCCATTAATACACTTAATATGATAAAAGTAAAAAGATAGCGACATAGACAATAGTTTTTTTTTTTTTTTTATCCTTTTTAGAAAAACTTCGTATTTGCAGAACATGTATTTACCGAGACACGCGTTTAGGCGCAAATAACGATTTCACAGAAAACGTTTCAGTGCATAGGACAAAGCCGCGCAGATGTACAACTACGGGACATCATGAAAAGAGTGGATTCCGAACCATATGACAATGTTTGGGGTTTCACTGGATATGGATACCGTGCTTTTTTCTTCGCTACGCTATTACGCCTAGTTAGCGAACGTATTCACGGAGTATGCAAATTCCCGTCCTTAGATATCGGTCGAATGCGCTCCTTATAATTTTTATACATTTTGCCTATACAAAAAAAAAAACGTTCTGTGTAATTTTTGCTTGGCTTAACATAATCTGGCAAATGTTAAGCAAGGTGTATAAAGGATGATGTATGACTCCATTACAACTGCGCCCTCCCCCCCCCCCCCATCACACCCCTTCGCCATCACTGACTCTGTAATTCGCTACTCGCCTCTCTCTATTTTTGCAGGCCTGAAAATAGAGACTTAAATTCGTTCTTCGTAAAAGTCTTCTCTGGGGTTTCCTGTTGCCATGTTTTCGTCTTCCTGACAGCACTACCGCCATATCTCCAAAAAAAGGCGCTCCACCCCCAACAAGTTTTTTACTGCACGGAACAAATGAAAGTCTGACGAGGTCGTATCCAGGACTCTCGGAGGACAACAGAACACGGTAGAAATAAAGACTGCCATCCGTTGCGTCTCATTTATGCGTCTATAGACTGCACGCTAGTCGTAAACATTTCGTGCTTTTGTGACTATTGTGATTTTTGCAAAAGTGCAGTTTCTTTTTTCTATTACTAACGAGCGGACAGCCAGGAACTCATCTGCAGGCTAAATGAGGTACGGTTTACTAGCAGACGACCGTCCGACAAACGACGATTCACACCGAACACGAACGAGATGCACAAACAAGCACGGTCCAGATGCACGGTCCAGATTACGGACTCTGTATTCCTGGAATCAATAACTGGAAATCCTGTCCAAATTAAAAACCTCCTTTACCTGAGATTACTTTCCAGGCAATATTTACAAAAAAATATATATTATAGGAACTTTTAAGTGTTTTCTTCGCTAACTACATGTTTCACGTTTATTCGACAAGACGAAGGTAAAGTTATTTCATAAATATATTTCTGAATGATTTGTTGTGTTGAATTTTTAACGGTTTTTTTTTAAACCTGCTGAACAAATTTCGCAAGCAGGTAAGTCATCAAATCGAACACATTTAGTAAGTCTTTTATTTTAGCGCACTAATTTATCTTCACGCAATTAACACATCAAGATTCGTATCTACAGCGTTATTAAAGTAAGTACTGTGATAAAAATTGAACTAACTAGGCCTAGTCGTTTTCGTGTTCTCCTTCAACGATTTTCCGTATAAAAATCGTAACAAACACAGAGAACTGGGTAGGCATTTCTGTCCTGACGATTAGTGGCAGTTGGGGAAATGTACGTCTGTGAGGCATTTATCTAGCTAAACCTTGCCATATAAAAATCGCAACAAACACAGAGAACTGGGTAGGCATTTCTGTCCTGACGATTAGGGGCAGTTGGGGAAATGTACGTCTGTGAGACATTTATCTAGCTAAACCTTGCCATAGGAAATTTTGTATGGACCATAAATTCAAATAACCTGCAATTTTTACAAATGGAAATAGGAATTATGCAGAATTTTCACAACTAAAATTTATGTAGATCTTCTGTACTGATTGCACTTGAAATATAACACGTCTCCTACGGTCGTCGCTTTGCTCGTGAAATGCTTAAATGGGCGCTCTTATAAGAAATCTTAATTTATATACCAAATATGAATTTCAAATGCGAAACTGAAGGCTGTTTCATTTTTTCCCATATTCAAATGGTTTCTAGAGAATATATTATATCATATTCTTCGTTGTTGTGCATATGTCCTAAATTTTTGTAAGTTAATTTTGTTGCCCAATAAATATTTCTTAAGTCTTAAATTGAATCAATAAAAAAACTTCGATAATTTTTTACAACATTTTGAGCTAACCATGTTGTTTATTTTATGAGCTATGACTAGTTATGTTTAACTTATCGATGGTCTTCGGAGCATATTTCTTAATAACGGCGACGGTGTGACATAATATTAACATTCTATCCCCCCCCCTTTTTTGTCACATTTTACTCCCTTTGCATGACCGCTTTGCTTGAGCCGTTTGTGCATGAAACTGTATTCCATATCCACATTGTCATTAGACTGTAGCAAAAATGTGTTCCATTTATGTTGAGTATCACGGTAATTTATCGTAGACGTTTATAAAAGTAGAAGTGGGAAATTCACAAGTTCGTCTGCATACAAGCTAGACTTTAAGGCGGTTGCTTACATAGCACTTGAACTGCTTCAAAGCATGTTTGAAATAAGTTTTTTTTAAAGGAAACTACTAAATGTATCCTCGTTGTGTTTTCCTAGCGTAATAAAACGTGCCTCAGACGAAGCAAGAATAGTATTTTCATACTATAAATATGATTGCGGAGCCTCCGGATATAGTCGAAAACAGCCTTTGCAGACTGCTGTATATTAGAAGTTTGAAGTCCCATACACTGTAAATAATTTCTGTGCTTCCTTTAAACTATTAGTGATGGGATAATCGCTTGTAAGATAATCGATTATTTATTTATTTAATTATAATCGATTCATCGATTATTTTAAAGAAGTTCGATTATTCACGATTTTCAGTTGTAGATAACATTGTAGATGCCTACATGTTTCACATTTATTAAAACTATAAAATAAGATTTTTAAAAAACAAGTTTTCAAAATAGCAGAAATTAAAAAAAATAAACAGAAAGAATTTTGGTGAGGAGAGTTTAAAACAAATTTATAGTAATACACAGTATTTGAGGTATTTATGTATGGATTAGAACAAGACAATCGATTATTTTTTACTGATTACTTATTTGATTGAAAAATAATCGTAATCAATTCATTCTAATAATAAAATTGTGCAATTATCCCATCAAAACAATTCTTTGCAAACTAGCTGCCAAAGATTTTCTTGTGACGCTACAGGTATAATATTGTACATTTACAACACAGTTTTGGGAAACATGCAAAACTGTTTATGCAGCTCAATATTTATAACAAACTCGGAAGTCAACATCACTTGGTAGCTAGAACTCAGTATTAGCTTCACTCGTTTCACTTGTACAAATACAGGAGGGTTTTTTTACGGTGTAGGTACACTCGGAACGACGAGAACGCTGCAATACGAGTTCAGAACCTTACGCGTAGAGGCGATGGGGCGCTTGATGGCGCGTGTCAGTGTAGCCCTCACCGACCCCGCGCTTACGAGGCCTCAAACGCGAAAAATAGTTCTAGTTGCGCGACCGTCTTAAGGCTCTCAGGTTTTCGTTACTTTTGAAATTGGTCCGTGGCTTACTTGACACCTCCTGGACGAATCTGAAACAGTAATAAACACGTGACGATGCATAGGGGCGTCGTTACCTCCTACTGCAGCAGCAAACCACCAATAAGCAGATGATTTCTGCTTGATCAACAAATCACTGTGAAGTGTGGCCTACAGATCATTTAACTTGCGAATTTTCCCTTCTAGATCTATAGATAATTTCATATAGAGAATGTGCGCTCATGCAGTAAAATGCCAAAGTGCTTTTGTTGCACCATAAAATAAGTTGCAAATATCTTATGTCACGTGACACCTCACGGCACAGTGCACTATTGGTGCGTCAATATTTTCACCACATTTTTATAAATAATTTTAACCAAACAAAATAAAAACAACATAATGAAATGACTGAATTAACATCCTTCAGACAGCAGTAATAAAATAAACTGTAAATTCACCGCATATGTATTTTGTTTTCTTCTAACGAAAGGAAAATTATATTTTGCATTTAAAAACGGCCCAATGTTAATGGTTATTTTAACAAAATGCTGTGCTTTACCACATATTATGCTATCTTAGCAAAAGGATTAATTAATTCGTCTTTACATTATGCTGCCAGGACAAGTGCAGTCTTGCTGTTAATCACATTTTATTTTGGCCACACTACATTTGTCAGCACCTAATATAAATTCGTTTGACACCAACTATAACTATATAGTTTAGACAAAATATCTTTCATCGTGAAGGTATTGCGCTAACTGCTTACTAATTTGCGGCATTAAAGCACTCGTAAGCTGGTTATTGTGTATGAAGTTGTGTATAATTCCGTTCGTGGGTTTACTGAGCACTATGAAAGCCCGGCTTAAGCTCTATCTAAATACACGTTGTGTATTCTTCCGCCTTATGTAAAATTATCATTGCCATGGGCCTCATCACTTTATTCATGCATCGGTAAAGTAAAACTGTGAAATTATTAGGAAAGCGAATATTTTATACATCTGCTAATCTTTACACTACGATGCATTAAAAAAACCCAGAAAGGGAAAGAAAAATTTTTAAGTTATCACAAATGGTTAAACACTTTTTATTTGACGTTAAGATATGGAACTACTTTACATCCATAGTTACCAACTTTACTGGGCGAATGTCATTCGCTGCGCCCATTAAAAAATTATGCATGCAAGGGTAGTGACTTTTATCTAAGATTCATTTCTAAAGTGCTCACTTGATCGTGAACAGCCTTTAGTGGAAGTTAGTCGAATTGATTCAGTCGTATAAAAAGGAAGGTGCATTGAGAATTCTGTCGCAGACAAACGCGTCAGTCAGTGTTGGCCACTTCGTGCCATCAGTTCTGTTGGCGATTGATGAGCCAATGTCGTGGGACATGGATGAAAGACGTAACTCGGTATACCTCGTCTTAAATGCAAGGACAGGACAAGTCTACACTACTCCTGGGACTCGCGCCTGTCGTTTCAGCCAGCCCGGAGAATTGACCGAGCGATACGAGAATGGCGTGGAGCAGTAGCGGGATGAATACGGGAAGGTTGGAAACAGGAGTACCCCGAGGGAAACCTCGACACGGGATGAACATTAAATGAAAATTTCTGCCTGCCGGAGCTTGGGATCGAATAGTGTACCTTAGCTTTGGAAGCCTTTTGACTAACTCCCTCCCCCCTCCAATTTTTTTTTTTTTTAATTAAATCTACAGACAGGCCATGGGCCTAGGCAAATGGCTCCCTGAGCAAGCATAACTCCGAATTCATCCTTCTGTTTTCTTTTGTCACCAAAGCCACATTAACGAAATTGGGTAAACGTGAACACATGCTTGCGATGACGAAAAAAAAAAAAAAAAAAAAAAAAACACTGACGACTTGTAACTCGAAGACCTATGCGAAATCGGGTGGACAAAATCTTTTTTTTTATCGTTAGTTTTCGCGTTAGCAACTAGATTACGCAGAGGCGGGAACGAATGCGGATGTAATAAATACATAACATTTAAAGTTTTGTCATTGTATATCTTGCGTGTTATTACAAGTAATTAAAATAATTCTTTAAAAACTTTTAATTTTACGTTTTGCGCCCTCGCCCCCTCTTCCCCGACGCCCTGGGAAATGTCCCCGATACACCCAGTTACAACACGGGATTTGGCTGTATTTCTTTATAGCAATTTTAACACATATGTGCGTTTGGAGAATCACCAATAAACACAAACTACACACCGACAACTTATGAAGCAATCGGATCCAAGCGTCTGCGTATACAAGGACCTACGACACGGATGTTGATAAAAAATGTTTGTTAGGCAACATTTTCAATTAGCCAGATGTTCTTATACTGCTTTTTAAATTCTAAATAATATTTCGTACTGTCGAAATTTGTTAGTCATGCCTCCGGAAAGCTACAATCACTTAACGAAACGTTGGTTTGTTTGCAGACAGTGTTCCACCAAGAGAGGATCAAGGAATTGTGAACTTGAAATTTTGGTAAAAAATAAATCTAAATTAAAAAGGCAGTTGCCAACCTGCCGTCTTCATTCAGATTTATTTTTACCAAACATTCATGGGTGGGGTTTCACTTTTAGTATACACACCCTAGATACACATTATAATACAATATAAAATTAGGGACAATCTTGAAACATGCAAGATTTTAGTGCTTTTACACTTAAATAACGCCTGCACATAATGAGGAATGAGGAAAACAGGTAGCACATAACTGCTATTTATTTTGGCCCGTCTACCTAATTTAAATTATTTAATCAAACTGGGGAATATTAAATTACACCATTTTCCCTACCTTTCAATTAAATATACGCTAAGACTCTACATGTTCATACGATTATTGTCATGATCATGCTTCTTTCAATTCGACAATAAAGCTCTTGCATTCCAGCGCTGCTCCATACTCACCACGCTTCACCCAGTAGGCTCTCAGGAACTCGATGTTACGAGCCGCCCAAATCTCTTCACTCACTCACTCAAAGTTATATCTGCGTGATCACGGCCGACACGTTGCCTGCGAACGAGAACTAATCTTACTACATGAAGTCGGCCGTGCCCTGACAGTCTATCAGACCCTTGGTCAGGTGGTCAGAGTTCGGATTTAACCCTCAAAAACAATCAAGTTGCGCAGACCGAGCGAGGTAACGTGGTGACACCGCCCTCGATTCTCACGCGGGAGGTTTTGTGTTAGATTCCCGATCCAAACCATCCTCGTTTGGGTTTTCCAAGATTTCCCGATATCAAAGTTTCAAAACGTTGGGGTGATTCCTCAATACACTCCCTGGACGACTATTTTCCCGTCCCTCAATTAGGTGTGTCCTTAAAGGCTGTTCACGGTAAAATGAGCACTTTTGAAAACCCTGCTTAAGATCTACTTTTATACACGTTGGGTATTTCTCCACCTTATGTAAAATTACCATTTCTATGGTACTTATCACTTTATTCATTCTTCGGTCAAATGAAACTGAGAAATTATTATGAAAGTAAATACTTTACAAATCTGTTCATTTTTATACATCGATGTATAAAAAAACAGAAAGTGGAAGAATTTATTTTCCGTCCATCGTTACCAACTTTACTGGGCGCACGTCACTCAGTGCATCCATTAAAATATATGCATGCAGGGGCAGTGACGTTTTTCTAAGGTTCTATTCTAAAGTGCTCACTCTATCGTGAACAGCCTTTAATGAGACAATTCCTTAAGTATTTACTTTTACAATAATTTCACAACCTCACTTGGCTGACGCAAGGACTAAATGATCAGACCCCGTGGCAGAGCTAATTTTAAGTATGGTGGAAGAATACACAACGTTCATGCAAGTAGATCCTAAGAAGGGTTTCCAAAAGTGCTCAGTCTACCGGGAACGGACAATAAGTAGAGACCTGAAAAATTCGCGAGTTCAGTAACCTGTAGGCTAAACTCCACAGCCTCGTGTATAAATATGCCGATGTCAAATGCACATTGGTTGTCTGCCAGCCCACAGTGGAAGGCTCGTCCCAAAATTAATCCGCGAATTCTTCAGGTCTCTGTGAATAAGTATAGGTCATTCACGGTAAAGTGAGCACTTTTTTGAGACTCTAGTTAGTCTTTCCTTTCAGCTATTTTTTATTTATTAACAAGTTTTTTTTTTTAAGTAATGTTGCTGTGTAAGAAATCAAGACAGTGTATATTCCACCTCACTCGGAAGTTGCCGTCAAAACCTAAAATAAAATATATTAATTGACTATTATTCCAAGTAAGGGAGCTTTCAAAAGTGCTCACCTTACCGTGAACAGCATATAATTGTATTCTTTTGAGATGTATGTTTTTCTTCGACGGCTGTTCGCCGTGGTTGTGGCCACAGACGCGAACGGGAACCTTGACCCAGAGGCGCCGCCGGCGAACTACGAGAGGCGGAGAAGCAGGGCTGTTCTCTACCAGCTCTCCGGCCACTACAAGCAGGACAAGGTCAAGACCAAGCTGAAACTCAACAACGTAAGTAAAGTAGTCAGTTACATCGCCCATTCGCAGTTACTTCACACTTTTCTGGAGCCCTGCCAAAGTTCCGCTTCCAGGATATTCCTCCGCCTCGCGCAAACTAAGCTTGGCCCTTTCAGACCCCATTTTAACTCACTGTTTCAAGCGTTGCAAACGAAACATTTTATGATGCGTGCTGTACCTAAGTCGGCAAAAATCCTTGTTTCGTTGTCACAGCCGATGAGTTGTAAGCTATAGGTTCCGCTGCAGTAGTATGGACCAGCTATGTCCTAGACCAGTGAGACGGTTTGCGAATAATTTGCCCACAGGTATGATCATTGGTCACTGAGCCTCACAGCGTGCAGTATAGACAAAAATTACCTACACTTGCGTAATGTAAACAACTGTGTACACTGGGTCTGAACGTGTTAACTAAATGTCTGGAAAATTTACACCAAAGGGACAGCACACCGAATTCGTGCGCATTCTGTTGTAATAGTATTTTGCACGAGAACTATTTCTTACTAGGCGCTACCAACATACGTGATTTCTCACTGTTTTTATGCGTATTTATTAGAAATGATATATAATAATTTATAAATGCAATAAAGGCAAAACTTCAAATTAACGAAAAATAAGTTTTATCTCAACACGGGTATAAAACGGCTGTGATACATGACTTATTTTGGAAATGAGTAAACACTTCATAAACTGGGTGATTTTTTCAAAGTATTGATTTAAAAAGTGCGAAGAAACCGCTAATACACATTTCCCATATGTCATGTATGGCAAGCGTTTTATACATCTATTAATAAAAAATAATCCTAATTTTTTTTCAAATGAAGTTTTACCTATGTTTAATTTATCAACGATAATGATTAATTTGTAATAAATACGAATAAAATCGGTAAGATAACATCTGTGTTGGTGGCGCCTGTTAAGAAATAGTTCCCGTGCAAAATAGTATTGCACGTGGGTGCGCACGAATTCGGTGCGTTGACCTTAGGAGTAATTTTCTAGAATTGGTTAAGCTTACTTTGCGCGAGGCGGAGGAATATCCTGGAAGTAGAACACTTTGGCAGGGCTTCGTGAAAGTGTGAAGTAGACGCGAATGGATTACAACCTTCTTGCGAGAAAGCTGCACCGTTAGTTAAGGCCCGGCGACACCTCTTTCGAACGAAGTCCTCGTTGTCGCGTCATGATCTCGGACGCAGAGTAATCACTGACAATCTACGATTATAGAAAATTAAGACCTCCATACCTTAACGAACTTGGTTTAGCCCATTGACTTGGAGAAAATTGTCAATTTTACATATGGTTGAAAGATACATGTTACATTGTCATTGACCGGTTCACTTTGTCTACGCAGCACCCCCAAAGTGAAACCTTGGAATTATTTATAATGTAAATGAGTCGTTTGATATTTTCGCGCTTTAGTGTAATTGTGTGTTATCTGCTAGTTGTAAAAAGTCAGGAACCTAATTAAATTTCATCAGTAAGTTTCTACCTGTACGCAAGCAGGAAATAACAAACAGTGAAATCAGATACGAAAGTATTAAACAGCTTGTAAATCGTAAAATGTTCTATATTCGAACATTTCCAGTAATAGCTGCAAAAATGAAATTATGACCCGAAACCAAAGAATTTATGTATTATAGGTTAAGCCGAGCCTTAAGGGAATATTTAAATATAGTGTTTTATTTCATTGTCTGGAAGAGTTTTATTAAAGGACCACATAAGTGTAAATATTGTAGTCAAATAATTATATTTTTTGTACGAAAATGTTCTAATTTGGGAACCTAAGTTTTTATGGTCCTAATTGACTTTTCCAACTAAATCACTTGTCGTGTGGTAGATTATATCATAGGCACGACATATTAATTAAGTATCAAGGATAATTAAGATTGTATACTCGGGTACTGGTAGCCTGAATCTCTTTTCATATATATATATATATATATATATATATATATATATATATATATATATATATATATATATATATATATATATGTGTGTGTGTGTGTGTGTGTGTGTGTGTATGTGTGTGTGTGTGTGTGTGGGGGTTATATGTGTGTATGTATATAGGCGTTTGTGTGTATCGATATTTTTGCCAACACATTTTTCTTCGTCCAAGAGACACTAATTCAATGAAAATTGGGAATTACAAGTTATATCCTGTTCACAGTAAAGTGAGCACTTTTTAAGGCCCTGCTAATGTATTCCTTTCGATTAATTGCTACCCTTTCGCCATTTTTAAATGTAAAAATTGCAGTTCGTGTAATAAACACAGTGTATACATTTCTTCACTCTCAAAATTTAACGTCTGAGACTGCAGCAAGGTATATTTATTAGGGGTTAGTGCATTTTAGGAGGGCCTTAAAAAGTGCTCACTTTACCGTGAACAGCCTATGACCATTTGTGATATGTCAGAAATTACGTGAGGTGAAACTAACCAACAGGTGGAGATAAAGAATGGTATCCGCCATCTGTGAAATTTGGCGGGAGATAATATGGCCTGTCATTGGGTAATTAGAAGAGACCTGCAAAATTCGCGCTATTATTTGGTGACAGCTTGAATTCCAAGACGTTTTATGTTCTTTGCACTGTTGCCATTGGTAGGCAAATTATGTTGCTCGTCCCAAGGATGCTTTTAGCCAATAGTAAAGGCTTAGATGCTGAGCTACCAATCTCCTGTAGAACTGTCGCAGGGGTACACGACACTGTATAAATGCCAGCAGCCAATGAAATTACGAATTATGCTCAAGTAGATACACGAACGTGAAGTCTAGCATGTTACCAAATAATAACGCGAATTTTGAACGTCTCTAACAATTAGAGATGTGCCGTGTTTTTATCAACGAAAACGTGTTACCTGTGAGAGTTCGTCGACTGTTATGGCGTAATAATCATGTGTATGTTAAAGGAAGACGAAAATTTGCTTTTGTTTAGGCCACACCTAGTGAAACTCTACTGGCCATTCGTTTTTATGGTAATTTCTATTTGTGAAAGTAGTTTTTTCTCTGCGTATTTTTGCTAGCTTAATTTTTTTTTTTTATAAATTCTATAAAAAATTTTAAATATTTATTTTAGTTTATTATTATTGTCAGCTATTTCTTTGTTTATTTTTGTTAATTTTATATTTATTCGTCTTTAATTTTTTGGAGTAAGAAAAGAAAAGCATTACCCTCCAGTAAAAGAAATCCACTTTTGGATTTACGGAGGGCTTGTGAGTGCTTTCATTTTGATTGGTGCAGACTCCGCGTGGTCCGGTGTTCGTTTTTTCCATCTTCTGCCTCCTCTTCGGGTTCTTCTGTCTCTTCTTCTTGGGGTTCTTCCGTATTGTTGCGTACCGCTGCGTGCATTATGTTGTGATTGGGTTCTTTGAGGTGGTCTGAGGAGAATGTGGGAGGTGATATTCCAGGTGCTCAGTTTGCTGATGAATGGATTATTGCTTTCTGGTGACTTCTTCTGGAATTTTCATTGGTGTAACACCACTCTAAAGCGAACAGTCCTCGATAAAACATGCAATATTTGAAGGAGGGGTGCCATAGGTTAATATGCGGCGTAATAACGGGATATTTTATTACCTCCCGAAGGTTTACTAATAGGGTTGAAAAGGGGTTTGTAATAGTTCTTTACGCATGTACAAAAATGGTTTTGGAATTTTACTAAATACCTTGTACGTCAATTTCATGAGTATACAGCACTCAGACATAGTATGCATTATTCACAGTTTTATTGCATAGAAACTTTTAAGTTTTCTAAATTCCAGGCTAGAATTACAGGTATGCTGAAATAGACCCGTCCAAAATGGGACTTTCATAGTTTTCTCCAAGTACGCCGGGGCCGCGGTGGTGTAGTGGTTATACTACTCGCCTCCCACCAAGGCGAACCTGGTTCGATTCCCGGCGGGAGTCGTGCCGGACGATGCCACTTGTCGACGGATTTTTCCCCGGCCTTTGATTTCCGGCGCTGCTACATACTCACTTCGTTTTATCCTCATCGGCTCTCAAAACCTCGATGTTAAGAGCCGCCAAAATCTCTTCACTCACTTCACTCTAAGTATGCATACTTGCGAAGAACCGTGCCCGAACATGTTGCGAAATTCGCGTTCTTGTTTATTTTCTCATAAATAAACCTGGACTGTATCCTAAAGCGAAATGAGTCATAGCAGCATTTTCCAAAAAAGAAACATTTCGCGAAAAGTTGTAAAATTTCCCTTTCAGGATTAACTGTACGGCGTACTACAGCGACCGTAAAACAAATCGTCGGTACACTATTCACCATTAATATGACTCAGTATGATTTTCAACATTCACAAAAAGAATATCAAAATTAATTATTGTAGCACTAATGCATAAAGGCTCGCTTTATGACTTGGCCTGTAAAACCACTAAACATAAATAAATGTTAATACACATTCGATTAGAAATAAACGGTGTGCATGTTATGTTGTCCAGCCATTCAAATAATTTTAGAATCATGACTATCGATTTACTTCGGTTGATAATTTAGACAAATGAAGAAGGGCTGCGGAAAATTGTCAGTAAACACTCATATTAATACGTACGAGGTAAAAAATGTTTTCTGTGTCGCAAACTTCCTCCAGCCTTTTCAGAGAGCTCTGAAGTAGCATGTTTCAGACGAAATAAGCTGAAAGATCGTACAAAAGTTTTAATTCCATCTCAGGTTTTCATGAAGTGGTAACATGCTGTCCTTCAGAGCTTAAGAGGCCTCTGGGTTTGTTTTATTCCTTCTAATTGTTGTTAAAAGAGAATGTTTGGATTACTTTAACTACTAGCCATATAGGAAAATACTAGAACCTACATATGTTGGAACATAGCTTTATCCTCTCACATTATTTTAACTCATCTTGCCCGCCAGGGATCGAACCCGGATCGCCTTGGTGGGAATCGTGGCGGACGATGCCGCTTGCCGGCGGGTTTTCTCGGGGTACTCCCATTCCCCCCGCCCTTGCATTCCAGCGTCGCTCCATCCTAGGTCTCACATTCCATGTCGTGTTCAGGTATGACGGGCACTTACGGGTCCCAGCTGGAAAGCTCGTCACTCGGAGGGTGTTGCCTCGCCCTGGGTCTACCCCCCCCCCCCCCCCCCCCCCGATTAGCCTTTATTATTATTATTATTGTAACTCATCTTGCGCCGTAGCGAAATTTGAAATGTTACTGTGAAAAGAATTAATCCAAAGTAGTCTACTGTATTACTTTGTCAAAATACATTTTCTCACAAAGTTGGTAAAAATCACACACATATATATATATGTATGATTTTTTCCTTGGTTTACCTCTAGCTGTTTCCAAAAAAAAACTTTTTAGGTTCGGTAAACATACTTAGCATTTGAATATGCAAAAAGTATATCAAAATAGAAAACAAAACTAACATAAAAGAAACCGAAATTCGCAGACGGGTAACTACTTCTAAATATTTTAACATCTAGACTGAAAACATCATTACTAAATACGAACTAAAAACCAATTCAGTGATTATTAAAGTGAATCAAGGTCCAACTGGCTCGGTAATATTACAAAAATACGAACGTGATCCACGGAGGTCGGTTTGTGATTTGCATACTGTAAACAAGAAATACTTTTTTTTTTTTTTTAATCTGTCAGGATCAAACGAAATTATGTATGTTTCGACATTGACAGCAAGGTAAGGATTTATGCGGCAAAATTTCATGTAATAAATAACACGACATACACAACCTAATTGATTTAAAAACCCAACGCAGAAGTTTAAAATTTTGCGAACATTGGCAACACCCATTTCTACAAACATAGGCGAAACATAAATGCCAATAAAAAGGCAGGAGGCCATATTACCGTAGTTCAAGTTGCCTGACTTAATATTCGGTGTTAAGTCCGGATCTTTTTCAGAGGAATAATTTTACGTTGAACATTTACTAAGGAATTAAACAGCTACAACCCAAGCAATATACAGTGAGGGTGCATCTACAAAGAACATTTGGTCAGAATGGGAGATCAAAGAGTACCGAAGTGAGCATCAAAGAGCAAGTTAACGTGGTGTCATGACAAAGGACGAACTCAGAAGCAATTGCATGAATATTCAATACAAATACGAAACAAGCAAATTGCCTCCATTCCGGGAATTAACGCTGGTGTTACAGCTGAAGGTGAATTTTATATCCTACAACTACGCACGGGATGGCCAAAGACAACGTGACTTCTATACTTAAAGAGGACTCAAAACCACATGCCCACTTATTCAGTGCTCAAAATATTAGTCACTCAGAAGGTTGGGTTAACGAGACTATTTAAATTATAATAACGCCCTCAAGAAAACCGAAATTATAAAGCCCCGAGTAGTTAATTTGTAAAATTATAAAACCACTGGCTTTCCAATTAAATGTTGCATTAGTGTAAAAAATATTAGTGTACAAATAATATAACTCAGATATCTGCATTTCAACTAACGAAATAGTAATAAAGAGTTACCCTTAACTGCTGGTACTAATTTTGTGAAATTATTCGGTAGGCCGTATGGAAAATCGCGTACAAAACATAGTACGACCTGTGATCTAGCGTGAATACTAGACAGGCACCCCTGAAAAATTGGGATCAAAATAAGTTAGTTGCAAAATGTCACAGATGACGAACCCATGGATTCAATATGGATTGATGACTGATCGAAGGATTGGACGGAAGATTGATGGGAAGATTGAAATATTGAGGGAAAGATTGTGAAACCAATGTAAAGATTCCGGAAGATTAATGAAAACGTTGAAAGATTTGTGGAAAGATTGATGGAAATATTGATGGAAAGGTTGAAATATTGAAAGATTGGTGAGCATTGGCGCATATTACGAAGCTAATTGTGGTGCATGCGGTGCTGATTGGAACAGGAAGATTGAAAAATATTGATGGAAACATTGCGAAAGATTGATGGAAATATTGCCAACGAATGAAAAAGATTGATGGAAAGATTGCCAAAGATTACAAAGATTTATTGGAAGATTGCTTTGGATTGGTTAGGTTTGGTTGCGGATTGGAAGACAGTGAAAGATTGGAAGGTTAGTGGATCGACCAAAACATCAATGGAATAATTGGACGATTGACGGATTAATGGCCAAGAAGAACACGAAAGTAAAGACTCTTTATCATCACCATACGTTCCAAGTCTCCAGAGCCTGGCAGTACAGGCATTTAAATGAACGCGAATTAAGCCTATGAAAGTGTTGGTAGATGCTGACCCATACCATGATTATAACATACTCGTTCATGTGGTCACTATTAGTAGGATAGGCTTTGTTTAGTCATAAATAAATACATTAAATAATTCTGAGTAGCATACTTACACCTACAAAACAGTAGAGGCAGTGAATAATTTGCAGTTTCTGGCATCGTGTGTTAATTAGTCTTCAAGAGAGGGGACTGGATAATGTAGTAATTGAATGAGAGACTTTTACATGTTTCTGGAATACGCTATGTATAGTGTTGGCACAATATATAAAATAAAAAATTATTTTTAATTGAAAATGATCTTTAAGGTCGGATAAAAAATACAGATTTGCGATTTGACATACCCTATGCCCATAAAACCAATATGGTTACCAGAAACAGACATATTTGCTTGAATAAATTGTGAGCGTAACTACCCAGCACCTTCGGGTATATCCGAAAAAACCCGAGTCGAGCCGAAGTAGGGGTCTCCAGTCCGCCGAAGATTGCCGAGCTCGTCCGAGTCGAGCCGAAGCCCGCCAGCCACAGCTACACAGCTCCCATTTAAAATACATTGTGGCAGAAAACCAATAATTATACTTCTAAGGTAACTGAAGGTTTTGCTAAACGTTTCTTATTTTATAGTGTAACTTATTGATGGGTGAGTGAAAATGATGTTAACATAATATTTAGGTAATTGACATAGTAAATTAGTAATTGTTTCTATATATTAATCGTGTTTAAATTGCTTTTACAGTGACATTTTTTTACCGAACTATTTTAATAATAAGTTAGTATTTAACAGAAGGTTATGCAAAATTATGCTTACGTATACTGTAATTTAACTTATTAATAGTAGAGTTAAGTATCCATATTAACATGCATGATAAGGAAAACTTTATTTAGTATAATATTCAGTTTTTAATATTATTTTAATTTTAAGCACAGACTAAAGTTTAAATGTTTATTTTCTAATATATTGTTAAGAATAAGAGAAGGCGATAATGCCTAACTTCGCCACAAAAATTAAAGACTACTGTGCCGTATTTAATTGATAAAAAAAAACTTTTTTTGTGAGTTCTAAAACGAACTGATTCAATGAGTTTCCTGTATTCACTGTAAATTAAAAAAATATATAAATTTGGTAATCTAACTCAATAGTTATGTTTTTAAGGGCATACGAAAATATAAGTAATTCAAAGAAGAAGTAACTCTTGGAGGGACCGCGAGGTAGCGCACTGGTAAATCACTCCACTCGCATTCAGAAGTACCTGTGTTCGAATCCCGGCTCGGCCATGCTGGCTTCAGCCTTCCGAAATCACGGCAGGAGAATATTGGGATGGTTTCTTAGTACATACCCTGGAGTTGCTTCTATAAAAGTGCCTCCTCACCAAGGCCTTGTCGCTGTCGATAGGGCATTAAAAAAACCAAATAATATAAATGTTTAATAATTATTCAATCAAAAGCTAACGTGGCCGTATGGCACAACCTATCTGTATTAATATTTAATTAATACGAGGTGCACTATTCACTTAATCGTTAATTGCTTGCAATAATTCTAACTTTAATTTTTTCTGTGCTTTTTTATTTTGCTGTCTTGTGATTTTAAGCCGGACTGTGGGTTTTCTGAAACTTTTCCCACTCCATTTTCTTCTCTGTTTAAATTTATAATATATGTTCATTAAGGCCATTGGTGCATGAAAACAGAAGATTTATATTATTTGCGTCATAACCTGTTTCACAGAGGATTTTTTCAAACTTTTTGGCTCGTCAAGTCATAAATAACAACTTTGATCACCTTCTTACGTTGTTCTCCGAGAATAATGACGGCAGTGAATATCTAACAACCTAAGAAGGTGCTTACGTTGTTCTCCGAGAATAATGACGGCAGTGAATATCTAACAACCTAAGAAGGTGCTTACGTTGTTCTCCGAGAATAATGACGGCAGTGAATATCTAACAACCTAAGAAGGTGCTTAAAGTTGTTATTTATATCTTGACGAGCCAAAAAGTTTTAAAAATCAGCTGTGAAATAAGTAATGACAAAAATTATATAAATATACTGCTTTAATGCACCATTGGCCTTAATTTTATTTTGCATATTATGTGTGGAAGAGTTCTACAGGCACTGAGAATCACTATTATCACATGTTCTAATTCTGACGTATGCCCCGTGAGGTCTAAATTTGTATGTTAAGGTAGGTGAAGACTTTTAGATATTAATAATAATAATAATTGATATTATATGTTGCAGACGCTGCTGCAGCCGTCGGCGGGCCCGCTGCCCGAGTACAAGACGGCGGCGCTCAAGAAGTCGCGGTTCATCCTGTCGCACTACGGCGTCTTCAAGAGCTGCTGGGACTGGCTGATCCTCATCGCCACCTTCTACGTCGCCGTCGTGGTGCCATACAACGCCAGCTTCATCAACCTCGACCGGCCGTCCATGGTCAGCGACGTTGTCGTCGAGGCGCTCTTCATCGTCGGTGAGTCGGAGAGGTTCGGGAGGCTGCACTGTTCGAAGATAACTACCCCCCTCCCCCCACCGCGGTGTTTATCTACGGGAATGTACGGCATACATACGGAAAACCGAGTCCGAGTCCGTGAACACAAAATACGGGAAGTCTCCGTATTCCCTCTAGCTCCGAGTCACGGGGGGACGAACAATGCCGATTCCACACGAAGCTTTCTTCGGCAGTGTAACAAGAAAATTATCGTTTCCGCGGCAATGAAGGTTATCCACGCGACTATGACCTATTCTTTCAAACATTAAAAAATAGCACCAGGCGTCTGTAACATTTGGCAACACAAAAAAAAATACACTATTTTTAATAGGAACTGAAGTTTTTGCTTTTGTCTTTTGACTACAAATGTAAAAGTTATACCACAATTCGCAAGTGAGAGTTGTAGGCGAACTCGGGTTCAAACCTCGCATAAGTACAAAATATTTTAACTATGTTAATATCAATTTTATACACGGTAGAACACCCACATAACAAAAATTAAAGATATTTTCATTGTCTCTTTTTTTATCTTAAACGGAAAATACAGAGAACTAACTTGGAAATTAACGGAGAGGTTCGGTGAAATATATTGTGCAATATATGTGCAAAATATGTGCAAAGTCCGTTTCTGAAAATTAATGTGTCCGTAATTTTAAGGAGAGTTTAAGGACACTTCTGGAAAAAATTTTACCAGCCCTTTTCTGTAAAATGAAGGAAATTTTTTTTTAACAGTGTAGCAATAGGTATGAGGGTGGAGCGGCGCCAGAATGCAAGGACGGGGTGAATAAGGATGCCCCCTAGAAAACCCTCAGATCATCGGCATAGTCCAGCAAGACTACCACATGCGAAAATTGTGGCGCGACCCCGCTTGGGGTTACGTTTATTTTAGTAAATAAATATTTTATAAATACAACTTTTGACCCAGAAAATCAACACAATGAGGTGTGCACACATTTACTGAAACTTAAGACGGATTTTAATTGAGTTACCTATATCCACTGCTGTAAGAACATCGGTTCTGTTGGTCTCTGTGTTAGAACTCACCATCGTCCGATTGGTTCATACCACATAGCACCCTCCCCTGTAGTTTACAGCGTTCATTATTGGCTGGTCATCAACCAATGGAGAGCCGAGCTGATATTGACCCAATCAAATGTCCTTTATCATATAAAAGTATTTACAATCAATCATGTCCTTATGAATGGCTATTCTATAAATATTCCTATCGTTAGCAATATCATTGGTACTACGTTGTCGGGTCTTATGAGGTCGTGTTAAATACTAGCTAAGCAAAGACTGCATATCCATGCGAGTTTTGTTCTGAACAACAAAGAAATTTACAAATTTGCCTTGCTCGAGCTACACGCGAGCATAGTAGACAAAGTGTTAAATAATAAATTATTTGCATTTTTAATTTTATCATATTAAGTATATTTAAAGGATGAAAATCGTAAAAATGATTAAGAAAAGTTATTGCAAATTTTAGAGCTTGCACGAGCAGTTTCCTTACGAGGTTGGAGAAAAGTACAACCACACTGATTGTAGGTTTTCATGGAGTGCGATAAGTCCCGCTGCTACACACCTAATTTGCTTAGTAAAGTCTGCCGACGGAAACTCTGCACAACGTGCGCGTAAGAACTCCCGCGCCCGTGAACTATTAAGGGGCCCGCCCACCAGGGCCTCTTCCCGGCGTACGAGGCTCGAAAAGCGAGGGAGCGATAAGGGCGAACTTTCACGGGCATCAGGTGCTCCATCGTCGCTGCTAGCAACGACGTGAACTGGCGCGCAGTCTTTTCGTCGTGTCGCGTCCACATATTGGACTACGATAGGTAGCCCTAGTATAGGCCGTTCACGATAAAATGAGCACTTTTGAAGGCCCTGCTAAGGATGTGCTTGCAGGCACGTTGTGAATTCTTACGCCTTATGTAAAATTTGCGTTGTCGTGGGCTTCGTCAGTTTATTCACGCGTCGGTCAAGTGAAACTGTGCAATAATTAGAAATGCAAATATTTCACAAATCTGCTCATTTTTACACTTCGATGCATTAAAAAGGCAGAAAGCGAAAGAAATAATTTAAGTTATCAAAAAATGGTTACCTGGCACTTTTTATTCGACGTTAACATACTGAACTATGTACTTCCTTTCAGGGCAGTATGCAGGTAGGGGCAGTGACCTATTTCCAAGGTTGATTTCAAAAGTGCTCACTTTATTGTGAGCAACCTTTATTTTATTGGTGAGATGTGTGTATAGGCTATTGACGGTAGAGTGAGCACTTTTGAAAGCCATCTCATTTTGGAATAATAGTCAATAAATATTTTTAATTTTAGCCTAAGACGTTAACTTCCGGGTGAAGTGAATATACGCACTGTATTTATTACTTACATAGCAATATTTATTTGAAACGGTGGTTAGATAATAAAAAATGGCTGAAAAGAAAAAGTAACTAGGGCCTCAAAAGTGCTCACTTTACCGTGAACAGCCTATAACTAGGTTCAGTGCAGGCCCTGATCGTACTGTAGGTTCGCTTGTGTCTGTGGAGTGAGTATGTTTCACGATAAGGCAGTCTGAAAAGGCCGGTTTTTAACCATGTTGAAAGGCTTCAGAATAATATTTATGGTATGCGCGATGTTTTGAAAGTAACATCCAGTTCTCGTTTGGCGCATGTTTTCTTTCCTTAGGTAAACATATTGAGGAGAGGTTTAATAGTTTCGTCACAATATGCGTCTTTCAAACACTCAGCACTGCAGTACAAACTTCACGTAGGTGACTGCTTGGTTTCACCTACTCTATGAGATTATTAAATTTCCTTTAAGTTTTTGTGAAGTAAAATTTAAAAAAAATATATATCTATATAATTTTACGTACATGCCTTGATCCGTAACAAACATGAAATCCAAACTATCAACGTAAGATTTTGTCAGTAATAGCACTATAAAAATATTTAAATTATCAATATATTCCTGCCTTCTTACAAGTTCAAAATCATGTGTAGTGAAATGAAATGGAGATAATATTTTTAAAACTAGTAAAATGTTAATTTCATAGTTATAAATTTTTAATAATAGCTATCAAATTTAAGTTACATCAATAAAACGAAGAATTTATGCGTATGAGGTGCACTCGAGCCTTAAAAAAAATGTGAAGTGCATTAATTAACGCTGTAAATTTTAACCGTATTTCGTTAGTTTACGAAACTGAAGAAAAAATCATGGAAGAGCAATTACACGTAGGCCTGCCAGTTTTTACTATCTTCGTCTGCAATTATTTCAAAAGAGTTATGTATTTCTGTCGAGCTATTTATTATGTTATACATTTTATAGGTATTTAATTATTGTTACAAATAAACTTCATTTCCCCACGTCTATGTGATACGTCAATATCTGGACTTCTGGGGCGAAACTTTACGGGTCTGGTTAATTACTTGAAAACCATAACTATTACATTTTCTACTTACATAAACGTTTGTCCGTTATGGTTGAACCAGAGACTGTGGTTAGAACTTAAATGTTACTCTCTTTAGTAAATTCGAATTAATCACAAAGTAACCAAAATGAAAATGCTACCTTCTTAACCCGAATATCTATTTCCCCCAATATTAACGAGCAATTTACCTTCCAAAAACAAGAGACCGAAATTCCGTTGGTCCAATTTATCTACAATTTTCAGCGAGGAGTGCAGCCTAGCCTTGATCGGCTTACAAACTGGTTCCCTATCGCGGGCAGAACAATGGTCTGAATGTTTAAAAGAAGAATTTAACTGTCTTATAATGCGATTAAATATAACTCCAACATGTGCAGTGGTAAAAACACTGTTATGACGTTAAATAGCACGGGCCCTACGTATATGATGTTTCCAAACGCGTGGGAAGTAATCGGGCAGTGAGTAGTGCATTCCGAAACAACACAAAATGTCCCTACGAACATATGTCCTAAAGTCGATAGTTTCCATGTTACAGATATTCCAGTGCTGTACTAGGTGTATTCGTAGTAGTCTTCCAGGCACATTCCAGTTCGAGTAGTTGTAGGCACGTTCGTGCACGCCACTCTACGAGAAGTGCTCAAAATGTCTACCTTGTGCCAGAGTGGACGTCTAAACACGCCGCGTCGTTGATTGTCTGACATGTTCAAATACCCCAGGAATCGCACGTACGGCATCTGCTGGTGACCTCGTCCCACTTTCTGGCGAAGCACTGCTTTGTCTAGAACTGGAGTTTCATAAACAAATGGCCTTGAGTTGCCCCCGCTGGTAATAGTCATGCGGATTGAGATACAAGGGTTCTAAGAGCATGGCATTCGACGTTAGTCGGCCTTCAAAAACGCAATTCTACAGGTGGTAACACACACAATTCCAGCTGATCACATTGACGGGCACACCACGCAAATAATCTATTAATACCAATGCATGTGTTATAGTGTTGTAAGGTCTATAACTCGGAAAGAATCGATTTTAGAACATATTATGTTCATAGAGGCATTCTGTGATATTTTGGAGTGTACTATCCCCTACCCGAGTACTTCCTACATTTTTTGGAACATTCTGTATATTGAATATTTTTACTGTGAGAAAAACTACCATTTTGTATTATTTTAGTTTGAAGTTTTAATTTAATTTTAGTCTTAAGGCCATTCAAATAATCCAATATTATTAACCTAGAATGCAGTTGTCGTCCTCCTTGTTAATACATAAAAAATGTTACGTAAGTCTCCAAACTCAATAATTATGGAAAATTATTTCGATGCACGTAGACCCGCCGTTAACTTAGTTACTAAGCCACTGTCCTCCCACTTCTGGGGTCCCCGGTTCGAGTCCAGGAAGTTTCCGAGCAATGATGGAGGGGGGGGGGATGTTCCAACGTGGGGAGTATGGCTGCCACAGCTGTGGCGTGGGAGGTTTCCTCGGTGCTCTCCCGTTTCCTCCCCCGTCTTCATTCCTCCGCGTCTCCAACCCGCGTCTCATCTCGTCTCACCTCACCCGTTCTCCAGGCTGTTCGGAGCAACAGGTCTGTCCCTGGGTTATTGCAGCCGATCCCTCTTATCCGCAGGATCCTCTCATACATATACGTAGGGACCCGCACAATTCGCGTCATTATTTGACATCAGGCTAAACTTCACAGTACTGTATGTACTGGATCCGGTGTCGTTTCTCCATTTGCTGCTCATTAGATGTGAAGTCACTTCCTTTCTGACTGCACTACACGTGATTGGGGCACACATTTGTGAAGTGTTCATTTATTGGCGCATAGCTTCTCAGGGCGTGTCACATAAAGTATGGTCCAAAGATAAACGCAATGCAATGGTACAAGTGTTTCAAGTTCAACGTGTCCCCAAATAATAACGCGAATTTTGCAGGTCCCTACGACATGCGTGATTCTGCCTCAGGCGGGAACCAATCGTTGAATTTCGTTTACATTTCGACGCACCGGTAGACACGTGGCTCTAGTCTACTGGTATTCGCAGGTTCTTCACACATTTTGAATCAAACGTTTGGAACATCGCCCCATGAATGAGGAGTAGAGTGGTTTCCTAAGTATGTCCTATATCACAAGTGTTCTATACTTGTGTTAACATGGAGGTATAGGCTGTTCACGGGGAAAATGAGCACTTTTGAAAACCCTGCTTACGATCTACTTGTATGCCCGTTGTGTATTCTTCCGCCTTATGTGAAACCAACTCTGTCATGGACCTTATCACTTTATTCATGCGTCGGTCGAGTGAAACTGTGAAAATTATTATAAAAGTAAATATTTTAAAATTCTGCTCATTTTTACATTTCGCTGTATAAAGAAAACCGAAAGCGAGAGAATAATTTAAGTTATTTCAAATGGTTGCCTAACAATTTTGATTCGGCGTTATGATAAGGAACTACTTTCCATCCAACGTTACCGACTTACTGGGCGCAGGTCACTAAGTACGCCCGTTGAAATATATGCAGATAGAAGCAGTGACTTTTTTTATAAGGTTGATTTCAAAAGTGCTCACTTCATCGAAAACAGCCTTTACCTTTTTTTTTTTTTTTTTTTTTGTTATATTTACCTTTAACTTGTAATATCTGTTAATTGATATATTAAATTTAACATTGACGCGAACAGGAACAGGAAGAAAATAAGTGAGTGTGTAATGCCTAGAAAGAAATAGTTCTTATGAAAAATGTTATCACACCAAGCGCGCACGAATGGGGTGCTTTGTCCCTTCTGGTGTAATTGACAAGATTTGGTTAATTTTTGTTCGCATGAGGCGGAGGAATATCCTGAAAGTAAGTCTTAAGCAGGGCTTCAGAAAAATTGGGAAGTGACCGTGAATTGACTATATTGGCGTGTGTGGAGAAGTGGAATGTGTACGCGTAGGCGGCTCTTACCAAAGAGGTATTGAGAGCCGACAAAGGTGAAGGAAAGATGAAATGTTGCAAATGAATTACATGGACCCACAATATGTAAAAGGAGCTGTTGATGTAATACGATTAAAAGAACTTGATAGTATATGCTTTGATAAGTTCGTGCTTAGCGAAAATTCTATACGAAATTTGCTGGCTACTAAATAAAACTTAAATTAATTTAAGGCTCATTCAAGAGCGAAAACGATAAACGGCCTTTTCTCCTCTTTTTCATATGCATAAGTTATCTCTCGACGTTAAGCGCTCTCCTCAGCTGAATATATATTTTTTTGCGTCCACACACACACACACACACACACACGTATATATATATATATATATATATATATATATATATATATATATATATATATATATATATATATATATATATATATATACACACACATATGCCTATATAGAGAATGAAGATTGGCCTTCAATTATTTTTTGTATAGAAAATTATGTAATATTATTCTGGCCAGTACAGTGTTTTAATTGCAAAATAATGGCTTATCATTGTAACCACTTACAAATTTACAGACAGTTATTTATCACTCACAAATGTTATTGAGTTCATCACAAAGTAAATAATATTTCGAATTTCCATTAAATGTTTAAAAGTTGCCACACACTTTAGTTTTTTCCGTGCAGTATTTAAGATTCCCCTAGCATTTTCGTTAACGTACTCAGATTTAATTTAATTTTTTTTTGTTTTCCATTCCTCGTGAAACGATTTTCAATTTACTCGCCTAAAATTGCGTCCGTTATTGCTAAAAAAAAAAAAATTAATCCCATCCTGCTTGGTGCATTTTCCTTACGTCTTGCTTTGATAAGTTATACAAAGCTTCTTTGGCGCTTTATTCTACAAATTGGTTCTTGCATTTCGACGTGCTGAAATGCGAATTCTTCTTTTCGTTGATTTCCTTCTTTTGAACTATTGTTCCAGTTACTTGGCTTCGTTTTATTTCTGAAACTGCTCTGTTCCTAAACATTTCATTTGCTGTTTTTTTTTTTTTTTTTTCAATCTCGTTAAGTGGTGTGCATCCCGCATTTACACTGTGTTTTTTATGCGTTCATCTAAACGAGTACTAAACCTTTTTAACTTCCATGCAATCTTCTGCTATAGCGAGTGAAGTTAACAATTTAATTATATACTTATTATCTTTAACTCGCCATCTTACTCGGAAAAAAAAAAGAAACTTGTGTACGACATATTAAATACTAGTGACTCGCCCCGGCCTCGCTCGGGAGCGATTTACAAATATGGCGTTGTTTAGGTTTTCAGCACGTATATACACTAAATGCTTCAGGTAACTAACCTAGGATTAATACCGTGTTGTTCAAAAAGTCTCCGTAAGCGAAATTTAAAAGACAAAAATTGTTACTGTGGGTCATCCTTAAAGGAAAACATTTGCTGTCGCAGAATTTTTTGTAGAAATCTAGACATCTATAATTCTGTAGAACATTAATTTGGTGTATTTCGTGTGGTCTAGTCAGCGTAAGCCATGTAAGCGGCCGAAAGGCGGCTTTTTCTGACTTGATTAGAAAACGTCGACATTTCTCTACTATCCTTGCATTTAACTATTAATGTATTAAATACGTTAACCTTCCTCGAGAAATCCTCTAAAATAAGATGAAAACCGCATCAAAATTCATCAAGTAGTTTAGAAGCTTTAGCCGAATACACAGGCACACGCTGCTGGGCGACATTGTTTCATACTACGTATAATGTCATACACAAGTTATTATCAAGTACAGCTATGGACAACAATAGTATCTGGACCACTTACATGCAGTATACTTTTCGTAATTCATCCCTTTCTAAAACGACATAGAGGCTCTTAATTTTTTGGTGCAAGTAATAAAATTACAAGCCCCTGTGTCGCTTTTAGAAAGGCGTAAAGTACGAAAAGAATATCGTCTGTAAGTGGTCCAGAGATTATTCCTGGTCATAGGTGTATTTGTTAATAATTTCTGTGTAAAATATATCCATAATTAAGTGCGAAGTTGCTTCTCTAGAACAGCCACATTTCCTAAGGAATTTTACATTCACATTTTCGTATGTTAGATTAAAAAATCCTTGAATTTTATCCATACAATTACTGCCACGAGCAGTGAAATTTCGTATCAGGTGGCCTTACATCTGAAGTTCCCTTCATGTTTTTGTTGGTCTTCTAAACTGAAATAAGCTGGAGTGTAGTTATCATAGTTCAACTTGTGGGGTTTTCATTACAACAGTTAGACTAGTCATCGCATGCTCTTTAACAAACCAACACAATCCCCATTCTCGTTTCTCCTGTAGCACCTCAAAAAATCTCTCCGGGTTCTTTATAAACTCAGTAGAAAAATTTTTGTCAAGTAAATCTTTGTCTCGATTAATTACTGTTCCATTTTTATGCAAGTTTTAAAATACGTAAAATAGGTATTTTAGCCAATCAGTACACAGAACTACTTTCAACAAAGTCATTCATATAGGTTCCACTGACGATTTTCTTGATGAATGAAGAAAATTCACGGCCGCTCCTGTAGATGCGTTAACCAGGCAATATCCTATGTTTGATACCATCTATATACCAAACTAGAGCGTTCATTTGGATAAAGAATTTAACTTACAACTACTACAACAATTCTTCTCAAATGCGTACAGTTGACATTCTGCGTCGTTTGCCTACCTGAGTGTTAATTCACACCCTCGTCGTTTATTGGTGGCAATCTATTCGGTAACAAATAATTTCTAAACAGCAACCGTCTATGTGCTCACACTTTCATACCCAAATAATACTTTCCGTCCACACATACATGTTGTCACGTTTTATAAGTTTATAGGTGATAAACTTCATATTAATGCACAATTTGGGTGTGGCATACCTCAGTGGTGAACACATAACATATTCATTTGTGGGTAAACTGTAGTAAATGAACATCCATTACATCTCGCTATATAGTCTTTTAGTTAATCCTTAACTCGGAGGAGCTGTAACTGGAATGACTGGTTACATCGTGTTAATTATTATTATTATCATTATTTAGTTACTTATTTAATCAAAGCCCACGCCATTCTAGATACTCTATAAGGAACGTTGTCACCTTAAACATGCTGCCGAAGGCTGAGGACTATGCGTATCTCGGCGGATAGCACACGCCCCATTTCTGGACGTCATGGGCGTAACTGACATCGCATTCTAGAGGGGGCTAAAGCCCCATCTCTCCCTTTGACCTCTCCTTGTTTGACGGGTGATTGGAAGGAAGACCGTTCTGCCAAATAAAGCGGGGGGGTCCGGGAGTCCCCCCCCCCCCGGGAAAATTTGGATTTCAAGGTGCAAAATGGTGCTATTAAACAGTTTTTGTACCTAAACATTGAATATACTGCTGGTAGAAAAATATATATGTTATAATTTTTTGAGTGAAGAAATTAACAAAGATATTCTACAAGAACAATAAAAAAATTAGTGTATATAACGCTACCCGTGCGCGATTACTGAGGGTATTATAGTTACTACACAGTCTCGTTATGTCGCTTCCAGATAGATGCCTCGACCTGTGACGTTGCCTTGATGTAAGAAACACTACTCAAAGTTTGTGACGTGTCTAACATTTCATTTTGTAGACATGCCAAATTTGTCTTGACTTCGTTTTAGAATATTAAAAAATTGATAACATTTATTTTATGTGTAATTAAATGCCTTTCAACCTTCAACAGGACACAGGACAGGACTTCTTAGTCCTTTAGACATTTATATTATTTCTTTCGATTTTGGAATTTTGTGTGTCAGATATATTTTAGAGGGGGCTAATATTTTTCTAGGAGGGGCTAAGCCACTCCTAGTCCCCTCCCCTCCTGTTACGCCAATGCTGGACGTCTACCTGGTGCCGTGTCTCGATGACAAAGACCCCGTTCGCCGTGTTTCCAGTCGTAATATTGGACCGTGTTGAATAACAGACCCTGCCTTCGACTCGTTGGAGGGGAGTTTGTTTTAATCGCTCAAAACTTCATCCCAATTCCTCGCGGTATGTTTGTGCTCGCAAGTAGGCCAGCAAGCCTGTACTGCTGCACATAACAATGTGATAAGTATAATTTTTATCAATAACTCTGAGGTGCCAATTTTTTTATGTTTAAAACACATTTCAATGTCTATAGACCGGACCGATGCAATTAATATATTTATGACAAGCTTATTTAGAAGCTAAGGTAATCCAAAGAAATATGTCTTTTATTTCAGTAACCAATTAATCGTGTGTTACCGTTGTTTTATTGGCAGGTTTTTTTTTTTTTCAACACAGATGCAATTCTACCGTTTGCGAAGAGACATTTACAAGTGTGCGATCACGCCATTATTTCTTATATTTCCTGATACCACGCATGAGAACAAAATCCGATTGCTGTTAAGCATGGCGTACAGTATAAAATTATCATTTTCTGAACTCAAAAAGAATTTAGATGTTTGAAAAATCGAAATTCTTTCTTTGCGTTATTATCGTACGACGTTTAGAGTGCGGTTTTGCTGGACACTTCATTTTTAAACTTATTAATACCTTGAGTTAATAAAACTTGGAATGATAATGTAATTTCTGTTAGTATTAAATAAAATCTATACATAGCATAGAACAAAGTCGCCTGGCCGCGTGTGTCTGTGTATTTGGATAAGACTTCTAAATTACTTAAGGGATTTTTACGCGTTTTTCACCATAATTTAGAGAAGTTCTTGATGAAGGTTTAGAAATATAATACATAAACATTTAAGTTAAGGAGAGTTCAAAAATATAGATGTTTTCTAATCAAGTCAGAAAGGAAGGCTTTTTGGGCACTTGCATGGCTTACGCTGACTCAACCATAGCAGATACACCAAATTAATGTACTACAGAATTGTACATCTTAAAAAGGTCTACAAGAAGTGCACGACAGCATATGTTTATATTTTAAGGATGACCCACAGCAACCATTTTTAAACAGCGCCATATTTATAAATCACACCCGTGTCGCTAGTGCATAATAATTTTTAATGTTTGTAAAATTTCGTGCGTGAGGAAAAACTCTTAAAAATAGCAATACGGAACAGGTGACATAAGCGACATTAAAAATAACACACTTCATATGTATCATCCCCTTGAGTTAGTGTTATTTTATTTATAATCAACTATTTAGTTACATATAATAAATACAGACTTCAGGGCATTTTTTATAGTGAAAATCGTCTTAAATTTTCTTTTTAGCTTAATGCGCATTTCCCCAGAACTTTGGCAGCTTCTGAAGTAGCGAGTATTAAATATATTGTTGTCAGTGCTCTTTTTTTTTTTTTTTTTTTTAATTTAATACGAGTTTGCGCTTCATCGCTAGATAGTTTACTCGTGTACACTTTAGGTTTAAAGTCTTTCTTTATTGGGTTTGAACTTTATTACAATAAATATAATGAGATTACGAGCAGAGTACCCATTTAATTCCCAAGAAATTTCTGTATGAAATTTTGGCGACAGGGAAAATTGTTTTGGCATACAGCCAAAAAATTATTTACGTGCTATTTTTTTTTTTTAATTGTTCAAACTATATGTAAACTTTTCCCAAATTATTTTCATTGGTTTTTAAATTTTTATTTCGCTGTATGTTTTGCTTTTCACAAATTATCATACAATTCTAAAAATCCTACAAAAGTAGGAAATATTTTTGGGCACTTGATTAACTCGATAATGTATCGTGGCTAGGCATTGTGGAAGCTGCACTTGACATGCTAGCTCTTCGTTCGTGTCGCAAAGACAGTGGCGTACGGGGAAATAAGAAGTATGGGAATTTCAACGAAGCGATTCTGTAAACACAGTTTCTAAAGCACGCCGAGCTTATTTACCAACTTCCCAGTCCACTAGGACGTCTTTACCCTCCTTTCTTGTAGTATTTTCCCTGCCCACTAATAAAGAGCATGGTTCCTATAGGCTGATCACGGCAAAAATGAGCACTTTTGAAAGCCCTGCTTAAGATCTACTTTGTATACACGTTGTGTATTCCTCCGCCTTATGTAACATTAACATTGCTATTGGCCTCATCACTTCATTAATGAGTCGGTCAAATTAAAATGTGAAATTATTAAGAAAATAAATCGTTTACAAATCTGCTCATTTTTACTTTTCGATCCATTGAAAAAAACACAAAGTGAAAGAACTAATTTTAAGTTATCACAAGTAGTTACCTAACGCTTTATATTCTACGTTAAGATATGGAACTACCATATCACCACCAATCGTTACCAAATTTACTGGGCGAATGTCACTCAGTGTGGCTACTAAAATACATGTATGCAGGGGCAGTGACTTTTTTCTAAGGTTCTTTTCTAAAGTGCTCACTTAATCGTGAACAGCTTTTACGTACCTATCTCCTGTAGAATTTTCTATTAATGCATGCGACAGTTTTTTAATATTTCCTGTCGAAAGGGTTTTTACGTTGTCTGTGCCGGTAAACGACAGTACGATAGACGTTAGTCTAAAACCCCTACGGCTTTCGTAACATATTGCTGCTCAGCTGTGTATGTTTCATGCAGGGCTTTCATGGACGTGTTCGAAAAAGCATTTCTTTCTTTATAGTACAAAGCCACTGTAAAGTGCCGCATTGATTACCGTACTCTTACTAGCATTTCCAACTTAGCAATACACTCGGTTAGCATTTTTTCTTTATAGTTCAAAGCCACTGTAAAGTGCCGCATTGATTACCGTACTCTTACTAGCATTTCCAACTTAGCAATACACTCGGTTAGCATTTTTTCTTAATTGCCCAAATCGTTTCCCGGCGTGGCGTAAACCAATTACGGGGCGTCTTCATTGGAGAATAGAATACAATTGATTAAGATCCCGTGAGCTTGGTGGCCATTTTGCAGTTTCACGGCAGCCAAGATATTTATTATCATGAAAGCTGAATGCCGGTAATTGATCCTTTGGAAAAAGCTTACTTAAAATCCTACGTTGATATAAAGGTTTATTCTCATGAAATATTTGCTTAAATTTTGGGTTTACTTTGGAGAGTTTTACACAGATATGCTCCGAGACCAATAACGACCAAATTCTTTTTAAAGCTCTTGAGGTCTGGCCCGTAGGTCTACCTGTATCTGTAGACACCTTTAATTATTAACCAGGCAGGGTGTACAAAAATTAAGTAAGCCCTTGTGCAACGTCATCTGTTAAAGTTAAGTAACGGTATTTATTAGTCTAGACACTGCGATAGCTATTGAATAGTATTTAATTAGGGTTTAACTTTAATTAATATTCTGAGATGTAAGTCTTGTGATGAAGCGAATTATATATATGTAGGTAGAGTTATCAGGGTAACTTTACTTTTTTAAAAACAATATATAAATATATTATTTCTGGTTTATTTATTAAAATATATCCGAAAAATTGTCGTTAATATCCGCACTAAACATGCGTAAATTCAAGTTTTAAGTTCAGAGATTTACATGGTATTAAAGGAGATCTTTACCACCCATGGGACTTCATTTGTTTAAGTGGCTAGAGCGTTACCCTCCTATCAAGGCGAACCGTGTTCGATTCTCAGAGGAGCGGCGGTGGTGTAGTGGTTAGACTACTCGCCTCCCATCTAGGCGAACCGGACTCGATTCCCGGCGGGGCTCCCGGATTTTCGCTCGTGGGAATCTCGTGCCGGATGATGCCGCTGGTGGGCGGGTCTTCTCGGGGTTCTCCCGTTTCCCCCGCCCTTTCATTCCGGCGCTGCTCCATACTCATCTCACCTCACCCTCGTCGGTCCTCAAGACCTCTATGTTAAACCTGCTGGTCAACAAAGATTATCATCACCCTACACGTGTACGAAACACCTTTCAAGTTGTAGATATTACTTATAAGTAAGTGTCTTTCCTCACATAAAAAAATTGTACATCGCATAGTTTTTGTATCATGATATGTTAAAGTCATAATTTTACTGTTTTTCTACGTACAGATAAATGGAATGAAATCATTTGCAGAAAATTTAACAAGGGTGACTGAAAGGTAATGTTGTAATTTATTACAGGGTAGGCTTGGGAAACATATTGCATAAAAAAATAGACCACTACAAATTAAAAATATGCAATAATTCCTTAATTTACAACATTTTTTTTTTTTTTTAAGTTGCGAATGATTTTACTTTATTGTGAGTTATCTCATTTTGGTAATTCAGTTTTCCTTGTGTGTACGTCCCAGAAACGTACTGTGTTTTTTTTTTTTGACAAGCCACTGTGTAATAAATATGCCGTATAAATTTTTTGTGAGCAAAGTATTTTTAATCAATGTCTAACGTAATTTCTTAAAGGCTGTTCACGATAAAATGAGCCCTTTTGAAATCAACCTTGGAAAAAAGTCACTGTTCTTACATGCATCTATTTTAACGGGCTCACTAACTGATATGCGCCCAGTAAGGTTGGTAAAGATGGCTGGAAAGTAGTTCCATATCTTAACGCCGATTTAAGTGTTTGATAACCATTTGTGACAACCAATTATTTATATAGTTTATTATTTTTTTAATGTATCGAAGGGTCGAAATGAGCAGATTTGTAAAATATTTACTTTTCGAATACTTGCACAGTTTAATTTGACCGGCGCATGAATATAGCGATGAGACCCATGTCAATGTTAATTTTATGTAAGGCGGAGGAATACACAACGTATATGCAAGTAGATCTTAAGCAGACCTTTGAAAAGTTCTCATTTTACCGTGAACACCATACAGGCGTTACCAATTCACACATTTTCTCCCTGTTTTAATTCACACTAATTGTAAATGAAATGTTACAATTCATAGGTAAAGAGTAAAATATCAATTTAACCAAAAATAAGATGATTTTATGTAAACAGAAGCATAAAACGCTTTTCATGCGAGGCATATTAAGTATAAAACCAAACAAATCACACAAGGGGTGATTTTTCAAATGTTTGATGCAAAATGGGTGAAGATACTACGAACAGGCTATAGCAGATATTCTGCAGGCTTTTGGAAGCCAATGTAGAAAAATCAAAACAGAACAATCCTACACAAAAGTTTCTGTTCAAACTCTGTAAGCAAATATTATGTCACGGACATGTAGTTATAATGGGCTCTGTCTGATACATAAATTTTATACGTTTATTTGCGGCGCGGGATGTTGTCTTAACACTTTGTAGGCTACGCCCCGAGAGTATCTCGAGCAAAGCTAATTTGAAAATTTCTTTGTCATTCAGAACAAAACTCGCATGAATGTGCAGTCTTTGTTCGGCTAGTGTTTAATACGATCTCACAAGAACATGACAGCGCAGTAAGAACGATATCGGTAACGATAGGGTTTCTTTATATATATATATATATATATATATATATATATATATATATATATATATATATGTGCCCAATATATATATATATATATATAATATGCCCACTCAAAAGGACAGTATTAATTGTAAATCCTTTTAAACGAAAAATGACATTTGATTGGGTCAATATCAGCTCGGTTCTCCATTGGTTGATGACCGGCCAATAATGAACGCTGAAAGTACAGGATGTTGTCCCGTGTGGTATGGACCAATAGGACGATGGTGAGTTCTAACTAGAGACGCGAGAATTTCGCGGGTTCATTTTCTAAACAAGTTGGAATTCACACAGATGTACGTTCATGTTACGTTTGTAATTCGTCGACGTATTTTTTTGACACCTCCCGGAGATAAATAAGCCATAACAAACATGCAAAAAAATTGTGCACCCAACCGCAGCATTTTGCTACCACGACAATCAACCTATAAACAGTTGATATCTGTATGGGAGTATATAAGACTGTGAAGTCTAGCCTGCAGGCCATTGAACTCGCGAATTTCTCGGGGCCTCTAGTTAAAACACAGACACCAACAGAACCGGTGTTCTTGCAGTAGTGGATATAGGCGACTCATTTATAATTTGTCTTAAGTGCCAGTAAACGTGTGCAGATCTCAATGTGAAAGAAATACAGGACTCTTAACGAAATGTTTATTCAGAAAGTCGGCGAAAATCGTGGTGTAGCCCTTACACCCTTAGTTTCTTATATTGGCTTCGAAAACCTGCAGACATCGATGCGTTTTAAGGAACCCGTAGGTATTACCTAGAGTGTAGTTCGGAAACAGCTCGAGATGATCTACTCCAAGTGCGACCAGAAAACACCGAACCTACGACCTCACGCTCAGTTTCTCATTCGATGTTAAAGTCAGTTGTCGTGAGGCTCCATACTACGTAGGATGTTAATCCTACGCGAAATTCCTACTGTTTTGAAAAAAATTCCCCGGATTTTCAAAGTTGTAATCTTGACTCAATAAAAGTTTGTTTTGTGAAATTCCCTGTGTATACAGCGGCGTGTTTGTATTTCCGCGTCATTTTGAATCGCCGACCCCCCCCCCCCCAGATGGAAAATGTGTTCCCATTTCGCTATTCGTAGAGACCTGAAAAAATTCGCTAGTTCAGTGACCTACAGGCTAGACTCTACAGCCTTATACACAAATATGCCGATGTCAACTGTGCGTTGGTTTTCTGCTGTCACAGTGGAAGGCGACGATTGGGCCACCGTTCTCCAGGAGGCGTCAAACACCGCACGAACCAATGGCTAAAGTTATATGAACTCATGTGCTTTGAATTCCAGCTTGTCCGAAAAGAAATCCGTGGAATTCTTCAAGTTCACATACGTGCGCCTCCCTTCCAAGAAGCTTAAACCAAATGACGAGCCGCCTGGATACTCTCACACTTACAATGAGCCTCTGTGGTACTTTCATCACAGAGTAAATAAAAATACAGAGGTGGAACAGCAGCTTGCACCCTGAACTCCAGCGGCACACGCTGGCAAAATGGCGTCGCTGGCCAGGAAAATGTTGGAACGCCATCCGCCGATCGGCGCCTGGTAACACAATCGCCAGCCAGTAGTAGTCCAATCAGTAGGGGACATTTCGCATCATGCAAAAGCCAATATCCGTTTCTAGAGCCTCGCGCAACCAATCAGAGAATGCGCACACATACATCAAAGTAGCCGCCATGCCATTTCGTCTCTGTCCATTTACTTACTCTGTGCTTTCAACTTTTGTGATAATTAAAAAACAATGATAACCGCTTGCATTACTTATATATGTATATATATATATATATATATATATATATATATATATATATATATATATATATATATATATATATATATACACACACATATATACATATATATATATATACACACACATATATACATATATACACATATGTACATATATGGCCATCAGCATCGCCCGGCACGATTCCCACTTGCGAAAATTGGGAAGTGTACCGGCCAGGGATTTAACCAGATTCGCCTTGGTGGGAGGCGAGCAGTCTAACCGCTTGATAAATATAATTTGTAGCTTAAATTATGGGCTCCCAGACGATCAGCCGTCCTCCCACAAAAAAATCGTGAATTTATATAACTTATGTACTGTTTGTTAAATTGTAGTAGTCATTATAGATTTGAACACTCTGGATGGCTGTACTGCTGAGTGGGGTTAATGAAATTAAAAAAAAGAGTCTAACCGCTCGGCCACCGCAACCCCCGTGTTTACAAGATGTATGCTCACAAATGTAAGGCAGCGTCCCAACACACACTCAGTGTTACCAGTAGAGTCGAATAGTTTATTCAAGCACGCCGGTAGAGAGTTGTAGTTCGTCGGAAGAAAAAAATATGTATAACTTTCTTTTGGACTAACCGTCATAAACATATTTGCTTAGTTATCTAACTTAGTATGTGGTTTTTATCAAGTTAATTTCTACAGAAGAAAAGTATAATTTATTTTTAAACCTCTGTCATTGTCTTGATGAGTCTGCTTTCATTATATTCCCCTAGCGTCAACGTCAAGTGAGAAACCCGCACAATTTTACGGTCACATCACAAAAGTCGCTATTTGATAAACTGTAAACCTGAACACAGTATAAAGTAACTCGATTATGTATGACGTTATGATGCTGTTTAATAGCGTATTTATGATTTTACCTGGGTTAATGTCTCATTAAACTTTACCCAATTTTCATTTAAAACAGAGCTGTCATAAAATGTGAATCAGATTAGTTCTAAATCGTCTATTGCTATGGTGATTTAATTTATATGAACCCCATTATGTCACAAGGTAAAACAAAACCATGAATGCAATTAACTTGCACCGCTATTACAGCGTAATAACTTTGTGTGAGTGATATAATATCATTTTCATCTTCCCAAAAGGTTGCTGTATATTAACTTCAACTTTTATAGTTATCTTACGCCTTCAAGTAAAATGTATACAGGTGTTAAATGAAATAAGGAAAATCGTAAATTTTAGGTATCGGGTTTTTTTAACTTTCCTTGTCACGGAAAAAAAAGGGTAGAAATGACTGCATAAAAGAAACTCACTTTGATTCCCGTTATGGTTGTGCATTAATGACGCTAGATATATCTCAGAAAGGCTATTCAAGTACGGTTTCACTGATTTAAGATATAGCTTCGGAACTTAGCGTACTGCAATCAGCGGCATTTGGCGAACTATGGCAAGGTAATATGTGCTTTTCTTTGTGCTATACGTAATCGTTTGCTAGTTTACACATCGGCCACATAAATGTAGTAGTGCATTTGACGTCACAGCACGTGTGTAATAAGTGCCTCGCCGCTTTCTCGTGATTGGCCGCAATATATCCAGTTTCTCCCAGCTCCACTCTTGTTACTGATTCCTGCGCCAAGTGTGTACAGCACTAAACAAGCACCAGCTTACCTTGCAACACTTCACCACACGTCACTGACTGCAATAATATACTCTTATAATCACCAAATTTTGGGTTATATAATATTTTCAGCACCACTGGTTTATGATAGCGATGAGTAGAGACCCGAAAATTTTACAAGTTCCTCTGATGGCTAGGCTGGGCTTGGTAGGTCAGTGAACAAGCAAGGCGCTATGTACATTGGCTGTTATCTTCACGATCAACCCTTTGACTTGTTATTAGGTTGTACGTGATTTACCTTATTTCTATTTTTCTTTCTTCGTGCCGACCTCCCATGGCTTCGTCGTTTGGCGCTCCGCCGGTCTGCGGCGCAGGAGGTTTCTGGTTCGAATCCTAGATAAGGCATGGGTGTTAGTTCAAGTTAGGTCATAAGTTAGTTTGTAAGTCGTCCCCTGATAAACTTTCAGACATAACACCGGGTGACGTTAATAAGCCCTTTACAAACACAAATACTATTTCTTCGTACACGTTAATCACTGTTTTACAAACCCAATAGAGCGTATCGGAAATGAGTAGCCAAGTCACGATTATAACAAGCATGAAAAGTGTTAGAACTAGCAAAATTCCCGGATCCCTGTCGATAAACTGGTTTGTAGGTCCCCATTAAACGCTACCGTCAGGTATAACAAGTTTACCCCCTCCCCTGTGACTCCAGAAACCAAGCGCAATACACTCAGGAGACCGCGGTGGTTGAGCGGTTAGCCTGCTCGCTTCCCCCACCTAGGAGACTCGGGTTCAATCCCCGGCCGGGTCACTCCCGGATTTTCGCAAGTGGGGATCGTGCCGGACGATGCCTCTTGTCGGCGGGTTTTCTAGGGGATCTCCCGCTTCCCACGCCTTTTCATTCCCGGCGCTGCTCCATACTCACCTCACTTCACCATCATCGGACCAAATCTCTTCACTCACTCGCGATACAGTTAGGGTGGGCGAACACGTGGCGATTATATCGGTATCGGCGTCGACGCCGATATCGGTGTCAGGGCTCGCACAATAATCAGTTTCGTGCTATCAGCATGGCTCCCATGTGGAAGAGGAGGTTTGATTGTTACTTATGTGCCAAATATGGCAGGATTTGGTTGTGTAGTTACCAAGATATAACGTAAAGTCTTTATTTTTCATGTTGCGCCAAATTCCAAACTGGCGATCAAAAACATCACTTTCTAAATCCAATGCTTAGATCACATGCTGTCAACGTACAAAATTTGGTTTATTTTTCAATGAGCACTATCTTAAAAAATGGCGGAGTAATAAGATTATCGCTTTCCTATTTCTATACTTACATAATGTACTATCGACGTACAAAACTGGATTGGAATCTGTTTAATGGTTCCCGAGATATAATATCGTTCCCTGGATTTTAAAATTGCCGCCGTTTTGAAAATATGTAACTGGCGTGATCGAAAACTACTAAAGTCCGATGTAATTGCTAAATACTTACTATATGTAGACGTAGTTTGGTCAAATTCTGTTGTCGGGTTTAGAAGTTATTAGGGAGGACATGCCTACATTCCAGACAGATATTGGGTGATTTCACAGGCCTATCTTCTGTGGAAAGTAATCTGAAAATAGTGAAGATATTTTAAAATATATATTTTTTCCTTTTGTGCTTGGTTTTCTTATAGTAAATGCCAAAGTCACTAAATTACACACACACACACCAACACACACACACACACACATATATATATATATATATATATATATATATATATATATATATATATATATATATATATATATATATATATCCATTGACTTACATCGCGTGTAATATCATCAAAATGTTATAGGCTGTTCACGGTAAAATGAGCACTTTTAAAAGCCCTGCTTAAGATCTGATTGTACACTCTGGCATGAGCCTCATCACTTTATTTATGCATTGGTCAAGTGAAACTGTGAAATTGTTAGAAAAGTAAATATTTTAAAAATCTGCTCATTTTTACACTTCAGTGCATTAAGAAAACAGTAAGCAAAAGAAATAACTTATCACAAATGGTTATCTAAAGCTATATTTTATTCGACGTTAAGATATGGAGCTACTTTCTCCCCAAAATTACCAACATTACTAGGTGTATATCACTCATTGCGCCCGTTAAAATATATGCAGGTAGGAGAAGTGTCTTTTTTCTAAGGTTGAGTTCAAAAGTTCCCAATTTATCGTGAACAGCCATTACCCGGGAAAGCATGGTACTGTGTTGCGAGGGCACGCTGCAAAACTCGCTTTTGAACAGGTGTGACTTTGATGCGTTTAACTCATTCAGACCCAGTAGTGCACACATTTGTGTACATTACGCAAGTGTAGGTAATATTTGGTCTGTACTGCAAACTGCGAAGCTCAATGACCAATAATATTACCTGTGGATAAATGATTCGCAAGCCGCCGTACTGGTCTGAGTCATAATTGGTCCATACCACTGTAGTCGAACACATAGCCTACAGTTCACTGGCTGTGACAACGAAACAAGAGTGTTATGTCGATTTAAGTACAGCACGCATCATAACATGTTTGTTTGCAACACCTGTAATCGTAATTTAAAATGGGTTTGAAAGGGTTAAAGTTGTTTACTATCTATTCCCCTCAACGGAAGATTCGTGGCGGGTAATGTCATGGTCGGAGAAGGCCGTTTACCTCGGCAACTGGAGAAGTTTGTCGCCGGTCGCCTTCCTAGCAGTTTAACGATCAGCAGGGAATGGTAGTGTTGTTCGGGGGAGGGGAGGCTGGTCGCGAAGAAGAGCGATTCAATTAGGCCACGTTAATTAAAACGTCGACACCCTCCGCCGCCAGTCCGCGCTGCTCTCTCGCGGCGTCGCAGCGAACGACCCGTCTCATCTCCGACGTCACGGCAACTTCGCAACGTGTCGCGCATCCTCCTGGAGGGGAGGAGACTAAAAACGAACTGAAGAGCGGGATTGCCCCTCAACCCCCTCGTGGCCAAGGTCAAGAAGGGCGGGAGCGATACGGGCGACGCTAACACGCACTTCTAGCGCCTCATCGCTCCTACGCGCAAGACGTGCTGCGGTGTTTCCGCCGTGACGCTGTGCTGTGCAAATTAGATCTGTAACAGTGGGATTTTATTACACGCGATGAAAGCCCACAGGTTAAACTACGCCCGTAGCTTTGTACTTTCCTCTTGCCGCTTAAGGTCGAAGTAAAGCAACTGCCTATGGAGCACTGCACCCGACAATACAACGTGAAGAACTCGCAAAGAAAAGTATTACAGGCACCATGAAAATTGTCAGAAAAGTGCAATTTATGCTGTATATGAAAAAGAATTTATATATTTTGCAACATTATAAAATATTTTTGTAAAACATACTTTTGTAATGTAAAAAATTAATTGATCGATAGAGTTAGCATTTTTAACCAAATTTAAGCGCATCTCCATTTTGGATGCTTCATAAAGCAGAATTTACAAGAAAATTGTAGTAGTAATGCAGGAAATAATTTTTATAATTAATTTAATGTGTGTCAATTTGTCACAGACATTTATGGCTGAAAGTGGCGGAAATAAAGTTATTTGTAAAATTGATATATACAGTAGAAAATGTCGCTGAATCAATAAGTGAAGGAAAACGGGCATTTTTTCATTGATTCATCAGTAAAATTAACTGAATCATTCAGATACTGTTGAGTAATTGAAACAGTGAAATTCTCACAGATTCAAATTTAGAGTGCAGAGCCTTTTTTGTCTTCTATTTTGAAAGATACGGCTATACGAATAAGTAAACTTTGTCACATCTCGGCGAACAGTCAACCAATTCCTTCCAAATTTGGCAAACAAGCAACACTATGGTGAACCATATAAATTTATAGGCTCTGTTTTAAAAGGGTCAGGTTCTTGCTTTCAAAATAGCGCCCATATACACATTTTAGGTTGGCATGCTATATCTACGAAACAATGTATCAAATTTAAACCTAAATTCTTATACTGACAATCATCAAATGAACGAATACATAAAATCATGCGTCCTCCATTTTGGAAGATAGCATGGCATGAATAATCAAGTTCTCTTGTCCTATCTCGGGAAATTATTAACTTATACCCACAAAAATTCAGGCAAGTTGTTTTTTTTTTTTTTTTTTTTTTTTTTAATAGAACTAAATTTATATGACTTAAGGTGGTATTCACGTATTTTCAAAAGCACAGCAATGTAAATATTTTATGTCAGCATGCCACATGTCCCAAAAAATTTCAACCGACTTGATATGTGACAGTATATTTGACAAACGTAGAATATATCAATGATCTCCATTTTGTTCTCCAGTAATGTATATGCCACCACACGAGAACGAGAACATTGAACTTTCTGTCATATGTCCGGAACCAATCAACCGATTCCCACCGAACCTATCACGCTAGTAGTTCTACAGTAGGCCGTGTTTAAATTGCGCCTGGCTTTATTTACAATTTGGCTGCAATGTAAATAATTTAGATAGGTTTATAATATTTGCTAAATAATTTGGCATATTTCAGTATCTACTCGAAGCATCACATTTCTATAGGATCATGTTTTATGATGTTCCGTAGGATAGTGCCAACTGAGCAACTAATGCTTCTACGCAACATCTGGGGCGAATTCCGCACCCAAACAGGCCGTGGAAACTTGCACGATGCAAGCGACTCTCACTCTCGTATTCAAAATGATGTCCCCGCTAAATATTCGAAGTTGATAATCCTAGTCAACCAAAACTTTAGATTAATTACTATCGAAGTTGACGTTCTGAATCCCACCTCTATGATGTGGTTAGTTGGATGCCCGCTTGCGTCTCGCTGGTGCCGGATATTTTTTCCCTCGTTTCATCTTTCATGATGTCGCTATCAACGAGAAGTTCATGACACACCTAGGTTCTAACCTTTCAACAACGTTATCAAAATTATTCGCCCCCCATGAAGAGGACAGTAGGTTCGTTCGTGATATTGATAACTTCTTATTACTACAAAACATGGGCAAGTGACTGATAAATACGGTGCACATAGTTAACAACTTTCAGAAGTTAACGCCTGAAGCCGCAATAAAATACAGTTACTAAAGGCTGTTCACGATCAAGTAAGCACTTTTGAACTCAACCTCAGAAAAAAGTAACTGCCTCTGCATGCATATATTTTAACGGGCGCACTGAGTGACATTTGCCTAGTAAAGTTAGTAACGATGTATGGAAAATAGCTCCGTATCTTAACGTCAGATTAGAAGCGTTAGGTAACCGTTTGTAATTACTTAAAATATTCATTCCGCTTAGTACTTTTTTTTATGTACCTAAGTGTAAAAAAAGAGCACATTTGTAAAATATATTTAATTTTTTTTTAATAATTCCAAAGTTTTACTTGACGTACGCACGAATAAAGTGGTGAGGCCCATGACCATGTTAATTTTACAGAAGACTGAAGAACACACAACGTGCATACAAGCAAAAGTGCTCATTTTACCGTGAACAGCCTATAGTGGTTACCATAGCAACGGCGATAAACGGCTAGAAATCATCTCCCAGCAAAGCTCCGTCAAACACGCTCGCAAACACACCGCCACGCGCTTTGACTGCACGTCCCTCCGGACGTCAACAAATCGGCAGTCGTCGAAGGGTTGGCCTTGATAGTATCGCCTGTAATTAAACCTTGCTTCGGCATTACGGTAATGGACTATCAGTAAGCGGCGCGGAGCGCAATGAAATCAGGGGGATGAAGGGGGAGGGACTTGCGGCTGGTCGCAAGCTCTTTTGTGACGCCCCGCTCACAAACAAATGGACGGGGCTCGGATTTGGCGGCGGGTGGTGGGTGATCAGTCGTCGTCGGCGCGCGAGTAGACAATGGGGTCCATTGATCTCTGGCGGTGGGATGCTGCGGAGAAGAGCCCCGCGCGGGCAAAAGAAGAGGAGGAAGAGGCGGGGAGAAGACAGGGCGCACAGCATCACACGGGACAAAGGATGTCCTTGAATCTGGCTGCGACCCAGGACGCACCGGAGAAGTCGTGAGGTGACTGGGAAATGGGGGGGGGGGGGGGGGGAGAGGGAGCGACTGTGCGAAACCCCATTTCTAAAGAGATCCTCTCCAGTACCCGGAAAAAAGCACCCTACGCCGGAAACGGAAATTGCGTGTCCAGTGACCGTGAACGCTAAAGGTGGGTTTACGATTAAAGACTGAAGAAAATGAAAAATAAGAAGATTTGCACTTCATGATTGAATTAGAAACTGCTAAGTCTAGCCAATCAATATCGTAGGAGATGTAAGCAACCGAAATAACCTGGAAAAATTGATAATTTACACATATTTAATTATTTGTGGTTACAGCTTGTGTAATTGATTTTAAAAAAATTCGTGAAATCTTATAGAAGGACAAGCCAATTCCAACATTAAGCATTTACATCAATATATCTGAAAAGGTTAATTAAAGCGAATTAAATAACCTCTTCCACGAAAGAAAACGTGACCATGAACTATTCTTTAAACTAAGAGGATACTGTCTCTCGCGTAAAATAATTACTTTCATACGATTTCACAATACGACACAAGTTGTAAATACAGTTTCCCGCCAACAACTGTCACTGTGCTCTGATTGGCTACTTCGTCCCGACTTGTACTCAAGATATAAAATATAACGATGTCTTAAGTCACGCCAAGAACACACACAACCCGTCGAGACCCGCACACGAAAGTCGTAAACTGATACCCTCGAATGCATTGAATCATATCTTAAGCAGACGGCGAACTTATTCGGTTAAGTCAATCGTAGACCCACCTTAAAGCGTGGCTTGCCATTGGTGGAGTTCATAGATCTCAACATCCAGCGTGTGAGACAATCTGCTGTTCTGAGTGCAGTGGAGAGATATTTCTTGAGAGCCGATGATGGTGAAGCGAGGTAGATATGGAGCAGCGCCGAAATGGAAGAGCGGAGAGCAAATGGGATATCCTTGAGGAAACCCCCCGGCCAGGGGCATTGTCCATTTTAGTTTCGGGACTTACTGTAATAATGATATATAAACTGTCCCCGGAGTAGAATTTTTACAGTCTAGCGATAACGTGACATTTTTGGGAACCTAAATGTGTTACCAACGTGCTACCTCATAACATAACGTGTATAAAGCACAAGAACATAAATAAATTAAAGATAAATTTTAGAAAAATATACTCGCAATTCAGCGCGAAGGCTTGGAACTATTCTCCTGGGAGCGTGGTTGGCAGTTTGTAAGGTAGCATTTACGTAGCTATGGGCAAATATATATATTTTTTTCGAAGATTGTTTTCAAAAAACGCTTACTTTGCCGTGAACGGCCTACCCAACAGACGAAACGTAAACCTCTTCTGCTGTGTCCGTAATCCGCTACTGAATTCATAACTGAGATCCGGCTGTGCTCAAGCTAAATAAACATTTTATAAACTGTATTTTTAAGTTTGTCTTTTACGTCTCGTGGTTTTGCACAGAGTCTCGAGTTATCAGTTTGGTGTACACTGTCAGAACATTACAGGGTCAAGAACTGCTATAATCCAAAATAAAAAAGAATAAAGAGAAATTCAAATATTTCTAGTTTCAGTAGAACAATCAGACCATCGAAACTGAACAAAATTCAGTAAGCATAAGACAGTCTACAAAGAAACGATTGCCTAAAGCAAGCAAACGCAGTCTTTTCTGCCTAATTTTTTTTCTCGAAAATACGAATAGGCTTAAGCCATGAGAGAGTAGAAAATTCTCTCCAATTGTGAAGTTAAAATCTTTTTAAATAATGTCCTTCTGATTGTATCATGTTTGTTATTATTTTACTATATATAAAACAATTATACCACGTTTCATTCTTGTAATTTCGTGTTTGGTAATGGAGGCTCTTTTCCAAGACACAGATTTTAGGTTTTAAGTAAATGCGTCCAGTAGTTTTCTGTATAGCAGCAAGTTTTTATGAAATTAAAATAAATATTTATTTACGAGAAAAATAAAAATGCGAACGTCCTCGTCACAACACAGGTGTTGCTCGTGAAAGGAACGCACAAAGCCACGCCTCGTAGCGAAGCGCTTTGCGTTAGCTGTCGAGACAAGGCTCGCACTCCTCATCCAAGGCCGCAAAATACGTATCTGGTTCGATTTCCGGTGGGGTTGGTACCGGAATCGTGCCGGGAACGATGCGACCGGTAGGCGGGTTTTCTTCGGGATCTTCCATTTCCCTCGCCCTCACATTCCGGCGTTGCTCCGTATTCACTGCGCTTCGCCCTCATCGGCTCTCAAGACCTCGTCGTTAAGAGCCACCTAAATCGTCACTGGAGACCCGCAAAATACACGTTATTATTTGAGGACAGACTGAAACTCCAAGTTACTGCGCGTTCGACCAACTTCAGACGTTGGCAGGGACAGGTGAATTCGCGAAAAGATTTCAGGACCAGTTGTACTCCAAAACACTTTAGTTCGTACGAATTTTCGTGGCTGGATGATTTTAGATGTCACGTGCCTCAAATGTCTGTCCGCGGATCACGGGCGTTTAATATCGGAGAACTTTATTACGATTGATCCAGTCAAACAAGAGCATGTCTTCTCGCGTAGACACGCGTCAAACAACCAAAGGAAGCTGCGGTTGTGGACGTATGGTATTGAAGTCTAGCATGGTCACTAACATTTTCGCGTAAAACATCTATCCCTAGCCATTGGGTCTAAAGTATGTCCGGGAAGCCTTGGGGAACTCTTGATCCAATGACATAAGTTCAGCGATGGAATGACCGATCTGTTTTGAGGATATTAAGCAGATACGTGACGTTGATTACACGGCCAATGAAACCACGCACTGTGGCCAATTGTTTATAAGGCAGTGGAGTCTATCACGTCACCGAAAGATAACACGAATTTTGCACGTTTCTGCTCATCACTGTACACAGGCGGCGATCCAAGTGTCATACACTAACTGCCCAGAAGACTGCTGTCCCGAAATTCTCATCACCAACAACAATGGCTGAAAACCGCCATACCCTACGATCTCTCTAAAAAACCGTTTATACCTGGCCAGTGGGGATACACTAGATAAGGCTTACAATCGCGTTAATTGAAGTAAGTACATGTGGAAACACCAACATACACATTTTTCCACTATAATCAATAATTTTATGGAACAGATCGGTTTTCAGTCAAAACTATGAGTGTTTTGTGTCTCAAGCGTACCGATTTAACCTACATATATTTAAGATGCTGATTTAGTTACTTACTAAAACGATTATAAATATTTAATTCGTTTTTTGCACTGCTTGTACAAGATCTATTCTATTTTGTTGGCCACAATTGGACGTAGCGTAAATATTTCAAAGACAGAGTTAACACAAACAGCACAGGTATATATCTAATTATTGCCGAAAACAGTATTCGGCAAATAAATTGTGTTAGTCAACTAGGTTCTAATTAATCAATTTTAAAACGTCGTTCTAGAACCTCTCAAGAATAATGCCAACTGTAAACATACTGTAAATGCTACCCGGCAAGCCTAAAAAAAAAAAAAAAAACAATAAAATGTTATTTTTTGTAAATAAGCTATTTTATTAAACATTGAACACAGCGTGATTATTAACAGCTTCAATGAAGCCTGTTTATCTCGAAATAATCATTAAAAACTATTATTTTTGTTTTATTATACGAGATGGATATTTTTCGTAACGCGTGTCTGCTGTTGGTATTAATCCAGGCACCTACCACCCACCCGCCGCCCCTGAAAAAAGACTTCAAGATAAGAAGATCGTTCGAACATAGAAGTGTCCGCTCTTGTCACCTTACTTGCTCTGTGTACCTGGCACTAGTCCTCCCAGAATCACCCACATTCACGCACTCCCATGGATGACCTCAATCTACATCGAGACTTTTCTCAAAAGGGAAGATGACACCCGGCATCCGCGTCGCCGTCAGTTGACTCCAAAATGGAAACAGTCGAAACAGCTCCACACTGGGTGAATTCGACTGAAGATCTGCTGGGAACTGATTCACTTGGAGCAGTGAAATCCTACTTCTAATTTCAGTCGCTGTACCTACTCACTGATCAAATAGTTTCCTCTGCTGACTCCCTGTGAATTGCACTGGCCTGGCAGTGGAACCTCGGTGCATTCGCCGGTATTTAACAGCGCATTAAAGGCTGTTCACGTTAAAGTTGATATCAGCCTTGGAAAAATGGCACTGCCCCTACCTGCATATACCGTAACGGGCGCACTGAGTGACATGCACCTAATAAAGCTGGTAACGATGGAGGAAAAATAGTTCCATATCATAACGTCGACTAAAAAGTTTTAGGTAAGAATTTGCGATAACTTAAATTATTTCATTCGCTTCCTGTTTTTTTATTCATCAAAAAGTACAAATGAGTAAATTTGTAAAATATTTAATTTTATAATAATTTTACAGTTTCACTTGAAAGACGAATGAATAAAGTGATGAGGCCCGTGGCAATGTTAATTTTTCATAAGGTGGAAGAATACACAACATGCATACAAGTAGATACTAAGCGAACCTTTCGAAAGTGCACAGTTTATCGTGAACAGCCTATGACTCAGAATGTTCAGAAAAATATTTCTACTGATTGAAATCAATCTTTCAGATTTACATGTTTGAGAGCTGTTGATGTGGAAGGCGCGTGGAAACTATGTCACATCCTCCCATCCATATTACAACTTCCGTGCTTTACTATAATCCTTCCAGACGCGTGAATCGCCCATGTCTTTGATGGTTGGATTATGTGAAAGGTGGGGCAGGGGGGTGGGGAACCGACTACCATCTCATAAAATTGGTAATTTCTCTCCGCATGTAACTTTTACCTGAACAAATGTTGTAGAACTATACGGAATGTGTGGGGAAAAAATTCGTAACTGCTCGTACATTCATACTATGCTCACCACCTGGCGTAATAAATCTTCGAACAGTTTCTTGCATTTTGAACATATTTTGCAAAAATTTCATTTTTAATTGTAAGTTTTTGAAAATAGGTTCCCTTTCCGTATCACTGACAAGTACTGAGGAGTAGGAAAAGTGGTGCAAAATCACAAATTGTATCGCATTGTGTAAATAATCACAATATCAGGGTGCGTTAAAATACAAATATTTAACATACTGCAATTATTGCTATGGTTGATTCTCGGTATCTTCGGCCTTTTCTGAAGCCCTGCTAAGGTTCTACTTCCAGGATATTCCTCCGCCTCGTGCAAACTAAGCTTAACTAAGTCTGGAAGATTACACCAGAGGGACCACGCACCGGATTCGTGCGCACACTGTTGTGACAGTATTTTGTATAAGAACTATTTCTTACTAGGCGCTACCAACACGCATCTTTCCTCACTGTTTTATTCAAATTATTTATAAGTGAAGCATTACAATTTATAGATAAAATATGAATAACATTTCAATTTAATAGATAAGAAAGTAACTTAACAAACACAAGTATAAAACTCTTGTGATACACGACATATTTAGGAAACAATCAAGCACGTCATCAATGGGGAGATTTTTCAAAGGTTTGATTAAAAAAGGCCGAAGAAACCGTGAATGGACTATATCCCACTTAATAACATTTCTATGTAATACAAAGAAGGCCTTAAAATTCGTGTCTTTTTTTTCTTTCGAAGTGAACAAAATGGCTACGCCGATTCCACCTTTTTGTTAGTACGGAGATCAAGTCCTTAGTTTTGTGAAATATTTTAATGTTAAAACTGCTTCAAATCGGTGGATCTGATAGCAAAATTTTTAAACTTGCTCCACTGGAACAAGTAAAATTCCACTGTTAATTGCAGTTGCTGGTATTCAGTTATTCAAACTGTGAACTTCATTTGCCTGGCACCAAAAACCTTCAGCGCAGTCCACTATTCCTCCAGTAAGTAACAACTCACTGTAGGCGGTTCGCGATCAAATCAGCTGTTTCGAAAGCCCTGCTTCCCATCTACTTTGTGTCACATTGTGTATTCTTCCGCCATGTGTAAAATTAACATTTCCACGGGCCTGATCAGTTCACTCATGCGTACGCCCAGTGAAAACTGCGGAATCGTTACAAACGTGAGTATTTTACAGATTGTCTACTTCTTACCTCTATATGCACTAAAAAAAACAGGCAGCAAAATAAATATCAGTAGTCACAAGTGTTTACCTAATTCTCTAAACTTAACGTCAGATCATGGAACTACTTTCTCTCCGTCGTTACCAACTTTACTGCCACGTATGGACAGTGGCATTTTTCAAATGTTGATTTCACAAGTGCTCAAATAACATTGAACAGGCTGTAATTTAAACTGTAGTGAAAATATTTTCACTTGTTGGAATCAATGGTTCAGATTTTAGAGTGCTCGCAATTCGTGTTGGCGGTGACTCGAGCGGAAAAATCTAAACGCCGATAAGCTTTTTGTTTTTTCTTCGTGGCGTGTTTCAGGAAGCAGCGTGTAAACGGACTACGGGAATTCAAAGCGAAGTTGACTGGGTTTGTAGCAGACACGTCGTCGAGCTCAGCTTTGTGTCTCGTCAACGCTCGTTCAACCCCACGCTCGTATTCGCTCGAAGCGTTAGCGAAAAAAAAAAAGAAAATGGAACGGTAAGGGGGGAGGTTCCCGAAGGTTATCCGTCAGCGTCCTGATTCAGACCAGACGTCCGAGCGTCCAGTCTCGCGAGAAGAATTCATCCGTGTCTCAGGGGCTGGCGATCCGCGCGTGTGGAGCAGACGACAACCAACCCCCCCCCCCCCCCGCGCCGTGCTCGCGGAGTTTCAGTGCCGAAACAAAAGTTGCGACAGGGAAGGAGACATTCAGGACGATGCAGTGACGCAGCTATAAACCACTCACGGTCACTTCGCACTTTTCTGAGGCCCTGCTAAAGTTCTACTTCCGGGATATTCCTCCGCCTCGTGCAAACTAAGCTTAACCAAGTCTGGGAAATTAAGCAAAAAGACAACGCACCGAATTCGTGCGCACTCAGTTGTAATAATATCGTGCCTAAGAACTATTTGTTACTAGGCGCTACCAACATAGATGTTTTCTTACTGTTGTCTTTCATATCTATATGCTGTTCACGGTAAAGTGAGCACTTTTTAAGGCCTTGCTAAATTTTTCCATTTTCAGCCACTTTCTATCTTTCCGCCACTTTTCAATATAAGCATTGCTATGTGACTAATAAACACAGTGTATACATTTCACCGCACGCTTGAGGCTGCAATAAAATATATTTATTAGTTGTTAGTGCATGTTGGGGGGAGGGCCTTTAAAAGTGCTCACTTTACCGTGATCAGCCTATATACTAATATTACAAAGAGGTAATGTGAGTCTGCTTATTTGCTTATGTCTACGGTAATCTCGGAAACTACACTGTCGATTCTTATCATTATTTCACTTTTAGAAAGCTACATTCTTCCAGATGGTCATAGGCTATGTTAAATTCAAAAATATGAAAACCCCTTGAGAAATTTCAAAATTTGTATACCAAGTCGGAGAAAAGTGAGTTACTTGGCTGCTTTCTAAGCATGCTCTACCAAAACTGCAAGGCCGATTCTTATAATGTTTTCACAGTTAGAAAGCTACATTCTTCCAGATGGACATAGGCATATATCAAGTAGGGCCACAGGGGCCCAATGGGTAGCGTAATGCTAATTGGGGCCGCAGTGGCTCAGTGGCTTAAGGAATACCAAGTGGGGCCACAGTTTCTCAGTAGCTAGAGCAATACCAAGTGGAGCCGCAGTGGCTCAGTGGCTAGAGCAATCCCAAGTGGGGCCGCAATGGCCCAGTGGCTTAAGGAATACCAAGTGGGGCCACAGTTTCTCAGTAGCTAGAGCAATACCAAGTGGAGCCGCAGTGGCTCAGTGGCTAGAGCAATCCCAAGTGGGCCACAATGGCCCAGTGGCTTAAGGAATACCAAGTGGGGTCACAGTTTCTCAGTAGCTAGAGCAATACCAAGTGGAGCCGCAGTGGCTCAGTGGCTAGAGCAATCCCAAGTGGGGCCGCAATGGCCCAGTGGCTTAAGGAATACCAAGTGGGGCCACAGTTTCTCAGTAGCTAGAGCAATACCAAGTGGAGCCGCAGTGGCTCAGTGGCTAGAGCAATCCCAAGTGGGGCCGAAATGGCCCAGTGGCTAGAGCGATCCCAAGTGGGGGCGCAGTGACTGAGTGGTTAGAGCACTCTCAAGTGGGGCTGCAGTGGCCCAGTGGATAGAAATATATCAAGTTAGGCCGCAGTGGCTCATTGGATCTTGGGTGTGTACCGGCGTCGACTTCCGCCATCTTAATTAGTCTCCGGAATCATGAACAAGGTGGGGAATCTCCAATTGGACTTTACTCAGAATGTGGTTGGTTAAATCTTTATAATTAAAATTAATTAATACTTCAGTATATTTGTATAGCACCCGCCGCTCGTACTTCATAATGTGTATATTGAGATAATATTTTACAACCTTCAAGTTAAATAAACGTTTTTAAACAACACAGTATTAATCATATTTTAGGTACCTTAAACATTATTGTATATACTTGATGTAAACCTAAACAACGCCATATTTGTGCAATTGCGCCCGAGTGTGGCCGGGGCGGGTTGCTATTGGTGCATAAATTAACGGCATAGAGCTTAATCTTATTTTACAATTTTATAAAAGCCAATAAAGAAAAACGAAGAAAGGGCATTCTTACATAAATTTTTTTCTGCCAACTATGAAAGCAATTACTTTACCGAAGCGATATGTTTGTACTGAGCTATTTCTAACGCCGTAAATTTTTATGTGTTATTTTGCATCGCAGGATATTTTGCGAAATAAATGCGCGAATATTGCAGAAGAGATGCTTACATAGTTCGCCAAAACCGTTATCTAGGATTGCTTTTTTTTCCCCCCATGATGCCTTACAAAAACCTATAGATTTCAATTTCAGTTGACGTATTTGTAGTTCACCACATAAGCAATTAATCACCGAATACAGCTTACCAACTCAACATCAGCTTTTACATTCCACATAGTAAATGTTGAGCAGTAACACTGCTTGTCATAAAGAACTCTTCTACAGGTAAATATTTTTTACGTGTTGATTTTATAGTTGTTAAGTTGGCCGTGAACGGTCATAGTAGTAAGTCCTCAAATTAGTTAGGCGTGTAATCGATTAGCCATTTTCCTAACATAGCGGTCTGAAAGTGCAGGTTTTTTTTTTTTTTTTTGCTACTAAGTCTCTAAAATTGTGTTCTTTATATGAGGTAATATCTTGAAAATTAAAATTTTTGTTGACTGATGTGTGTGGTGTTTTCGTAAATAGACATGTTATCAATTCTTTTATTTCAAACACACTTTTTCGCAATTAATTGTAAATACGCAGTTTACTTTTACGACTTTTGGTGCCGATGCAACTCGAAACTCGATCTTACCAATCTGCAGCAAAATAATCGTTTTACTATAGTAATCAAATCGGCTTATTTTTCCTTGTATCTTTAAGAATTTAATTAATGATTTTTAAATGCCACGGGGTTATAAAAATAAAAGAGGGATTGAAAAAAATTGATGTCATACATAATGCTGAAAATTTGCCACGAACTTCTAGGAGAACTTAATAACGCGAAGGAAAGAAGGTTTTCTAGATAAATTTATGTACACTTATATAAAACTGAAGCGATATCAAGCCTAAGTACTGTATATACATAAATCACTAGGAGGGAGGTAAAAAATTCAAATATTTTACACGCAAAAGTGTTTAATGTAAGAGAAGTGTGACGGTCCGATTTAGTATTGACGTCACAAAACTAGTGCACAAAATCAACTTGTGGGAGTAACGTGAGATGTAGTTAGTGAACATCGAGAAACTAATCACTCAACTTTGAGAAAATCGCATTTTTAATTTTCATTGCCGCGTTGCGTAACGCTTAAGACACGCATTACGCAGCGCGCGGAATGTGTCCTGCTTGTAGCTTAGACACGGGCGTACGAAGTGACTTTTATTTCCTAAGCCTGCGGCATATGCAACATCCACAGCACAAGTGTACGAGTTGACTGCACCAGTGATATTCGATTTGTATAGGTTCGTGAAATTCGCATATTGTTTCGTTGGCAGACTTTATTTTAAACTACCCTCAATTTTCATAGACGAATAAAACCGTATTTCGTAGTCAATGATAATGCAGAGGGAACTGACAAATGCATAACGCAAATAGCAATGCGGATTTATAGCCGCGCTTTAAATATATAATATATATATATATATATATATGGAATTTAAAAAATAATATCAACACGTACGAAAAGTACGTCAATATTTATTTAATAATATCAATTTTAAGAGAATTTCCAAGCTTGATTCTTTGAAAATAAAAGTTCAATCTGGGGATGAGAGTAAGTGAGTGCAAATATAAGGATTTATTCACGATTCGTGTGGTTCCTTGTATTTGTTGGATCGATGTAATCGCACAGAAGCCTTGCTCACACAAGTAAGCTGATGGAAAATGGAAGAAACTTTGAAATATCAGTGTTACATCGAAATAACGAAACATGCACAATCAACTGGGTGTCATTACAATTTTCCGTAGATTTATCTATCTTTTTACCAGGTATGATTTAAGCATCAGGAGTAATTATAAATTCTACTGCTGTATAAGTTTTTTTTTTTTTTTTTTTTTTTTTTCCAGTGCTAATTCGTATGCCTCCATGGCTGCCTTTGATGGCTGTACAAAATTGTAAATGGCATGCAGATTTTTGCTTACACTCTCTTTTCGTTTAAAAAAAAAATGATTGGCTGCATTTTTAACTCGCCATTGTAAGAAATAAAATGCCGTTGTAGAAGGGGTGGCTTCATACAGCTGTCTTGAAATGCCTGGTTGCAAATAACGTAGGGCTGTGGTTGGCACTCATTCGAAATGAATCCGTATTGAATATATATTCGTCGTAGATCCTGCGCTTACCCTTCGGGTCTTCCTTCGGAGTTTCTGCCAGCTGTGCGAGCGTGACCTTGGCTCGGCTCCACGCATCGCGACAGAAACGAACACGCCGCTGGGTTGTTGTTATCATTGTGAATTATCGCTAGTAAACTTGCCGCTCGCATCTTCACCTTTACTTGTTATGAACTCTATCCGTGGAAAATAAACAAGCATGCTGTGCAACAACACCAACGGGGAATGAAAGAACGCGGTTCTCCCTTACAGCTGTGAACAGAAGTGCCACGTTGTGGGGCAGAATTTCCCCGTATTATCATATTAATAATTCCTTCTGCCAGACTGCATTGTAACCAACCGGCGTAAGGTCTGTTGGTGTGGCGAGTCTGCCAGTGTAAACACGATGAGCTGCCACCACTACAATCCAGCAGCAATCTGGATTATCCGTGTGTCCTTCGGTAACTTCCGGACACACCAGATCGTCCCATGGAATGTTACCCCGAATTAGCTACAATCCATTTCTTTTTTAAATTGCGTAAATTTTCTAATTTAGCATTATTCACCATGTGGTGATTAAATATGACTGGTTCTCTCCCTCTCCATGGTAAATGAGTCTCGATGTACCGGCTGTCCATATAAGGCGATGTCATCAGACCTCACACAATCTGTCGGGCAATGTAAGTAAGCTACATGGGGTGCAATTACTAGAAACAATGTTTCGTGGTTTTATTTTTAACTCAATTTCTTTATAAAAATTTTAAGATCTCGGTGTTATTGTTTTTATTTGTCTAAACGCTCTATAAATATAATAGAATTATTTAAACATACATTCACGTAAAATGGGTACTCCTTTAAAATTTAAAGAACTATATAACCAAGAGTAAGCGTTTTATGAAAAATGAAATAACACAGACCCAATAAAACAATTTGGGTAGTTAATCTATTTTCTGGTACGATCATTCAAGTTTCTAGACAATGTATATTCCCTTTGGTAGATATCTCACCAAGAAATTCTAAATATAATTATACAGACGAAGTAGTTAAATTTTTACTGATAAACATAGTATTTTGGCTAACGTTGTTTCATTTCATGTCTTAACTTAAATTTATGTGCTATACGGTGTACCAGCATGTATTTCGGGGTTTTTTTCTCGGTATTATTGCTACGGTCTATTCACAGTAGCTTCACACATTTAGAATCACCTTTGAAAAATCACACCATATATGACGGGTTTGGCTGTTTCCTAATTATGTTACGAATCACAAACATTTTATAATTTTGTTAACATTAAAATATCTTATTTTTAGTTAAATTGAAATTAAATTATATTTCATTTATAAAACGTAGTATTTCATTTATAAATAATATTAATAAAACAGAGAGAAAAGAGGTGTGTTGGTAACACATAGTGAGAAATAGTTGTAATGCATAATATTATTAAATTGAGTGTGTACGTATGCGGTGCGCTGCCCCTTTGGTATAACTTTCTAAAGGCTGTTCACGATAAAGTGAGCACTTTTGAAATCAACCTTAGAAAAAGTCACTGCCTCTGCCTGCATATATTTTAACTGGCGCACTGAGTGACATGCTCCCAGTAAGGTTGGTAACGATGGATGGGAAGTAGTTCCGTATCTTAACGTCGAACTAAAAGTGTTACGCAACCATTTCTGATAACTTAAATTATTTCTTTCGCTTTCTGTTTTTTTTTTTGTGCATCGAAGTGTAAAAATGAGCCGATTTGTTAAATATTTACTTTTCTTATAATTTCACAGTTTCATTTGACCTACGCATGAATAAAGTAATGAGGTCAATGGCTATGTTAATCTTGCATAAGGTGGAAGAATACACAACGCGCATACAAGTAGATCTTAAGCAGGGCTTTCAAAAGTGATAATTTTACCGTGAACAGCCTGTAGACTTAGTTGTGCATTGTTTGCATGAGGCGGAGGAAGAGCTTGGAAGCAGATATTTAGTATGACGTCAGACAAGTTGGAAGTATTCATGAATGAACTATATCCACTAGTCTCTAGTAATTACTGGGAGAAGGGGAAGGGGGGACCTTATCTGCAGTGCCAGTACGCGGTCGTTGCTGATACTCCGTGGTTGCTGTATCTAGCTAGTCCCAACGACAGCGGGGAGAAGTTTTCACCCGCCGGTAATTCAGTCTCGGAAACCGACATCGGAGAGGTTCCGGTACGCCTCCGAGTCCGGAAGAGCAGTGCATTAAAACTGGAGGGAGGAAGCGTGAGCTCGGCAACTGTGCTTTTCGCGATCATGGCCGGACGCGCGACCCTCCGGAAAAGACATATTTCCCCCACCCCTCCACACTCTCCATTACTTCCGCCCCAAGTTCTTGTTCCGGTCGTTGGCCTGCATTCGTAGGACGTGATTCACTAGCACGAGCTGTCGCGGAGTGTGTGCTCTAAACCCCGAGTTCGGCACTTGTCGGTGAATTACACTCATTAGCATTTGAATTAGCGTTACCCTAGTGTGTCAGCGGCTTCCGTGCTCCATAGCGGGAAGATGATTCTAGATGATTGGCTTCTCGCAGGTCGTTGTGGTCCAGCATTGAATTGGCGAGTGATCTGTTGCATTGTTGCCTGTCCATTCGCTGTAAACAACTGAGCTAGTCGATGGTTAACCCTGCATCGACACGTTGAACACCACGGCAGTTGTCCAAGGGTGGCTGTGATTTACCCAACTCTGTGAACTCCCGACACACACCCTTGGCATGGTGGCACGTGTAAATCCCAGTGCCTTTACGACGACGTCGGAAATGGTGTGCCCCATACGTCTTACCCCAACGATCTGGCCACGATCAAATGCGCTGAAATCTTGTTTTTTTTAACCATTCTGTTGAACCGCTCCTTCAGTTTACCCCATTCACCGATCCCAGAATTGGTTTCAGGGTTCACCGATCAGTTCGTTCTACATCCATCGATATCACTAACAGTTCTTAACATATAACTTAGGGGTAGTGGAATAATGCAAACTGTGTTTAAGTATAAGAACTAATCACTTTGGTATGCCTATCATTTATGACAAACAATGTTCTGACAATATTTATTATTTTCCACATCATCATATTACTTATGTGACGAGCACCAGCTTTCTAGGTATGTTTACTGCATTTCTCCGAACTTTGTTTGCCCCTTTACTTTCCTTCCTTATCAACCACAGCTGAGGAACCTATACTCCTGCCGTACATAAATTTTTTGCTTCTGTCTTAAACATTTATATTCAACACCTATTTAAACCTGAGTACATACACATATCATGTGGGTATTTTCATAGGTATTTTCCGCCATGCATGGGTTGCAAACCACTTCAGAGCTCCAAGTTTTTTCATGGGCACAAGTCCTTATTCTTGACTACGCACTTACTATAGTTTTTTTGTTGTTTCCCCACGTAAAATGCCACCCTAGCCTATATACAATACCAGTGACAGCCACCTAATTTTAGTCTCAATACGATACAGTTTACATACGTTATAACACCATACAATAAACATTGTATTACTATTACTTATATCTAACAGTATAAACAATAACAGTATAACAGTTCATATCAGGCGACACCTGAGTTTCACACTGTGCACCATCGTTACTCAGACGGTCAGTATGAGGTATGGCGACATGCCAGTCATGCGTGGCTGGGTAATATTCCATTCGACGAGGCGCTATTACGCCAATACGGCAGGTGTCGCTAATTCAACTGCTCATGAGTGTAAATTGAGTATCATAAGTTAACACTTTGAGGTCTGCGCGTAGTTACAGGCAGCCGACACAAGTTAGAAGCAACTCACTTACATACGCCACGGTAGGAACACCTCTTCCGTTGCTCACTGTGTTACCATTCACAATTATCCGCCTAGTCTACATAACGCCGGTCTCACTTACTGCACTGTAAAACTTTCTTTACTGGCCTGTCGTCAGCCAGTCTAGTGCAGAGTTGATTTTTCCCCAGTCAGATGGATGTCTTGTAATGTGTACGAGTATTTACAATCTAAAGATCTAACATTTACTGTTAAAATGTGTTATTTTATATAAAACCGTTGTCTTCGCATGATGCTACTTCGTTCGACTCTACATGAAGCTAATAACTTAGGGGGTAGCTCATGACAGTAAATGAATACAAATAGCTATAGGTTACAATCTGGTTATATAATTTCACATCTGAACATTACATGAAATACTGAAAGTCGGGAGAGCATTATTATTGCAACTACAATAACTATCTTATTAAGAGCCGTTTTAGTGTATTGGGTTTGTCCCACCTTGAGAAGTACCCGGAGGCTGTTGAAGTGCGGCAAGTTACGGCGCTCGGCTCATTAGACTTCTTGGGTCGTCCATCTCGGCCGGCGTCGAGTGGAGAAAGATGCCTTCAGCCACTCTGCATTGCCGTCATATCGGCGTCGCTTGGTGCAACCTGGCCTGATTCCCTGGCTGGTGGAGGGGTTCCCTGCTTACCGGGGTTTGGCAATGCTAGTCCCGATTGCGGCACCTGGCTGTCCTGATTACTGCTCAAGTGTGATAGCGTGTTCGGGGGGGGGGGGGGGTCGAACTAAGGCCCGCCCACGCTATCGTTACGGAACACTGTAGTAACGATAAATCTACAATTATTAAGAGTCGCCCAAATATCTTCACTCACTCACTCGGTCACTCGCTCGCTCATTTAAATTTGTGGTGATCTGAGTTTTTCTAAGTATGTGCTTAGGAATGAGACTTACAATAGCAGTATTAATTTTATGTTTCTAATACTTGGCATCAGGAATAAGCTATGGGGATAATTTAAAAGGGATAAATCAGTACTTATAGTCTATTCGTGGTGTCTTCACACTTTTTGGATCAAACCTTTGAAAAATCACCCCATGTATAAGGTGTTTAGTTATTTCCTAAATATGCCATCTATCGCAAGCGTTTCATACCTCTTAACATGAAAGTATCTTATTTATCCTAGAGTTGAAGTTTTACTTGCATTGTATTTTAAAATTTAAATCATTCATTTATAATAAATACGAAGGAAAACAGTGAGAAAGCATGTAAGTTGGTAGCACCTAGTAATAAATAGTTCTCATGCAAACTAGCATTATAACCGAATGCGCACGAATTCGGTGCGTCGCCCTTTAGTGTAATTTCCTAGACTTAGTTAAGTTAAGCTTGCACGAAGCGGAGGAATATCCTGGAAGTATAATTTTAGCAGGGGTTCTGAATAGTGTGAAGTAACCGTGAATGGGTTGTAATGAGCTGTACAACCATATTAAAGCAGTTTCAAAGTGGCTCAGAGAGTTGAAGTGACGTATGTGGTGGTTGTCGTTGCAGACATAATTCTCAACTTTCGCACGACGTACGTGAGCCGGAAGGGAGAGGTGGTGTCCAACTCGCGGTCCATCGCCCTCAACTACCTCAAGAGCTGGTTCCTGGTCGACCTACTGGCGGCGCTGCCCTTCGACCTGCTCTACGCCTCCGACGTCTACAGCGGCGAGGTGAGACACTGCTTTAGGGGACAAAGAATTTCGCGTGTAAATTTTAACATCGGCTGTTCGCGGTAAAACGAGCAATTTCGAAAGCCCGGCTTAAGGGCAGGGAAGAGATTTGGGCGGCTCTTTAACAGCGAGGTCTTGAGAGCCGTTGAGAGTGATTGAGGTGAGTATGGAGCGGCACCGAAATGAAAGGGAGGGGAAAACGGGAGATCCCCGAGAAAACCCGCCGACCAACAGCATCGTCCAGCACGGTTCCCACTTGCGAAAATCCGGGAAGTAACCCAGCTGCGAATCGAACCCGGTTCGCCTTGGTGGGAAGCGAGTAGTCTGACCACTAGACCACCACAGCATATTTTATAAACAATTATTCTTTTTACTATATAGTTCTGAACACTATTACCTAATTTAACGTCAGTTGTAATATTCATACCGTAAAACTTGTCATAAATGTATATATATTTTTCTTATAAAATCTTTATACTCGGGGCCGTGGTGACTCAGCGGCTAGAGCACTCGCCTCGCCCCTGGTCGGCGTTCCGGCATTGCCCGATACTCACCTCACTTCAACCTCATCGGTTCTCAAAACCCTATGTTAATAGCAACCCAGATCTCTTCACTTACTCCCTCGCATCTTCACAGTGACTTATGTTTAAGTGCACTACGGTTTTGTAATAATTAGAGACCCGAGAAATTCACGAGTGCAATGACCTGTAGGTTAGACTTCGCAGTCTTATATACTCTCATGCAAATATCAACTGTTTATTGTGTTGATTGTTGCTCTAGTAAAAGGCGGTGGTTGGGCGAACAATTTATTGCATGTTCGTTATCTCCAGGAGGTGTCAAACAATACGTAGACCAATTACAAAAGTAACATGAACGTACAAGTGCGTGAATTCCAACTTGTCTAGAAATGAACCAGCGAAATTCTCGGGTCTCATATGCCGGGTTGCACCAACATCTTTCTTGATCCGAGATCGAATGATCCTAGTTCCGAATCAGGATCCAGTATAATCCTGGTTCCAATGTAAGTGTTGCACCAACAAAATTTCATGATTCTGGATCTCCGATTCGTCAATTTTCGATACAAAGTGAGAGATGGAGATTAAGTATGAGACAAATTTTTCTATTGGTTCGTAATACATCACGTCATGGAAGTAGGCGTATTTTTCACTGTAAATAGAACTAGATGTGCGAGGTTTTATCTGTGTATAGGGAATTATTGTTTTACGAATTTTACTGAATAATATTCAAGTGCGTATAATATTGGTTTAATTTCTCAAGAAAACAATCGAACGTAGTTCTATCTGTTAACGTATTCTCAAACTACATTTGTCGACGATGGCTTCTGATCTTGGACTGAGATTCCGAACCGCCAATTTCGGAGCTTCGAAATGAACTTCATCTCGATCTCCAGTCCAGCTCTGAACTCGAATGGTGCAACAATTTTTTTTGTATAACTTTGATCCGATCTAGGATCTAGTTTCGAACCACGATGGCGCAACCAGGCATTAGTAATAAGTGCGGGCCCCTCCGTCGCTGTGACTACATTTGTAAGTGAAGAAACTTATTCATAGAGATGATGGTTTATCGCGGGAAAAGTTGACTGTTTGCTAGGATTCAACAGGCTGTACACATGTCCCACAGTTTTGCTTTCCTTATTGGCTGTCGTGAACGTATGAAGATACTTTCCCATTTCGTTGGACAAATGAGGATTCTGGTACTATAAGGCAGAACGTTCGTGATTGTTAAGCAGACAAGTATTCGAGAAGCTGCGTTAATACTTTAGGGCGCTGGTGAGATAAGATAGGACGTGAGCGTCAATTTGTCCCCTGCTATTGGTATATGTGCTAATAGTAATGTCCCATTGTGTTATATAATAAACAACATCATAAATTTTCCAAGTTCGAATTTTCCTATCTGATGTGACGTCAGTTGCATCGGAATTTTTCATTGAGAGGTCAACAGATAACATATGTTCTTATGGACAGAGGTCATGTGTTAAATCGCGGCACGGAACATGTGAATCTAGGCTAACTCAGTTAACCTAGCTTTACATCGCCATCTTGGGAGCATGTGGATTGATAGAGCAGGACGAACGAGCACTGCTTCGCAATTCACATTAGGGCCAATAGCATGGCTGAAGCCAACTACTGGATCTTAAATCAAATCCAAATACACACGCATGACACCGCAAGGTTGGCATACTCCAAGTGAGTTCCCTTCAGGAACTGGAGTTTTTCTGTCAATAAGTCTGTGGGGTATGGATGAATCAGTGGGGGTTGGTTATGTCCTGTATTTAATCAGGAACACGGGACTAATTCATGGATCCTACGAGGTTTCGGTTATTTCATAACGACGACGGGCTAAAACCCTACCCTCAAAGTATTCGAGAAGCTCAGTTAATACTTTAGAGTGTTATATAAGATATGTTGGCTCAAAAAATGTTCGCGATTTTCCATCATCTCTGCTTATTAGATATCCCTGTGTGTTTGTGATGCGTGTTCGTGTAGGAGTCGGGTCACGGCCACATCCACCTGCTGAAGCTGACGAGGTTGCTGAGGCTGGCCCGGCTGCTGCAGAAGATGGACCGCTACTCACAGTATAGTGCCATGATCCTCACCCTCCTCATGCTCTCGTTCACGCTGGTGGCGCACTGGCTTGCCTGCCTGTGGTACGTCATCGCCGAGAAGGAGCGCAACCGCAACGAGAAGGACTGGGACCTGGGTGAGTGACTGACTGAACCGCAACAGCCTCTCTCTCTCTCTCGCTCTCTCTCTCTCTCTCTCTCTCTCCAATCCTCTAAGAAATTCTTGACACGAACACGTCTTTAAATTAGCCACCATGGTGGGGGGCAATCAAGAAAATCCGATGATAGAGTTTGGCATTGCAGCTCCGAATCTATAGTATATATTCAAAATTAAATTACACCACTCGATTGCCAAAGGATCAAAGAATACGTTACGTTAAGTGAGAACCAAGAAGCATCGTGTATGGGTTGGTGAGGGGGGGGGGGGGGGGCACAATCTTGAGTTCGTTTCGCCACGTCTCATAACTTCCGCGTAGTATAACTTTTGACTAGGAGAAGCTACGACGCTCGTTTATGTTTCAATCGACAGCTCTCGTCAAGATCAATCGATTTCGTGTATAAAAACATTTGTATAGCGTGGTTATGGTGAAATTGTACGAGTTTAATGTATAAATTTAAGAAAACTTTAACACGAATTCTGCCTATAATCGTGAAAATCCAAGTCAAAATACAGAAATCGTACACGGTTGGAAAGAGCATCTCAAAAGCAATTTCAGTGATATCCATAAAACCCCACATGATTGAGTGAAGCGGTGCCAGGAACGCAAAATAAACATCAAGGCGTCCGAGCGCGTCAACGTAGACTTATTCACGCAAAACAAACGGCCGTGTCCTCAACACAGCCAAACACATTTTTTTTTATTTGTCGGCGACAGATGTTTTACAAAATACTCTTTCTACGGCCTAAGCCGATAGATCTAGATGAGATATTTTCAGTTTGGAACCAAAATCTGGCCGCTGGCACTTCGGAGTCATGGAAATTTTCGCCCTCGCCCAAAAATTGCCGGTAGTTGCCCCCCCCCCTTCCCCATCACTTCCCCCCTCACCATCGCACACGCGGTGAGTCAAATCATGGTCACGATCGCATCGTGGTCGTATACCTGATCGAACGAGATCGCATTCATTTCAATTCTGTTATTAATCACGTTGCTATAATGTCGGAGTGAACCGCCTCTGTTACGAAAGCATCGCTCTGTGTACGCTACGGTTCATACAACAGAGTTGGGAAAAGCAGGCCGCAAGAAGGTTTATAAAACACAGATCACAAAAACGAGCCGCTTCGGCAATCTGTAAACTAACTAAGAAATGCGCGAAGTTAAACAGAAAACGCGTGTCCAGCAAACCTCGTGAAATTCCTTCTTAACACTGACAACCTGCTGGGAAACTCCGCCGTCGGTGCACAGCGGGAACCAATAGGAAGACATTTCGCAAACGACCACGTGGTGTGGGGGGGGGGGGGCGAGAAGTGTGAAGGGAGCCATGAAGGCAGCCAAGGGTGCAGTCGGCGACATGTCACAGGAGCAGCCAGCTGGGGTTCCAACCAGAAGGTCTGGGACGGCGAGTCCCGGCCGAGGCAATGGTGAGTGCTATTCCTTCTATGCTTCTATACGTTTCCTAAACTTGCCCTGACCCTTCTCCTTCTATCTCTAGTTGGCCATACGGTTTATTTCAATGACGTTGTAACATTATCTCTTTATACAGTAAAATAACTTAGTACAATTTATCTTCACTATTCTTCTTATTTAGTGTAATCCTTCATATCTTCCCCCTTTCTAAGCTTATAAGATGATGTTAAGGCCAACTTATAACACCTCGCAAACAAACACTACAACGCCGTTTCTGTCCTCGTACGTTTGAAATTATCCTTAGAAAAAAGTCACTGCCCCTCCCTGCGTGTATTTCAAGGGGCGCACCGAGTGATATTCGCCCAGTAAAGTTGGTACCGATGGATGGAAAGTAGTTCCATATCTTAATGCCACATAAAAAGTGCTGTGTAACAATTTGTGACAACTTAAAATTACGAGCAGATCTGTAAAATATTTACTTTTCTAGTGATTTCATAGTTTCACTTGACCGACGCATGAATAAAGTGATGGCGCCTATGGCATTGTTAAATTTACATAAGGCGGAAGATTGCACAACGTGCATACAAGTATGTAGATCGTGAGCAGGGCTTTCGAAAGTGGCTCATTTCAACGTGAACGGCATTTAATGTTTTGAATATCCTTCCACGTGTATACTAGTCAGAAATAGTGTTTTTTTTTTACCTTACCACCTCTCTGCATTGTATTAAAATCGCCTAGCTCCATTACACTAATTATATGAAAAACTTCGTAACTTTACTGCCAGAAGCGCGGGCAAAACTTGCCTGAAGGGCCACATTCAATTACCTGATTCATTAGTGAAATTAACTTATTAGGCATTGAAGCAGGTAAAAAGTAGTGCGCAGTTTTGCCTCTAATCAGTTTTATGAAGCTAGCTGAGTTTGGCGGTATTCAGGAAGGTGAGCTGTGTTATTGAAAAGTATCTGCATCTGTAGTACAGCTGTGAATGAGATTTTAAAATTTTCTAATTATTGTATTTCTTTCATTACTTTTACATCTTTCACTGCTGTTATTTTTATACTAGGGGTTAGCCCGTCACATTTTTTTTACTGTCACGGGGCTAGAACAGTTACCATGATAAAAAATTTGGTTATCATACAAGGACTGAAAAAATATTGCATAGATATATGTAGGTAATAATGAAATGTTGTGAAATTAACTCAACGTTGAAGCGACTGCGGTCCCATTTAATATTTCTCTATCCACTTGGCCACTGCAGCCCCACTTAACATAGTTCTATCAACTGTGTCACTAAGGCTGCACTTGGAATCGCTCTATCCACTGAGCCACTGTGGCCCCACTCAATTAACTGAACATTGAAGCAAGCCATTAAAAGTAAACAAAAATGATATTTCATTACCTTCATATCTCAATGCAATATTCTCTATGCATTAATATAAAACTTTTCATAAGGAAAAAAGTAGTTAAAAAATGAGTTTTTAGGGTAAAAGTTAATGATTGAGTATTCTGATCTTTCTGAAATTCAAATTTGACCTGTGTTTAACCCTGAGGATTTGCTCTGCATAATTTGAAGAACTTCTCTTGAGTTTCAAGGGACTTAGAGGTATTAAAAACGGACAGACAGACAAACAAACAAACAGACAGAGATCATTAACTTATCATATAGGATTCTGCAAACAGTGACGCCCGATGTTCATATGTGACGAGTTCTCAGAAAACATACCTTAGGGTTGAAACGTACGTTTTTCAGGAAGCCCAGACAAAGGTCGAAAAGTCCAAAATTATCGTTTTCGAGATATCAACGGAACATGCTTGTACAAGAGTATGACAACATTTTATACACCCCTGGCAGGGCAGTCTTGTATAATGCTAGAACATGTATAAGAAACGCGAGGTCCCTATTCTGAGAACGCGTCACATTATGATTATGCAATAAATATGTCATTAATGAGTTATTCGCTGGAATTGTGATATAAGATACACTGCGAAATGAATGCTAAAGGCTGTTCACGTAAAATGAGCACTTTTGAAAGCCCTGTTTAAGATCTACTTGTATACACGGTGTGTATTCCTCCGCCTTGTATCAAATTAACATTGCTGTAGGCCTCGTCAATTTATTCATGCGTCAATCAAATGAAACTGTGAGATTATTAAGAAGGTAAATACTATACAAATCTGCTCATTTTTACACTTAGATGCATTAAAAAAAAAACATAAAGTGAAAGAACTAATTTAAAGTTATCACAAATGGTTCCCTAACACTTTTTTTATTCGACATTAAAATATGGTACTACTTTCCATCCATCGTTGCCAACTTTACTGGGCACCTACCAGCCAGTTTGCCCGTTAAAATTTAAAATGTATCCAGGTATGAGCAGTGTCATTTTTCAAAGCTTGATTTCACGAGTACCCATTTTACCGTAAACGGCCTGTAAAAAAATTTTACCCTAAATTATTGTTACAGGATGCCTGAGGAGCGTATCCCATTTCGTGAGGAATGGAGGACTTATTAAAAACAAAAGAACCAAATTTTGTTTTAATTTTTCCACGCAGTTGTTACTTGCCGCATTAATTTATCCATCTCTGCTATTACTCTTTTTATTACTCGGTGAGCGCAGTATTTAATGAATTTATTTAACTCTGATTATTGTCCTTAATGTATCAGTTTCGTCATAGTCGATTATCCCACACTCGTCATTAACACACTTTCAGTCTGTCTGTTGCCATCATTTGCAATGTCTTTCACTCACGCAACCAGTCCGCTAGTCCAGCCTGCTAGCCAAACACTTCACTTCGCCGATGCTTGCAGTCGCAGATTTCCCTCCCACTGGTCACTTCTCTCGCCGCTAGTTTCTCTCCTCGCTCGTCGTCCTTCGCTCGATGCCGCAGGCACTCATCCATTCAACAACTCAACTCAACTCTCGGCCCGGAGGCCCGTCGCACTATTTATACTCTGCTGGCCTTGACCTGGAAAGTTCGACGCACCCCGAGTCACGCTGAGAGAAACCATGGCAGCAAACCACTGGAAAATTCTTCAAATAAATACATAAACTCAATACAACCAAGGTCAGCAGCGCGCGTGCGCGAAAAAAAAAAAGGTTATCGTATCGGCTGGCTTTTTAACACATGCAGTTCCAGCGTATCGCTCACTGGCATTCAAAACATTGCATTTGCTTACTGCCACCGCTATCATATAACTGCTCTGTCATTCCTGTCCACTCGCTCGCACGGGACAAAGCAACGAGCGCGTAACAATATTAAAATGACTCATTTAAGAACAACTCGTTCACGAATATCTTAGATTGTATACGTAATTTTTTTTCTACCACGCGAGGAAAGGTAACTTTAATTATAATTCAAAAAGCTACTTTTTTTTTTTTTTTTTCAAAAGTTTTACGAAAAATGGGATTATTATTACTGCCCAGAATTTGTAGGCCTGCATTTAGACCCGCTGAATTTATAGTCAGTGGCTTTCTGCTGAAAATCTAATATCTATAGAGACTGAGGTTTTTCGCGGAAGGAAAGTTTTCTCTCGTTACTGGATGGTGTAGCCATGGGTATGAAATTATGTTTTCCTCTGTAGACGAGCCACTCAAGGCTCTAGTACTACGAGAAAAAACTTCCGTAATTGGCTTTCGCGCAGCAGCCGCACGCGGAGATAGACGTCGCCCGACCAAAAAAAAAAAAAAGTTAAATGAAGTTATAAAGTTTTGAAGTACGTCTTGCCACGAAAACTTTTCGTCAGAAATCACTGACCCTATAGATATCTAATAAATACTAGCTGTTATCTGCGGCTTCGCCCACGTGCAAAAATCAAACCTTAATTGTGATAGTAAATTCGAGTTGGGGGGGGGGGGGTGGACCCAGGGCGAGGGAACACCCTCCGAGTGACGGGCTTCCCAGCCGGGACCCGTAGGTGCTCGTCGTCCCTGAATGAGACATGAAATGAGACCCTAGGATGGAGCGGCGCTGGGATGTAAGGGCGGAGGGAACGGGAGTACCCAGAGAAAACCCGCCGGCAAGCGGCATCGTCCAACACGATTCCCACATGTATAAATCCAGGAGGCGAGCGCGCTAGCCACTGCGCCACCGCTGCCCCTATCTTATTTGTTAGTCTTTATTTCTCTAATATTGTGGGGTAATTTTCATCCCGGAACACAAAAAAAAAAAAGACCACCAACTAGCGCCTACTCAAATGATTGGTGGCATATTTTATATATTCCCTAAGAAATTGATTCTTTTTTTCCGGGGTGAAAAGAACCCCTTGTGTTAATCCTGAATATAATCTACCCCTGTACCAAATCGCATCCAAATCCGTAGAGCCGTTGCGCCGTGGTTGAGTAACAAACAAACATACAAACTTTCGCATTTGTGATATTATTAAGATAAGATATTAATTTGTGCAATCACTCCCTCTGATGCGGGTTAGTTATAGTAGGAGGAACCTGGTATAAACGTAACTGCGACAGAGCTGTTGCGGAGCGTGGGCTCACACAGGATCGTACGTTTGCTGTAATTAGGGGTTAACTAAGAAGATAATCCGGCCACGCCCTGCGTGACCAACAGGTATGCCCAGCACTGACCTTTCACCTCGTAACAGATGATGAGAAGCGCTCCACAAACAACAGAGGTAGACACAGGGTGGCCAGCATAACTGTTAAGTTAACGCCTACGCCACACGTTTAAATAAGGCTAGGTTTTTGGTTTTGGTTACAAATTTTAATATTTACTATAAGTTCAAACCAAGCATGGTAAACTAGGGTAGGAGCGAGCTCATTGAGGTTTAAGGGGACTTTGTAGCGCGCGTCCGAGTTCAAGAAGCGAGGGAGCGATACGGACGACAGTTACACGCACGCCTAGCGCCTCATCGCTCCTACGCGCAAGGCGTACAGTGTTTCCGGCGTGACGATGTACTGTGCAAATTCTGTAACACATGGGTTTTATTGCACGCGATGAAAGACCACAGATTAAACTACGTCCGTATATTTGTACTTTTCTCTTGCCGCTTAAGTAAACTGCATAGCCAAGTTTTAGAAATGCTATATTTTCCCATTTTCACGAATTTTTTTCTCCGAGAATACACTCAATATGACAAAAGTAAAAAATAGGGTCATAGATAGTTTTTTTTTTTTTTTTTTTTTTTAATCTTATCTGACAAAAAGTCGTACTCACAGAACTTTTATTTACCGAGTTATGCGTTTACGCGCAAACAACGATTCCACAGAAAACGTTTCAGTACTTAGGACTCTTAATTGGTAAATCAACTCAAGCGAATTTGTATTAAAAGAGAAATAATTATAGAAGGTAAAAGTTATTGGATATCAGTTAAAGTCAATAAAACATTGGAAATCAGTATAACTCTATTTTTCGGGGCTGCTTTTATGTTGCATTCTATTATAGTTACGTAAAATATTTTACACTCGGACGATGATTCGTAACTCAGTTTGTCTCGGAGCTGAAGGTTAATTCGGATATGCTGATTTTTGCGGTCGGTACGTCCATTCTCAGATCGCCTTCCGGATCATTCTCTCAGATTGGTGTAACGTCGAGAATAGACTCCGTGCAAGGTATTGCGGTACACTGTATTTCAGGAACATTCTCTCAAGTTGGTGTAACGTAGATAACAGACTCCGTGCAAGGTATTACGGTACCCTATATTTCAGGAACATTCTCTCAGTTTGGTGTTACGTCGAGAACTGACTTCGTGCAAGGTATTACGGTACCCTATATTTCAGGAACATTCTTTCAGGTTGGTGTAACGTAGATAACAGACTCCGTGCAAGGTATTACGGTACCCTATATTTCAGGAACATTCTCTCAGTTTGGTGTTACGTCGAGAACATACTCCGTGCAAGGTATTACGGTACCCTATATTTCAGGAACATTCTCTCGAGTTGGTGTAACGCCGAGAACATACTACGTGCAAGGTATTACGGTACCCTATATCTCAGGAACATTCTCTCAGTTTGGTGTAACGTCGAGAACTGACTTCGTGCAAGGTATTACGGTACCCTATATTTCAGGAACATTCTTTCAGGTTGGTGTAACGCCGAGAACAAACTCCGTGCAAGGTATTATTGTACCCTATATTTCAGGAACATTCTCTCAGTTTGGTAGAACGTCGAGAACAGACTCCGTGCAAGGTATTACGGTACCCTCTATTTGAGGAACATTCTTTCAGTTTGGTGTAACGTCGTGAACAGACTCCGTGCAAGGTATTACGGTACACTATATATGTTGTTGGGATTTAACCCCTCAATTATGTTAAACTAGTGACCCGCCCCGGCCTCGCCAGGGTGCGATTTACAAATATGGCGTTGTGTAAGTTTACAGCAAGTTTATACACTAAATACTTAAGGTATCTAACCTATGATTAATACTGTGTTGTTAAAAAAAAAGTCTTCTTAGGTGAACCCTTATATTAAAAAAGACAAAAATAGTTAGTGTGGGCCATCCTTTAAAGATAAACATATGCTGTCAGGGACTTTTTGTAGTTTTTTTTTAGATCTGCAAAACGGTTGTACATGAGTTTGGCGTGTATCTTATATTTTAGTCAGCGTAAGCCATGTAAGCGTCTGAAAAGCGACTTTTCCCGACTTGATTAGATAACATCGACATTTCTCTCCTATCCTTACGTTAATTAGTAATGAATTATATACCTAAAATTTCGTCAAGGTATTCTGTAAATGAAGGTGGTTGAAAACCCCATCGAAATCCACCAAGTAGTTTAGAAGCCTTAGCGGAATACACAGACACACGCGGCCGGGCGACTTTGTTTTATACTATATATAGATCATTAGTTTTTATTCACTTATTAGTTTACAGGGTTGACTTGGTCAGATACATCTCACAGTTTCCCAGTCATGATGGCTGATATACGACTCATCAAGACCAACACTTATTCACACCCATATCTTGCCCAAGACTCGAAACCAGAATCCCTCGTGCCGCAATCCGGTGCGCAACGAAATGAGCTACCTATGTCGGTTCAACTGAGGATACAGCCAACAGGTCGTGAGACCAAAGTCCTTTAACATACCGCGTGGAATGGATGCACTTGATACTGTCACGTACGACAGATTCTTCCCGAGAGAGCAAACACGTGTTAAGACAAAATGAGATGTTCCGAGTGTTAGTTTATAGTATACAAAACCCGATGTATAGGGGTTGTTCTAAACCGTGCCCAAAATTATACCGCAGAATCAGAAACATAAAGGAATACGATATCCCCGTGCCCGGAAATGTCATCACGTAGCAAAACCACGCATGCGTACAGCAAGTTTGCACAACTCAAGGCGCCCCAATTAGTCTGTGGATATTTTCGTTCTGTGATAATGCAACTTGCTGTGCGTGTATACACTGACAGCTGACTGAAGTATGTAGCTGCGTCATTACTTTTTCAAACTATGTGATCACCTTACCGGAAATAAGTTCAAGGTGAATTTTTTTTTCCCCGTGTTTTTTCTCGGCCCAACGATTCCGTGGTTTTATTTTTGGCCAAGATTTTAGAAACATCCTATGTGCTCAAAAGCCGACTTTACACAGGCTTTGTATCGAGATCGACGAACTGCAGTTCACGTTATAGGATGCATGCCCCTCGCTTTGCTCCGTTACAATCAGCGTTCACGTGGTCCCCTGCCCCGAGGCCAATGTTCTACGAACACATTGCACAAGGAGTCGTAGGTCTCAGTCACAGCGCTGGAGGCAGCTCGTTGGTTTCAAATCCCATGGCTTCGACGCAGCTCGATTTCGGATAATAGAGCGTGTGTGCAATTCTTTGTATGTGTACAAATATGAGAGAACCCCGTATTCCGTCATTGCGACACTGAAAACCTGGAGAAAGGATGTGAGGGGTGTGGAGGGGAGGGAAAGACAAAGCGAGTGAGTGAGTGAAAATATTTGGGCGGCTCTCAACATCGTGGTCTTAAGAGCCGATGAGGGTGATCGAGGTGAGTGTGGAGCGTCACCAGAATGAAGGGATGGGGGAAACGGGAGTTCCCCGAGGAAACCCCGCCGGCCAACGGCATCGTCAGGCACGATTCCCACTTGCAAAAACCTGGTAACCCGGCCGGGGATTGAGCCCGGTTCGCCTTGGTGGGAGGCGAGCAGCCTAACAACTCAGCCACGGTGGCCCCGAGAGAGACAGAGGAAGGGAGAGAGAGAGAGAGAGCATGTGTCTGCTTCGTTTTATTCAGTAACCGCCTGTTGTCTTCTACGTTCGCGGAAGTGCTGAATACTCCCGTTTCGCTGGTTTCTGGCAAGTATTCGTGGAAGTAGAGGGAAAAGGTACTTCCGACCGCAGGGTGCAGTGTGTGGAACCGTGAAGCAAAACGGTCAGTTATTAACATTCCGATATTCCTCTTGGGTATCCCGCCAGCTTGCTTTTACGAGACCAAGAACGTAAGCTGACCTCCATAAAATCCTTATGATTCTGCGAAAATTATTTAATTCCGCTCTTCTTCCGCCAAACCAATCCATGCCAGTCATTATGAAATTTGTTTAGGTATTATTTTACATATTAATGGTGAATTATGTATAGAAACCTACCAAATTCGCGTTATTATTTGGCATCGAGCTAAACTTCACAGTACTATGTATACTCGGGCCGTCGTCGTTTGCCTATTGGCTGCTACATTAATGTGAAGCCACTCCCTTTCTGACTGGACTGCACGGTTTTGGATGAGACCAAGTGTTTATTTATTGGCTCAGAGTTACCTAGGGTGTGTCAAACAAAGTATGGTCCAATGATAAGCATATTGCAAAGGTACATGTGCTTGAAGTTTAATGTGTCCCCTAATAATAACGCAAATTTTGCGGATCTTTAATTATATATATATATATATATATATATATATATATATATATATATATATATAATAACACAATTTGTTACCTTCGCTTCATTCCACTTCGAGTGCGTGTATTCGAAGTTCGAATCACAGTGAGTGTAAGTTATAAACGAGAAACTTTGATAGTTGCAGTGCGACAGAGAATGAATAATTGACCCCCAACAACATACATTCATTTTCGATGATAACGTAATATACTTAGAACAACGAATCATATCTCACATTACGTGCACTGGTGGAAGTAATTCATTCTCTGCCGTTTTCTGCTGTGTGCAGTAAGCGTCATTAAATATAGGACTACTCCTAATTGCAACATCCAATATATGGACCACGATGCTTGAAAGTAATGACAAATCCAACGACTAGATCTCATGCCATCGCCCCCTCATAGGTTTAATTCTTTTCTGAGTGTTCCAATTTATTCACTATTTCTTCCCATCGCTTCATTCATCTGGCCAGGAGCAACACATGTACCTATCTTTTACAGCAGCCGGCTTCTCTTCTTTCATATCATCCATATAGACCCTGCCTCAAATTCGGGAACAATACGTCGATGTTAGATTTATTTCTAGGGTGAGCTTTCCTTGCGTATGAACACAGGTTACTTCCGCTGCCTGCAAGAAAATTTCCCCAATGGAAGTTTTTTTCAACAGTGCGGCTAACAGTCGGTGACAGACAGTTTCATTCCAAGATCGGGAGGGAGGGGGGCAGGAGAGAGGGAATTTTAACTGAGCTTAAATATTGCAGCCACATATAAAATGTAATTTTAGGCGAACTTTTTTTTACAACTGTAACCTATAAGGAGTGTTAAGTACCAATTAACCTACAACTAAAATTATCATCTAAAATTTTAAAACTAGAATATATAAATAATTTTAATATTATATTTAATAATTAAATTGTTATCTATAAATCTAAATTCAATCTTTAATTAATAACTCTAATAATTTAATTTAATTATTAAAGTTAAAAATGTTAATATATTTGAAAATAAATAAAATTTCGAAGCTGAATACCTAAATATAAATTTAAAAAATTGAATTTTGAGAGTGAATCTCGGAGCTGGATTGTAAAAAATACATTGAATTTTATTCAAATTCAAATATAAATTTTACAAAATAAATTTGGAAGTAATTTTCAAAACATGATGTGTTATACGTAAATATTGACTATCATAATGTTGTCATTAAAAATTGTTTTCAATTTAAATTATTAGGTAATGATTTTAATTATTGAATTCAAATGTCAAATTAATTTAAACTTTTTACTTTAAATATTTATATAATTACTTCAATTAAATATAACGTGGTGATTACTGCTCCTTATATATATATATATATATATATATATATATATATATATATATATATACGTTTACTGTACTAATACCATTTTATCTGTCTGTCATAACTCCGGACCAGTAAGTGTGTGTGATCTATGTTTTATGAATCATCTGTTTATGCAACTACTGAATGTAGTCTAAACAACGAATGAAACCTCACATTACGCCAAGGAATGCTATTTAATGGCTGCCGTTTTCTACTGTGGGAAGTGTGCGTTATTAAATCCACTCCCTGTTCAACGTCCAATACATGTAACGCAATGCCTGAAAAGGTCATCAACCATTCGAACGATGAGATCCAATGCCACCGCAACCAGACTTCCAAGGTCCCTCGCTTCCGCGAGTGTACAAACACAACCAAACTGAAAGTTTCGGAAATTCGTGCGTGGATTGAGATACCAGCACTCGGCGGCTTTGATGTTCATTTCCTTTCGGTAAGTTCGGCAGGGAAATTTTGGAAATAATTTAGGCGACACGAGAAGAAAGCCAGCCGGCACAGGGAAAAGTTCTGTCGGGAGCCGCTAACAGAGTATGTGAAGGGGGGAGGGGGAGGACGAAAGGCCACGAGCATGGTTGCCCGTACGAATGGGGAAACCTTACCCACGGGGGAGTGTGTTAAACGTGCGCGACTTTGCAGAGAAACTCCACTGTGAGCCCTCGAGTATTTCACGGTGAAATGAACGCACGAAGCTGTGTAAACTCTTGCGAGCAATCGGATAAGTTGCGTTCAGAACAACAAACAACATAAACTTAGCAGTCTCCCCTGCCAGTGCAATGTTCTTGCAAACACGTCCCTTGAGTTACTCTCTGCGCTCTACTGTTATTGCTCTGTGCTCCGCTTATCAATTTTAAAACCATTGATTGGGTTTCTCTTTTTTACCTTAATGTAGCCTCCAGTCATGAGCCTAATTAGTAGATTGCACCCTTTGACCAATGACTAGAGACCTGAAAAATCCGCGAATTCATTTTGGGCAAGCTATAATTCAAAACACGTGTGTTTATATAACTTTATCCATTGGTCCACACGGTGTTTGACACCTTCTGGAAAACGCTGGCCTACGGCATATTTCTACATAAGACTGCAGAGTCTAGCCTGCAGATCACTGAACTCACGAATTGTTCAGGTCTCTATCAATGACACTTTAAAAGTGGTCAAATATTTGTGTAGTTTTAGTTCACTGCAATATTTCAACCCTATTCCCAAGAACATCCCGCACGACATAAAGCAGGTGGTGTGGAAGGAAAACAAGAAATATTTTACACTCGCACTGGGTAGTGTAACGGTTTAAAGAACCCTTCCAACCACAAACAACTGAGTTCGATTCTCGGCGGCGTCATATCCGGATTTTCGCATGTGGGAAATGCGGCGGGCGTTGCCGTTGATCGGTGGGTTTTCTCGGGGTGCTGTCATTGCATTCCACCGCTGTTCCATCCTTAACCCACTGAAGACCTCGTCCGTTAAACGGCGAGCCAGATATCTCTCGTGGTTTCATTCTGTTACAGCCATTCTCAGACATGCTGAATGCTAACACACCATCATCACGACCTCTTGTAGTATTCGCTCTCACTTTCTCTCTATCTCTCTCAGGGGACTGCGGTGGCTGAGCGATTAGCACGCTCGCCTCACACCAAGGCGAACCGGGTTCAATAACCAGCCGGGTCACCGGATTCTCGCAAGTGGGAATCGTGCCGGACGATGCCGCTGGTCGGCGCGTCTTCTCGGGGATTTCCCGTTTCCCTCCGCCCACTTACTTCCGACGCCGCTCCATACTCACTTCAATCACCCTCATCGGCTCTCAAGACCTCGCTGTTAAGAGCTGCCCGAATCTCTTCACTCTCGCTCTCTCTCTATCTATCTCTCTCTCTCTCTCGCTCTCTCTCTCTCTCTCTCTCTCTGGATTTTCTTTTTCACACACTGGTGCTCTGCTGCAGTTTGTTTTGTCCGCAAGGGTTTCAATGTCGCGGTTGACATGCAAAAACACACAGCGGGAAACTCTACTACATTTCCAAGCGTCCTCTGGAACATCAGTGCCAACCACAGACCGCATCCCCAACTCGCCGAGCCCTAGATACCCCCTGCTCTAGCCACCAGACACCGACCAGTCCCCATCGCCTTACTCCGGACCGCATGCTTGTCTACGCCCTAGGGGCACAGGCAACCGGGTGTACGGCGTACAAGGGGTAAAGGGGGGGGGGGTTGTCTGTGCGTTTGACGGCATGTGGTAAACGTCCCCGGGCTACGCCAAGCGAGTAGGAGAACTAGGAAAGCTGCTGGTGTTGACCGAGCGAGCGAGCGAGCGAGCACGTGAGAGGAGAACTGCGGTATGTGTGTGGGTGTGTGTGTGTGTGTGTGCTCGCCAAACTCCTGGCATACTAATTTCTCCACCGGGGGGGGGGGGGGCGCAACGAGCTCCGGAACTCCGACGACCCAGATACTCTATTGAACCATTGGCAAAACGCTGCGGTTACAAGCGGTGCTGCCATTTACCACGGCATTCGTACATGGTGTGAGCATAACGTAGAGCGAACATAAAGAGTGGGATGGATCCCCCGCGTCGCAGGTCCAGAGGCGTGGGAGCGATACGGGCGACACTAACACGCACTTCCCAGCGCGTCATCGCCTCTACGCACAAGGCGTGCAGTGTTTCCGTCGTGACGCTGTACTGTGTTAACTATATCTGTGACAGTGGGGTTTTATTACACGCGATGAAACCCATTACATTAAACGATGCCCGTCCTTCTGTACATTTCTCATGTCGCTTAATGAAACTACATAGGCAAGCTTTAAAAATGCAATATTTGACCATTTTCAAGAATGTTTTTCTCCAAGAATGCACTAATATGACAAAAGTAAAAAAAAAAAAATAGGGGCATAGATAATTGTTTTTTATGTTTTCTGACAAAAAGTCATATTTGCAGAACATATATTTACCGAGATACACGTGTTCACGCAAACAACTATTTCACAAAAAAACGCGGGGGTCCATCCCACTCTTAAACCGCAATGAATGCGAGGGAAATAAACTCAAGAAAATTTACTTGCAAACAAAATGTTCTAAGATTTTCTATTCAAAAAAATTAAAAAGTAAAATAAAAAATAAAAGATTTCAACAAAGAAAATTATTATTACATGTGTTTTTAATTTTAAGTAGAAATGATAAAGAAATATTGATATGTAAATTAAGACAGAAACCACAACTATAGGCTATTCACTGTAAAATGAGCACTTTTGAAAACCCTGCTTAAGATTTACTTGTATGGACGTTGTGTATTAATCCGCCTTATGTAAACTTATAATAGCCATGAGCCTCGTCACTTTATTCATCCGTCAGTCAAGCGAAACTGTAAAATTATAAGAACGTATATATTTTACAAATGTGCTCATATTTACTCGTCGATGCATGAAAAACCAATAGAAACCGGAAGAAATAATTTAAGTTATCACAAATGGTTACCTGGCACTTTTGATTTGACGTTAATATATGGAACTGTTTTTCATCCATTACTACCAACTTTACTGTGCGCATGCCACTCAGTGCACCCGTTAAGATACATGCGGTCGGTATATATATATATATATATATATATATATATTATATATATATATATATATTATATATATTATATACACACTTAAAGTAAATGTATACAGAAGCTCACCAGGTAATGAACCTAGCGCAGAAAAATGTTGTGTGTTTCTCCCTTACTATCTGGTATACGAACGTCTATCGAACTCTAACGACACTTCAAAATAATGACGCGTTCCATTTTATTATGGCTCTTTTCATTTAATCACAGAATTACTATAAGCTGTGACCTGAAAATGCTAAACAAGTTTCATTCTGGAAACATCCTTAACCTTATGATTATTCAATAATTTATCATTCTGAGTCATTGCTACACGTGTATATGCAATATAATTCTGTTTAAAAAATTCTTTATGCAAAAGGTATTCAATTAAACATACAGATACTCTGATGTTATCTTATACTACTTTCAAAACGTAGTGATCAGGTTCTATGAGCCTATGTGATGGTTTTAATTGCGGTTTCACTTTATCATTAACTTTTGTATTGATCAATATATCTATGACCCGATTTTTATCATCAAATCAGACAAACACAGTACAACACGCATCAAAATCACTTTTTCAATAGTATTGGTATCTTAAGTAAATTTTTAGGTATCGAATACAAAACAACACACAATATCCTGAATAGCATACTTCATTCCATGTTCTTCTACTATCCATATAGTTTTGATTACAATAGCGAGTAGGTGCAATATTCGTAACGTGCAAAATGGCGAAGAAAAAATTACATAACAATTCATTTTTAAAAGTTCTTGCTCTTTTTTCGCAATTTAATGAATAAATTACGAAACAAGAGATTCTAAGAAACCGTGGAATCTTTTTGAGAATATTTCCCCCGGCGTAAATCTAACCCCTCGGAGTCCGATTAGCGCCTAGGTAAATTTTACTCGAACACTAAGCGGAACAAGAAACGTAAAAGATAGCCGTGTTATCAGGTTACCGGTTCACGTGTGAAAAAACGCTAATTACTTACCCATTAATTTACTGTCACGAAGGGTAGATAGCAATAATCAGTCTTACATAGTAAGTGAGCTGGAATGTACGTCTGTTTGGCAAAGTAGGAGATTTCTCTAAAATAAATTACCGTATTTTCCCCCTTCTTTTTTATTGGCCGCACTTTTAAGCCCGGAGATTAGCCGATGGATGACTGACATATTTTTCAAATTTTAAATTGACTAATAAAAACGGCACACTCACAGCTCACGCGTAATTTGAGCCCGTGACCTCGTGGTATAAAGCTGTAAAGAATATACAAAGATTCTCATAATGTATGCATACATAAAAATTTAACAGCCCCATAAAAAACGAGAGTTCGTTACGACTTTCTAACAACTTCAATTCAATTTTTTTTTTGCATTTAATTATGAGGACCACTTCAAACAAACGCAAAATTTCTATTTCCATTGCTTATTTAAAAATTGGGAAATCGCTGAGTGTGTACTTGTGCTCAGAGCAACAAGAAGAGTGCACTTCGTTTACCCTAAAAGCGAATATCCTAATGCCGTTTGTCCTACTGCGTTTATCGTAATACGGCTAGCCTAACTTCGTTTAACCTAATTTAATTTGGTCTAACTTCGTTTATCCTAATTTCGTTTGCCCTAAAATGTCAATTTTTTAATATTCTCGACAGGAACTGCATTTGCTCTAACGGCGTTTGGCCTAATTGCGTTTATTCTAATTGCGTTTATTCTAATTTCGCTTGGTCTAACTTCGTTGGCCCTAATTTCGTTTAGCCTAGCTTTAGTGCAAACGAAATTAGGGCAAACGCAACGCCACCCAACAAGAGTTCTCCAAAAGCCGCTTATTGAACTACTCTAGTAAAATACAGAATTCCATGCAAATACATAATTATAAATCGATACTTGCCATGCTAAGATTTGCAATTACTTACAATTATTGAAAAGCACATTGCAATTCGACGGGCATGGTTCCTGCTATATGAGATATTAGAACTCCCCGTATCCCTGCCTTCTTTTCTACCGTAATCACTGCTATTTTTAATGATGAAAATAGGGTAAGTTAATTCATGTTTTTCGTTGTTTTCGAGAATGAAAAGCAACCATTTGTGATAAATAGTATGTCGCTGTCATAATTTTTGTCTTTTCGTGACTAGAATGATCCCCAACTCTCTCTTTATTTGTGGTCTTTCGTCATAAGTATTTTTGATTAGGAATACTTTAATAATTATTGTGAAATGTTTATAACAGAAAATATGCGTTTTCTTTCGAATATTTCGATTTCAACACATGTTTTAAAAGTAATTATTCTAAGTCAGACATCACTCAGAAGTAATTTATTCGTCATTATTCATATAATTTAAACCCGAAAAGGGGGTCACAGTGACTGAGTAGTTAGACTGCTCGCCTCCCACCAAGGCGAACTGGTTCCAATCCCCCAGCCGGGTTACTTCCGGATTTTCGCAAATGGGAATCGTGCCGGACGATGCGATGCCGCTGGTCGGCGGGTTTCCTCGGTGATATCCCGTTTCACCTGCCCTTGCATTCCATTGCTGCACCGTTCTCACCTCATTTCACCCTCATCGGCTCTGAAGACCTCGTTGCTAAGAGCCGCCCAATTCTCTCCATTCGATTCAACGTGAAAAAAAATGTATCTACATATAAAGGCACTTTGATTTAGCCATCAGCCTTTTACCCCTTAAGATTTATGTGACACGCTCCACACTGCTGCTGTGCGTATCGTTCAAGCTATCCGCAAAAGTCGTAATCATTCACCTGCGGTAACAAAGCCATAATTTTATCTCCACTCCGCTTGTAAATACATACCACAATGCTCAATTCTAGATGTTATTTTATAAAAACACCATAGCTGAATTTGTTTTTTGTGATGGTATGTTTTATTTTCATCTCGTAGCTACTTTAAGGTGAATCCTAGGCGATCTCTGTTACTGTGATCTCTAAATGTCCAACCAAACTAGAGTATATCTTCAAACACTAACAACGACCAGTATTAAAATAAAACTTGTGGATGTGTTCCAATGTTTCATATTCTAAAAAGTAGCTGAGGATTTTATCGGCTAATTACTGTATGTAGTTATTAATACTCAATAAAAGATCTTCATATTTGTTCTTGCCTTCTTTTAAGTTATGAAACACGCAATCAAATTTTCTTACGAAACAAGAGCGTAATATTTTTCAAGGGTGACATTTTCATATTGTTTTTAATGTGTTTAGTTTAAAGGAAGCTACTTTCTTACCAAGCCTAACAACATGTTAGGCAAACGTCACAAGTTCTGGTGTATTACATTCGAACAGAAGAACCCATGTCCTTGTGGTCTAAAGGCAGCGCCTTCAAAAACTCAAGACTAAGTTCACGAAGGGCGATAAGCAAGGGGCGGGGTAACAGGAGATCCCCGAGAAAACCCCGCCGACCAGCGGCATCGTCTAGCATGATTCCCACATGCGAAAATCCGGGTGTGACCCAGCCGGGGGATTGAACCCGGTCCGCCTTGGTGTGAGGCGAGCAGTCTAACCGCTCAGTCACCGCGGCCCATCAGCTGTTCGTCGTGCCTGTGTTTACGACGGCGTTGGTTAACATCAGAAGTCGCGGTGGCCGCAACCCGGGATTGTAGCCGACGTATCGATTAGCATCAGGCCGGACCAATCCAGAGCCCCCTTTTGTAGGTTACGGGTCTAGGGCGCTCCGGCATCGCCGTTAGGTTAATTAATCCCATAAGTGGTCATCTCGCCAGCCCTTTGAGCGCGGTCGATGTGCTGTCTTTACCGAATTACCACCCTCGAAGCCCATACTAAATAGTTGGGGGGGGGGGGACGAGGGAGGAGGAGAAAGATTATACTTCCCTGCGATAACAAAAGCTGGGTCGGAAGAGAAGAACCCAATTACAGACCGACGTGTCTCGGACTATTTTATCCCAGCGTTTATACGCTGCTCACGATAAACTGGGCACTTTTAAATACCTTTTTAAGATCTACTTGCCGGCACGTTGTGTATTCTTCCACCTTATGTAAAATTAACGTTGGCATTAACGTTGGCATGGCCCTCGTGACTTTTAGTCGTGCATGAGTTGAGTGAAACTGTGGAATAATTAGAAAACTAAATGTTCTACCAATTAGCTTACCATTACATTCATACACATTAAAGAAGAGGAAATCAAATAAATAATTTTAGAATTTAAAATGTTTGCTTAACATTCTAATTCGACGTTAAGAAATGGAACGCCCGTCTCAATATTTGCATGTTTGGGCAGTGACATTTTCCAGAGGTCGATTTCATAAGTACTCTCTTTATCGAGAACAGCCTGGAAAAAAATGTTCTGAATCCCGTGCTACCATTACTATTTAAGGCAACATTCAATTTACTGTACAGAGGTTCCTCGTCCCTTACGACAATTTTAATTTATTTTACTGACCAGCATTTCCATCAAGCGGTTAACCATGATTAACACCAAATCAACCAACTTTAATGCCAAAACCTACCTACCGAATGTTTCAACCAACACCCAGTATCCACAGGGCCATACAGCTATAATGTAGTTTTTTTTTTTTTTTTTTTCATTAACCCTACTTAGTAGTACAGCCATCCAGGGTGTTCAATTCTATACTGACTACTACAATTTAACAAACAGTATATAAGTTATATACAGTCACAATTTTTTTTTGTGGGAGGGCGGCTGTTTGTCTGGGCGCCCATAATTTAAGCTACAAATTCTATTTCTATTCAAAAGCATCATTCACATTTCCTAGGAAGGTGGCGAGCTATTCTGCACCGACCAAGACAGCTCCCCGACGGGTATCCTTTCGGCCGCCCCCCGTTTCGCCGCCCCCGCCGGAACAGGCCAGGGACCGGGTTTCCCACGAATCCGCCCGCGAGACCAGACGCCGTTGGGCCCGCACACAGCTAACTAGCCTTTCGGCAGGTCCGTCATGGCACCCAACGGTCGAATGGCCCCGCCCACGAACCCAAAGGCCCCCAGCCCCCTCCCTATCTGTACTATTCTATTGTGCTCTTTTAATTTTTCCCTCGCCCAAAGATCTGCTCCACCCTAAGCATCGTCCAGGACATCGAAGTACCCCTTCTGGAACCCAAGCCTTCGTTTCCGGGCGGACGAGGGAATGGAACTCCGCTCCTACGCCCCCCCTTTTTTTACACAGACATATACACAGACATCAACCAACATATTATCACAAATCATATCTTTCCCTCATTTAGATTTTCTTCTCCGCAGTTCCTTCCGTTCTTCTTTCATCCGTTTCAGATATTGTCTTTCTTCTTCTCTTTCTTGCTGCTTCTCCTCCTCTTTTTCTCTCTTCTGTAGTTCTTCTAATTCCCTTCTCTATTATTTTCCCCATTTTCTTTTCTCTTCTTCTTTCTCTTCATTTTCTTCTCTTCCTCCTTCTTGTTCTTCTAGTTACTGTCGAAAACATACTAACCAGGTATTCCTGCGAAATAATCCGGTCAAAATAGTCTAGCAAACAAAATTATCAAGCCATTACATAATGCCTTATCAAATATATAGACATTAGTCACTACCTATAGTTAGGGATAGAAAAATCTCGCGAGTTCAATGACCTGTAGGTTGGACTCCACAGTCCTGTATACACTCGAGCCACAGACGTTTGTTCACTGGCTGCTGCTCCAGAGAGTAACCAGTGTTACTCCACACCTGGTAGTATGGCACTAGCTACTTGTTTCCTTGCAAGTCTGCTATTGTATCAGAGTCGTCCAGGGCGTGTCTAATGATCTGTGATCCAATTGCAAAGGTAACTTCAGCGTACACGTGTTGGACGTCTATCTTATCCTGAAATGAATTAGCAAAATTTTCCTATCCCTAGCTATAGTCTATACAGAATATCGTTACCGCCGAACCAACCACACAGATGTCGTATCAATACGTAATACCAGCCCATGAAACCAAATATTCCTATTAAAACATTCCAGCCAACCATACTAACAGATAATCTCACCATACCATCAATTTTGGGCAGATTATAACATCAGGCAATAACAGCAATACTGCCAGGACATTCCAACCATCCAACGAGATATTCCAGTGAATAATTTTGACCACCCATACTATCACACCATATCATCCATTTGCGAAGACCTAGCCACCAGTCACAACCAACAAACCAACCAACTATACAGACAAGCCATACCAAACATCGAAGCAAGGCTTGAGTCGACCTTTGAAGAATAAATGCCCTTCAATTGAAAACTATTTTTTGAGTTGGCAGCGATGTGGGAAGAGTAGTTCCATATCTTAATGTCAAATCTAAAGTGTGACCGTTACATTTATTTAATTCGGTTTCTCTAACTTTCATACGAATCAAGAATTAGCATTAAACGTTACTCTATTTATATTCCTAAACACGTCACAATTAGACTTGATCGCTCTCTGAAATAAAGCGAGAAGGCAATTGCAATTCTAATTTTTATGCAGCGGTAAGGAGCAAAACGGGCAAAGATATATATCCGTAGCCGAGCTTTATAGTATGTTCAGTTAACCTCGTGCAGTTTGTATAAAATGAAACTGTGAAATAGTTAGGGACATAAAAAATGCTATTAATACGTAAATTCTTAGTTATATGTTCATACAAAAAATATATAATATTAATGTAAACAAATTTAAATTTACACTTTCCATGCGAATATAGAGGCCATCAATAATTTTCCTTTAAAGCTGCCAACTTAAATGAGAACATGCTGGTCAGCTTTCCCGCTGGAGGATATTTTCTAAGGTTCATTTCAGAAGTGCTTATTCGACTACGAACTAGATATAATAGCAAAATTAGTACAAATTCCATCGACACCTGGAATGAACTACAGTGTCAAATATGGATCTCGTCAATGAACTTATCGTATAATGTGCCAGTAAAATTAGCACTTTTGAAAGCCCTGCTTAAGATCTACTTCTATTCATATTGTGTATTCTTCCGCCTTATGTAAAATTTACATTGCCATGTGCCTCATCATTTAATTCATGCGTCAGTCAAATGAAACTGTCAAACTATCAAGAAAGTAAATACTGTACAAATCTGCTCATTTTTACACTTCCATGCATTAAAAAAAACATTAAGTGAAATAGGTAAATAATTTTAAGCTATCACAAATGGTTATCTAATACTTTTTATTCGACTTTAATACATGGAACTACTTTCCCTTCCATCGTCACTAACTTTACTGGGCGAATGTCACCCAGTGCGCCCATTAAAAACATATGCAGCAGGGGCAGTGACTTTTTCTAAGGTTCATTTCAAAAGTGCTCACTTGATTGTGAGCAGCCTTTATGTTCTCATAAGAACTTCGGTAATATTTACTCAGACAACTTGAGTCGAGTTCCTTGTAGGACAAGAAACAAAAATCACTGGCAGAACTTTTAACCTACTTCCCTGTATCACGAGAATAGCTGTGAGATGTATGTCTGAAATAATGCATTATGCTGCTTTAATTTATACCCAAAAAGTTGAAAAGAAAAAAAATATAATAAGAAAACCTATTCTCATGTAAACAAAAACGTTCAAATGAAATCACATTCAAGAAGAAATTTTTACCCAAACAAAGCCAATATTTGTAGAGTTATAATTTTTAGAGGTCGCAATTTCAGAGAAAATTATCTTGTGTAATTAAAAAATTCCATCATGATAAAAGCTAAGAGAACATTCCAAAGAAAACTAAACAATCAGAAGAGTAGTCAGAATGGTTTTTTTTTTTTTTTTTCTTTCTTTCTTTCGCTGTCGGGCGCTTCGCAGACATTGTACATGCGTTTTTCCTTATTTGTTTGTCAATAATTCAAGGGTGATATGTTACACCTCAGGAGCCACATAACAGGTCTGAACTAAATTTGGTGTGCTGGGCGATATCAAAGATAATCTTCAAACATACTAATTTAACTTCTGTAGTGAGCCATTTTGAAAACAACTGACACCTGAAATATTAAAATTATATATTTCTACAACTGTTCACCAAATTCCCAGTAAATTTGCATATTTTGCTACTAGAGATATCAGATATCATATCCAGCAAAAATTTATTTTCCTGAATTCTAAATTATCAAACACGCTCTTTTAAATTCTGAATTTGGAAAACATTTAGGATATGGTCAGTTCACGGTTTCTTCATACTTTATGAATCAAACCTTTGAAAAATCACCCCACGTATGACGTGTTTAGTTATTTCGTAATTATGTTATCATAAGCGTTTTATACTTATGTTAAGACTCAAGTTCATCTTTTTTCATTGAATTAAGTTGTACCTATAATTTATTAATGAATTATAATATTTAATTGATACTAGATATGAATAAAATTAATGAGAAAATATGTGTTTTGGTAGAGACTAGTAAGAAATAGTTCTAATGAAAAATATTATTACAACTAAATGCGGTCGAATTCGGTGCATTGTCCTTTGGTGTAGTGTTCAAGACCTAGTTAAGCTTAGTTTGCATGAGGCGGAGGAATATCCTGGCAGTATCTTCAACAGGGTTTAAGAGAAGTACGAAGTAACCGTGAATGTATTTTAGTATACCATAGCCTTTAAGCTACCCAACAGATTTCAATAGCCACAATTTTTGAAGGTAGTAGAATAGCCGTTTCCAATGGAGCAGCAAGCCCGCATTTACAGCGCATGGGAAATGAGTACTTAAACTTTCCAAAATTGTCACTCAAGTGCCATTTATTTTGCACATGAGAAATCTGGATCACCATTGCGATGCAGATGTCTGTCATGGGAAAACAAGACTGAATGCGAAAAAAAAAAAATTATTTAAAAAACAAGTAACCTGTTGACAAGAAAATAAATATGTTTACAACATTGGAAAACTCCAAGAGGGCATAGAGTAAAAAACAGGACAGCAACTAGTTACGGTGTATATATATATATCACTCACAGAATAAGTAGGAACAAAATGGGACAACACAGCAAAGAAACGCACTCGAACACAGCAGTTTTACCAGACACGACAGAATGCAAACCAGGTATGTTGTAGTCAAGAATATACAGTATATGTACAACGCCAGAAAATTCCATGACGGAATCGAGTAAAATAAAACAGGACAGCAAGCCAAATGCGAAAACTAATATACTTTAAAATTCATGTAAAGGCTGTTCACTATAAAGTGAGCACTTTGGAAATCAACCTTAGAAAAAAGTCACTGCCCCTGCCTGCATATATTTTAACTGGGGCACTGTGTTTACATGGACCCTGTAAAGTTGGTAACGATGGAGGGAAAGCAGTTCCATTTCCTAACGTAGAATAAAAATGATGGGTAACAATTTGTGATCACTAAAATCATTCATTTCGCTTTCTGTTTTCTTTTAATGGGTCTGACTGTCAAAATGAGCATATTCGTAAAATATTTTCTTTTTAAATAATTTCACAGTTTCACTTGACCGACGCATGAATAAAGTGATGAGGCCCATGATGAAGTTAATTTTACATAAGACGGATGAATACACAACGTGCATACAGGTAGATCTTAAGCAGGGTTTTCAAAAGTGCTCATTTTACCGTTAACAGCCTTTATCAACTTTGTTTACACACTTTTTGTCACAGATATTTATAACGCCGTTACAATTTGATGTATGGTAACACATTTAGCTTTTGCCCTCCTTTGATATTATATATATAAATTTTAAACCGAAAGGGAGTGTCAATTTTCAAGTTTCATGCATCACGCAATACTATTAACTGACAAATCTCTATAGGAATGACGATTCCGGCAGCGACCTTGTTGTCAGATTGATCTCGACACTTCATGGCTCGATTCCTGTACACGATTCCGCTAATCGAGTGTTCAAAAATTGATTTTCCGCATTCCGATAGCGGAATGGCGTTATTGTTCTAGAGGAATGAATTCGGTAGCTTCACAAATTGGGCCGCAGATGTCTTCGTCTAGTTAAAGTCGTTTACCTTGAGAAACGTATCGCAGACAGGTAGTACAGGCGTGCATGCGCGGAATATTTTTCTGCTCCAGTTGGTCAAATGAGACGACCATGCGTCTCGCTACCTTAGTGAGTGCTGCACGACGTACAGTAGGGTGTAAAGATCCATTAGAAACCACTTCCCCCCCCCCCATCTTATCCTTTCCGTGCCCAATGTAATTTGTGGCTTCTAACAGTGTCGTGTGGTGAAGTGTTGCGTGGTAAGCTGGTGCTTGCTGTACGTTCTCCGTGCACGCAGCAGGAGCCAGTAACCACTGTGCAGCCTAAAGCCGGTATTACACGATACCTGCAGCCGTACTTGGTCCTTGTACAAGCTTCTACAAGCCCTGGTGCACGAGCCGGTATGCCAGCCGCCATGTGAGCCGCCATTGGAGATACATGTTACACGACAGCAGTTCGCGCACTGGCATTTAACTCCCTCAGTGGGTGCGCAGTGTGTGGTTTGTAGTAAATATGAATCACAATCGTAGGCCTTGCGTAGGCCTACAAAAGTAATAGCTAGTACATATTAATATTGCTATAGTACTGTTCGCCTTTTACATAGATTGATTTCTCACTAGTATAGTTTCATTCATTTTCTTGAAAATTTCACGAAGTCACTAGAGTACGACTGCGTTATTTTTTATTTTGACGAAAACTATTGACGGATGTAAAATATAGTTTTTTTTTTCTTTACGTGCCGGGATATTATCAGCATGTACAAATTTATGATAAATAAAAGTTTGGGTCCGGCGGAGTTACAAACTCACGCCTGAAAGTTACGCGCTATCACAGACGCCAAGACTTTACCATTGTATTACCAGTTCACACAACAGGTGCAGGGTTTATATACTTCAGATGTGGTAAGATTTTGAAATTAACTTTTTCATACAGTAGGTAATGTGTTATGTATTCAGAACGGTTCTAAACAATAATTGAAAGTTATCATCGCCAATATTATTAGTCGTCATCGTATTTTAAATCTGTTTGAAAGAGTTTTAACCTCACGGACGTAAAATCAAAATGAAGCGTCCTTTTCAATTTCTTCACCAACTAGTTTCAAGTAGTAGCCACGGTGATCGCCCTACGCTCTGAAACTGCAGCGTGATTGGCCAGGTACGAGAGCCGGTATAGAACCTGCCACGAAAAATAGGACGTGTCCAGTTACCAAACCTGGCACGAAATCTGGCCGCACAAGGCGGGAAATGCCATGACGGGTGCCACACTAGCCAGTATAACGGCCGCTATGGCGGACCTTGCACAAGCTGTTACGGAATCTGGTATCGTTTAATATCGCGCAAGTTTCATAGGAAAATCAAATAAAGGCTGTCCACAATAAAGTGAGTACTTTTGAAATCAACCTTATAAAAATGTCACTGCTCCTACCTGTATAATATTTTAACAGGCGCATTGAGTGACATGTGCCTATTAAAGTTGGTACAGATGGAGGGAAAGTAGTTCCATATATTAACGTCGAATAAAAGTGTTAGGTAGTTAGGTAACCATTTGTGTCGACTTAAATTATTTATTTCACTTTCTGTTTTTTTTTTAATGCATCGGAGTGTAAAAATTAGCAGATTTGTAAAATATTTACTTTTATAATAATTTCGCAGTTTCACTTGACCGAAGCAATAATAAAGCGACGAGGCCCATGACAATGTTAATTTTACATAAGGCGGCTGAATACACAACGTGTACACTAATAGATTTTAAGCAGGGCTTTTAAAAGTGATAATCTTACGTGAACAGCCTATAAAGAGAAATGTTGAATTCATATCTGTCTACGCTGGCTTTTTACCTGTACCTGAGGAATCCCAAACGATACGCTAACCCTGCGCGTGGAAATGTCCAGTTTTCGGCAGCTCCCTCTCTCGTTGATATTCCAAAGCGTACGCAACTTCGTTTATGGAAGTGCTCCGCCGATCTGGTTTCGTAGCAAGTTTCTTCTATTCCCACCGCCTTCTATTCAAACTGGCGGCACCCGCGAGAATTTTCAAGCGAACAAAGATACATTCCTCATCTAAAGGTGGTTTGTGGTAACACGAGTACTTTCGTAAGCCCTTTCTTCATTACGTGGTTTTTTGTCATGTGAAACGGTTAACATTAAGTGGACTTAATCTCACTTTTAAATTATTAAAAAGCATAAATAAGTTACTATTGCAAAATTTTGTTTCGTGAAGTATATCAAACATATATTAATTCAAATCGCCACAACCTTTAATATTATTATTATTTTCTCTAGACGAAAATGCATGGAACTTCTATCTTCAATTCGCTGCAGAATAACCGCATTCACAAAACCGTACTGCCACGGATGTTAAATGTTCCGCTAATTTTTTTTTTTGTTAACCCATTCAGACCCACTGTACACAATTATGTACATTACGCACATGTAGGTAATTTTTGATCTGTACTTTGCACTGCGAAGCTCAATGACCACAATGAACCTGTGGGTAAATGATTTGCCAACCGTTTAGGTCATGATTGGTTCATTCGGGGTGATTCACGAGTAGTTATCGCCACTCGAAGGGCTTATTCCTTACATCATTTTGAGCGAAATGTGTCATATAAATGTGGGTCCTTTCAGGATATTTACAGAGTAATTCGACAAGTTGGAAACGCCTAGACTATTGCTCATGGAGATGGATAAAGGATATTGTTTACCAAACGACAGCACAAACACGTGAGGAACTGCTTGCGCGTATCACGCATGCCGCTACATAATTCAAAGACAGCCGTGTGCAGTTACGTAGAACAACACGTGTGGTTCATAAGCGTGCGGCCAAGTGTGTGGGAGTTGACGGAAACGTCTCTGAACGTCTTTGGTATGCTTGTTAGACGCAAGTGTGATGCTCAAGTGTAAACAATACGGTCTGATAGTACATCGCTGTATTTACTTCTAGGGTTATTTTATTCATCATTTTTCAAAAGTTTCGAATTACTCTGTAAATATTGGGAATAGGACCCACATTTAAATCACATGTTCTGCTCCAAATGATGCAGGAGAAAAGCTCTGTTAATGGCGGTAACTCCTCGTGGATAAGCCTGTGTAACTGTAGCCGAACATATAATCTACAGTCCATTGGCTGCACTGAGAGAAAATCTAACAAAACATTTGTTTGTAGAGGGCCAAATATATATTCAGTTGCCCTAACGAAATATATTGTTGAGCAAACAAAATTTGAAAAGCAACAAAATTGCATTTGTTGGTCTAACAAAATATATGTGTGTTTGGCCGAAAAACATTGGACTGTCAACTAAATATTCGGTTGAATCAAATATATATATTTGTTAGGCCACTCATTTGACTGCCCTCGTTCGAAAATACAGCTCGAGAGTTTGTTTGTATATTTTGTGACAATTAGGATAGTAACCGTGTTTGTTAGTGAATCTATTGATGCTTAGCGATCGTATAAATACATTAATAAAACAATTCAACAAGAAACGGACAAGTAAAGCTGTAAAACTCGACATATTTGTTTGCACGCGTTGCCCAATATTTGCAGTATATCTATTTCAAAGCTTCCGTCGTAATCAGTTATCACGTTAGCTGAGATTACTGAGGCGTAGCGCTCGGTCGCAGGTGATGAAAGTTCGAAATTTGGTTGAACTAGTAGAATTTTTTTATATCAGCCCAAACTGTTTAACGCATGTGGAGCCAAACAAATCTTTATTTGCACCAACCAACTGAGAACAATAAAATAATTTGGTTTCAGCAACAAGATATTTTATCGTCCCTATAAAAACAAATAAATTTGATTCCACCAAACAAATCTCGTTTGATTCAACAAAACGTTTATCTCAGTCTGTAACAACAAAACAAGTGTTGTCGACATTAATTACAGCACGCATCATAAATTTTTTGTTTGCAAATACACGAAACCGTAAATTAAAGTAGGTCTGGCAGGGTTAAACTGGCTGGATAGTCTGTTATATATTTAAAGTTGTTATCCAACAAGATGTGTAGACAGGAAATGAAATATGCATCGGATCGTCGCATCAGACGCCACGCCGTAGCAAAGACATATTTTACGATGTGTGAAGGGCGGTTTTGATGCCCCGATATTGACGTGGACAGTGCACTCAACATCGTCCGGCACGATCCCCACATGCGAAAATCCGGACAGCTAAGGCAATTTTGTTGTTCAGATATCCGTTGCAATGACCACCCTTAACATCCAGCCACCGTCGTCATCGCTTTGAATGGAGTCGCGCCAGAGCTGCGTGTGGTGCGGAATGGAACAGTGTAATCTTCAGTGACGAATCCTGTTTCTTTACCCCCGTGTTAAGATGACAGTCTTGCGGCGAGTTGGCAAACGGGCTGATTCCTCTACACTTGTGGGGCACCACGTAGGGTCGTGGTTTGAGGGTACAATTGGCGTCGCTCACCTCTAAAGCGAGTGAGTGAAGATATTTGGCCGGCTCTTAACGGCGAGGTCTTGAGAGCCGATGAGAATGATTGAAGTGAATATGGAGCAGTGCCGGAATGAAGGGGCGGGGGAAACGGGAGACCTCGGAGAAAACCCGCTGACCAACGGCATCGTCCGGCACGATTCCCACTTGTGAAAATCCGGTGACCCGGCCGGGGATTGAACCCGGTTCGCTTTGGTGGGAGGCGAGCGTGCTAATCGCTCGGCTACCGCTCACCTCTAAAGGCTGTTCACGTTAAAGTGAGAACTTTTGAAATCAACTTTAGAAAAGTTACTGTCCCTACCTGCATATATTTTAACGGGCGCCTTGAGTGACATGCGCCCAATAAGTTGGTCAATATATATGGGAAGTAATTCCGTATCTTAAGTCGAATAAAAAGTGTTAGGTAACCATTTGTGATAAATTATTTCTTTCGCATCCTGTTTATTCTAATGTATTGTAGTGTATAAATGAGCAGATTTGTTAAATGTTTACATTGCTAATAATTTCGCAGCTTCACTTGCCCGACGCATGAATAAAGTGATGAGGCACACGGCAATGTTAATCGTACATAATGTGGAAGAATACACAACGTGCATGCAAGTAGATCTTAAGCAGGGCTCTTTCAAAAGTGCTCATTTTATCGTGAATAGCCTATAGCGTGCATTACGGGCACATTAATGACATGTTTGCTATGTTGATGAGGTGCGGCGACCCGCGGCAATACCAATCTTCAGGATGTCCCAAACATACGCTTTCAACAGGATACCCCTCCCCCCCGGCCGCGTACAGAACAGATAAGCCTCGATGCTTTGCAAGGTATTAAGGTGCTTCCTTAACCAGCTTGATCTCCAGATCTCTCGCCAACTGAGAATATGTGAGGAACTATTTACCGTCGGTTGAATACCCGGCCTGCTCACACTAAATACCGTATCCGCGATGAACCAAAACATATTGTAGTGAACACAGCCGCCCCACCTTGAGACTATAAACAAGCGGCAGGTTGATTACAAATCCCGCACATAAATAGGGGGCCACTAGGCGCCCCTCTCCCCTCGACTCTCTCTCTCTCTCTCTCTCTCTCTCACGTCAAGCCATCGTGCTGCGACTCGAGGTTGCTGCCGTAGCCCGACGGCGGTGTCGAGGCACACGACAGCGGTGGGCGAGTCCCGCGAAGACTACACGACTAACACCTTCCAGACGCTGGGCTAGAGGAGCTCTGCCCGGTCGCTATGTCCTAACAGTGGTAAGACGACTTATACACTTCGGTGCAGGATTGGGCCGTGAGAATCTGAAACATAACTTAATGTTATTAGTTCGGATTTTGTCTATAAGGCTAGGAACACTAATAAGAGATTCCAGTATTGTCAGTAATAAATACAGAGAAATAAGTTAGGGTTTTGTATTGTGTTATTCTGATGGTAAATCCATAAGACAGATTATTGTCTATTTGAGTTTAATAAAAGTGTAGTGTCGCCTACCTTAATTATTATCCTGAGCAACTGCCACCCCACGTGACTGGATCTTGAGTCAGATGGTGTTTGGTATTACAAGTAGGTTCAGCATCGAACAGGAGTAAGAGTTGACTCAAGGTAGCAGCATTAGAATGTTGAACGAACTCGAGGAGGAAGGAAGGGCATTAAGGGGGCCCGCCTACTAGGAGCTAGAAATGTGTTGCAGTGTGTCGGGAAATCCTTTATTTTTTTTTTACGAAACTATTCCACGTGCGCCCAATGTGCTAATTTACGAAAAGAAAACAGACTTCAGGCGATGGCGGAATGTCACTTTCATGACACTGCGCATATCAGAACCATTATTTCCAAGCCCCCCAACATGGCTAAAAACAGCACTTTCAGACTGCCTTACGTAGACATGTGCTGACTGGATCTACGAGAAACTCAGATACAATCATGCATTGAACTTTGCATTAGACTTCCCATCAGTAAAATTATAGTCACCGCTTAAAGTCCCATAGAAAAAACGGTTCGGCAAAAAGCTCGCGCGCTAGCTTAGTGTCGCCCTTAGCGTACGCTCACTCTTGTGACATGTCACGTCAGGTAGGCGGCCCCCCTTAAGCCTCGTCGATAGCCGCCGTCGGCGGGTGCCTCTGGGAGACCGGCGGCAAAGCAGTCGGCATGCGTGCGTACGATGCGTGACGCAGATTGGTAGCGACTCACTGACCTGTGGCACGGCCCGAAGGGGGGGGGGACCAAGCGTAACCCCCCCCCCCCCCCATGGTCGTCAACCCCTCAGGCCCAGCTCGATACGTTGCGTCGTAAACCAACCCTTAACGAACGTCGCCGTCATTAGCTATTCTGCGGTTGCATCAGTCCTCGAAGCCTGCCCTTGCTCTCCTTGTCGGTATCTGTGCTAGATATCCATATCACCTGCACTACGCCGGAGATGAGGCATGGGTGCAGATACTACATGGCAAAGGGGGTTGCCCCGACTGCGAAATGTTGTTTGTTTTTATCTTGTATTTTTTGGACACTCGAACTTGGAGTAAGTTACAAGTTGCTTCCGGTGGAAACTGTTGTTTACTTCTTAAATAGTTTACTGAGGCTTGCTCAGATTTATAGACGTGGGGTGTAGGGCCTATTTGAAATGGGGTTAATAAGTTTTTTAATCATAAAATGTATTGAGCATTCATTATTGACATTTATTAATTTATAAGGCATAGTGTGTCACTCAAACGATTGCATCAATGTAATATAAATGCTGTGACTATTTGTTTACAATGTGGAATAAATAGAAAATTACTATTGAACACTTTTTTTAGAAAAATCTACAGAGGCGATAGTTCTGTGATTAACCAAGCGATAATCGTTTCTAAGATATAGTTAAATAATTATGTATGTCCTAAGGAAGTCACATTTTCAGAAATTAAGATGGAACCTAAGTAATGACAAAAACTATACAATTCCAAGGTGGGGTACAGTTCTCCCCTTTAATATGTTGTAACATCCAGAGAGGTAGGAATATTGGGTACAAGGGTACGTTGTACTCCGTCCTCCTCCCCCTCCCCTCCCCAACAAATATTCTGGGCGTGGAACAACATTATTGTAACGCCTCTTAGTTCCTTAATAAATTGTGAAACTACAACAAACTTAGTAGCAACAAAATTTTATGACGTTTTGAAACACACATTTCTAGTCTCCTTTCACTGATGAATAAAGAATATATATATATAAACAATGACATTTTTACGATAAATGCCCCAAATACTATTTTCCTAAACTTACCAATTTCCAGCAGTGTTTTCAAAATGTGGTTTGTAGTTTTGTTGACTCGTGCTTCAACCTGTAACCCTCTCCCCTTTTCCTTCCTCCTTTTCACAAATTTAAAAACATTCCACAGCTACTGGTAATATCATTCAATGTTTATTCGTTTATACTTGTATTAAGTTTTTTTTTTTTATTCTGCGTGGGACTTTTCTTTTGTGTACGAACTTTTATATGAGTTATTGTAACATATTTATTTGCGATTTTCTTCCATAATTTAAATAATGAAGGCATACTAAATATATTTAACTTGTTTAAACTGGTGTTGCAGACACAATGTAGTTTTAAAACTGCTTCCTTTTGCTCGTGTCGATATTGTGTGGTGACCCAAGTAGCTAATCGCTAGTTTCTTCTCTACCATCATCTCTGCTGGCAATTTTCAGAGGCTCGAATTTTTACTTGGTTCTCCGCATTTCCACTATCCAACACAATTAAAACGTAGTGTAAATCGAAAAGTTCATTTTTGTTTCTAGTGAACGGTTAAAACCAAATTTTGACAATTCCCAAATACCCTTATGCAAAGGAAAATAATTATAATTTTACTCATCCTGCAAATTTTGAAAGGTGCGATATTTTCTGCTGTAAGTTTAAGAAAATTCTTTCCCACCAGAATAAATTTGATCAATAAGGGCTGAAAATATTTAAGACTGGTGTAAATTTTTGATGAGATTTTTGCAATGTCATCTGCACATATATATTACTATTATGAAATTCTGCCCTTCATGTCTCAGATATTCACCTAAATGATGGTCAGTTAACGTACTTAAACAAACCTACCTGTTTCTAAAAAAAAAAAAAAAAGACCCACAACTTTGCCTTTCTGAGGAAAATCACGTTTAGGCTGTTCACGGCAAAGTGAGCACTTTTGAAGCCCTAGTTACTTTTTTCTTTCAGCTATTGTTTGTGCTTTAACCACCTTTTTTTAAATGCATATTGCCATGCAAGTAATAAACACAGTGTGTATATTCTGTCGCACTCGGAAGTTAACGTCTAAAGCTGAAATAAAATGCATTTATTGACTATTATTCCAAATGAGAAGGCTTTCAAAAGTTCTCGCTTTACCGTGAATAGCCTATAAGACCTTTCACACCCTAACCCTCCGTGGAACCAACTACTCTGCCGAGTTGGGATTTATTTGAAACCATTTTAAAACGCCATGATGTGGAAGATTATTATTACTTTGGTGTAATTTTAAATCAAACTAGAGAAAAGCGAGTGGCTGTATTTCTCGAAGTCCTTATTGTCAGCCATTACCTGCCAACAATTATAAACTGACGAAAATACTATTAAACCATCCTTGTAATTACGTCGGTGCCAAGAAAATAATTTGCAGTTATTACAAAATTTATATAGTTTACTACAAAAAAATTATAACCAACGACTATACTATTGGTTATCAGAGCTTAAAGTAATGGTCATTAAAGCATCATAAATTGTTTCATACTGAAGAAACTGTTTCTCACTACGATAGTTCCTTGAAGGAAACAATAAATTGTTTAGCACGTTAGCCATTCGAGCGCGATAGCATCCAGAGCTTGCGTAACGAGAAAGTGTAAAGGCTGTTCACGACAAAGTCAGAACTTTTCTAATCAACCTTAGAAAAAAGGCACTGCCCCTACCCACCTGCATTTTAACGGGAGCACTGAGTGGCATGCGCCCAATAAAGTTGGTAACGATGGAGGGAAAGTATTTCCATATCTTAACGTCGAATAAAAAGTGTTAGATGTAACCACTTGTGATAAATTAAATTATTACTTCCGCTTTCTGTTATTTTCTTAATCCATCCAAATGGAAAGATGAGCAGATTTGTAAAATATTTGGTTTTTTCTAATAATTGCACAGTTTCACTTGACTGACACACGAATAAAGTGATGAGGCCCACGGCAATGTCAATTTTTACACAGGGTGTAAGAATACACAATGTGCATACAAGAAGATCTTAAGCAGGGCTTTCAAAAGTGCTCATTTTACCGTGAACAGCATATAGGCACTTCAGGTGCATTTCCACAGCCGAATCCTGCTATCCACTCGCACGCCACTGTACCGCCCGAGTTTCTCTCCATCCCCTCACCCCCCCTTTCACCCTCTTGCCGGACACGACCTCCCTCACTAAGGGCAGCGAAGCCCGGCACGGAGATATGCAGTTTCCGAATCCCCGCCCGTCTATACAACTTGGACTTCCTTTCGGCGAAGATTAAATTGGGATTCCGTACTCCCCCTCCGAGAAGCATGTACTCCTTGCAGACGTCGAGATGACCGTCTGGCACGGTGAATATTCGACGTGGGGTTTTTTCCCCCCCTTTCCATTATGACTGAAAGGATTTGCGGCCGTATTAGCTTTAAGATGCTGGTCTTTCATCATATTTCTCGACAGTGAAATTCTGGGAATATTTCACGAACGTACGTCTGATATGGCTTCTGCGCTAGGTAATCTTACAAAAACTCGGGTTTCCGATTCAATCCTCTATTTCTGTGTTTCCATACTGTGTTCTGCGGAACCTTAGGGTTCCATAAAAACCTCATAAGGGTTACACGAAATTGCTCAACAATAAAACTTGAGAACAACAAATAATACGTAAATAATCGTCTGCAACCATGGGAGTCGTGAGCCACCTTTAAAAATGTATAAACATTGTGCTCAGAATGTATGTGAATATGTACTAAAATTTGTACGACTTACGTCAAGAAGTCTATCTGCAACGGTACAATTTTCGAGAGGTACCTAAGGTAAGCACAAAAGATATTTGAAGGTGTTAAGCGTTACTGTTCATTTAGTTCGGTTCATAGATTATCCCTAGATGCCTCAGTTCAGTGCACTCTCGATTTCGTTTCACTTTTCGAAGAGTAAAGGTTTAATTTCCAACTCGTTTTCACTCAGAAACTAGGCCATGTATTTTTGTTTTGCAAATGAGTGTATTACACATAATATTTTAAAGTTAAAACGTTACCCTTATTAATAGCCCGTTGTAATATGTTGTTCATGACATAGTTCAAATCGTCTATGCCTTATTTCATACAATTTCATCGTCCCTTGGATGCGACAATTTTTATGGCAATGAGTGTATTATTACTGGTTACCGCTGAAGTTTAATCATAGTTGGATTTATGTATACATAGACCATATATCCCTCGCTTGCCTAGGAGTCAAGTCCAAAACCTAGTTGGTCAAACCCACCATAACGAGCTCAGGCACGGAGATAGCGTCACGAACGAAGATACGACTTTAAGTACAATTCAAAACGTAACGTAAAACAACATTTCTAAACAGTACAGTAACTAGCATATTGAGACGCATTGGCAGCACCTATTAGATGTGGTTCATTTCTGTTATCATTTGCCCATGGTTTGGAAAGTAGAGAAACGGGGACCCATTGTGAGGACACGTCTTCTCCGTATTTCAGGTATACACAATGTCTCACGTAACGCTGTGGCCTGAAAGAATGATAAGACGGGACAAGATATTGCCAAACTGTGTATGCAGGATTGTTTACGCGCAAGGGGCTCACAAATTGAGAGGATAAACACACTCCTGTAAGGTATGAAAGTGCCCTTTTAAGAACAAATTTATATTTAATTAAATCGAACTTACATAGTTTCCCTGCCGCGTTATAAACAAGGTGCACAATTACGAATAACGGAAGTGGTTGCAGGTTCCCAAACCCAATGCTTGCTGAGATATAGACTATGTACACTGTAAAAAAATGTGAGGTAATCTTCTCTTAAATGTAAGGGAAGCTTATTATATCTACATGTAAGGTAATATTACCTCTTAAATGTAGAGTAAATTTACATAACAAGTAAAGTACCGGACAAAATTGGGGGGAAGTTTCATACAAGTAAGGAAAAATTAGTTATATTGCATAATAAAAGTATATTTTAAAACATCCCAGAGCATCGGTACAGCAAATTATTTACTACCAATATCCTCTGACTAATAGTAACCGAACCATAAACACTAAAATCCTCAACACTTGGTGGGCGTGAACTATGGTCCCATCTTACAACAGGCCGATGCACTACTAATTACACCATTATGACAGCTTGACAGAGTCACTGAAAATTTGTGTGATAATGGTTTATTTCGTCCGCCCCTTCCCACCACATAGCTGTTGAAAGAATGCTGAAGAGATGCAAGCGTCCCATCCATGTATAGGATCGTCCACTAACCATGTACTTGAATGTTACTCCAGAGTGCGGTAATTATACCTTACCCGCAAAGAAAACTATGTTTTCCCCACTAGTTTGCCAATATTGCCTTACACTTGTCAGGTAATTTATTTTTTACAGTGTAAATATTGGTAGACTGCGTCTCCACTGTGACGCACATGGACACGTGACCTGCAGCCACTACAGCCACCAAAGAAACAGACGCCTGTCGTGAACCATGTGCGACACATAAAGGATATTCGTAGTTCTGGGCGTGTCCACCATCAGATGTGCCTACAATGGTATTATACCGCAATGAAACACTGGAATGCTATCACAGATACGCATTGTCCGCGCACATTGCACTGGCGGAACTGTACAGCAAACTGATTGAACAATACATGCTTAAATACATAACAGAATACACATCGTATTGTACCACTCACAGGAGTGTCCCCCACGTAAGGGGCTCACAGATGGAGAGGATCGCCTCACTCCAGTAAACTATCCACGAAAAGTAGTAGAATTAGGACTATGACATGTCATTGTGCAAGAAACATGTTTTTTCTCCGGGAAATGCTGTCACATATACTATAAAAAACTATACATTTCAGAAGTGTTTTTCACAATAACACAACGACGTTGGGTAAACTACCTACTTGGTTGAAAGAACTGTCTTTCGTTGGTTGGTACGAAGCACGCTTCAATGGTTGACAATCTTTGATCAGAAGTTTAAAAAAAAAGGGTTTGGCTGTGCTGGGGACACGGCCGTTTGTTTTGCGTGAATGCGTCTACGTTGATGCGCTCGGACGCCTTGGTGTTTTATTTTACGTTCCCGGCACCGCTTCACAATCGTCCATGAAAATCAGGAATGTTGACAGAACATTAACTGCAGACAATTCATGTTTGTTATCCTTTGGGTTTAAACGCGGTTGAAATTTTTGGATATTTTCTTTCCTCTCCATTTTCCGGGAACTGTTATTTTACTGCGGCGTGTCCGGCCTTTGTGGGCACTGAATGAAACGCTCTCCGGAGAGAGATTTTAAAACAGTCACGAAGGAAGCGTAAAATAATATTGCCCACGCAAATTATATAAATGTAACGAAAAAAATATAACGGTCTTGTAAGCAGTTAGTGCCGTTAAACATGTTTCCAGTTAACCTTAAAAAAAAGTCCCGGTCCATATTTGCATTTATTTTACACGAACGACAGGGGCGTCTAGAAATGTAAGCTACGAATTAGAAAAAAAATACGCTTATGTGCAAACATTAAAGATAATAAGTTAAACTCAGATATAAGTAGGACTTTCACTATTTTCAAAGCTGATTACTAGAAATGAAACACGACAAACGAAATATGCAATAATGAAAACTGCAATATTTAGAGACAAAATTGTAGCAGAAATCATGAAAATAAATAGACAAAAATGCTATAATTAAGAAAATACGGCACAAAAAAAAATATGTATAAAAAAGCAAATCAGATAACATAATAACTTAAATGAAAAAATGCACTATACTTCGGATAGGAATAAACTTGCCGTCAATTTATCTATTCAGATATACCATAACAGAGAGTACTGAAAACAAGCTTCAAAATGGTAATGTTTGTTCATATTTGTTGTTTATATAACAAGGCCTTCATTTTTATTGTTGCGTTGTGGTTGCTTAAGACTGGCTCATTAATTTTTAACCATCAAAATTATTTTTATTTGTCTTGTTCTCATACTTATTTTTTAATTACGCTTGGTTTTGGAGTATTGTATTTGATAAACTGACAACTCGGTATTAGTAATTTCCCCCCCTCCCGCAAACACACACACCCACGCGCGCACACATGCCCATTTATATATATATATATATATATATATATATATATATATATATATATATATATATATATATATAGACACACACGCACACACTATTGTTTCTGAAAGTGTTAACACTCAGAAAGAATGGCCCGAATGAATCCAAAATCGGAGGATGTGTATAACAGTGTACCAACAGTGATTACTTCAGAAATATGACGTACACGTAGGTCCAGCAGCGAAGGAAGTGAAAACTTGTGCCAGTACGCCCCTCGTCGACGTCAAAAAGCGCCATATCAGCATGTGAGTGAGTTCGAACGGGGTAAAACGATCCGTCTCCGGGAAACGGATTTGTCGTTCCGTGACATTTCGTCTCGTACAGGGCATGTGCTGCTACGTGTGTGGAACCAGTGGATAGACGAGGGTCGTGCGCAGCGACGAGCTGGTACTGGACCGCGCAATGTGATCGCAGCACGGGAGGATGACCGCCATCTTGTCCGTATGGCCGTAACGGACCGTGCAGCCTCGTCCACAGTGTTGGCTCGGACACTGGAGAGCGCTGCAACGGGCGTTGAGGGTTCGACGCCGTCTGCTGCGGGCTGCACTGGTGGCACGCATGCCATTGCGTCGGCGTGCGTTGTCCAGAAACCACAAATGCCTCAGACTGCAATGGGCACGTTAACGCCGTCGCTGGCGTGCCGAGTAGCAAATTGTATCAACCTGCTTCCCCCTCCTCCTTTCCGTTTCCCCGCAGTGGACCTCCAAAAACAGCGTTTTTTTTTTTTTTTGCAAAAACTTCCGTTCTTGATTATAGAGTATGATTCTTAACCATTGGTTACTCATTGCACAAAGTCCAATTACGACGGGAGCAAGACCCAAAGCCATCGCCGGTCCGACCTCTTTGCCTCATACAAGAGACGCGTCAGGCTAAATATATAAGGTTGTCTTAACTCTCATCTTCTGAGCAGGCCTCTAAAGCTGGCTCGACAATATGCAAATTTACTGTCAGTTTCACCTGTTTCGACAACGATTTGCCGTTTCTTTTCATTATATTTTGTCTCAAACCCGCGTTCAGGAGAGAACCATTTCTATGTAACACGATTATGTAGTATTCGCGTTATAGCTTGGTCAAAAGTAGTGTATTTAGTATATATAAGCACTTATTTTAGTAACCAGTGCGCTAATATTGGTCGAAACCATGTGAATTTTTCAGTTATGTAAGAAGAGTAGAAGTCCAAAGTTAGTACATGGAGACTGGTTTCTCCGGAGCTATCTAGCCTCCATATTCACTCATTCTGCCGTGCACGTTCATTCTTCTTCTAGTCAAACGATTTACAGCAAGACGTCTCACATATGTCGTTGATCATATGTTGTCAACTAACATAACCAAAAACGTTTGAATGTAAAAATCTTGAGAAAAAGGTAGTGTTGATTAGCGATCCTATTTTGTATAAGTGTGGCTTAGGTTAGCGAGTTTATGTTAATGTAATCATTCACTGCTTTCGTTTTCATGAAATATGGCACTTTGCTTACCCGAACCAAAGAATATGTTCAAAACATTTACCATCGGGCAATGAAATTAGCGCACCAGAAAGAAACTTACGACAGCCACGAAACGATGTAAATAGCGAGAGTACGAGCTGGTATGCTCATGATCCCATGTTGGTGCGTTTGAATTTGACCGCACACTCGGTAGTGGCGCTGCAAACACAGACCAGCGGTCGTAGACACTGGCGTGTAGTGAAAGAATCATTAACGCGAGAAACACCATACGATACCAAACAAAGGTACAGAAACAAGAAGAATGCCAGGACGACAACAAAGACGTCGCCCGATACTGTTTATACGTCAAGGTGGCCGGACATGGAGGACCGACTCAGGATGGACGAGGTCGACTACCAGTCGAAAGGATCGGCGGATCATGCACCAGGAGGCGGAGGAATCCCGAGGTGATCCGATTCACGGTGCTGGCCAGTGTTGGGGGTTTCCTGTGCACCCACTAACCATTTCCCGGCACCTTGCGGAGGCCGATCTGCAATCCCAGAGCCCATCACATGTGCTGCCACAAAAACTTGCAGCAGCGGCGGCCCCATTTGTACCACTGCAGGTTTAACGGTCCGAAGACTGGCACACCCTCCATACTCCCGAACTGTAACTGTACTGCGATGAGTAAGACAGTGCACGGCAATTTCTTATCTTCTGTCTTAGTGCCTTGTGCCTTCTTTCTTGGTCCCACACGGCTTTCTGCCTGTTTTCTCAGTTCAACCTGCCTCCTCGCCAATCGGTTATGCCCTGGCTTTAAACATTAAAGCCTTTACCCGAGCCACTCCTAGTCATAGGTCGTCGGAATGCTCCAGTTGCCCCCGACCAAACTCCTCAAGCCTTTTCCCAACTCTTGTTGCAAATCTGTTCCACAACTTGTGGCGTTCCTGATTTTCCATTACTCTTCTCATTTCCAACTGCAATCCTCTTTGTTCTGCCACTCCTTGCAACCAGTCCCTTAGATCTTCAATTTTAGTGCAGTTCATCAATACATGTCGCACCATATAATCCACTTCACATACCTCACATACCTCACACAGTCCCGATCTTGATATCGAGCAGCACACTTGCGTAACGGTGCACTTTATGGTCTGGGGAGCCATAGCTTCCGATAGTCGAACCCACACTCGTCATGTCTGTTGAAACATTGACGTCCCAGCGGTATGCGTATGAGATCATACACCCCCATTGGCTCCCATTTCTGGCCGAGATTCCAGGCGTGACAGACATTCCAGTAGGATAACGTCCGACTGCACACGACATGGGTCGCCCAGAACTGCCTCCTTCACATCCGAACACTACCGTGGCCTGCTCGCTCCCCTGACATGTCTCCCAATCTAGCATGTGCATGACCAGTTGAAACGCCAGCCGTCGCCGTGCCACAGTATCCGGGATTTGGAACACGGAGTCCAACAATTGTAGACCCGTCTGCCTCAGGACAACATCCAGCATCTGCTGGACACTATGCCAGGCCATTTTCCAGCATGTATCGCAGTGCGAGGGGGAGAGGGGGGCGAACTATTGAAGATGACCGAATGGTGTACCACAGATCCATATGTATTGTCCTGCTGCTATGATTTTGACGTGAGTACGTCTTTAAATTTGCGACCATAGTGGGAGGCAATCTCCAGAAAATCCAACGATGACAAAATCGGGGAAATAGAGTTTGGGATTGCAGCTCCGAATCTATCATCTACATTCAAAATCCAATTACACAACCCGATTGCCAAAGGATCAAAGAATATGTTACGTTGAGTGAGAACTGCGAAGCATCGCGCACGTGGGGGAAGGAGGGGAGAGCTTGTGCTGCAAATTTGAGAGTTCGTTTTGTCTCATAACTTCCGCGTAGTATAACAATTGACTAGGAGAAGCTACGACGCTCGTTTTAGTTTCAATCAACATCTTTCGTCAAGATAAGTCGATTGCGTGTATAAAAACATTTGTGTGGCGTTGTTATGGTGAAAACGTACGCATTTAATGTAAAAAAAATTAAGAAAACTTAACACAATTTCGGCCTATACTCGTCAAAATGCCTTGTAGAAATACAGAAATCGTATACGGTTGGAAAGAGCATCTCAAAAGAAATCCAGTGTTACCCATAAAATCCCATATGATCGAGCGAAGCGGTGCCGGGAACATAAAATAAACATCAAGGATTCCGAGCTCATCAACGTAGATGTATTCACGCAAAATAAACGGTCGTGTCCCCGACACAACCAAACCCAATTTTGTGACCATGTGCGTATTACACATCTGTATCACTGCGCGGATATTGTTATGGTCCGGCAGTGCATTCGTTCCTTGATTGTTTTTACTGTTTCGCCATTTCTGTTAGGCGTTCAGTACACACGAACGTATTGGAGACAATGATAACTCACCAATTACATATATCAGCAAGGCTACCTGTCAGAATAACTAGCTTGGGTAGCGGTAATGCTATGGCCATAAATTACCTTAAAAGCTGTGACAGTGAAAATTCATTCTGCTCTTTCTTTTTCTTTGTCTAGAGAATATGGCAGACATTTTAATGCTTATCTGTTCCTTTTCGTATTTGTGAAATTATTTATGATGCTCATAAAAGATAACAGCGCTGCTTCTTAGCATTAAAGAAGCATTTTTGGAGAAACTAGGATACATAAGAGAGTTTTCATAGTATGTATCGAAAATACTACTGAGGAAATTGTTTCCATTATTTATTCTCAACCCTTCGGTAGTTAACAACTTGGAAGTATGTGCATCTAGTGCAAAGCTGACTCGCTTCTTCTCGGGAATTTCGCAATATTGTTTTGTCTACTAGTGCAAGTATAACTTACGACTTCCAGGTAGTAAGCTAGAGCTTGCAGCTGAAATGTTTGTGTTTGTGCAAGTCTAAACAACATTGTGATGTATCTAGACCGTTTACCGCGAGCTGGCAAACACAGTAACGAGCCACGAAGCCACTGAAACATTTACCAAACCAGAAGTTGCTGATAGCTACTGGGGCTCCACGTGAGTTTCGACATTTCGTCAGTGTTTTCCTTGTGTTCATGCACCGTCACGAGTTTTACAGGGCGTCTTCTGAAAGCTTTTCGCCATAAAGAGCAACATCCTCGGCAAAGGAGAGTGACATACTAATGTCTTCTGAGAAATGAATTAAAACAACAATAAAACCTGTATCCCTCCCCCCTCCAACTACTACAGTAATTAGAGATTTGACAAAGTAACTAGCTTGCTTATTTATTTAAATATATGTAAAGACTTTTCATGGTAAAGTTAATACTTCTGCAACTAACATTTGAAAAGAATCACTGTCTGTGGTTGCACTGGTATGAAGGCCCCGCAGTTAAGTTGCCAGCGAATTGAAAGAAATAGTTCTAAGACTTTACGTATTGAGCGTGTAATTTGTTGGTTTATGGCTGCTGAGGTACGTTTCTAGTTTTATGGATATAAGAGTACAAATTTGCATATCATTAATATATTTACACTTTTCAAAGTTCCGCTGTTTCCACTTGGATAATGCATGAATGAACGAAGACGGTGGGTGATAGAGTAAACCATAGATACGCGTAAAGATACAGAACGAGAAGAAAAATAGATCCTACGCGGGGCTTTAGAAAGTGCTTAATTGACCGTGTATAGACTGTATCAGTATTTATAATGACAGCGCCTTGTAGGTATAAGCTGTTCAGAGTAAAATGAGCACTTGTGAAAGCCCTGCTTAAGATAAACTTTTATGCGCGTTGTGTCCCTTTAAACTTTATGTAAAATTAACATTGTCGTGGGCCTCATGACTTTATTCAGGCATCAGTCCAGTGAAATTGTTAAATTATTAGAAAAGTAAATATTTTTTTCAATTCTGTTCATTTTTACACTTTGATGTATTAAAAATAAACATAAAGTGAAATAAATAATTTAAGTTGTCACAAATCATTACCTAACACTTTTTATTCGACGTAGTTATATGAAACTACTTTCCCTCCATCGTGACCAACTTTATTGGGTGCATGTCACTCAGGGCGCCCGTTAAAATATATACACGTAGAAGCAGTAATTTGTGTACGGTTTATTTGAAAAGTGCTCACTTTATCGTGAACAGCGTTTAGAGATAACGCGCTGATATACCACGGAAGTCGGACACAATGAAAGGTTTATCTGTTATAACAAAGCGCACGTTTATAATAACCAAAAAATACGTAGGGTTGATTCAACCCAATATTTCGTCTTCGGGTAACCCTACAAATGCGTTCCATCAACTAAAATATTTACTCTGTTAGAGAACCAGCATCAATTTTGTTGTATTTCTAGTATCGTTCACACAAAAATATTTTGTTGTAGTAACTGTGAATTTATTTGACCGTACATAAAATACTTTGTTGGTCAAAACATAAATTTTCCGTACGTATTTTATGCATTTTCCTATCAGAGAATATCTACTGGGTCACGAAAGTCACCGAAGTCCATAAAATGCTATGAATCAGATAAATGGCCTAAGAAATCCATACTAATTTCCATTATCACTTTTAAAATTTAAAAAGTACAGAAATATTTTTTTGGGAACAGGACTGAGATCTGAATTGTTCACTAAGTGATAAGTATTTGTAGTTGTCGTTGAGCCACCATTGGTTACGTACAGAAGAAATATTACCATCTGTATGGGTGTAGTTAAATAATTATGTATAAAAGTAAACAAAATTATTCGGAATCATAAACCTGATAAATAAATAGGTGTTCATAACGAAATGCCGTGAATGTGTACGCTGATAATAAATCTGCACGCCAAAGCCGACGAAAAGTTTCCTTTGTCTTGATACCGTTGGCCAGGCGGTTTTCAATATAACAGCATAGAGTTGCCGTACGAACAGGAAGATATATGCTTTGTATTACAATGACTGTTGTTACTACTGCAAAATGTATTATCGAAATTTCAGAGTTCCTATTCATGACAAAGGCTGAGGTAGAACGCACGCCGGACCGACTTTTTTTCCTGGTTGCATCAACATCTTCCCCGATCCGAGATAGAATGATTCTCGTCCCGAACCAGGATCCAGTTTGATCTTGGTTGCACCAACGAAATTTCGTGATTGTGGATCTCCGATTCGTCGATCTTAGTTCCAAAGTGAGAGATCGAGATTAAGTATGAGATAAATTTTGCTATTGGTTTATGATATATGACGTCATGGAAGTAGGCGTATTTTTCACTATAGATAGAATTAGATGTGCGATGTTTTATCTGTTTTAAGTGAATTATTGTTGTACGAATTTTACTGAATAATATTCAAGTGCGTATAATGTTGTTTTAATTTCCCAAGAAAACAATCGAACGTAGTTTTATCTGTTGGCGTATTGTTAAACTACATTTGTCGACGATGGCTGCTGATCTCGGATCGAGATTTCAAACCGCCACAATTTCGGCGGTTCAGAAATGAACTTCGTCTCGATCTCCAGTCCATCTTTGAACTCGAATGATGCAACAGTTTTATGCGTCGATCTTAGATCCGATCTCGGATCGAATTTCGTACCACGATGGTACAACCGAGAATTAGCTGCATGGACGTAGCAATCTTACGTGCACGGCCACGCAAGATCTTCAGAGACTTACAAGTCTAGAGTTCTGAAGGAAAAAAACGCACGCATGCGTACGTGAATGGGCCGTGGTAGTGTTACAGTTCACTCGCCTCCTCCCACGGGAACTGGGTTCCCGGAATTTTCGTATGTGGGAAACGAGGCGGACATTCTGGTTGGCCTGTGATCTCCCCACAATTTCGTATTCCATCGCTGCTACGACCCCATCGTAGCTGAAGACCAGTGCAGTTTAGTTCCGCCAAATATATATATTTTTCACTAACTCACTGTGCATGCATTATGATAACCAAAATTCACCGGACAGTACTTCGCTCCCAATGAAACTACCCAGGAGGAAGCTACATGAGGTAGGAACAAACACCTAAACACCATACACGTGCAATTTTATTTTCAAACGAGATAGCGTAGAGAGTTGTGTACTTTCCAGGAAGGTATGATTGTAGTGGTCCATATATTCGTCCATCACTCCAGAAATGTTTCCAGCAGTTAAACATGCTTCAGTCCAAAGTCAGCGTTAGTAACCGATCAGGATTGGCGAACTCTGTGAGAAGTTGTGGGAATCTGTAGTCAGGTATCTATGTCGACTCTCCAAAGTACTTTTGTTGCAGCTCAGGCGCGTGTAACAGCATAGTCTGTTCACGACGAAGTGAGCACTTTTGAAATCAACCGTAGAAAAAAGTCACTGCTCCTACCTGCGTAATATTTCAACGGGCGCACTGAGTGACATGCGGCCGGTAAAGTTGGTAACGATCGATAGAAAGTAGTTCCAAATGCTAACGTCGTACAAAAAGTGCTAGGTAACCATTTGTGACTACTTAAATTATTTCTTTCGTCTTCTGCTTTTTCTTAATGCATCGAATTGTGGAAATGAGCATATTTCTAAAATATTTACTTTTGTAATAATTTCACAGTTAGGCTTGACCGACGCATGAGTAAAGCGATGAGACACATGACAGTGTTAATTTTGCATAAGGCGGAAGACTACACAACGTGCATTAAAGTAGATCTAAAGCTGGACTTTCAAAAGTGCTCGTTTTACCGTAAATAGCCTATAACAGGTTTCTTCGCCGAGAAGTTATAGTATAAGGTTCCCCATGGTTGTGACATTTCCAGGGGCCTGTTTCATAAAATGACAAGTCTACAAGTTAAAATAGAATTCACTTGCACCTAATTTTTAGAAAATTATGAGATTACGGCACAATTTGAGGATTCTTACATGGTATTTTCCAGATTACTCTAATGTAATTAAACATGTATGTACAGATGCCTTTCAGTTGGTGACATTCCTGTTTCCATTTGTAAATATGTGTATAACACAACATATTCATGGCCGACTTGGAAAGGTTGTGTATATTTAAATTTTTTATTATTATAAATTTTATTTAACGTTTATCGAGTTTATATTTTAGTCTACATACATAATTCACTCAAAAACCACAACGCAATATTTTTATAAAGTTATATAACATACCCAGCTGACTTGTAGACTTGTAAGTTTTATTGTGTGCCAACTTTTAAAAGGCCAGAATTTTTTTGTTTGTAAAAGACGTCCTTATAAATCGTTACTTGTAAACTTGTAGTTTTATGAAATATGGCCCAGAATTCAACTGATTACACTCACCAATGCCTGACGTCGAGTAGAGTGGAGCAAATAAAAACATCTTTCAACTGTGGAGCAGTGGTTGACGTGGTGAGTTACGGCCCATCACTTGGCACTCGGGGATGAGCCTCTGTGGACCATAGATTAAATATGAGGTAGACCGCTTATTCATCTTCTGCGCATGTACCCAACATTGACATACCCCAATCCTACGAAACTCCTACACAACTGTAAAAGTCACATGGTCAACAGTGATGTACGTGTTTGTTTACATCTTAATTTTTAAACGACAAGCACTATTATATTAATAAAATACTTTGACCAGTTTCAATATAATCAAACTGCATTACAAATTGGTTAGAGGAAGTATACATTCATCTCAAAGCATTTGTTTGCAAATCAGTTTTATAACCTAAAATACAAACCACGCTATTTTCGCTAGACGTGTAGGCAGAACAGCAGTTCAATGTTGGGACATGGAGATTGGTTGTGCGCAGCCAGCGAGATCGGTCTACCCCATCTTTAGTGTATGGTGTGGACCTGACGATTGCCTAGCGAACGGAATCTACCCGTGGGTGTGTTGTGTGGGAAGCGAGATAGTGCGATAGTGGTCTTAGATTGTTACTCTTGTTTAGTACTTTTGACCACTAGTCTGATTGTATCGATCGCTAAACTCTGGTGTATTTCCACACTACTGTACGTCACATGGTTGGAATAAATCTTTTGGTATATCAGCAAGGTAATCCTCCCATCCATAAAGGAAGATCAATTGCGTCGTGATTTGACAACAACCAGATGAGGCTGGCAAACTGACCCGCTCTAAATCCAGACTCGGACCTAATTCAAAATCATTGGGATTATCTGTAGCGGTTTTTATTTCGATTATGGGGGGGAGGGAGTTACAGAGCCTCTCGCCCAACAAACGTCAACCAAAATTTTTATCGCCGCAGTAACAGCAAAGAGAGTTCCAACTTCCTGTTATTTACGAGATTGGCGCCTTTGTAGCACAGAGCCTAAAGCGCCCGATGACGTGTAAATATACAGAATGTTTTATAAAACGCCGACAAAGCGTAGTGTGTGATAGAGCGCAACGAAATGATCATTTCACGAGAGGAAACACCATGTCCGGAAATGTGTGGTTTGGTCGCTACAGAGCGACAAAGTACTGTAGCACTTCATATCTGACACATCCGGTTAACCACGATTTTAGTCACTAAAACACATTTCCCAACCCAACAAAATCATGACGTCATGAATTACGAAATTATCAAAATGCAGAAGAGAAAAATATATACAGGTCTTGGTCGATACAATACATACACGTGTACATACAAATACCACTTTACCGCTCTATCGCTACGATTATGGAATGAATGACCCCAGCTTGGAAATTCCTACTTTCAACTGTCGTTATTAGCTTTAATCTTCTCACAATCGCAGTGAACGTAGAATGATGCGGAGTATTTCTGCTGGGAAACATTTCCGCATGCAATAGCTGAGCGGCTATGCCATTGCATCATTCTGTTTTTTTTTTTTCTCATGCAAGCAGCATTATCAGTTAAAGACTGTTCACGATTAAATCAGCACTTTTCAGATCAACCTTTGAAAAATGTCACTACCCCCTACCTGCATAAGTTTAAACGGGCACACTGGGTGGCATTTGCCCAGTATGGTTGGTAACTACAGAAGGAAAACGGTCCCGTGTCTTAACGTTTATTTAAACGTGTTAGGTATGCACGCGTTAAAACTCAAACCATTTATTTTGATGTTTGTTATATTAATGCATACAAGAATAATAATAAGCAAATTTCTAAATATTTACTGTTGTAAAAATTGTACAGTTTCACTTGGCCGACGTACAGATAAAGTGTTGTGGCCCGCGGGATTGTTAACTTAAATACAGTGGAGGAATACGCAATGTGCATGCAAGTAGATCTTAGGCACGGGTTCAAGAATGCTCAGTTTACCGTGAACAGCCTATGATTCCACAGTTGCGTACAGACATGTCGTTTATCCTGCCATCAACAAAGTGAACGGAACACACCACACAGGAAGCGGTAGGTTGTGATCCGCGAACTACTGTATACGGCCGCTCATGCGCTGCAAAGCTGTAAGGCGCGGGTAGGCCACCAGTCTTGCGTTGACGGCCTGTTGGTTGCACATCTCCCGGGGACCCAAAAAACAAATTCTAAACAAAATTGTCATCTAATAGAAGCAAAAAACACCCATTTCAAGGCATGGGATTCCCTGTCACGATATATTCCATTTTTTATGCTGTATAACATACGACAGAGTATCGATTTCTTTTTTTACATTCTGTACACGTACAATGTACTTACATGTACATTTACATTCGCACATACCCACATACGAAAATCTGCAAAAACAAATTCGTTAAGTTTGTGGGTATTTTTAAGTTAATGCACGCTTCGCAACAACCGTGATCGATATTACTAAGGCGTGTCCTTTGGATCATGAGATTCCCAAATACAATTCCCGTGTAACAGTGGGATGTGTTCGGTCCATTTGCAGATGATAATTAAAATTAAGGATGCACCTGATTAGAATACCGACATGACATCATTAGTGTTCACTAAACTAATAAAAAAAAAAAATAATGTAGCTGTACTTACTTAGCTTATAAGGCAAATATTCGAAATGTGCATTGTAGGGATTGGAATCTGTTTTAACGACCTAGAATTTTATTCACGTGAAATGTGTTCCCACTTGTCAAGCAAACTTCACGTGTCCATTCTGACCTGTTGGTATCATGTAGCCATCGAGGCCTAGGCATGCACCAACTGCAAGCACTGACCCGGATGTTTTTAATTGGAGACCAGACAGACAGTGCGCGAAAGGATCGTTGTTATTTGTGATTCGCCTCTGTAGTGCACGAAGTAAGAAGGGAAGAGAATGTTGTCTGTTTCCACTTGATGGAACACATTTTGGCACTCGGTACCTGGGAAATTCAACTAGACCGCAGGAACTTAGGGCTTTTATTTTTCTTTCATGAATTTGCTACACTCGTGTATAATGTGCTTCGCTGTGTAGTTGAATTGCTGTGATACAAAAAGTATCTTTTATTCGATTAAGTTAGAGTGAAGAGATATAGGCGGCTCTTAACATCGAGGTCTTGAGGGCCGGCGAGAGTGAAGCGAGGTGAGTATGGAGCAGCGCCGGAATGAAATAACGGTGGATATGGGAGATCCCCGAGAAAACACGCCGACCGGCTGCATCTACCCGGCACGAATCCCTCATGCCGGGAATCGAACCCGGCTCGCCTAGGAGGGAGGCGAATAGTCTAACCACTACACCACCACGGCCCCACTTAAGTTAGAATTTTATTTTTAGATAAGAACACCTTACTTCTAGGTCAAAAGTTTTTGTCAAACCGCTGGAGTCTACGTCACCTAAGAATAACCGTTTCTTCTAAGAATTTTACATTTATATTTTTAACACTTGAAATTTTTAGCGGATGGTTGCAGTAATCTTATAATGCACTCCTTCCATCATTTACAGTACTATTTTCGCTTGGGTGTAAAATTCATACGTATTCTTGAAGTTATTTTTTTCTGAATAAAAAGCCATAAATCTTTATATACTTCCTTGTAAAAGTCCCTAGTGTCATGTTGTAGTATCCGTGTAATCAGAAACTCAGTTGCCAAGAACTTTATTTTCTGGCTTCACACAGTACCTTTTTTTTACACTGTCTATTAAACCGAAAGCGGCCGTTAGACGTGACATGTTTCCCAAGGGAAGAATTTGTAAATTAATAAATGAGCCAGGACGTGCGAGCGAACAGCACTTGCTGCGGACGTAAGATCCCATAACTTCTTCGCAGGCGAGAGTTTCCCCCCCCCCCCCGTAGTTTACGTCCCATTAACTAACTTATGTGTGACCTTGTCGTGCGCCCTTGATGCCCGAATAAGAATTCAACTCGTAAACTAAGTGGCTATAGCGGATCGTGAAATGCAGAAGAGGCGATAAAAATATTACGCTTGGATATTGCCTCTGCCGGCAATATCGCTCAAGGAAAACCTTTAGCGACCGTTACTGTCGTCACGTATCAGCGAAAGGGGGGAATTGGGAGGGGGTGAGGAGGACCAAGTAATAGGTGAAAGTTCCCGGCGTTGCAGCTGTGACCCGAGCCCCCGTAGATAAACGCGACAGCGTCAAATGGTACAGTTCTGATCCTATGAATAAATTTCCAGTGTTCTCGCCAAGTTGTTGCATAACTCCTGCCAGTGTTCCAAACTTGAAGGATTCTCCGCTAGATCAGGGGAATTTTAATTCCTAACTATTGGGTAAACTTACTATCTAATTATTTTTTTAAGGGCTTTTTAACGTCCCCCGGTTTTATGCTTGGAAGCTTAGCAGGGGACGGCTTGCAGACTAACTTATAACCTAACTTAAATGAACACCCATGCCTTACTCGGGATTCGAACCTAGAGCCTCCCGCAACCCAGATCGGTGGCTACTATCTCGTGGTCAGTAGATAACCTAGTGTGTTATTTTTATTATTTTTTTATTTTTGGTGGCGTGTGCATAACAGCTTTCCGGGACAAAAAAAATCACATCTGGACTACCAAAATGGTATAGTTTATTATGTATATGATGAAGGGATAAATATTGTTGGCATACATCTGTAGTTTTCATTCATGAATGGGTAGATATCATCATTGTGTTTTTGTGTTTATTCGTTATGTGGTAGTTGCTACTTCTGTCTTTGGCTAACGTTATCACTACTGCAATTACATAATGTGTTAATCTGTGTAAATTTACTTGTGTGAAGTTAACTGTAGTTTAGTTTAACAATATATTTAACTAATATTTCAAGCTGGGTTTAATACACTTGTACTGTTGTTATTAGAAATATAATTTAATGTATTTTCATAACCTAGTTATTCTGGTGTGTTTATACTTGTAGCCTATATAAATCTTCAATGCTGTCTGTAGAAAATTCGGTAGAGATAATAAATGGTTTCAAATCTGCATATTATTCTCAAGGGCTGCTACTAATACAAAGAGCTTGGATTAAAAATCAGAGCTATAAAAGCATCAAGTTAAAAATACTTGGAAATTTTGAAAATGGATCTGATCCATTCAAATTTCATTAACGCCATGTTACTTTCCTACAACCAGTCATACACGCAATTTGTAGGGAATTTGTAAGATAATAGGTTATATAAAAACGTTTCACGCGATGCCACCGTACAGAACGATGGATGACTAAGGTTATTGATCGGTAAATAATGTTTCTTATTGTGTATTTTTGGATTTACGTATGACTGCCATTGTATCCACCGTAGTTCAAAAATTAAAAAAAATTTAGGTGTCCTTCAAGATATTTGAAATGTATCGATTTCAGTGTAATTGAATGGAAGGCACACTTGCATACAATACGGAGGCAGACGTGGCCGACGTAGCTCGAGCAGTGGTCCGATTCCCTGCGGCACCATCACAGAGCAAGTAAGGAGACAAGAGCGGACATTTCCATGTTGTAACGCTCTTCTTATGTTGAAGTCTTTTTCAGGGCGGTGGACGGGTGGGTGGTAGGTGCCTGGTTCAACACCAACAGCAGACACGCATCACGAAAAATAATAACCTAGTATAATAAAACAAAAATAATAGTTTTTAATGATTATTTTGTGATAAACGCGCTTCATGGAAGTAGTTAATAATCATTTCTTGTTCAATGATTAATAAAATTGCTTATATACAAAAAAAGAAAATTTTATTATATTTTTTTAGGCTTGCCGGGTAGCATTTACAGTATGTTTACAGCTTGCGTTATTCTTAAGAGGTTCTAGAACGAAGTTTTAAAATTTCTTAATTAGAATCTTCTTGACTAACACCATTTAGTTGCCAAATGCTGTTTTCGGCAATAGTTAAATATATACATTTGCTGTTTGTGTGTACTCCGTCTTTTAAATATTTACGTCACATCCAATTGTGACCAACAGAAGAGAATAAATCTTGCACAGGCAGTGCACAGAACGGGTTAAATCTTTCTAATCGTTTTAGTAAGTTATCGAATCATCACCTTTAATAAGATGTAGGTTAAATCAGTATGTTTGAGATACAAATCACTCGTAGTTTTAACTCAAAACCGATCTGTTAGATAAAAGTCATCCATTCTAATGGTGGAATGTCTACGTTGGCGTTTCCACGGACACTTACTTCATTTAACGCGATTGTAAGCCCTATCTAGTGTCTCCCTCCTGTGCACCACGACCGGATATTCCCACATGGGAACGCGGCGTGCGCAACCGATGATCGGTGGGATTTTTCTCAGCGCTCTCCCGTTTCCTCTGTTCTTGAATTCCACCACCGTTCCACCTTAAGAGCCCCATCCTTCGCCAGTATTCATGGACGACAGTCAACTACTCCTCCACAAAGTTATCTTAAGACTACTCCACCGAGCCGCATGTAATCCATGCATGGTTACAACAGCCTTTTCTGAAGCCCTGCTAATTCTACTTCCATGATATTCCTCTGCCTCGTGCAAAATAAGCTTAACTAAGCCTGAAAAATTACACCAAATATCAAAGCACCAAATTCGTGGGCACTAAGTGTAACAGTATTTTGTATAAGGACTACTCGCACTAGGCGCTACCAAACAAACCCTGTTTTGTATTCAAAATATTTATAAATGAAGCATTTTGATTTGTAGATAAAATATGAATAACATTTCAATTTAACAGGAAACAAATTTGGTTTGGCTGTGATGGGAACACGGCCGATTGTTTTGCGTGAATACGCTTACGTTGACGCGTTCGGACACCTTGATTATTTTTTACGTTCCCGGCACCGTTTCACTCGATCATATGGGGGTTTTATGGGTATCATTGGATTGCTTTTGAGATACTCTTTCCAACCGTACACGATTCCTGTATTTCGACTTGGCTTTTTGACGAGTATAGGCCGAAATTATGTTAAATTTTCTTGAACTTTTACATTAAACGCATACAATTTCACCATAACCACGCGACACTAATATTTTTATTCACACAATCGATTTATCTTGACGAGAGCTATCGATTTAGATTCAAACGGGCATTGTAGCTTCTCCTAGTCAAAAGTTAGACTACGCGGAAGTTATGAGACGCGGCGAAACAAACTCAAAATTGCACCCCTCCCCCCCTCGGCCGCCTCATCATCAAAGGCGTGGTGCTTCGCAGTCCTCACTCAACGTAACATATTCTCAGATCCTTTGGCAATCGAGTGGTCTAATTTAATTTTTAATGTAGACGACAGATTCGGAGCTGCAATGCCAAACTGTATCCCCCGATTTTATCATCGGATATCCTGGATTGCCTCCCACTATGGTCGCAAATTGAAAGATGCATTCACGTCAAAAAGTAACTTTTTTGCACACAAGTATAAAACGTTTATGATACATGGTATATATTGGCAATAACTATATACGTCATACATGGGGCGATTTTTCGGCGGTTTGATTCGAAAAGGCCGAAGACACCGTGAGTGGTCTATAGTCGCCAAAGCGACTCGTATTGAGTAGCAAGGCCGAGGGTGTAGTGGGATGGATGGTGATTTGAAATGGGTATAGGCTGTTCACAGTAAAATGAACAATTTTGAAAGCCCTGCTTAAAATCTGCTTGTATGCTCATTATGTCCTCTCCGCTTGCAAGGCCCACCTTAGAGGCGGAAAGAATCCTGCTGACCGACAATTGTGTCTGGGGTATTACCACTCCTAGCATCATAGGTTGGCAGGAAACTTAGTTATAGGCTGTTCACGGTAAAATTGACACTTTGAAAGCCCTGCTTACGATCTACTTGTATGCACGTTGTGTAGTCTTTCGCCTTATGTAAAATTAACATTGTCATGTGCTTCATCACTTTATCCATGCGTTGGTCAAATGAGAGTTTAAGATTATTTTTAAATAAAATATTTCATAAATGTGCTCGTTTTTACATTCCGATGCATAAAAAAACAGAAAGCGAAATAAATAATTTAAGTCGTCACCAATGGTTACCTAACGCTTTGTACTCGACGTCAAGATACGGAACTACTTCCCCTCCATCGTTACCAACTTTACTGGGCGCACGTCACCCAGTGCGCCCGTTAAAATAAACACAGGTAGGAGCAGTGACATTTTTCTAAGGTTAATTTCAAAAGTGCTCACTTTATCGTAAACAGCCTGTACGAGACGGAATGGTTAGGCGCAAGCTATAGCCTCTGCCAGCCCAACTGAACCCACGCCTACTTGTGGTACCACCAGGTGACCCTCTTAAGGGTTAACAACGCGGGATACTCCCGGGCCTTCCCTGTGCCATGTTTTTAACCCCAAAATAGGCATTTACTTCACTTTCTATACGCTGTTCACGATAAAGTGAACACTTTTAAATGCTCTGATAAATTTTTCCGTTGCGAAATGTTTTATCTTTCCACCACTTTCTAATATAAACACTGTCATGTGACCAATAAACATAGAGTGTACTCTTACTTATATCAGAAGTTAATGTCTAGGGCTGCAATAAAATACAGTTATTAGCTTTTTATATCTTTTGAAAGGACCTTAAAAGTGCTCACTTAACCGTGAACAGTCTATAAACCTGCAACCACGGGTAATCGTGATGGTGGTGCTTGGCGGTGGGCCGGCAGACCCCTTTAAGCCGGTATTACACGATACCTGCTGCCGTACTTGGTTCTTGTACAGGCCCTGGTGCACGAGCCGATATACCTGCCGATATATGAGCCTCCCATTGGAAGATTCATGTTACACGACAGCAGTTCGCGTTCTAGCATTTGACACCCTCGGTGGGTTCGCAGCGTGTGGTTAAAAATCCCATTCGTAAATCTGCTACAACTCAGTAACTTACATTGATTGACATAAAAAAAAACTATCTAGCACATCTTAATATTCCTATATTATTGCTGGCCTTTACATCAATTCATTGCTTACTGGTGAGGATTCATTCATTTTCTTGAAAATGATGTGAAGTCACGGGATTGCTAGTGTTATTTTAAATTGCCACAAAAAATTTTAACTTGTTTCAAAATGCAGCTTTTCCTTTACGTAACAATTTATTATCCGTATGTAATATTTTATGTAAAATAACCTAATGGAGCTTACAGCCCACAACAGCAGCAACAGCAGCAGCAGATGCAGCGAATAAGTTGGTAGGTTGGCTCAGTGGCGTAGGCAGAAATTTATTGGGGGGGGGGGGGGGGAGACGAACTCCTCCCTTAATTGATAAAGCAGCGCCTATAATTTTTTTTAAATTGAAGAACGGCAGTAGATGTAATAACCAGCATTTATTATTTTACTTATATTTGCTGTCTTTTTATGCCGTTCTATTCTCCTAATTTCTCATTGAAACTAAATAATGTCACTCAATTTTGGGGTGGGCGAGTGGTTGGTAGGGTGGGTGTTGAAACCGGAACCCCGTCCCATCTCCCGTCTACGCCTCAGGATTAGCAAGAAACGAGGGGAGGAGGGCGAGGTAGATACAATAATGTATTGATGAATAAGCATACCTACAGCTGAGTCAGCTATTTTCGGGCAAACTATTTGCCGTCTTGCCGAGGTAGGCGATAGCCTCGAGTGTTTGGCCACAGTCGGGCGCGCACACCTACGCGGCTAATGATCCAGGCGCCATGTTTATAGTGGCTTCCTCCGGTGAAATGCCTCTGCCGGCAAACATGCGCTAATGACCGCCCCTGTAGTTTCAACCGGATGATGCGTGGGGTGGGGGAGAGCGCTATCCGCCCAGGACGCGTTTCTTTCCCTGCGTGAACGCAGCTATAGGCTGTTCCCGGTAAAGTCAGCACTTTTTAAGGTCCTGCAAAATTTTGCCTTTAAATTAATTTCTACCTTTCCGCCATTTTTAGTGCGAAAATTGCAATACGACTAATGAACACAGTGTATACATTTCATCACTCTCAAAATTTAACGTTTGAGACTGGAGTAAAAATATATATATTAGGGGCTAATGTATTTTGGGAGGGCCTTAAAAAGTCTCGCTTTCCCGTGAACAGCCTATATAAATAATGCACGGCTACTTCAGCCTTTTCTGAAGCGCTGCTAAAGTTATACTTCCAGGATATTCCTCCGCTTCATACAAACTAAGCTTAACTAAGTCAGGGGCCACGGTGACTGAGCGACTAGCACGCTCGCCTCCCACAAAGGCGAACCGGGCTCAATCCCCGGCCGGGTCACCGAACCTTCAGCAAGTGGGAATCGTGCCGGTCGATGCCGTTGGTCGGCGTGCCTTCTCGGGGATCTCCCGTCTCCCACGCCCCCCCCCCCCCCCCCAATTCCGGTGCCTCTCCATATTCACTTCAATCACCATCGTCGGATCCTAAGACCTCGCAGTTAAGAGCCGCCCAGATCTCTTCACTCATTCACTCACTTAACTAAGTCTGAGAAATTACACCAAAGGACAACGCACGGAATTCGTGCGCGCACTCAGTGTAACAATATTTATTATAAGAACTATTTCTCACTAGGCGTTACCAACACACGCATTTTCTCACTATTTTAATTCAAATTATTTATAAATGAAGCACTATAATTTATAGATAAAATATGTGTAACATTTCAATTTGACAGAAAAAAAGTACCGTTTGTGAACACAAGTATAAAACGCTTGGGATACATGGCACACGTTGGAAATAACTAAACACGTCATACATGGGGTAATTTTTCAGATGTTTGATTCAAAAAGGGTGAACAAACCGCGAGTAGTCTATACTTGCAAACCGCGCGAAATATTTGAGAACTTAGTATCAAAGAACCATATCCACGAAATGTTATTTTGTCAGTAAATAATAATGCAGTGGTATTTATAATTATTTTATGTTCCAGTAGCATCTTATAAGTAACATTTTTAATATGTGAGTGAGCGGAAGAGATTTCGGCGGCTCTTAAATATCGAGGTCTTGAGGGCCGGTGAGGGTGAAGCGAGGTGAGTATGGAGTAGTGCGGGAATGAAAGGGCGGGGGAAACGGGAGATCCCCGAGAAAACCCGCCGACCAACGGCATTGTCCGGCACGATTCCCACACGCGAAAATCCGGAGTGATCCGGCCAGGTATTGAACCCGGTTTGCCTTGGTGAAAGGCAAGCAGTCTAACCGCTCAGCAACCGCGGCTCCGATTATCACAAACTTTTTATACTTATGATAACGTAATAGTATATAATTAGTCATCTGATCTATGAAGCTTTCTTGAAGAATGGGGTCTGTAAAAGTCATTTACTCTGTATGGTTGGCTTGTTACCTCACCCACATTTGACTACCGCATCGTAACATTTGCGGGCCACCTTCTGCATAAAAATTAATATAATCAAACTTTTTTTTTCGCACAACAGTGACAAACCAGATGTATCTAAATATGACCGACATACTTCAGCTGGAGATTAATCAAGAAAAAAGAAGTTGAAAACATTTTACGACCTATGCTCTAAAGTGAATTCTAATGGCGGTGCAATTCTTCGAAACACTAGTTTATTGCAAATATTGCAGAAAGTATTTAAGATGGAACTGTTTTATTTTGTATGAGACAAGGGGTTCAATATGATTTTATTAACTTAGGGGGTACGCTCATGATGGTAGAGAATTATGGGGTCAAATAATACAAATAGCTATAGGTTACTATCTGGTTATATAATTTAACATCTGAACATTACATGAAATAATGGAAGTCGGAGGAGCATTTTTATTGCAACTACATTAACTACCTTAAGAGCCGTTTTAGTGTATTGGGTTCGTCCCACCTTGAGAAGTACCCAGAGGCTGTTGTACTATAGCGGGTTACGGCGCTCGGCCCAGCAGGCTTCTTCGTCCATCTCGGCCGGCGTCGCGTGGAGAAAGACGCCTTCAGCCACTCTCCATTGCTGTCATATCGGCGTCGCTTGGTGCAACCTGGCCTGATTCCCTGGCTGGTGGAGGGGATTCCCTGCTTACCGGGGTTTGGCTGTCCTGATTACTGCTCAAGTGTGATGGCGTGTTCAGGCGGACCGTCGAACTAAGGCCCGCCCACGCTATCGTAACAGAACACTTAAGTTTTTGGATAGTGGTTAACTGAACAAAGATCTGCGAACACAACAGTACATGACACCGTTATCAAATAATTACACTTAAATAATCAAGGCACCGCCCTTATTTCGAACAGATTTCAATGACGCGGTAGCATGTTTGGCATTTAAATGGCGGATTACTAACCAACACGTCACAATTATATTGTGAAAATACTTTAAGCCTCGCCGTTTTCGATTGGTTCGTGTTTTGGTTTCAAAATAACGCTTTCCGTTGCCTGACAACAAGCACAGCGCCAAATATAATAAATTCACAGTTACTTCACACTTTTCTGATGCCCTGCTAAAGTTCTACTTCAATGATATTCCTCCGCCTCATACGCATTCTAAGATTAACTAAGTGTAGGAAATTACACCAAAGGATGACGCGCCGAATTCGTGCGCGCTCGGTTGCAATGATAGTTTGCACGAGAACTATTTCTTACTAGGTGCTGCCAACCCACATGCTTTCTCACTGTTTTCCTTCGTACTTAATATAAATGAATTATTTAACTGTATAAATGTAATGCAGGTAAAACTTAAATTTAAGGGAAAATAAGATACTTTCATGTTAACAGAGGCATAAAACGCCTGTGATACATGGTAAGTTCAGAAAATAACTAAATACGTGACACATGGGGTAATTTTTCAAAGGTTTGATTCAAAAAGTGTGAAGAAACTGCGAATAGACTATAACACCTTGTTGTGGCTCTCAAAGAGAGGGGAAGATTCCAGAGAGAGGTACATAACAGTGGCACCGTAATAAACTAGTGCTTCATGTCCAATTCCTAAAGTATATACCCGCCCTTAGAATTCACTTAATATGTTTTAAACTAATTTTTTTGTGATTAGCCTTCACCCGAAGTTTGTCGGCCGAATATAGATACATTCTGTACAAGACCCTACGAATGTTTATCAGTTAACAAAATTAGATGTGGTGAAAGATGCGCTACCGTCAAGACATACGACTTATCTTGCGTGTTATTAACACTTGAAATTAATATGAATTTATATTAGTAAAGGTGTTATCTGTTCAGGATGTTCTGAAATCAAACAATCATACAGCGGGACGTGATTCCTTATTAAAAATAAAGTCGAAAATATACAGGACACCGTACACCTAAACGGAATATTAAAGGAGATATGAGCCTGAGAATACTGGGTTTTGAAAGCGTGTTTTCGCAGAATGCCTTGTACAAGGCCTACAAAGTCCGCAGCGAAAATGTGACTTACGCTTCCCATGTTGCAGAGACACATGCGTGATGCTGGCCGTCCTCGGTCTGTAAGTAATGTTCGGCTTGAGGAAGTGATACGTCAGCACATCAACGACATGACGCATAGCGTTCGAGTAGATCAATTTACAGGCTCGTTTGCATTTTCAACTGAAATAAATTTATTTGTATTCTGGATGCCATTATCTTCAGTCAGTTACGTCTTGAACTAATAAACTGTTAATGGAAATACGTTGTGATTATATTATTTTATAGTAAAAACTTTACGTTTAGTAATTTAACAATATTATTTTCTGTATCACAAATTGTTAGTAACTGTGTAATTTTATACACCATGATAGTTGTAAACATAAAAACCAGATATAAATTAACACAGTATATAATTTCACAAACGTCACGTCTGATCGCCAATTTCGTCACTTAACGACTCTTCGGATAAAGTTTATGTAACACGCTAAACTGGAGAGTCCCTGTAAATAGCTCTGGAGTCTCTAACAGATTCGAAACCTCAACTGCTAAGTGGCTGTGTTTTTTTTTTTTTTTTTTCGGTAGTGGCCTGGTGGAAGATATGAGGAGATCTACGGGCATTAGAAGTGCATGAAGTAAGTTTTCTCTTCTTTTTTTTTTCCTCGCTATCCCCCTCCCCCCCCTCCCCACCACCACCCGTTTTGTACTCACAATAATATTTCCATTCATTGTGTCTTTCTTTCAAAGTCTCTTTGCTCAAATGCTCTATGGGAAGCAACAGAGAGTCCACCACGTCAGTTCTATGAATTAATATCTTATAGACGCTTGGCATCTTTATCATGGTTACTTGTCAGCGAATATTTTAGCAGTGTGTAGAGCATACTGCCTGGATGACTCTGTGCGGAACGAGTAGCCACAAGATAGAGCTTGTAAAATTACTGAAAATCTGGTGATTGTCCCTTCGTCAACACACCCGTCATTTCCGCTGCAACTGTTGGGTTCTCGAAAAATCTTCTGGGCGTGTTGCCACCTTTAGTGCTTCCAGAGCTTTGCTTGACTACTTCAATGACGCAGTCGGATGTACTGCGAGTAAATCGCTACCATCCCTACCGCTGGCAGAAAGCACGAGGCATTCGGCAAAAATACTTTTTCAAAGCCCAATTTTCCCATGCCCATTCATATCTCCTTTAATATTCCTTTTAATTATACGGTCTCCTATGTCTATATATTTTAGACCTTATTTTTCATAAGGAATTGCTTCCCGTAGTTAGTGCGTTTAATTTCCGAACATTCTGTACATTATATTCCTGCGTCCCATATACAGAATGATTCGAAATTAGACCGACAAACTTTGGGAGGTAATTCTTCATGAAAAAGTAAAAGGAGAACATATGTGACACTTAATACCTAAACCGAATATTAAGGGAGGTATGAGCCCTTAAAAACGAGGTTTTAAACCGAATTCATGCAAAATATCGGTAATGAAGTAAAATACAATGATAACTCTCGGAACATTATTGTATGTTATCGGGACCTTCAAAGTAAGAGTCAATATTTTGCACAAATACGGCTTAAAATATAGTTTTTTTAGGGGCTCATGCTTCCCTTATTGTTATGTTTAGGTATAACGTGTCACATGTGTTTTCCTTTTACTTCATCATGAAGAATCACCTCGCGAAGTTTGTCGGTCTAATTGAGAATCACCATGTATGTGTTCGGCGATATTCGGTGCCCACGCCCTGCACACACACACACGCGCATTCGCGGAGCGACGAAGGTCACGTCGATCCACAGCCCCTCGTCCCAGAAGGTCGCCCGGGAAGAGTCGATTGCGAAAAGAGCGTTGCCGGAGTGCTGGTGGCTAGTAGACGGTGGCCCTGGGGAATGCTCAGCCGGGGGAGAAATTAGACGATTAACGGCTCCGGTCTTTCCGGTAATAGAATAAACCCTCCTCAGCCCCCGCTGCGTCCATGACGTCGCTAGGGACCACCCCCCCCCCCCCCGACCATCCGGTAACCCCGCTGCTCTGTGGCCCGTGCTACTTCGTCAACCCACCCCTCCCCGGTAATTAACGTCTAGTGGCGTGAGAGCCGAAGGTGTTTCTCGCGAAAAGCATAGCTTGCTTGCAAAGCACGCCAAAGGCCAGGCATATAAATCGCGCTTTATTGCAGGGGCGGATAAACTCGATCTCGAAATCCTGCTCCTCCGACCAGCCATGCAACCGTGGACTTAAAGGGCCTGCCACAATTGATCAGATGCGCCTGTCTGATCTGGCTGTGCTGTCGCAGACACATAATTTGATTGGTTCACGGGACCCTGTGACGTCAGATGCTGATGTATACGTGAGGTGAGGTGCTGACCGACTGGGCAGGACGGGATGCGACACCAGTATCTGACATCAGCGCCGCGACCAATGAAATGCTTCGTTTGTACACCAAAAAATACAAAGCACGTGAAAAGGCAAGGCTCGCCACATAACATATTTAATAGCAGATGCATTCGTTTACTTGTTTCTATATTAAGAACTGGGTGGTTTAATGAATGATGGAGTTCGGATAAGGTCGTTTTTCTTTAAATAATATCAATGACAAGCAATGTAATAATACGGCGAAGAAATAACGAAACACACAACAAACGGTAACATGGAAATGTAAACAAATAATTGGTTTTGTCTGTGTTGGGGACACGACCGTGTGTTGTGCGTGGATACGTCTACATTGACGCGCTCGGACACCTTGATGTTTTTTTTTTACGTTCCCGGAACCGCTTCACTCGATCATATGAGGTTTTATGGGTATCACTGGATTGCTTTTGAGATGCTGTTTTCAGCCGTATACGATTTCTACATTACGACTTGGCTTTTTGACGAGAATAGGCCGAAATTATGTTGATTTTTCTTAATTTTTTACATTAAACTGATACAAGTTCGCCATAACCACGCCACACAAATGTTTTTATACACTCAATCGATTAATCTCGAAGAGAGCTGTCGATTGAAACTCAAACGAGCGTCGTAGTTTCTCCTAGTCAAAAGTTATACTACGAGGAAGTTATGAAATGCGGCAAAACGAACTCAAAATTGCACACCCCCCCCCCCCACCCTCCCCAATACATCGCGAGTGATGCTTCGCAGTCCTCACTCAACATAACATATTATTTGATCCTTTGGCAATCGAGTGGTGTAATTAAATCTTGAATGTAGACGATAGATTCGGAGCTGCAATGCCAAACTGCATCCCCGATTTTGTTATCATCGGATATTCTGGATTGCCTGGCACTATGATCGTAAATTTAAAGACGTATTCACGTCAAAATGGCGACTTGTTTTTTCCAGCTGTATCCATCAGACGACGTAATTTTAGCACGCAAGTCTCGTCGGGGTCGGAAATCTGCGTGCACTGACAACACGGTCGATCCGCTCGGACTGTCGCACCTGCACAATTGTGGTAGGGCTTAAGAGTAGGATGGACTGAAACATTTTTAGTTTTTTTGCGCGAATACGCGTATCTCGGTAAATAAATGTTCTGAAAATACTGCTTTTTTGTCAGAAAAGATCAAAAACGGTCATCTATACTCCTAATGCTTTACATTTCCCATATTAAGTGTATTCTTGGAGAAAAAAAAATCGTGAAAGTGGTCAAATATTGCATTTTTAAACGCTTGTGTATGCAGTTTGCTTAAGCGGCAAGAGAGAAGTATAGACATACGGACGTTGTTTAATCTGTGGACTTTCATCGCGTGTAATAAAACACCACTGTAACAGATCTTATTTGCCCAATACAGCGACACGACGGAAACACAGCACGCCTTGCGCGTAGGAGCGATGAGGCGCTGGATGTGCATGATAGTGTCTCGCCCGCATCGCTCCTTCGCTTCTTGGCCTTGGACGCGCAGCTCCATCCCACCCCTGAAGATGAGGCAGGTCGATTTTCATCATTCGCACACGCCCCCGACATTCACCCGCCCACCGCGAGTGCAATTGCCTTAGCGGCGTGGTCTGCCGTTATGAACGTAATTTTCTTTTTACGTTTGAATTTAGAACTGACCCACGCTTTTGCGTGAATGAAATACTAATTTCATTGCATTATAGTTGCACTCAGACGACATTGGACTAAGTGTACGAACATCTCATAGCACTCATGCCGGAATCACATAGCCCCGACGAGCAGGGCACGACACGACAAAAACCGCAACCACGACCATTTTCAATGTGCCTGCTCGAATTTACAGCCCGGCAGTTTACTGACGCGATACGAGTAGAATTTTTCGGATCCATTTAGAAGACACTGATTAGCTATGCTAGTTTCAATGGCGGTCGGCAGACGGTAAATTCGGAATACATGACGGTGACAAAGTTTTATAGCTAATGCATACAAAGGTAAAATTATTATTTATAAGAGTTAAATTGTATAATTTTCATAGTTTTTTTTTCGTTTATGCTACGTATTTCCCATTGTAGGGGAAGCTAATCACGCAATTTCATTTTGCAAGGTTGTACACTCTGTGCGTCGTTACGCACCACACAACGAAGAAAAGAAGTAATTTCTAATCTAAAACTGCTGGTCGTACGAAAAAATTGTCGGGCTTACGTCAGATCTATCTTGTATTTCATTGGTTGTTTAGTTTTAAGTGTTGTGTCCTGCTTGCGGTGTCGTGCTGGTCGGGATATGTGATTCCGGCATCACTTGCTTAAATAGTACTCTAACCTCAAATCATTTCTACGTCGTTTTTGAAAGTCTTACTAGCAGGGAAGCAGTTCGATCTTCGAACATAGAGATCGGCTTCTGCGCAGGTCAAATGGGAACTCTACTTAATTTTTTCCCCGACGGATGCAACCTGCAAAGTATTTGTGTTGAAAGGTTTGGCAGCAGTTTTAACACGCTGAATTATCCGCGAGTAAAGGAAGGCCCGACAAAGTATACCAATTTTCGTCTTTTCGAAATTTTTCGACGAATCGTTAGATGAACTTTAAAAATCACGGGATCAAGCAATGGCGTGGACGTTTGTTACGTCTGGCTTTTCAACGGTTTTATTTTACGCGATTATAATACGTCCTGTTTAAAGTCAAACTCGAATAGAAGAAATTATCTGAAATTCCAAAGCGTAGTTTTTTCTTTAATCGTGCATTAGGCCGCCAGATATGATTACAGCGTCACTTATACGTGATATATATGTCATTATATCTTCCGCGGACTCCAAGCCGTCATGTCCAGATATGCTCGTGTTTGGAGGAAGAACGCGGTACTTATGGAACCTGCCCCAAATGACGTACTCAGAAATTGCTCATAAACTCGAAACTAACGCCTGAAGTTCGCGTCTAATGTCTCGCATTACTCAGTTTAATAAGCACCACCCCGATGGTTATGGGACGTTTCAAATGATGGGGCGTCTGCTACGGTCTATTTAACCAAACCTTTGGACACTCACCCCATGTAAGACGTGTTGGATTGTTTATAAACCAGCCATGTATCACAAGTATTTCATACCTGTATTAACATAAACGTATCTATTTTTTTTTTTGGGGGGGGGGGGGGTTGATTTGATCATTTACTTATATTTCATCTATAAATTAAAACATTTCATTTACACTAATTATGAATTTTAAAAAACAGAAATTATGCATGTTAGTAATGCTCAATAAGAAATAGTTCTCACGCGCAATATTATTAAACCGAGAGCGCCCAAATGCATTGCGTAATCCCTTTGGTGTAATTTTCTACTCTATTTTTTAGCTTTGTTTGCACGAGTCTGAGGAATAGCCTGAGACTAAAACTTCAGCAGGACTTCAGAAAAATAGCACGAATGGACTATACTTATATGTAGCGCTTAACAATGTGCAGCGTGAAATCCCATTTTTTTTTTTCGTCCGATCCTACAACGAAATTCTTACTACGAGCCCTTATTTCTTTATTACCTTAAAAGCAAGTTGTGTAACGTATGGAATGAATATCCAAATAGATCCATTGTAACGTCTAATTATCTAACACGAGCGATTTGCATTTCAACACATTTTAAGTTAGCATGCAAATTTATAATACTAGTACACGCACGTTTATTTCCTAAACAAATATTATGATTGTCATATGTTTCATATGTCATATTGTTATATCATTATTTTATTTTCCTAATTCTACGTAATATTAAAGTACACGCAGCAGCTGAAATGTTAATTTTCCATATGTGGATTGTTATAATTCTATTTTGTTTTATCAGGTTTCAAGTAATTTGTTAGTTGTGTGCAAGTTGGCAACATTTAGGAGCATCTTTTGAATCGCTACGGTATTGGAAAGCACCCTGGGTTAAGCCCTATGTTCTCTGTATTAATTTGAATATTTAACCTCTGTCGATAATGGATGATGACTGAATGTTCCATACTCCATCTTGAATTAAGTGGGTCACAACGGCAGCAGGCCAGTGAGGCCTTAGTTCTATTTTAGAAGTGAAAATTAAATATTTTAAGGTTAATTAGACCCAAATAAGTTTATTACAATTTGAGTGATAAGCCAACGGTACACGGTACTACCGTTAGAAAAGGGCTACGTGTAAAATAGATGTGAGACACTCTACATTTATAAAAGGTATGATCCCACCTTAATATACAGTGACCGTTACACGTACGTGAGAGTGTTTAATAAACTTTTAAAATAAGCAGTATCATTTCCTGACACTTTTCAGTGGTCACAAAGAGCCTGAGATTTCAAGAAGAATATGATTGCTCTACCGGCATAAACTGTGCTAGCCAGGAGCATTTTAAATATGGAATTATAGAGGCACGTAATTTATTGTAACGGTCAAGTGTGAGAACATTAGTGACTTTTATTTTGAACTTAATTAAATCCACTCTGCAAAACTTTAAGTGTGTGCAACATTCAAGATGTCTATATATATTTTTATTTTACTTTCAAATACTCTATTCACTTAATTGGCAGTTGTAGCAGGCATAATGAGAGATATCTTTATAGACCTAGTCCAGCTGCTGCGTGCATATCCTTTGCATTTTTAACACTACCAAGGAATTAAACTTTTAAGCAATTCGTTTCTATGATATTTTTTGACATTAAATTATTGCTTAGAAATTAGAAGTATTTCATTGCTTTAAATAAATAAATAGATGTTTCCTATGTCTTCCCATTTGTTGTGGAGTGTTGTATAGTTATACAGGAGGCTGCACAGAAGCTGATTGTGAGCAGCGCTATCGAGGTAATTGAAATTCTGTTGGTGCGGAATACCAGCCACTTCGACGATGGTTTGCGGTATGCAAATTAACTGCCAGTTGGCTAATGTTTGATGTTAATATTATTTCTCCCACGTCGTTGCACTTAAATTATGCAGTTCTGCCTGTATACATTGCATTTGACTAGAGAACCATAGCAGGGTTCTCCCGTTTTCTTACACCACGTTGTAAATGAATAATTCGTTGTTCAGAATTACCATTCCAACACGCTGTTAAAGCATGCCTCTTTCGTGACGTCGCATCCCGTAAATAACTACAGGAGTAACGAACCCCCGCAACATTATAGGCTGGTCACAGGTAACTTGACACTCTTGAAATCAGCCTTTAAAAATGTCACTGCCCTTACCTGTATATAGCGTAACATGCACACTGACTATCATATACCCACTGAAGTTGGTAATTATAGAGAGAATTTAGTGCCATGTCTCAGCGTTGAATTAAAGGTACTGTGGTAAACATTCGTAAGTATTGAAGCGAGTAATTTTGTTTTCTGTTTTTTAATGCGTACAAGTGCAAGGAATTGTTAAATTGAGAAATATTCATTTTTCTTGTTCGGCACATGCGCAGAAGACGAATAATCCGCCTACCTCATCTCTAGCATATGGAACAAGGCGGGATTTTGAACCAGTTACCTTCTGTTTGACAAACAGATAGCCTAAATTTTTCCAGTTCAAGTGTTTGGTATCGATATTTTAAATCGGGTTCGATGAAATTATTGCACAACGCGAACTACACGATTAAAAATTAAAACCTCGATAACCATCGCGATGGTTTTCCAACTGCAGCGTCGTGTGACAATAAGAATAAATGGGTGCGGATGGGTTTTGTCACGAAATATTCTGTGTTCGCCCAGAAAACGAAGAGAACATTTTGATCAGTCTGGCGAACCCCGCCAAGCTGGGAGTAGACTAGAATCACTGTGCGGCAATTTTATATTGCAATCATGAAATTTGTTGCACATCGTGCCAGAAATCGATACCAAATTGACATTTACGTCTCGGTCATACGAGAATGAGACTCAACCGAGAACACTAAAATTCGCTGGACTTCCAGTTAGGACGGTCGTGTTTTTTTTTTTTTTTTTTTACCTTGAAATGTAATGCATATTAAATAAATACGACAAAAAATGTTTTGCTGTAACGTTGGTTAAATAATAATAATGTGCTTAATAAAATAATATTCAGACTAAACATATTTTAAAGGATTTTCTGGTAGAGTAGGTCAAAGACTCGCCACTGATTTACGAGAAAGTGATTCAATACTATCGAGAAGGGAAAAGAATGAGCGTCTTGTTACCAGCGCTAGGACCGTATCTAGCATAGTAGTGAAGTTATCATGTATTTTCATCGTAGTTTTTGATTCTAATGTTTAATTTTTAATATCGCCAGGCATTAATAATTATTGTGACAGAAAATTGCTCGAACGTGTAAAATAAATTTTAAATTTTTCATTGATATAATCTATATACAAGTCAAAATAGTTGCACTGATTCTAATGCATACGTTTAATAAAACAATGCCGACAGTAAGGTTTCAAAACTGAACCAGTGGTTTAGGTTTAAATATGTTATTTAGCTTTTTTTTATGTATATCTGCATTATATAATAGCCAGGAATAAAACTTGTAATTGTGTGCAAATTACGTCACAATATTAATTCTATCAAAATTTAAAGGGGAAAAAATCAATACTATGACGTAGGTAAGCGTTCCCGGCTCAGCTAATTAGGTATAGGGGTATATCATGAATTTTCATTTTTTTTTTTTTAAACAGGAATTGAATACGGCGGGGCAAGGTTCCTCTTAGTGGCGCCGCCTGACCTCGCATACACAGTGATCGCAGAGTTCCAGTTGTATAGTTTGCATCTGAACATAGTGCACTGTCTTAAGTGTATGTTTGTTCACGAAGAGCATTTGAGAAATGTTACATGTCCAAACAGTAGTTCCCGTTTTCCGTTTCCGTCTCTGGTATGGACTATCTGCAGTTTCCGTCTCTGGTATGGACTATCTGCAGTTTCCGTCTCTGGTATGGAATATCTGCAGTTTCCTCGCACTCTTGCAATCTTAAGATTCGAATAACACCTCTCACATGACGCGTTTTGGTAGTTTCCTAAATATGTCATGCATCACAATCATTTGATACTTGTGTTTACATAAAAAAAAACCCTAACCACTTATATCTTATTTAGGAATTATAATATTTCATTTATAAACTAACACGAATAAAAACAGAGGGAATGTGTGTTGGTAATGCCTGGTAAGAAACTGCTCTTGTGTAAAATATTATTACACTGAGTGCGCACAAACGCGGTGAATTAAACTCCGGTGTGATTTTCTAAGCTTTGTCCGCACGAAGAGGAGGAATATCCTGGAAGCAGAACTATAGCAGGGCTTCATAAAAGTATAAAGTGACCATGAATGGATTATACGACCTTTTTAAAGGCGGGAAAAGCGATGTAACACTCGTAAAAGGTACGTCGTTCATATAACTGCATAGTTTATGCCTTTTTTTCAGATTTACATTATGTTTTAGTTATGTTACACTACTAGTATACAGGATGAGACCGAAAGACACCGACAAACGCCAGCAGGTGATTCCTTAGGAAAATATAAGACGAAAACGTAAGAACGGCGTTTTCCGAAAGTGATTATTAAGGGAGCTGTGCGCCCCCAATCGTCGGATTTTGAAATGCCTTAAGTTGAAATTTTTTAGAAAAAAACACTTGCCAACTAATCGGCGAATAGTGTTTTGTATAATGGAGATCGTTCGCCTCGAGAAACGTGGTTGGTAATAGCATCCCCTTACATTGGGGAAATGGGGGTTGCAACACTGTGTTTGCACGAATCGTGTTAACAAACAATTGTAAGCGATGTATTGCATCAATTTATTAATCAGCATGTTTACATTAACAAAAAAAGTCGTCTTGTCCGAACACTCTCAGGTGAACCGTTTGGGATAAATCCGTGGCGAGATCATTGGAAACAGAAAGCGAGTTGCCTGGCAGGTAGGCAATCCACCCAAAAAAAAAACACGCGACATGTCACTATGATGAAAGACGGACAATGTCGGTGGTTTCACACTAACCCTGACGTTTTACATTTAATTCACAAAATAAAACGCGTACATAATACGCGACAAAAAATTTAGTAATCTACCTATTTAACTGCATGATGTAACATCGATAGCGCCCGCTGTAGTTTACACGCGCAAAGCTTCGTGAACATTCGTGAATTTAGGCAATTTGTCGTGACTGTCCGAGCGTCAACGTAGGCATATTCACGAGGAAAAAAACGGCCGTGTCCCCAACTCAGCTAAACCCAATTTTTTTTCAAACAAATGAACTATAAGAGTTAACTGCAGAAATGTGCACAGCTGAAAGCCTAGAGATCTTTCTGTTAATACTGCAGTAAAAGCCAATGCGTGAGATTCTTGTGATGTAGAAGTCGGGCAGATCACGATTCAAACACAACTCCCGGTCATGGCTAAAATAATTTCTTCGAGTACTGAGTTGGTCATCTAGTGTTTCAGATTACTAAGGATGCCCCTTCTTATAGTCTATTCGTGGTTTATTCACACTTCTTGAACCAAACATTTGAAAAATCACACCATGTATGGCGTTTTTTGGTTGTTTCCTGAATATGTCATGAATAGAGACATGCAAAATCGGCGTTATTATTCGAATACAGACGGTACTTCAGACACTTGTGTTTTGTATTGCCTTTGTCACTGGACTAGAGTGTGTTACGACACGCCCAGGATGACTTTGGACCAATAGGAAACCACTAATGAGAAGCTGGCCCAATCACGTCCAATCAAGTCGAAAAAGGAAAATATTTCCTCGCTGCTGCATAAGTCAACAAAGAAGAGGTACCGGCTAGAACATGTACACTTTAAATTCGAATCAGTGGAAAACCATTGATTCGCAGTGAAATTCATCTACTATAATCAGTGAAAATGGCTCCACTTAGAATCAGTGGAAAATCACTGATTGTTTCAGTGAAAAATTTCAATGATTGAATTAGTGACGTGAAATGATTTCACTGGTTGAATAAATGACGGCTGACTGCAGTGACGAATTAAATATTGCTTTTATTGAATGTAGGCAAATAATTACATTAAATAAATATATTTACGGTAGTTTACTATTATATTGTGCAATTTACCGATATTTAAAAAATGAAAAAAAATTGTTTCGAAAGACGAGACGCATTTTAGAAAGTATTTTGCGTTTGTTTTATTCGTTTATTCATTGTTTTGGTACTTCACTTGATACACGTCGTTTAACGGCAATTTCTTAAACGACGTTCGACTGCGAAAACAGTGGAAAAAATGACTGACGGAATCAGTGTGAAATGTCACTGAATCAATCAGTGAAGGAAATATGGCATTTTTTTCACTGGTTCATCAGTTAAATTCACTGAAGTGACTGTTGTATCAGTCAGATACGTTTGACTGATTCAAACAGTGAAATTCTCACTGATTCAGATTTAGAGTGTATAGGACGGTGAATTTTAGCGTGCTGCCATAAAATAACGCGAATTTGGCAGGTTTCTAGACATGAATCACAAGCGTTTTATACTTTCGTCGACATAGACGTACCGCATTTTAGGATAAGTTAAACTTTTACTTATGTTGTGTTTTAAAATTATAATATTTAACTAGCGATCCGGCCCGGCTTCGCTGGGGTACAAGTTATTATTTTCTGCCCGCCGCGCGCTCGCCTCGAACATTTTGTCCCCTTGCACATCTCTTGACAACCTGCATCGCCACCATCCACGACCAAGTATATCTCCGTATTATAGTAATTTATTTTTTACAAAACTTTTCATAAATTTTACATTATTGGCGATAATTGTATGATATAAAGGACATTTTTTATCTACATTAAACAGTTTTAATTTTGAATTTGACCTATTTTGATGAAGATTAAGTTCTTTGTGGTTAGAAAAGACAGAGTTTTACTTTTGTTTTTATTGCGTTATTTAAATTGTAAATACGCTTATTACTACTTATATATTAACGATTTAACCGCTGACTTGTTTTGTAGATCATTTAATTTTACACAATTTTTTCGTAATAGATTTTGTATTATATCTCTAAATTATTAGGCAGCGTATTCCATGAGAGTGCTCTGGTGGCAAACTTTTTCCCCGGCTTGATTCGCTAATACCATTAATGCTCAGCTTCTATAAGTGCTACGGCAATTTATAATACATACAAACCTTCCTCGATAAATGCAGATCATAATAATAAAAACCGCATCCAAATCCGTTCAGTTCTTCTCGAGATATGCGCAGTCATACAGACAGACGCGCTCCAGGGACTTCCTTTTATTCTACATATATAGTGACGGTAGTTATTTTGTGAATAAAAACAGGGAATATATAAACATGTTGGTAATAGCTACTAACGAATAGTTATTATGCAAAATATTATGTGACGGAGTGCGCACGAACGCGCACCGCGTTGGCCCAATGGTGTAATTTTCTAGACTTAGTTAAGCTTTGTATGCACGAAGCGGAGGAACATCCTGGAGGAATAACGTAAGAAGGGCTTCAGGAAAGATATCAACATAAATACATTGGTGAAATACATCAATGGCGGGGCTAAATAAGCGTTAAAAGGCTATTGTGTAGGTGCTGGTTTACTTGGCGCACGAATGGGGTTGCAGCGTGTTTGTAACACGTGTTTCTAAAAAACAAACTATTTCGCGTGTGCACAATCTGTTTGCGCACAAAAAGAAATGGGTTTGGCTGTTTTGGGGATACGGCCGTTTGTTTTGCGTGAATGTGTTTACGTTGACGCGCTCGGACGCCTTGGTGTTTATTTTACGTTCCCGGCACCGCTTCACTCGTTAATTTGGGGTTTTATGGGTATTACTGTATTGCGTTTGAGATTCTGTTTCCGACCGTATACGATAACTGTATTTCAATTTGGATTTTTGACAAATATAGGCCGTAATTGTGTTCAGTTTTCTTAAATTTTTACATTAAACGCATACAATTTCACCATAACCACGCCACACAAATGTTTTATACATGCAATCGATTGATGTTGATGAGAGCTGTCGATTGAAACTTAAAAGAGCGTCGTAGCTTTTCCTAGTCAAAAGTTATACTACGCGGAAGTTCTGAGACGTGGCGAAACGAACTCAAATTTCCCTCCCCTCCCCCCCCCCCTTTTTTTTTCCTCCGCCGCACGCCATTCTTCGCAGTCCTCGCTCAACGTAACATATTTTTTGATCCTTTAGCGATCAAGTGGTGTTGTGGAATTTTGAATATAGACGATGGATTCGGAGCTGCAATACCAAACTGTATCCCCCGATTTTGTTATCATCGGATTTCTTGGATTCACTCCCACTATGGTCGCAAATTTAAAGGTGTATTCACGTCAAAAGAAATAACACTTCAGACCATGGAGGATTGCCACTTTCAAAAGAACACGCTCACTGCAAACAATATTTCGAAGCTTTCGCCAACACCAAAAATTACATTTCCCCTTTTTAATATCTTAAATAATGTGGGTGAACTCCTGCGAAACTGATGTAAGGGCTTGCATTGAATTTTGCGACGCACTTCCCACCAGTCAAATTATAGGGCCATCCCTCAACAGTTCATGTTCTTGCGCGTAACGGCGATGCCACACTCGATGCGTGTGGCAATGTCGACCTTATCGCTCCCGCGATCTTCGGCCTAAGACGTGGAAAACTACTGAAAGGTGAGCGGCACCCTTAACTTTAGGTGTTAACTCAAACTTTGCACCTTCTGCATAGAGTTCTTAAAACGCAGCTGACTCGTTTTTTCATAAAATAATAATAGTTTTTTTCTGTTATTCCACTCAAAACGAATTATTACAGTAGGTGCGCCTAGCCCACGTCGATGTAAGAAACTAATATAAACAAACTCACATTTTTAGGCTAAGAATTAATCAGTCAGTTTAAACGCCAGGATACCACAATACAACAACGGCGTTATTGTTAAAAGGACTAGAAAGCTGTTAAAAATAAATTCACACAATTACATTCCACTAAATTGCTAAACCACGCCGTACCGTCCTACAATGGTTGATGGAGAGTTTGCTTTCACGACACAACTCGGTAAACAGTAACCAAGGGACTCTGAAGGTATACACCGTGCATGCTTGAAGAGTAAAATTATGAAGCATAAAACTCGAACTCAACTGTAGGATCAACTAATGATACTTTGCTTTTTTTTTTAATTATGCCAATAAAATAAAATAAATTATTGTTTGACGTATTATGTTGATTCATAAATAACCTTAGGTTAAGCAGGTAACCGTACGAATTAACGGAGCTCGTTTGCGCCTCCCGAGTCTGCTTAAGACTTAAAACTTAACTTAAGCCTTAAGCTTTAATGTACGTGACAAATGTTTATATGAACTTGTGTACGATAATTATGGTTCATCCGAACACAACTTTTATAGTATACACGGACCTTAAGCCTGGGGCCCCATCCCTGGAAGTGGAGGGAAGGGTGTCGGCAACCATAACTCGCCCCCTTCCACATAAGGCAGTATCGATCCCACTATAACCCCCCCCCCCCCTTTTTCCACCGTTTGGTCGTAAAGTGATAGACGCGGCAAACATTCGTTCTTGTTTAATAGTATAGAGATTCATATATCAGAAGCGATTTATACTTTCGCTAATGTTACAGTTCCTCATTATAATAGTTAAATGAAAATTTTTTCTAACACTTTTTCTGTTTTAATAGTTATTTTTAATTCAATATGCATTGAGAACTGAGAGACAGGGTGTGTTTTTAAAATGGCTTGTAAGATATATTCAGACTTAAATTATTATTTAATTGAGTTAAGATACGTAGTTTGTAAAGTAGGTGTTTCTTACTGTTATATTCACGTTTCTGGGGAAACTCGTAGGTACTCATTCCATTGTTATGTATGAAAAATATAATATATTTTTGAGTTCCTCTCTGGTACACAAATACTGCGTATTGGTTTTACATTGGTGTTTTATTTCTATACTTGTGCACGTTATGTTTGGATAAGCCGGAAGTTTTAAGTAAATGTGAATATACATCATAATAATAATCGCAGCGTAACGCGAAAAACCATATCTTCGAAGAAGTATACATCTTTTCAGCACACGGAAACTAAGAGAATGTTTGGCAAGATAATGCAGAACAATCGAGCGGTTAGAGAACTACAGAAAATATGAATATCTGTTTAAGTTCATAATACGGATATTAAATCCGGAATATAAAAACCTCTTCTCTTTAAAAATAAAATACAAGATCTCGCTAAGTTTTATAACGCTGTAGCAAGATTGTTAAAAATATTTGTTTTCATATATTTTCAATGCATCTTGCAATTGTAAAACTATTCACATGACATACTAAAACATTGGAGGAGAGGGAGTAAGTTAATAGTTTTTTTTTCCCCAAGGTTGAGAGCAATCCAATAGCATGCATCACGGGGGATTACGCAATAGAGTCATTTCATTCCTATAGGACACTGGGTATAAAATACGACTGAGAAATTGCGTTTGAGAATTTATAGCCAGACCTCAAATGTCAAACAGGCAACGCATAATCTGCACTGATCCTGGATCATAAGGGGGAGCGCAGCGTTTAACTAAACATACAAGCTTCATTGTTGCAATGTAAATTAATACATTTCGAAATGTTTATATTTCTAATATAAATGTGCAATTTCCTTTTGATAGACCTTATTATTTACTTCACAGAAATACTGCAATGCAGAAGTTTATGTACCCGGTACGCCGGAAATTTCCTTTAGTTTCTTGTTTGCACCATCCTGTGCAGCATTGTATAGAGACTCATTCAGTACCACCCATGCAGGCTCTTCTTTGAAAGAATCCATCTCTTCAGTGGATGTCAACAACTCTCTAAGATGACCCATTCATACTGTTATGAAAGTGCCTTGTTACCAACGGCTTCAGAATTTATTTTCATGATAAATAACCTGGTGGTGCACTTTTGGACCAAAACCGAGAATATGAATTGCTGTAGCAGCTGGAATTACGATGCGGATCTGGTACACTCGCAAACAAGAAGATAAATACGACGACCGTAATGAGAAGCAAAAACTCTTCAAAGGGGGTAAGACAGTGGCGCGTAGTGAGTTTTTTTTTTTTTTACAGGGTAAGCAATATCTACTAACAAACGCAACTTCAAACTTTGCTTACCCTCCACATGTACTGTTTTATAATACCTAACATTAGTTATAAAAACGGAAACGAAACGAATGTCATAACAATTAAACTGAATATTATTTAGAGAGGATATTACAAATTAATAAGAAAAAAAACTCCCGTTTTCCGGAACACTTGCAACCACTTCCCAAGGGAAAATATAGGACTGGAGGACGCAAACAGAACGACTGCTTACCCTGCCGAAGGAACGAGGTCGAGCGTGTGGCGTATTGTTGCTTGCGAGTTCGATTCAACGCTAGTCGCTCCCGTTTGTGGAAGTTAATACTAGATAGCAGCACTATGCGTTTACAGTACAGTACGGGAGTTACGAAAACTCTGTTTTTTCGAATCGTAAAAGGGAAACTCAGATTTAAATGTGTTTAAATTTAAAGTTAAGGCGAGAACTATAAAGGGTGAAACATTTCCAATATGTATAAGGTAAGCATTACTTACCTTGCGTCTATGGAATAAACGCCACTGGGGTAAGGCATGCCGTACAGCTGCTAGACTTCGTTCCCTGTGTAATAATATCACTAAGCAGGCCAAGTGGAACCAAGGGCTCTTGGGGACGTGACGAAAATAAGGCGAATATGTCATTTGGTAGCAAAGAGCAAAATACGTTATCTAGTAGAGAAGACTGTTTGTAGATGCGTTCTCTTCCCTGAGCCCGATCGTGTAGAATAAAGTGTCTGAAATAAAAACAAACATTCCTTATAAAGGCTGTTCACGATAAAGTGAGCACTTTTTGAATCAACCTTTGAGAAAAGAAACTGCCCCTGCCTGCATACATTTAAACGGGCGCACTGAGTGACAAGCGCCCAGTAAAGTTGGTAACGAAGGATGGAATGTAGTTCCATATTTTAACGTTATTTCACACTTGGTTACGAAGCTCTCTGGGGAAAGGAAGAAATTCGTCGCCTGAGAGTGTAGAGATTTGACCGGCTCTTAACACCGAGGTCTTGAGAGCCGATGAGGTGAAAGCGAGGTGTAAATGGAACAGTACCGAATTGCAAAGGCGGAGGAAACGGGAGTTCCCCGAAAAAAAAAACCGCCAACCAGCGGCATCGTCCAGCGCAATCCCCAAGTGTGAAAATCCTCGGGTGACCCCGCCGAGAATCAACCCCGGTTTGCTTTGGTGGGATGCGAGCGAGCTAGCCGCTACACTACCGCGGTCCCATCTAGATAATAATGACGCAAAATTATCACGATGCGATAAGTATATCGAAGGCAATAATTTCTTTAACGCAGACGCTTTCTTCGTACCAGGAAAGCTTCCCTATCACTGTCGTTTATTTCGGTCGAAGATCTTAATGGTCGTTCCTGTTAATGCATCACCTCCGCGTCCCGAGGATGTCTGTTATGCGCAAAGTTTTTCACCACCGCGATTTTCTTGTACTTCCCGCTTCTTTGGTAACTGAAAAGCGTTGTTATGGCGTGGACAACTGTGACAAGCCATGACTATACTGCTTGCATGAACGCGCCTTCCCACATATAACGAGTACAAGGGCATCGGGCAGCGGAAATATTGAAGCTGTACGCGCAGTTGCCAAATCACGGCCGGACGAATAACGAGGCCGCGGCGGCATGATATAGGCGAGCCAGACGACGGGAAGGATGCATGTTCTCGCCTCGACGCCAACCAGGGAAGACGTTCCAGAGAGCCAGAAGGATGTAGTCCGTCTACAAACCAGCCTCGGCATCGTGCAAGGTGAAAAATATCGAACCAAAGCCTAACCGCAATAGTGGCTTCGTTAGGTTTCTTTAGAATAACTTAGATGTATGAAATATCAGCTCCCCCGATGTCTCCAGTTAATGAAATATGTGTAAAACACATGAGGTAAATAATAATAAGTCAAACCATGAAATGGGTACGTCCTGAGTCAACTATAGAGTAGCTCTAAAACCATCGAGTAAGACCCTCACAACCGTATATTTTAAGACAAATAATAAATTTAATTAAACGTAAGAAGCTTAAAATATAACAACGTTGAGCGAAGCTTACGAAGCGCCTTTCGGTGGCAACGGTAACATTGCAAACAGCGTGCCCGGCAGAACTCTGCCACTGGGAAACCACGCTTTTCCGGAACGAATCAGGATTCCAGGAGAGTGGAAAGCAGCAAATGCACATTATTTTCTCACCCCGCTGCTGCGAAAGATGAGAGCGGGCAAGCAACAATACGAGCATTTTCGCGAGTTCATTTGCAATGCAAAAAAAAAAAAGCATACTCGATGTGAACGCTTGATGACGAGGGGTCTAGCTGGAAATCCGCGCCCGAGAGGCTAATGAATGACTCTCTTCTACGCGAGAAATAGTGGGTTGCCCTAGTTATTTCCCCGGGGAAGACGGGAGGAGACGAAGAGAGAAGGAGCAGATTTTTTTGTACGAGCGCACAGAGGCTCAGTGTCAACTTTTATTCTTCCCGTCGTCGGGGAGTTGAATGCAGTTCTGGATGACATGGGACGGCCCGTGTTGTTCCTCTAAAGCTCCTGTAACACGTTGGACGTTTCCTTGGAAAATTTAATGCAAGCTAACGTGGCCACTGGCATGGACTGTTGTACGGAAGATGTATCCGTCTTTTGGCAGTTTCATGGAGGGTTTCGTACAATGGTGAAATCTTAGCCAATCAGAGAGTTTGGCATTGACAGTATTTATTGTTTTCGACGTGAATACGTCTTTAAATTTGCAACAATATTGGGAGGCAATCCAGAAAATCCGATGATAACAAAATCGGGGGGGGGGGGTACAGTTTGGTATGGCAGCTCCGAATCTATCGTCTACATTCAAAATTTCAATTACACCACTCGATTTCCAAAGTATCAAAGAATATGTTACGTTGAGTGAGGACTGCGAAGCATCGTTCCCGGCAAGGGGGGGGGGGGCGCAATTTTTAGTTCGTTTCGCCGCGTCTCATAACTTCCGCGTAGTATAACGTTCGACTAGGAGAAGCTACGATGCTCGTTTAAGTTTCAATCGACAGCTCTCGTCAAGATCAATCGATTGTGTGGCGTGGTTATGGTGTAATTGTATGCGTTTCATGTAAAAAATTAAGAAAAATTAACACAATTTCTGCCTATACTTATCAAAAAGCCAAGTCGAAATACAGAAATCGTATACGCTTGGAAAGAGCATCTCAAAAGCAATCCAGTGATACCCATAACACATATGATCGAGTGAAGCGGCGCCGGGAACGTAAAAAATAATGAAGGTGTCCGAGCGCGTCAACGTAGACGTATTCACGCAAAACAAACGGCCGTGTCCCCAACACAGCCAAACCAATTTTTTTATTTTGTTTTGGGAAACAGCAATAAAGCCTTTACACAAGTTTAAATAGTAAGAAACAGCGAAAATATTTATTTATGCTACAAAATTATGTGAAAATTATTGCAAACATACACGTTTATTTAAAAAAAAAAGATTCAGTCATCCCAAAAAAAAAATGTTTGGCTCCGTGCATTAACAGGGCTCGTGGTTATGTGGTCGTTAGATTACCCGCTACCCAACCATAGACGTGGTCACTCCCGGATTTTTTGCAATTCGGGAGTCGTGTAGGACGATGCCCCTGATCGGCGGATTTTCTCTGGAATCCCCCTTTTCCCCCCTGGTCCTGCATTCTGGCGCTGCTCCATACTCACCTCAGTACACCCTCACCCCTGTGTTAAGAGCCACCCGAATCTCTCCATCCCACTTCCGCGCAGTAATGGAAACAGCAGCAAGTCGTGAGTGAAGCCTGTCCCAGAACCACAATCGCAGAAGCAAAATGAAAACACGTCACACAGCACCCCTTTGTGCACCATCTGTTAAAACAATACATATGAAGGAGGCCACAGGCGAGTTTGGTAAGCTAATAAACCAAAACAGCGAGCTGGAGTGGATGTCTAAACTGCCATGGCAATGTGCATAGAACACCACAAAATGCTGGTCCAGCAAACATCAGGACAATCCTGGAGAGTCATAACCAACCACGAGCAGACTCCGCCTCTAGTGCACAACGGGAGCCAAATCACAATGCATCACGTCGATCCACACAAGTGGAGGGGCGCGAAGAGTGGACTGGGCTGCGTAGATTGTCATCGGGGCAGTCGGCGATTGTCAAAGGCCGAGGTCAGCTGCTAGACCTGGTGCGTCGACGTCCTACCTCGGGACGGCGAGACCAGAGTGTGAGACCGGGTGAGTTCCTTCATCATGCTTTCCCTCTCCAACCCAATTAACCTTCCCTCCGCAACCAGCGCTACACGAAAACACCCGACTATCTTGGCATTAATATACCATGAAGTGTAATTATACGATTTCAACGACTCAAATTCCATAGCAAAAAGGAAAGCCCAATGATTAATAGTTTCAAATATAATTCATTAAAGATAAATTCTTCATGTTAATATTAAATAACAAATTGTATAATAATACTTTTAACTCACTAATTTGCAAAGCACTTCATCGATTACTTTTTTTCTAACAAACATTAAGAAACGAAATTTTCTTATAGTGTAAGAGCACACTATACTCTATGGTTTTTAAGTATTTCATATTAATATGCCGTTAAAATACCGATCAAATTAATCATTTCCATTAATGATGTGTTTTTGACAAGACCTCATATTTGGCCATATAAAATAAACTTTTATACTTGAATGCATGAAAATTTCAAGAACCATAGAAATAAACACGAATGTTAATTTGCCTTTTGTTTAATGCAGATATCACAAGTAGTTTTCCCGTGATCTTGGAACTACAAATAATAATCATTGATTTGCCTCGAGAAGTGCTGCTCTCACTGGATGATCGCGCATTTTGTAACTACTAAACCTGGCCACCTGCTGTGACTGGAATGATTCGTGTATGTATACAAAGTGGTGTTTAGAGATTCTCTATTCATTCAGTCCTAAGAAGGAGCTTCAACCTATGCTGCCGTTAGTCCGACCCCTGCGATCAACAGTGGCAAAACGCCGGAAGAACCGAATAGTTTGCAGAGCAGCCATTTTTTTTCGCATTGGCTACTCTATTGACACAAATGTCATATACGGCCCTCATATTTACTCATAAATGTATACATCTTAATGTTAAATTGGAGCTTTTATTTTATAAGTCCGGAACCAACCAACAGACTCCTACTGAGCTTCGTACATAAGTATTGCTACAGTATGCTGCGTTTTAAGTGTGCTGGATTTATTTAAGAACGGCTGTAATATAAATCATTTAGATAAGTTTGCCGTATCTATTATACAAAATAACATATTTCAATGAAAGTTGCTAAGCTGAGAGTAGCCATTATTAGGATCAAAAATGGTTATAATTTTTTGGCGACATTTTGTAAGAAAGTGCCAGGTGGTAAAATGCAACATTTAAATCATCGCGTTTGTATCAATTTTTGCACAGTGGACCACGTTAAGCTGCATAATTTAAGTGGGTGAGTTTTTTTATCAAAACGGTGCAAAATAAATTATTTATATAATTATATAAATTATTTATATAATGTAGTTTTATATATATATTGGATTGTCTATTAAATGCATCAGATATGCATCTACAGGGACATTTTAAAGGATTTTTGTATGATAATGGCAATTGAGAAACTAATGATTTTATGCAATAACTCAGTTATTCAACTTATTTCCACCCAATTCTGCACACAAATAGTACTACTGTTGGTCATGTAAACTTACATGGTTTAAGTGATTCACTCACTTGTTTTCAAAACGATACCCCTGGATATTTTTCAGGCTGCTAAACCCAGTCTACAAAAATTTTAGACTGATTAGTGATTACTACGGAAGTTATTGCTTCTATAGGTTGTTCACGGTAAAGTGAGCACTTTCGAGACCCTAGTTACTTTTTTATTTGAGCCATTTTTTATCCTTTAACTGCCTTTTTACATAAACGTTGCAATTTAAGTACTAAACACAGTATGTATATTCCACTGCACTCGGAAGTTAACGTATGAGGTTAAAATAAAATACAGTTATACACTATGATTCCAAATGAGACGACTTTCAAAAGTGCTCACTTTATCGTGAATAGGCTATAATCCTACTTTTGTAATGTAGGTGGTTGCGCGCGGTGACGGAACGAGGTATTGTTTGTTAGAGTCCCAGGTAAGGTGCTAGTGAATTTGTAATTCTCGTACTAAAGGCTGTTCACGATAAAGTGAGCACTTTTGAAATGAAACTTCGGGGAAAAAAAGTCACTGCGCCTACATGCATATATTTAAGCGAACGCCCTGAGTTACATGCACCCAGTAAAGTTGCTAACGATGGATGGGAAGTAGTTCTGTATCTTAACGTCGGATAAAAAGTGCTAGGTAACCATTTCTGATAATTTTAATTATTTCTCTCGTTTTTTTTAATGCACCGAAGTATTAGAATGAGCAGATTTGTAAACTATTGACTCTTATAATAATGTTAGTGTGTCACTTGACCGACTCATTAATAAAGTGATGAGGCCCATGACAATGTTAATCTTACATAAAGCGGAATAATATACAACGTGCATACAAGTAGATCTAAAGCAGGGCTTTCAAAAGTGCTCATTTTACCGTGAAGCAGCCTATAGTATTGCATTTGTTCCTCGTTGCAGCTCTTATTTTATCGATATCAAACAAGATGTCAACACCCACTTACCATCTAACTTTATAAAAATCTCATCAGAAATTATTTGTATCCATGTAGAGGAAAGTAGGCTCATAATTTATATCGATAACGTCTTGGTACGTTTATCCTGTTAAATATATATATTTTTAAAATAATTAATATGGTTAGAAATAACAGTTACCTTAAATTAAATTAGGAAAGCACAAATTTACAACTGTCGTTTAATCCATTGGCTTACTTCGTGTGTAATAATAGACTACTGTTACAGATTTGATCTGCCAGCAATTGAACTTCTCGGGAGTGTATATCTCAATGTTGGGAGAGCCTGTCGCTGTTATTCGTTATAACCAGATGTGAACTTGAGGCGTTGAAAATTTCCCCGCTAGGGACTACACTTAACACCCCTTCCACGCTGCCACTTCACCCTTTCGGCTCCGGTATTTCAGAGCAGCACTTTCAAGCAAACGAAAAAAAATAATAATAATAAATGCCCCGTGATGGATGAAATGTCACATGCCGGTAAGGATTTTTTTTTTTTTTTTCATCCCCAGTCCCGCTAGTTCGCGCCCGCCCAAGCGAGGTAGCTGCCAAGCGTACTTCGCTCGACGCCGAAGGACGCCCGGAGAAATTAATGATGCGCCTCGGATGCAGATCAACGCCTAGGTGCCCCACCTCCCAAGGTCGTATTTTTCACGCCTCGGGAACCGTGTTTTCGTCAGCATTTTGTAAAAACGTTCCTCGCAAATTAGAGTACGGAAACGCTCAGGTTCCCCTTTCCACAGCTCGCTTGACCTGGCTTGTTTTTACACGGAATGCCAGCACCGTTATCATGTGCATGGCGCACATCGCGTATCAGTGCATTGAAGATGACAGCCGTTATGACATTCCACACAAACACAGCCCGGCCCCAGGGCGGCAAAACGAAACTTCTCCTATGCTCATAACCTCATTCTCTATTCAGATGTTACATTCTGAGTGTATGTGTGTGCGTATATGTCTGTATAGACTGTTCACGATAAAATGAGCACTTTTGAAAGCACGTTGTGTATTCTTCCGCCTTATGTAAAATTTACCTTGCCATGAGCCTCTTCGCTTTATTCATACGTCGGTCAAGTGAAACTGTGAAATTGTTAGAAAAGTAAATATTTTGCAAATCTGCTAATTTTTACACTTTGGCGCATTAAAAAAAATAGAAATAAAAAGAAATAATTTTAATTTATTACAAATGTTAACTTGGCACTTTTTATTTGACGTTAAGATAAGGAACTACTTTCCCTCCCTCGCTACCAACTTTACTAGGCGCATATCACTCAGTGCGCCCGTAAAAATATATGGTACGCAGGAAAAGTGACATTTTTCTAAGGTTCGTTTCAAAAGTGCTTACTTGATATCGAATAGCCTATAGAAATATGCATATATAGGTTGTTCGAATGCTCAGTGCCCAAACTGCGGACATACGTTCTTTGGGCCAATAGCAACTCATAAGCACTATGCACTTATATCCTGAACCGTATTTTCATATCAAATAATTATGTTCAAAGTACAACCCCTACAGAAAATGGCGGTGTGGTTATGCACGTAGGACAATTTGCATAGGTCGTAAGCGCGCGACGCTAAATTATTACATACACAACGTCGCTCGCCTACTTCCTATGCAACTTGACCTACACACGTGATCGCACCACCTTGCTCTCCACGCGTCGTACGCCGCAACTTGGAACACAAATATTTGTTATAAAAATTCGTTTCCGGATATAAGTGCATAGGACTTTTGTGTTACTATTGGTCCAAAGAAACTGGGTCTGGAATCTGGGCACTCTATACACACACACACACACACACACAGATATATATATATATATATAGTCTATTCGCGGTTTCTGACACATTTTTAATCAAACCTTTCAAAAAAAAAATCACGCAATGAATGACATGCTTTGGTGCTTTGTTGTTTTCTTGTTTCCTGAATATGCCATGACTCACAAGTGTTCAACATAAAAATGAACCCATAATTTTAGTTAAATTGAACTTTTCCTTACATTCATTAATAAATTACAATATTTCATATACAATTTATATCAATAAAAAAAGGGATAAGATAAGTGTGTTGGTAATACCTAGTAATAAATAGTTCTTATACACCGAGTGCGCACGAATGCGGTGGCGTGTCCCTTTGGTGTGATTTTCTAGACTGTGTTAAATTTTCTTTGCACGAGGTGGAATATCCTGAAATATTACTTTAACTGGGCTTCAGAAAAGTGTAAAGTGACCGTGAATGGCCTGTACACGCACATGCACATGATATGTACTCGTAATGGATAAGAAGTTCTTAGACTAAAGATGAGGTAGACAGCGTATTCGTCTTCTGCGCATGTCCCCAACATTGACTTACCCCACTCATACACAACTGTCAAAGTCACATGGTCAACCGTGATGAAAGTGTTTGTATTTTTTTTTTGATGATAAGCACTATTATACGAATACTTTTACCCATTTGAATTTAATCAAACTGTATTGAAAAATTGCTTATAAGAAGTATAAATACATCCCAAAGCATTGGTTTACAGATCAGTTTTCTAACCTAAAATCCAAAGCATGCCGTTTTCGCTAGACTTGTTGGCAGAAAAAGCAGTTCAATGCTGGGACACGGAGATTGGTTGTGCGCAGCCAGCGAGATCGGTCTACTGCATATTTAGTCTATAGTCCATTCACGGTTACTTCAGCATTTTCTGAAGCCCTGCTAGAGTTCTACTTCCAGCATATTCCTCCGCCTCGTGCAAACTAAGTTTAACTAATTCTGGAGAATTACACCAGAGGGACAACGCACCATATTCGCGCGCGCTCAGTGTAACAGGATTTCGTGTAAGGACTATTTCTCACTAGGCGCTACCAACATACCTTTTTTCTCCCTGATTTTTGTTCAGATTACTTATAAATGAATCATTGTAATTTATAGATAAAATATTAATAATATTTAAATTTAATAGGAAAAAAAGTAACTTTTATGAACACAATAACTAAACACGTCATACATGGGTTTGACTCAAAAAGGCCGAAGGAACCGTGAATGGACTACATATGAATAAGTTAAGTGTGTTTGGGGACGCGGCTGTGAATGTCGGGCACGACGACCACGGCAGTGAGGAAGGGCGCGAGTGTGTGTTTCGCGCATGCGCAGGCTGGATCCACACGATGGCGGACCGGCTGAAGGTGCCCGTGGACAACGTGAGCCACGCCGAGTCCTACATCACGGCACTCTACTTCACCTGCTCCAGCCTCACGAGCGTCGGCTTCGGCAACGTGTCGGCCAACACCAACTCCGAGAAGATCTTCAGCATCTGCACCATGCTCATCGGAGGTGCGTCTGCTGCCCCCTCCGGCAAAGTTCGCTCTTCTCATGTTGGGAAGCTCGATGTTTCTAACGCATTCGCAACTGCACGTATTTACTATAACTGAATACAAGTTAGAAGTGCATCGCCGATATATATACCACTGCAGCAACGTCAGTTCTGTTGGTTTCCGTATTCTCCACTTACCACTCTTCTTTTGGTCCTCACCACACTGGGGGGTGCTTACTGGGCTCTACTGCGTTCATCATTGGCTGTTCATCAGCCACTGGAGTCGCAGAGCTGATTATGATCCAATAAAATGTCTCTTACTGCGTAAAAGTTTTACATTTAAATCGTGCTCTTTATAAGGGTATAATAGGAAATAAATTCTTTGCAGGAAAACTATAGCTACTGGCTTGTATTGTTCTTGTACGATCCTGTTAAATACTGGCGGAACAATGGCTCTATAACCATGCGAGTTTGATTTTCTAGGACGAAGAAATTTTCAAACTGGCGTTGCTCGAACTTGGCTCGAGCGTAGTCCAGAATGTGTTAAAGGCTGTTCACTATAAAGAGAGCACTTCAGAAATGAACCTTAGAAAAAAGTCACTGCCACCATATGCCTATACTTTAATTGTCGCACTGAGTGAGATTCGCCCCAGTAAAGTTGTTAACGATGGATAAAAACTACTTCCATATCTTAACGTCGAATAAAAAGTGTTAGGTAACCATTTGTGATAACTTAAAACTATGAATTTCGCTTTCTGTTTTTGTAATGCACCGAAGTGTAAAAATGAGCAGGTTTGTAAAATATTTATTTTCATAATAATTTCACAGTTTTACTTGACCGACGCGTGAATAAAGTGATGAGGCCCATGATAATGTTAAATTTACATAAGAAGGGAGAATAGACAACGCGTATACAAAAGTGCTCATTTTTCCGTGAGCAGACTATATAAGTACGTATTTTAAGGGCCACCATGACTGGCTTGCGCCCGCTGAAGTTGGTAACGACGACAAGAAACTAGTTCTATGTCTTAACGTTGAATTAAAAGTTGCAGGAAAATATTTTGAGAACACAGAAATTATATGTTTTACTTTCTATACATTTTTAATGGATGTGAGTGTATAAATTAGCAAAATGGTAAAAATAATTTTTTTTATAGTTTGACAGTTTTACTTGACCGGAACATGAATAAAGTAACCAGGCCCACGGCAATGTTAATTTTAAATATGATGGAAGTATACAGAATGTGCATACAAGCAGATCTTTAGCAGGTCTCTCAATAGTGCTCACTTTAACGTGAACAGCCTCTAACCCTTTATTGCTCATAACAAAGAGTGAACAGTTACGAATTTAGACCTTACGTGCAACGGTCTAAACTCGGTCGGACTAACAAACTCATCCGGCGATTATTCGACGACTCCCAGATTCCCAGACCAACCAAAATTATGTTTCTAGCGGCGTTCGCGTCACGATTCCAAGCGATTTTACTGTTTGGGCAATCGTGAATTCGGTGCTCCTTCAAGTTAGCAAATAACTGTTGTAACTCGTGTGATACAATATGCAGTGAACGGTTGATTTGGCAACTAAAAATGTTCGCCCGCCAGAGTGCATTGTTGTCACATGTGGCAAACAGGTTAATTGAGGTAATTACAATTCTCATTCAATAAATATAATTGCTTAAAATCTTCCGATTTGTATTGTATTGGAACCTAAGAAGAGAGTAAATGTTGTTCTTCGTAAATGAGTGGAAATATAATGAAATATGTTCACATTTTGTTCAATGATCTGTCGTGAAGCGAATTCAGCAAGGCGTTGGCTTTGCACAATTACTTTATTTAAATATTAAATCGAACAGGAAAAAAAAGTGTAACTGTTAAAAAATATACATAATTTTAGAGCTCTCCTGCATCGTTTACTTTAAGGGAAGGAGAAGAGAAGAAAGTTCCTTTTAACGACGGCTATATTTATTTCGCTCTTAAATTCATAACGTTTTCCTTTGGAAACAAGCTTGCTTATGAACTCTCGATGCCAAACCCAGTTGTATTTTTACAGTTTGCCGTTGTATACGCCATTGGAGAGGGTGAATAATAGTTATGAATTAGAAACTTAAAATTCTTCTCTTGGGGCAAATATACGTCACAATTCGAGCCAAGCACAAATTTTTCCACGCAAGTAAATGCAATTTATCCATAAATCGCGAGCTTAAAAGCGACCTCTTTATAGCAGCGCACCATAGCGGCAGAGATTTTCCCTGTGCAAAACTCTCCCATAAGGAATCTCGTTTGTTCCCAACCTGAGTATAATTTACCTCAGCTCTGGCTGCTTCAAACAGTTTCTTTAAAGTAGACTGAGCCCTGCAATCATGAATTGATGTTTTTTTTTCTTTAAGCTTGGCAGTGCAGAATTCGTTTTACATTGTGCGGGCCTACAATGGATAGTGTATACTATGGCGCACATCCTAAAATCTGTATCATAGGTAGGGGTTGTGAAATTTCGCGAAAATATTTCAGGACAAGTTATATTTTAAAACACTGTATGGTCGTTTACCTGTCTTGATTTGCTGTTCTCCTTTTTTGGTACATGCTAACTAGCTGCAGACGAATCACGTTGCAGCCGTGCCGATGTTGCCGAATACTGAGTGGCCCGGTCAAATATGAAATCACCTTCTCAAGCAGAACGCGACCAATGGCAATAGACAAACTGCTGCTGGGTGCTTAAAGTATTGAAGTCTACCATGTTCTCTTTTTTTTTTTTTTGGAAAAATCACTAGCTGTAATCATAGGTTTTCTCTTCCTACTACCATTCCTGTAGTCGTTTGCATAAATTTTATTCTGTTCAGGATTTCTTTACAATTTTCGAATCAAAACTTTGTTTACATCCATTTATAGAGGTGTAATCACTAAAACTAACTCTATTCACAAACGTGATCAAACATGGCTGTCGAGGGAATTTATAAGTAACGTTTGAGACCACACGTTTGACCGCAGCCTTAGTTCACAACCATATCCCTACTAATCTGGTTTAGGCAGCAACCGGCAAAGCAATAGTGTTTGTCAAATAGAAGCACTCTCAGGGGACTTTCATCTTGTAGGGTTATCTTCGACCGATAGAAATGGAATTAGAACTAATTATGCCCCTCGCACGTATATTCACTAGTTGCGAATGCAAAAAAAAAAAGCTTTTAAAAAATGCAGACCAAATTTATTATGCCCTAGATGTTGTGAAAACTAAATTTTGGCGACAGATGGAAGAGTATAAAATGTGACGAGGAAATGAGCGAAGAGATTCGGACGCCTCTTAACACTTTGCAGACTACGCTCGAGTGTAGCTCGAGCAGAGTTAATTCGAAAATTTCTTTGTTGCTCAGAACAAAACTCACATAGATGCGCAGTCTTTTTTCGGCTGATGTTTAACATGAACTCGCAAGAACATCAAAAGCGCAGTAGCAATGATATTGCCAACGATAGAATTGTTTATTTAATAGCCACTCAAAAGTGCATGACTGATAGTACATCCTTTTGTACGATAAAGAAAATTTTATTGGGTCAATATCAGCTCAGCTCTCCATTGGTTCATGACCGGCCAATAATGAACGCTGTTAAGTAGAGGGTAGGGTCCGATTTGGTATGGACCAATATGACGATGGTGAGTTCTAACACAGACACCAACAGAACTGGCGTTCTTGCAGTAGTGGATATTGGTGACTCATTTCTAATCTGTCTGACGTGTCAGTCAATGTGTTAACAGCGAGGTCTTGAGAGCCGATGATGGTGATTGAGGTGAGTATGGAATGGCGTCGGAATGTAAGGGCGAGGGAAATGGAAGATACCAGAGAAAACACGCCGGCTAACGGCATCGTCCGGCACGATGCCCACGTGCGACAATCCGGTAATCGAACCCGGTTCGCCTAGGTGGGAGACTAGTAGTCTAACCACCGCCCGCGCGACCATACGCCGTCAGGCCCACACACAGATAACTAGCCTTTCGGCCGTTGGGTGCCATGTCGGACCGGCCGAAAGGCTAGTTGGCTGTGTGCGGGCCCGACAGCGTCTGGCCGCGCGGGCGGATTCGTGGGAATCCTGGTCCCTGGTCTGTTCCGGCGGATGCGGCGAAACGGGGGGCGGCCGAAAGTATACCTGTCGGGGAGCTTTCTCGGTCGGGGTAGAATAGCTCACCACCTTCCTAGGAAGTGTGAATGATGCTTTTGAATAGAGATAGAATTTGTAGCTTAAATAACGGCGGCCAGACGAGCAGCCGCCCTCCCACAAAAAAAAAAGGGAATTTATATAACTTATATACTGTTTGTTAAATTGTAGCAGTCATTACAGAATTGAACACCCTGGATGGATGTACTGCTAAGCAAGGTTAATGAAATAAATTTAAAAAAATAAAGTCTAGCCATTATACTACCGTGGTCCCCGCGTTATCGTTGACAGTCAGTAGTTGGCATTAGTGGCACGTTGACGGGATTGTTGCAGCCCTGATGCACGCGGTTGTGTTCGGCAACGTGACGGCGATCATCCAGCGCATGTACTCGCGCCGCTCGCTCTACCAGACCAAGTGGCGCGACCTCAAGGACTTCCTCACACTGCACCAGATCCCCAAGGAGATGAAGCAGCGCATGCAGGACTACTTCCAGACCATGTGGTCGCTCAACCACGGCATCGATATCCATGAGGTGAGAGAGGTCTGTATATGTGGTGCGTACTCACACCTCTACACCGTCTCTTTCTCGCTCTGACGCTCTTTCTATCGCTTCTCTAATATTATCTCATCCTCCACTCGTCCTTCTTTCCGTGCCTGTGCATGTTTCGTCACGCGAATCCTGTAACTTTAGTGGGTAGTGTGCATGATTTGCCTGCTATCTCGTTGAGTTAGAGTATATTTTAGATGTAATTATGTTTGCGTGTCGATTTATGTGGGACGTAACCAGAGCATAGACAATACTCTAAAAAGAATCGGTTCAATGATTCCCGAGTTATGGGTCCGTATCACTGGTAGTCGGTACACCCTTGTCTGTGTGCATAGTGTGGTAGATACCAACCTGGAAAGTGTGTCACTGTTGACATCCAACAAATGTCAGACCAGAGGCGTCGACTTGTAAAAAATATCGGGGCTGCTCAAAAATGTGAAGTATTTAACCGCTATATTAATAAAGTGGTGTGGCTTAGGCGAAAATTAAGGTGGGTTACAGCATCTGCTGGTCACTACGCTGGAAAACACTCCTAGCAGCGCGATCTTGTATCCAACATGGAACCAGCAACTTAATATGAAGGGTTTAAATGTCCCAAGTATTGGGGGTGCTAGGCAATCCCGGAAATGTTTTTTTTTTTTTTTGCGAGTGTTCAATGCGTAAAGCACCCCCGCAGTCAGCACCTATGCGCCGGACACCAAGCGCGACTGTAACTTCCCGCAGCAACAGTCGCATGTGCTACTTGAGGATGTCCCGTTGGACCTGATACGCCACATGTGTCCACACTTGATGGTGCGCCCCCGCATTCCAGCAGAGTTGCCAGGAGTCTATCTGTATGAGCTGTTCCAGTACAGGTGGGCGAATCTTTCAGGACCAATTTCCTGGCTGTATGTCCCTCTCCCCTTCCCCCCTCCTCCACAGATCTCAATCCAGTGGATTATCACACGTGGACTTTGTGACGCTTCGCCAGCGAGTGAATCAAGGTTGCCAGTAGTTTGGCGGTGCGCTTGCTGTGTTTGAATGAGTCAGTCGCTGATGCGAGGTGTACAGGCGTGCATTGAGATGCAAGGTTTACATTTCCAGAAACTCCTGTAATAGAGAATCATTTATGGTACAGGCTGTTCACGGTAAAGTGAGCACTTTTTGTAATAATAGTCAATAAATATATTTTGTTGTAGCCTTGGACAATAACTTTATAGAATAGAGTCTGGTGAAATATATACACTGTGTGTATTACTTACATGGCAACGTTTATTTTAAAAAGTGATGGAAGGATAAAAATGGGTATTATAAAAGAGTAACTAGGGCCTCAAAAGTGCTCACTTTACCGTGAACAGCCTATACACTGGTAGGGCTGTAGTGACATTAGCAGGGGTGTATCAAGTTTGGCTGTTAACAATTCCAGCAGAACATAGGGAGGCATTACCTCGGGAACCATCGAACAACATTAGTTACTTCCCACGCAAAAGTACAAATCTACACTTTATATACGGGTTGCATCTAAATTCCACCGACAAACTTCGGCTGCAGGTCAAACACGAACAATAATAAGTTGAAAACACATGTACAACTCATGGTCTAAAGCGAATACTAAGGGTGGTACACATCTATGAAGTTGGTCATGGAACACTTGTTTATACCAAATATTGGGAATAATATTTAAGATGGAACAACGATTGTCTGGATAATGGTTTACTGACCGAAGATCTTCAAACACCCCAACGCTTGTGGTTTTCATCAAATTATTTCATGTAAATGATCACTGTTACTACCCCTAGTTTGGACTAACATCCATGTTGCAGTAGCATATTCAGTATCTAAAGGATGGATTATTAATCCTCATGTCCCAATTAACAAAAATGTCACCTTTAAACGTCGCCGTTTTCAAGTATTTCGTGTTTCGCCATCAAAATATTATTTATCAATACCTGGCAGATGGGGCACGCACAATACCCAATAACATACGTTTGCGGCTATCAGAGCGAGGGGAAGATTCCAGAGAGGGGTACATTACAGTGGTACCACATTAAACATTTCTTCTACTAAAACATAAAAAATGTGTTTGTGCCTTAGAATTAATTTTAGACCATTTGTCGTATATGTGTTTTCGACTTCTTTTTCGTGACTGGCCTACACCCGGAGTTTGTCGGTCGAATTTAGATACAGCCTGTATATATAACATGCACACATAAAAACAAACACACCATAAATACAGTTTCTCAAATTTTATGCTAAAGAAAACAAAATTATTGCCATTTGTGCAAAATAATTTTGTTTTCAGCACAAAAACATACTGGTAGGGACAAATTAGTGATGATGCTCTAAAAAAATTGGATTTAAGGAACTATTTGAAATGATACTCCCGTTAGAGCATCGTAAAGATTCTTCCCTTATCTTATTTCTTCCTTAATTCCTCTTCTGCTCCTATCTTTGCCTCAAATGTAAACACATCGCAAAGCCTTGTGGTGTCGAATCCAACATCCGTCGTAGTTTTTAGTTTAAGGTTTTTGCGAGGAAAATGTTCATCGAGCGTTTGAAGTCACCGGTTAATAACAGAATATCTACTGGGCTTTCACTTTTTTTTTCCCGAATTGCCTTTCCTTCTGGTAAGATTGAAAGGTTGACTTCCAAAATAAAACCATCTTGGTTGTGTCAGTCAGAATCTACTCGTCTGTATCAATCACGTGTTGTGCTGCTGTGTAGTGTTCGGTTTCCAATATGTTTTCGTTTAATTATTCGGAATTTTATCTCCCACGTGCGCGTTTCATTTTGGGACCACTGTTGCACGTCCCAGGGTTTTCGATATTATCGTAGGCTATTTTTGAAAGCCCTGCTTGAGATCTACTTGCATGTACGTTGTGTATTCTTCCGCCTTATGCAAGATTAACTGTGTCATGGGCCTCACAAGTCAAGTGAAACCGTGAAATTATTATCAAAGTAAATATTCTACATATCTGCTAATTTTTTCTCTTCGATGCATTGAGAAAAAAAAAAACAGAAAGCGAAAGAAATAATTTAAGTTATCCGAAATGGTAACCTAACACTTTTTATGCGACGTTAGGATACGGAACTACTTCCCATCCATCGTTACCAACTTTACTGGGCGCATGTCACTCAAGGCGCCCGTTAAAATATGTGCAGCTAGGAGCAGTGACTTTTTTCTGAGGTTGATTTCAAATTAGCTCGCTTTCTTGTGAACAGCCTTTATCGGCAACAACTTGAAGACGTCCTCAATACCTGTCACCGGAGTTCACCTACATTTCCTGCGAGATTATTTGCCCGTACTCATGGACAGACAAGGGACGAAACCCGGAGCGATATGTAACCTAATGAATATTCCCGGGATAATGTCACTCGGCAACTAGTCCAGGATTCTCATTCAGCAGCCAATACCAGTGAACTGTGGAATCGGATAGAAGCAGCCTGACAGGCAATTCCCCAGGAACAAGTCCACGGTCTGATGTTTGGTTCAGGGTAGTATAGGTTGTCCACGGTTAAGTGAGCACTTCTGAGGCCCTAGTTACTTTTTTCCTTTGAATCATTTTTTATCCTTCAACTAATTTTTTAAATAAATATAGCCACGTAAGTGATAAACACGGTATGTATATTACACCGCACTTGGAAATTAACGTCTAAGGCTAAAATAAAATATATTTACTGACTATTATTTTTAGAGGGCTTTCTAAAGCGCTCACTTTAGTGTGAATAGCCTATAGCAGCTCTCATTGCAGCACGTGGAGATTTTGCAACTTACTTATATTTTGCAATTAATGTTCCCGCATTGCTCTGAAAATGTAATCGCTTGTTTGTAATGCTATTAGTAATTTGTGCAATAGATTTTCTTCCGTTCTGATGGTTTCTTTGTGGTGCTGCATTTGTCACAAACATGACTGTATATAAATAAGCACGTGCATGGTGTATCTGTGATCGCACGTTCAATACTTCTTGTGTTCTTTTCTACTTACTTGTAACTTTATATGATATATGTTTTGCTGATCCAGTTTTTGATGTCGATAGCATTTTTTTTGTTGGAAAGTTATTTGGTGCTCCAATGTTCGCTCGTTTTCAAGGTACTGCGATATTAGATAGATTTTTTTGTAATTTTATCTCTCTTAATCTTCCTGTTGTTCTGGCATACTTTCCTTATTTTTAATGTGGTTTCGTCATTTGAAAATCGTTTTTGTAGTGAACTAGCTTTTTATACATTTTGTGGCTGTTAGTAAGTGAGTGAAAAGATTTGGGCGGTCTTAACAGCGAGGTCTTGAGAGCCGATAAGGGTGATTGAGGTGAGTATGGAGCTGCACCGGAATGAGAGGATGGGGGAACCGGGAGATCCCCGACAAAACCCGCCGACCAACAGCATCGTCCGGCACTATAAAACCCGGTTCGCCATGGTGGGAGGCGAGCAGGTTAACCACTCAGCAACCGTGGCCCCTGTGGCTGTTGGTGTTTCGTGGAAAGTATCTACGGGGACCTACCGACGGTGTCGTTTCTGGGTTTCTGTGTGTTACTTCGCGTTGCGAGGGGCCCATTCAATGGTTATATTCAAGCATTTGTTAATTTCCATTTAAAATATAATAAATAATACCATTACTATTAGATACCCTGGACAATTTCATTATCATACTTCGCTAACGATTTAAATATATGTTATTCATAGCTTATTACCATCTTATGTTATCTTCACTGCCATATAGCTTTTTATTTGCATCATCTTTTTTACTGTTCAGTGTTTCAGTGCGGAACGAATTCAGCAACATTTTTGAAGGCTTACTTCTACTGCTTTTTACTGCCAATGTCCTCGCTTTGTTTAAAATGTACATATATTATATATTAATAAACAAAACAAATAAGTGTTAATAATATGCATTTATTATATTTCGCTGCTTACATTTACAATTTATCGAATTGATCTGTGAATGAGCATGCACGATAATTTTTTTTTGTTCCTTTGTTATTCCGTGAATTATATTTGCATATAATGACATATGCATTTTAGAAAATATTCTAAACATTCAAGAGCCAGTGTGTAAGGCACATTAAACTAATGAGTAGCGTACTTAATAATCTTCATTGATGCAGTTTATGCCCTCATCTTCAATAAATTTAGTAGCTGCATGCTTACCAAATTTTCCGTACTGTTGACGAGAATCCATTCTTTTCGTGTTAACCAAATAAGTTCACCCCCCCCCCCCCCGGTCAACTGAATCTTGTGTTTTTGTGAGTTGAAGAATTGTAGCCTTGCCGTGCTTTGTTTCTGCCCTTTAAATTTATTAAAACTCTCTAACGACATAATTGACAGTTAGTTGAATAATTTAAATAAAACCCATAATATTTCCAGAGATTGTATGTGATTAATCCAAAACGATTTTCCAGGCCGTATTTTAAAACGAGTGGCAAACAAGCATAAGAAACACAAGCTTAGCACAGCTTTAACAAAACTGATAATAAAATAAATATAAAATTACATAAATATAAAATAATAATTCGCTACCAACAATCTAATTGAGTGGTTAGTTTAACGTTAAAATTATAAATAAAATTATTGTAAGTTAACATTAGTTATAAACTTTGCTAACATTGGCAGTAACAGTAATTAGCAAAATGTCTAAAGGATTTCTTAGCAAGTGTGTCTCGAGTTAACTTTCCAAATTTTATATACAACAGTAGTTCATTCACTTAACAAAATCGATGAGCTCTGTAGGTTTATGTAAATTAGGCCTATTATTCAAATATCTTTCGCCTTTTTTCCAACTCCGTAGTCAGTATGATCTTAACAAATTTTCAGCGAACTCTTAACGAAAGGATATTTTTTTTTGCTATAAGCGTTAACTCCCGCTTTTATAGTGATAAAGTATGATTCTCCGTGTATCTGGTACAAATCACAACATTATGACAAAACTCTGGCTAGCGTAACCCTCTTGTAAAATCTATAAACTGACGTGAGTTTCAAAACTGCTATCAAAACGTTTCAAGCCTTGGGTTTCACGTCGCGCGGTTATGCATAAAAACGCTGAAGATGATGATAATGGCAAGATAATGGTGGGCCAAAACCACATAACAATCTATTAGAAGCGGGCGCAGCCTCCTATTTTACGGGACTGTGATGACTTGGTGTGCACGGCAAGCGAACACTAAAAAAAAATAAAAAAAATTAAAAAAACCCGGGGTTTTTATGGTAATTTTACTTCCGGCAACCACTTGCGGTTGAACTTGTCGAGAACTTGAGATGATAAAACCAAAAAAAAAAAGTTAAAAATATTATCCATTAATAAAAATCGGGCAGAAGCCAAGGAATCAACCCTCGACTCTCGCGACTGCCGTTTGTATTCGGGCTAAACCGGATCTAAGTTCGGAAACGAAGTTGGTGTTGCCAACAACAGAGAGGGTTTTCTCACGGTATTCCCAATTCCTCTTTCACATCGCTTGTCAGTTGACTGTCTAGGATGAGTTGATTTTTTTTTTTCTCTTATCAGATTTGTATTCTGGGAATCTTAATTATACAAAGTAATACAAAATAGGAGCAACTCGCAGAGAAAAACTTCCATAAGTTTCAGACAACTTACAAAAATGTGTGTAAGATTGTTTTCATTAGAAAAACTAGATTTACGCCTGCACTTACAAATCTTTTAGGTTTTAAGGTATGCGTAGAATTGGCGATTTTTTAAAAGAAAAAAGTACCTTTATTTTTGCAAAGGTAATATCAAAGAGTGTCTTACGATGATGAACATAAGGATGTCAATTCATTGACATGCGCTGTAGTTCTGAAAAAAACTCTAATTGATGAGAATTTGTATATTCAATGACTTGGGGAGATTGAAGAACCCAACCAAGTTAAGGAAGCTAATTTGATAGCATCTGTGGTAATCATTCAACAAGTTTTTTATACTAAATAATGAATTCCATCTAACTCTGTACCAAAACAGTTGTACAATTTTAACGCGAAAGGCGTTATGAGAATATTGCAAACATATTTCAAGGTACAAAAATACTGTAATTCAGCGTCACAAGCTGTTGCCGCGTGTTCTACTGTCAACTGCTGCTAGCGACAGTAGTGTATTTTAAGTAGGGTTTTTTTTTTTTTTTCCTGCTGTGTGGTTTCGTAATTTTGGAAGCGAATGTTTCTCAAATGTAACCTGAAGCGAATTTCATATTTGAAAATATTACTCGCAGTACTCGGCACAAATAAAACGGAAAATATCCCATACATAACGCGCGTTGTTCGTACTATCGTGTGACTGTCCCACTTCCAGAAACACTGTGCGTTATATCAGAAGAATACTATTTACCTAACTATAAAACCACATTGGTATTTTACCTAGTACACGTCAGTATTTTTCCGGTAGAGTCGCTGTACGAGCGCTGCCTTGCAGCGATGCAGTTCAATGACATGATGCCTTTAAAAAAAAAAACTGTATAGGCTGTTCATGGTAAAATGAGCACTTTTGAAAAGCCCCGATTAAGATCTGCTCGTATACAACTAAAAATGTCGTCATATGACGGAGATTTGAACTCTAAAACTCAAAGCTTTTTGTTACTAATCCGTACAATAACCCACTGTGCTACACACACAATTTGAAAACGGTCTGTGTAAACGCGTATTTTAATTCATGTAGTAGGAGTAATAATCCCCACTCATAAAAGTTTTATTATGGGTATTGTGATATTTTCCCCTTCTTTTAGTCTCCTAACGTATAAGCTTGTTTAATTACGAAAAGTACAATATTGATTATTATATTTGTTAAAAATATATATTTAATTAATTTAATAATGTTTTAACTAGTAGCGTAAACGTCCGTTGTACATAAATGTGAAAACAATACCTTGTTTTTTTTATACATAAGCAGTGCTGTTACTAACATTATTTTCCTTGAATTAATAGCCTAGTACTTGTACTCAGAAACTCAAATAAATACAGTCTTCAGGAAAAAAAAGTCTTCGTACTTTTGGATATACCACAAAGCTCCTACGTATAATATTTGATTGCATATGTAGCCCTGCCAACTGCGAAGTGTCTGCCATTTGCGAGTTGTGTTTGACTGCCATTTACAATTTTCTGTTAGCACTTTAGGTAACGTGTGGGTATGAACTGATGCATTCTTTCTTCTCTTCTGCTATTGAAACATTTATGCCTTCTGTTTTGCCCATGGGTATAACAGAAGGTAGCAGAAATTGGGTATCGTGTAGGGACGGCTTAAATAACAGCGCGAATTTTGCAAGACCGTATTAAGGTTTATTATACTCAGGTTAGAAACAAAACGAGATTTCTAATGGGAGAGTTTGGCATGGGGAATATTTCCTTTGCAATGTACGCTGGTGATCCAAAGTAAAGGCTGTTCACGGTAAAATGAGCCTTTTTGAAAGCCCTGCGTAAGATCTACTTGTATACACGTTATGTATTCCTCCACCTTATGTAAAATTGACATTGCCATAGGCCTCATCACTTTATTTATCCGTCGGTCGAATGAAACTGTGAAATTATTAACAAAGTAAATACTTTACGAATCTGCACATTTTTACACTTCGATGTGTTAAAAAATCGGAAAGCGAAAGAAATAATTTTAAGTTATCACAAATGGTTACCTAACAATTTGTAGTCGACGTTAAGATGTTGGAACTACTTTCCATCCATCGTTACCAACTTTACTGGGCGAACATCACTCGGTGCGCCCATTAAAATATATGCATGCAGGAGCAGTGACTTTTTTTTCTGAGGTTCTTTTCCGAATTACTCACTTCGTCGTGACCGCCTTAGTCGCTTTTAAGTTGTCTGTAAATTAAGGTATTATATTTATTTGTGCATGAAAATTCATGTTTGGTTCCAACTGTAATGCCAAAATTTATGTATTGACTATATTTTGTAAGTATTATTCCCGCCCTTCAATTGTGTTTACAGAGCGAACAGCCAGAGTGCAACTGCCATTTGCAATAACGTTCATAAGCAAGCTTATTTCAATGGAAAAACATTACGAGTTTTAGTGCAAAATAAATACAGCTGTCGTCAAAAAAAACTTGGTACTTTTCTCATTTCCCTAAATGAAACTGCGCAGGTGAGCTCTAAGAATAATAGTTTTAACTATTCCACTTTTTTTTTTTCGATTCAGTTGTAATCAAATGAAGTAACTGTGTAAGAGGCAACGTTTTTCTGAAGTCAGTTTACCCCTAATGTTATACAACATCGGGACATATTTCGTTATATTTCCACTCTCGTGTGAAGAACAAGAATATTTTACACAGTTAGGCCTACACTTATTTCATGCCAATTTCGATTATCTTATTTACTTGCATACAAAATGGACATGGGATACCGGTGCTATCTAGCGGCAAAAATGTTTAGTTGCCAAACTATAGAAATATCGAGCTTCTCAACCTGAGTATAATAAACCTTGATCGTAGTCAATAAACGAAAAATGATAGTAAAGCCCCCTCCCACGATGTCAAATTTTCGCCTTCAACTATATTAGACAATAAAATTTGAATACAAAATACGGCCATCAAATTTTTCCTTACGACAGATGTAATCAAATATTCTCGAATGTGTTTGAAAATGTGTGGCACTGTCAATTTTTTTTACTGAAAAATCTATTTTGAATTATTATTTAAAAAATATTTTTATATTGAGATATTGGTTTTTGTAATGTAGTTCAGAAATGTAAGGAAAGTTGTAATTTATTTTCACTTCTTTACTAAATTCGGATTTTATTTATCAGAGGTTTCCTGCACAATGAAATTTAATTCCTCTTAGTTTGTAATATTACGTGCAATGTTCACATAAAATAGCTTTCATGCCCAGACAGCCTCTAATAAATTAATTATCTTCATTGCCTACTCCGTTTCCAGCAATAGTTCGTTATTTTAAAGTTTCTTGAGGTCAATTTTTGTCGTGCACGACTCTGATTGGCTGAGACCGTCAAACACCAAAGAAATTTTAGAACTGGTCCAATCTTCAAATGTTTGATGGGAACTCAAGCCATCCAACTTTCTCAGACAAATATGGCGGCGTTTATGACGTTTCAATGACGTCATCACTTTATTTGGCCAAACTTATTGGAAGCAGTTTGACGGACAAAATTTGACACTGTGACAGGGGCTTTGTGGATGTGACGCCAATGCAGAGCTACATTATCGAGGAAACCCCTCACTATGACATAAAATCCCGACTAACTGTTGAAATATACGTAAGTGATACACAGAAAATTCCGCATAAGGAGAAAGTAATTTCAAACTAAACGTAACAAAAAAAAAACGAACTAGTAATCAAACTAAGCCAGCAACATTTGTATAAGCAAATAACTCTGTGCGACACAACTGAGACCACAGACAAACACAGAAGTCGTATAAAACCCTTTGTTTTCATCCTTTGTTGTCACTGCATACACTGTTATTTACATAAGTCTATGAAATTGTCATATCTATGTCCGTCTGCATTGTCTGCATTGTCTGTATTTACTGTCTTCGATTTTCTTTTGCCTGAATATTTGTTATGTTGTTTTTTACTCGCCGATTTTTTAAACTACTTACTCAACTCCTTCTCTCTAATTATCAGCGAACAGTTAGATACCTAGTAACAATAGCTACTCTACCTCATTCCCAATGTTTCGGTATGTTTTGTCATATTTTGGATTTTCTTTGACAACAGTGTCTTCCATGATATTTTATTCAAGTGACATTAAGAAAAAAATCGTTCAAACGACATTCGCCCACGAACTACGGAATTTCAATAATGTCGCTAATTAGGTGAGCCGATATTGATAATTCGTGAGTGAAATTCCCAAAAATATTCCTGGCATGCTGGTTTTTGACGTACGCTTTCTTCCACCGGTCGACTCTTTATTTACTGCATCGAAGTTACTTCGCAAATATCGAATTCCATTGCTCTTCCCTTTTAGGTATCCGCGGGATGAGTTTCTTATCCTATTGGATGGAGGCTACTAACGAACAAGGCTTGAGGGATAGGCACGTAAATATTTTCGCACAAGGGAAGTGGAGCACATGTTACCAAGGGCTGCAGACTTGCCCCTAATCTCTTCACCCCAAGCTTATTTCCCTGTTACCAACATAATGGGATGCTATGCCGGGCATATGTAAGGGTGTTAACATGCCTCTAACTAGAAGCATGTGTTTGAGATGTTTATTTTCAGACGCTCGTTCCCCGTTAATTTTCAGAAACTTTTGCACTGCTTTTCTCAAATTGGAATGTTTTCCCGGTAGACTGAATAAAGATAGCGCAAAAAAATAATGCTCCACGACATAAATACATGAAAATGAAATGTCGGAATGAGATCCATACGTCAAGAAACAGATCACAAAACTTGGTTTCGTTTAAGTCTACCGGCTGCTGTAAATATTGTGTGGAATGTCGTTTTTAAGAAACTTTATCAAACTTGTAACGAGAATTTTAAATGTCTTGTAAACATTCTCGAGAAAAATGTTGACATTCTGAACTTGCCATTATTTATTGTAATCTCCTTGTCACTGTAAAGTAGTTAGTAATAATTCTCTCATTTGTAATGCCGCTAAAACTCCAATACTCGTAAGAACCTTTACTTTTATTTTTCTACGGATTATTTTAATCCGTAATAAGAAGTTAAAAATTTCAATTGACAACTTTATTTGTATTAATGTTACATTTTGTACCGGCGTTTCAAACATTTGTAAATTTTTCTCATTAAACGCGTTTTAGGCAACAGTTGTGTTTAGATTCATATAAAAATTGTGGCGATGACAAAAACAGCTGTCCCTACCTTCAGTTGTAAAGTCCACTTTTTTGAAAATTCTACCGATATTTGTCTTTCAGTGACAGTCATTTTCTTGATATCGATGCCTGACCCAAAGTAAAGATGTTTACATTTGGGTTTGACAAGTAAAAAATGTTTGTCTCGTGTGAAACGAAGAGCGCGTTTCTTCCAAATAGAGAAACAACAAATTCTTCCAGGGTTGCAAGAGCATAATCATTTGTTCAGTTCTCAAAGTACAGGAATAACTAAATTACAAAAATGAATTGTTTCTTGATTTTCATACGAGTAAAGCTACCGCAGATATGACAACAAGCATACGTATTTTTGTATTGCTATGTGAAACAGCTTTAACTGAACCAAAATGTCCCGAAATTAACAATACGTCGTCCACCTCAAAGTGTGCTTCATTCACATTTGAATGGTTAAAATAGTTTATAAATTATTATTACATTTTTTCGAGAAACTTGCACTGAATATCACTTAGCGTTATTGATGCAAAAACCATGGTCTGCTCAGTTTTATTGATATTTTCCGTAACATACGATTATCTGCATTAACAGACATAACAGTTGTGGATTGCCCCCAAAACTTAAAATGCTCATGCGCACGTAATGCGGGAAAAAATATTTTCCCTGCGTTATAGTTGATTTATGCAACTACTTCAGACAACGCATCGATAATATCCACCCGTTTATTCAGTCTAATTTTCACATAATCCCTTGAAATCAGGAAGTTGAACCTTTTGCTGCAGTGTAATGCCATTGTGGAAACGTGGTACAGTGAACCAGATCCAGTCGTTGCAGTGCAATGCCATTGTGGAAACGTGGTACAGTGAACCAGATCCAATTGTTGCAGTGTAATGCCATTGTGGAAACGTGGTACAGTGAATCAGATCCAATTGTTGCAGAATATCAAGTAAATTCTGGACGAACTGCATAAATGCGTGTCCTTGCAATTATACCAGGAGATCCGGCGAATGTCATGCAATACACAGTAGGCTTACACCAATTAACTACGGAATGTCCCGGAAGAGCTGTGTATAGACATTTAACTATAATTTCAAGAAGTCTAACGTCCCTTAGTTCTGAGTTTTGCATATGTTACTCAGTGAGCCTTTTTTATGTCCTTCAAACTTTGTAGGAGTCCTTGTGAGAACTGCTTGGAGTGAGTGAATGAAGAGATTTGGGCGGCTCTTAAAATCGAGGTCTTGAGAGCCCATGAGGGAGAAGTGAGATGAGTATGGAGCAGCGCCGAAATGAAGGGAGAAATGGGAGATCCCCGAGAAAACCCGCCGGCCAGCGGCATCGTCCGGCACGATTCCCATTTACGAAAATCCGGGAGTGAACCGGCCGGTCACTGGGAGGCGAGCAGTCTACCCGCTCAGCCACCGTGGCCCCAGAACTGCCTGGAGGTATGTACCTTTACTACTTACGCCAAATATAACACATCCATTTCCTCGTATTGAAGAGGGCAGGCGATACACGATGGACTGTTTCGTTCCCTCGCAAGACTGCGCAAGGACCTGTCGTACCTTTACTACTTACGCCAAATATAACACATCCATTTCCTCGTATTGAAGAGGGCAGGCGATACACGATGGACTGTTTCGTTCCCTCGCAAGACTGCGCAAGGACCTGTCCCCTGTAAGATATCACGAGACGGGAGTATGGTGTTTAAGAGTGGGGTGGACCCTCGTGGGAACCCCGCGTCCAAGGTCAAAAAGCGAGGGAGCGATACGGGCGGCACCAACACGCACGCCTAGTACCTCATCGCTCCTACGCGCAAGGAGTGCAGTGTTTCCGCCGTGGTCCTCTACTATGCAAATCAGATCTGTAACATAGGGGTTTTATTACACGCGACGAAAGACTACTTCCGTGTATTTGTACTTTTCTCTCGCCGCTTAAGGAAACTGCATAGGCAAGCTTTAAAAAATTATATATTTGACCATTTTGGCGGATTTTTTTTTTTTTTTTCTCTCTTTTCTAACAAGAACTCGTATTTGCAGAACATTTATTTACCGAGATATGCGCGTTCACGCAAACAACTATTTCACAAAAAAAAATGTTGGGGGGGGGGGGGTGGATTCCATCCCACTCTAAAAGGGAGTGTTGTCGTTGTTGCAGACGCTGAAGGAGTTCCCCGAGGAACTGCGGGGGGACGTGTCCATGCACCTGCACCGGGAGATCCTGCAGCTGCCCATCTTCGAGGCGGCGTCCCAGGGCTGCCTCAAGCTTCTTTCTCTTCACATCCGCAGCAACTTCTGCGCGCCGGGCGAGTACCTCATCCACAAGGGCGACGCCCTGCAGTACATCTACTACCTGTGCAACGGCTCCATGGAGGTCGTCCAGAACAGCATGGTGGTGGCCATACTGGGTATGCGCTCTTCCCTGATCCGAAATACTAACTAATACTAAATAGTGTGTAGCGACGTGTAGAGACGTGCGGAATTTTCTGTATCTCTCGGTGACAGCACAGACTCCACTGCCTTCTGAGCATGCGAGCAGAGGTCGTATTTTCATTGGGGACGCGTCGTTTTGCCTAACGGCGTTTTTGCCTAGCGTTAGGCGAAATCCATTTACGCAAAACGACGTTAGGCAAAACGCCTCTTAGGTAGAACACCGCTAGCGGAAACGCCGTTAGGCATAACGCCAATAAGCAAAACGCCATTAGGCAGACCGCCATTAGGCAAAACGCCGTCGGAAGAAATGCAGTTTTCATGTTTTATGCAAAGCGCCATTAGTAGGGGTGGTGAAATTTCGCGGAAATATTTCAGGACAAGTTCTATTTTTTTAACACTTATATTTTTTTGATTCGCTGAATTCGTTTTTGGTACGTGCTAACTATCTGCAGACGAACCACATAGCAGCCGTGCCGATGTTGCCGAATTCTGAGTGGCCCGGTCAAATATGAAAACGCCTTCTCAAGCAGAACGCGACCAATGGCAACAGACAAACTGCTTCTGGGTGCTTATAGTGTTGAAGTCTATCATGTTCTCATATTTTTTTGCGAAAAATCACTAGCTCTGGCCATTGGGCAAAACGCTGTTATGCCAAACGCCCGTTAGGCAAATAGCCATTAGGCAAATCACCGTTAGGCAAAACGCCTTACGGAAACGATCGTTAGGCAAAAAGCAGTTAGGCAAAACGCCTGGCACCCTTTTCATTGGCCGCTAGAATTTAATCAACGTCACCTGCCTGCTTGATCTCCTCAAAAGGGATTGGTCACTCTACTGCTGAAATTATCTTATTGCCTCAGGAGTTCTCCGAGGCGTGGTAAACATAATCCCGGCCAATGGCTGAAGTCGGTCGAACGCACAGTAACTTGTCGTTAAATAATAGCATGAATTTTGCATGTCTCTAGCGATGAGTTACTATTTCAAATTAACAATAAAATTTTCTTGTGATATGAATTTCGTTTGATTCAAATAAAATGAAGATTTGCAAGTGACGTTCTCCAGCAGTGGTTAGACCGCTCGCCCCCCACCAAGGCGAACCGGGTTCGATTCCCGACGGGGTCACTCCCGGATTTTCGCACGTGGGAATCTGCTGGAACTATGCCGCTGGTTGGAGGGTTTCCACGGGGGTCTCCCGTTTCCCCCGCTCTTGCATTCCGGCTCTTCTCCAAACTCATTTCACTCCACCATCATCGGCTCTCAAGACTTCGGTGTTAAGAGACGCCCAAATCTCTCGATTTCACCTCTGGTAAACTAAAAGATTTCCTTCTGAAAGATAAAAGAAACCGTGCCATCGAGATCGAGGTGCCGAATCCTTAAATGAAGGTTTCACTCACGCGTACTACAGTTGATCTTCTTGCTGCGCTAAGGCCAGGCTTCAGCATACATGAACGTATAGGGAATCGAAGGCTAAATTCGGACAAAGATCTATCAGTCATTTTTTGTGATAGTGCTTTCAACCAAGTGTTTTTTGTTTAATGTTGAATGCATCTACATTTGTAAACCATTCAAATTTTAATGTTTAAATTTTTAATATAATTTTTAATTATTTATAAAATGTAAAAATTTTATAAAATTTTATATTAGAAAATAAAAGATTTAAATTTGGAAGGTTTACAAATCTAGATGAGTTCAATCTCTAACAAAAAATCTTTAGTTTAAAATACTACCACAAAAAAAAAGACTGAAAGATATTTGTCCGAATTTAGCCTTTGATTCCCTATACCCCCATGCATGATGAAGCCTCGGCTTAACCTTCGAACTCGCAGCCCACTGAGAAACAGCGCGCGCGTAGAAAAATATTAAGAGACGTAACACGAAAGAAACAATACTTGCGTAAAACTGTATTTCCATTTTAGTATTCCCTCGGAAAATGGCTAGTACGACGTTAAGCTACCGTCTTGCATCGCAGGCACTGCGTGTGCGACAGTTTAATACGAACTCCTCTGCAATGTAAACTATAGGCTTGTCACGGTAAAATGAGCACTTTTGAATGCCCTGCTTAGGATCTACTTGTTTGCACGTTGTGTATTCTTTCGCCTTATGTAAAATTAATATTACCATGGGCCTCGTCACTTTATTCATGCGTTGGTCAAGCGAAACTGTGAAATTATTATAAAAGTAAATACTTGACACACCTGCTCATTTATATACGTCGATGTGTAAAAGAAACGAAAAACTAAAGAAGTAATTTAACTTATCACAAATGGTTACCTAACATATTTTATTCGACGTTAAGATATCGATCTATTTTCCACCCATTGTTACCAACTTACTGGGCGTATGTCACTCAGTGTGCCAGTTTAAATATATGCAGGCAGGGGTAGTGACATTTTTCTAAGGTTGATTTCAAAAGTGCTCACGTTATCGTGAACAGCCTTTAAACCTACTTTAATAAAAGTAATTATGGACTTATTATCCACAGTTTTTTTTAATCTTCCAAACATGGATACCACATCACCGCGAGAACGTTGAGACAGAAAAACAGCAAAACACATATCAATTCCATATATTACATAGAAATATGATTTCTTCATGTTCGGACACCGCTAAGGGCGTTGACCGCTAAGGGCGTTGACAACCTTGCCCTGAGGAAAACCCCGACGTGAATGTCCTGAGTACTGAGATCAACGTCATCAGAGTTCATATCGCAATAGTTTGACCCTCCGGGTGCTAGCACATGCAGATGATCTCCTTTCTGCATGACTGATTTAGATCAGCAAATACTTGCACTACCCGTAATACATAAGGGAACGTGCGTTATAAATATTAAGGATGGGAAACGCAAAAGAAAATCTCTTGCATTTGTTTATATTGCAGCACGAAGCTCCACTCTCTTCCTCAGACTCTTTCAACCACGGTCGTCTATACAGGATGTTACAATATTGCATGTCAATACTTCGGGGAAACATTCCTCGCATCGGGAGGGAAGAAAAAATGTTACGTGAACATAGGCCCGCAAATGCTTCGTTTCTTCACTACAGCCCGTAATACATAACGTACAGTGTACGGCCCGTTATGTATTACGGGTTGTAGAGAAGAAACGAAGCGTCTGCGGACCTATGTTCATATAACTTTTTTTTTTTTTTTCATCCTCCAGATACTCTATATTACATGTTGCACAGAAATTGAGTTTTCATCATCTACTCTGTACAAAGCAGATAACAGCGTTACGTTAGGAAGAAATGTTGTTGTTGAACTACATACCCTAGTCTTATAAAAACTAACAGCAAACAGCATAAAATATAAACACGTTTTAATTGGTGATGATATATGATAGTACGTTGTTCTTATATTTGTAAACAAACAATTGGTCCATTGCAACGCATAAAATAATATATTTATATTTGACTTAAAAGTGTTAAGGTGTTGCGTAATATTAAAATGGAATCTTCTATAACAATAAAATGATAGAATATATGTCTATGTCGCACATTTTACGCAAAAAATTAAACTCTTCCAGCGCAATTTAGTGCTGAGAAACTAAATAAGCAATATATTGAGGAAAAAAAATTGAGGACAAGTTTATTAGCTGCTGTGCGTACATTGACATGCCAGAAGTCATGGGATAAAAAGGAACGCGAACGTGAAGGCAATATTCGGTGGTTTCACCATACCGCGACTTCTTGGTGGAAGTGGCCAGAGCTATGACAGTTGTGCTCTGGAATCGTTGGACGGCTCGGTGACCACTTGCTGCCCTTCGTGGACTCCACGGGCCTTCCCCTCCCCCCCACGATGGGATAGTTCCAGCAGGATAGTGCACCGTGTCATCGGGACCCAAGTTATCCACGATCGGTTCGAGGAGCACAATGGATAGTTCAAAAACTACTGCTGTGGCCACCTCGTTCGCCCGATGCGAACCCCGTTGAGCAAGAACTATGGGACGTGACGGGGAGTGCGATTCGCGCCCAAAGATCCTGCAACTTGGAATAGCAGTGAGATACGGCCAGTAGCCATCCAGAAGACATAGATCAGCATCTCTCCAGCTGATGTTTCGTACACTTGTAGAATCGATACCACGGCGGGTTGTTGCAGTTCGCAGGTATAGAGGAGGCCCTGCACGATACTAGACCCTATCTCATGAATTTTTGGCGTGAAACTGTGTAAAGGCTCTTCACCATAAAGTGAGCACTTTTGAAATCAACTTTAGAAAAAAGTCACTGCCCCTACCTGCGTATATTTTAACGGGCACACTGAGTGACGTGCGCCCAGTAAAGTTGGTAACGGTGGCTGGGAAGTAGTTCCATAACTTAACGTGGAATAAAAAGTGTTAGGCAAACATTTGTGATAACTTAAAATTATTTCTTTCGCTTTCTGTTTTTTTTTTTTTTTTTTTTTGTTTATCGAAGTGTAAAAATAAGCAGATTTGTACAATATTTACTTTTATAGTAATTTCAGGCTGGTATTCCAGAACGTTCAGTTTAGCTTTACATATGTGCTACCATCTCGGACGATACGAAAGCAATGATTAATCCTTAATTCGTGGAACGTATTTCTGAACGTGTTTTATCTATGTCCTGAGGTGGTATCGGATGTGCTGCGGTTTATTATTCGCCGCCCCGTGCGACGCTATAAACAAATTAAAGCGACACTGTGAAGTGTTCATTTACAATAGTTTTTGTGAAAATAAATACCTGCATGGTTTATTTGTTACGTGATAAATAGTATTGGCAGTTTGAAATAACTGTGCGTAGAACAATAAAAATGAAAATTGGTATTAGTTTTCTGACGTGATATGTTTATTTCGTTCTTTATTACAAGACAACTTAAGGAACAAATATATTATATGATTCGTGTTTTTAATATGAAAACTATAGACGTAAATTTCAAAAGGTGCGCGTGTATTTGAACAGCAGAATTACAACTTTCTAGTTATATTTTCACAGTAAAAAAAATACCCTACGATATTTATCGGTCCTGCAAATCGCAGCTCTATTGTATTGCAGAAGCAGAAGTCAGACAAAGTTATGGGATAAAATCTCTCGTCGATAAGTTCATGCATAATTCCAATGAGAAAACACTGAACAAGACAGTAGCCTTCCATTTGCACAGTATGCAGCGTGAGAACTGAACAAAATATTATTTTAGGTCCTGGTATTAAAATTTGTTACCCACCCATACTGATATACATGTGAAGTTATAAATATTCTCTGAAATACACATTTCAACCATTTTGTACTGCATACGTCAGATTTACAGCATCATTATTTTATTAGTTTTTACTGGCTAGAATTTAGCAATTTTTTTCAACTTGTTGACCCATGGCAAACGTTACACCACAGATACGCCAACAAGGGAAATTTATTAATTACGTTTCAAACTTGCAGGGAAACGTTGCACAGTTGTGATATACACACACATACGTAACATTTGAAAAACTGCTATAGTCGGTTTTCACGGTTTAAACAATCCAGTTCCCACTGTCACGGATGAAATTAAAAAAGTTACTCCACTGGTCAACATTTTAATACGCAGGCATAACTTACTTTAGCAATCGACACGACACTCGCTGAACTACATACAAGCCTCAGCGAAAACATCGAAACATTAGAAACACAACTTTGTAATTCATGCAAACAGTTTTTAAAAAACAACGCAAATTTGAGTTTCGCTCAGGACCAAAATATATTCCTAACCAGCGGATCTGATTTTACCACCGTGGAAGGCGGACTCGCAAATATAATTTGCACACACGACATACGATTTTCTTGCGCAATGTTACGTCTTCAAATAAAAAGGGAGAAACGCAACATGACTTTCGAACCTGATTAGTGGGTTTTGTTGAATAAATTTCGAGAGATATAATTATTACAAATAAACACGCCATATTGTCAATACATCATTATGTAGCACTGTTATCAATTTATCGTTAAGTGTTTTAATACTTAGCACAGTTATTTATATAAATAAACTCTATTGAATATTATATGTGTATAAAAAAGGAAGTTCTAGTTAATATTAAATCCCTAAAAAAAACTGTTTGCAACCAGGATTCGAACCCAAACCATGTTGGTGATATATAAATATAATTATAAATAGATATATGTATATATATCGTGTAGTATATACAACATGTTTTAAAAACCTTCATCCTTAGAAAAATGACGAAGGTTTTTTAAAATATGTTGTACATACTACACAATACTCTTGCCACCTTTAACTTTTATTCGCAAAACAACTTAATTGTGCTGGTTTCCTAATTTTTAGATAAATAATTACATCGCGACGTATAACGGCCTGGACGCGTCGTATTGTTTATGGATGTTCGTCACGCTGCCGTGTCCGGCAAAATGACATTCGCTCTGCGCATGCGTAGGTTTCGTTTGTGCCAAGGATAAATCACCAAAAAAAAAACCGGAGCCCTAAGATTACGGTTTCGGCCGTTGCTTAACTAAGGCCTTGGCTGGCATTATAACGTTCTGGAATACTGATAAGGCCTGGGTATGGCTTGATCTGTACCGAACCCCTTATAAAAACGTTATGGAATACCGGCCTCAGAGTTTCACTTGACCGACGCATGAATAAGTGATGCGGCCCATGACAATGTTAATATTACACAAGGCTTTCCAAAGTGCTCGTTTTACTGTGAATAACCTATATATATATATATATATATATATATATATATATATATATATATATATATATATATATATATATATATATATATATATATATTATATACATGTGTGTATACACACACACACATATATATATCTGTGTGTGTGTGTGTATATATATATATATATGTATGTGTATATATATATACACACACACACACAGATATATATATGTGTGTGTGTGTATACACACACACACGTCCTATTCATTAACATTTTCTAAATATCGTAAGGCATTTGCGGTTTAATGGTCCCCGAGCAAGATGTCGCGGTGCTAACATATTGGTACCGTACCGCATTAAAGAAGGCCCCGGGTTTAATTCCCTGTCCGACCATCCTAGTCTCGCTTTTAATCAGTTTTTCCTCAATCTCCCCAGGCAACTACTGGGATTGGTCCTTTGATACGTTTTCCGATTCTCCGAGCAACTGTTTTTATCTGCAATGGACAGCTGTCGCGACGTTAAGGCCAAACTGTACAGGCATGGGCTCTCGGTTGAACTGAGAATTATCTTAGTTAAGAAGTTCGTTAACTTCCCAGACTGTGAGTACAGGCAACAGACCAGGCGTGTCCTTCTAAAATCGTTACTTGCACCTGTTAGCAGGTTCCTGGTGAAAGGAGCGCTTTCGAAATCAACCATGACAAAAAAAAATTAAAATCCCGCCTGGAACCGCACATTTATTAATGCAGACACCAGACTGCGTATTTGGTGTAATATTGGCAGCAAGCAGTGAATAAGTAGTTTAAAGTTTCATCCTTTTGTTGAACGCGCGGCCACAGAATTTTTATTTATGAATACTTATGTAGAAGTTAGCGTGACAGAGATATATTTGTGTTTATAAAAATTGAAATGTCTTAGTTCAATCTGATTAAGGTTCAAAAAATACTAATTAATTTCACGGGCAATGTTGATTTCCTACGTGAGTAGAGGGAATAAATACTAGACCGAAAAGATAAGTCGAATATGGATCTCAGAAGCGTACTATTACACCGAGAGAAGGATTATGATTCAGATACCAAATAAATTTGTTTGAAATATTTGTTTACAATTAGCAATATCTTGTTCGTTCAACTCAACTGTTTCGAACATCTACACCAAGTAAATAATAAAACAATAAACCTTCTAAATGTCATGGTAGAGTCATATTAATATCTCGTTTGAAGCGAAAAAATTATTACGATACCTGGAACTATATTATGGTATATTATTACATGATCTGTTGTGGCAGCAAAATCAGCTCATTTCAGAACTGACATTTATTTGGTTGGCTGTGTGAGAATTGGGGTCATTCGATTGCCTTCGTTCGAATGCCCGAATGCTTCAAATGTTAGAAATTTCTCTCCGTAGATGTTTTTGGTCAAAACTAATAATGGCACTAAATAATGAATTTCCAATGTTTAAAATTAGATGAGAAAACATAACCTGAACTTAAACGCGAGGATATACTTTCTACATGTACTCATACCAAGTTCTATCATTGTATTCATCACACCTATGTGAGTTTTGTGATGAGTCTATTCTTACTGATTCATGATTTTATCCTAATGCAGTTTCATCTTTGGCACATTTCTTTCCATTGTTTCCGAATGTTAAAAATAATAATATAATATTAGAGTTCGCGTAAAGTTTGTCTCCAAAAAGGAAGAGAAGAGTGATTTAAAATATATCGTGTCCGAGGGTATATGCATACGCTATGCTCTACATCTGATTTTTTTTTTTTTTTTTTTTTTTTTTTTTTTTTTTTACAAAAGGTTAGAAGTTTTCCGAGTTCTCAAAGTTTACTTTCCTGGGCACACGCACCTATAAAAAGTCTCAAATTAAAAAACGAAGAACTTAACACTAAAACTAAAAGTAGAGATGAGCGATGCTGCAGTTTCAGAACTACCGGCAGTAGTAGGAGCAGGTCTGTTCTGGATCAATTTCGATTAATCGGATTATCAATTTGATTTATCGGTTTAAAAAGGTCCATTAAATAGATTGGATTAATCCGACTGGCAGTAGGACCGTGCGCACCCAAACGCGACCAATTACGGACTCTTCCTCCTTAAGGGGAATGGTGCATGAAAGCAGTATATTTACCCGATTTTCGATATAAGTCTTTTCCAAAGGGTTTATCAAAATGTTTGGTTCAACAAGATGTAAATAATTTTCAACACCTTTTTAAGTTGTTGGATTTTCACTGCCTTCATTAATCTCGAAGCACTGATAGAAGAAAGAATTTTTTTTTTCTTATCTTCAATCAGAACTCCGATAATAACAAACTCAGATAATTTTTGACTGTGCAATAAGGTGTTCAAAATTGTTATTTATGTATTGTCGAACCAAAAATTTCGGAAAATTCTCTTTAAAACAAATTGTGACAAAAAATATATAAATATGACATTTTCGTGCACCATTCCTCTTAAAGAGCTTGAGAAACACCAGGTTTTTGCGCATGTGGTCAACAAGAAACTACTCCCAGAAAATTATCTGATTGAGGGCTACTAGGTAAGTTAGTTACGTAATGCATTGTGTTTCCGGAAGGACCAAGACTTGTGCGTGGATACGTGAAAAAAATTACAAACTATATTTTTTTTTTCGGAAGAGGGGGCCGCGGATGCTGAGCGGGTAGAGCTCTCGCCTCTCATCAAGGCGAATAGGGTTCAACTGGTGGCGAAGTTGCTCATGTATTTTTGCACTTAGGAATCGTGCAGGACTATGCCCCAGGTAGGAGGGTTATCTCAGGGATCTCCCATTTTCCCCCATCCTTTCATTCCGGCGCTGCTGTTTACTCAACTCACTTCACCCTCAGTGGCTCTCAAGACCTCGATGTTAAGAGCCACCTAAATATCTCCACTCCACCCGGAAGAGGTGCACTTCCCATCGAGAAAGTTACTGCTAGAGGCTGTTCGCAGTAACTTGAGCACTTTTAAGGCCCTAGTTACTTGTCCTGTTATACGCTGTTGACGGTAAACTGAGCACTTCTGAAAGCCCTGCTTCAGATATACTTTCATGCAAGTTGTGTATTCTTTCGCCTTATGTAAAATTAGCATTGCCATACGTTGGTAAAGTGAAAATGACATTACTAGAAAATAAATATGTTACAACTCTGCTCATTTTTATACTTCCATAATAAAAAAAACAGAAAGCGAAAGAAATAATTTAAGTTATCACAAATGGTTTCCTAACACTCTTTGTTCGGCGTTAAGATATTTAACTACTTTCCCTGCGTCGTTGCCAACTTTATTGGGCGTACGTCATTCAGTGCGCCCGTTAAAATATATGCAGTTAAGAGCAGTGGCATTTTTCTAGAGTATATTTCAAAAGTGCTCATTTTATCGTGAGCAGCCTATACCAATTTGTTACCTTCTAACCACCTTTTTGGATGAATATGGCCATGCAAATAATAAACACAGTGTGTACATTTCACTGCACCCGGAAATTAACGTCTAAGGCTAAAAAGTTTATTGACTATTGTTCCAAGTGAGAGGGCTTTCAAAAGTGCTCACTCTACCGTGAATACCCTATACCTGTCTTAGCACTACTAGCTCTAACACGAGAATAAATTCGTCTTCAGGCAGGCGTGAATAAAGCGTGTCGTTACAGTATGTTCCCTAGAAACTTCTGGAAGATATGCAGAAGGTGGTAACAGGCCGCCAAATGCAGAGTGCGTGCAGGGAACGAAAACGATGCATATTTGTCCTTGACATGCACAGAAACAGTGGATCGCCAGCGTAAGTAGATTTCTTTGTCGTTGAGAACGATGCAAATTTTCGGACCCGCGGGGAATTTCTCGGATGATCGATGAGCTCAGCAGATCGCTGGACGAAGTAGAGGAAACGATGGCCCGATGTATTCGCATCTAAGACCCGTGACTGATGACTTGGGATTTCTTAGTTTGATGGAAAATGTACGATCAGTACACTCTAAATCTGAATCGGAGAGAACTTCACTGTTTCAATCAGTCAAACGTATCTGACTGACACAACAGTCACTTCAATGAATTTCGCTTACGAACCATTGAAAAAAAAAGTCCCTATTCCCTTCACTGATTGATTCAGTGACATTTCCCACTGATTCGTCAGTCATTTTTCCCACTATTTTCCCAGTAGTTTATTTTTTGTCTGATGGATCAGTGAAACATCTGAACAACTTGCTCCGTCTCTTAACTATTTTTGACTGCTGTATCAGTGAAACTGCGTGTAAAAATGGCCCCCGAACATCCCTAAAAAAAATGGCCGTTAAACAACGTGTATCAAGTGAAGTAACAACGAATAAACGAATAAAACTAATACAAAATACTTTCTAAAATGTGTTTCGTCTTTGAGGTAATATGAACGCACGGCCTTTCATTTCGTTTTTGCGTCTTTCATTTCGATTCCATGCAATCGTCACAGCGCTCTCTTTGAAGGTTTAAATTGCAGTTAATGCGGGGAAGAGAGTGCACTCATAATATTGGTTTTAACCATTTTAATGATACCAACTAAACCAAAAACGAAAAGTAAGAGCATACAATTTAAATCTTCCGATTTTGCAACCTAACTATAAGACATATCTTTTCCTCTAAAATTTTCGGCTTGGCGTGGTAGCGCAAATGGTAAGGTAACGGTATATAGTCGTAAGGTATGCGAGTTCAATCCCGACCAGCTACGGAGGTTTCTTTTCTTTTTTAAATTACTGTAAATTGCACATTATAAATAGTAAGCTATCGTTAATATGTTCATTTCGCGTAATTATTTGCCTACATTTAATGAAAGCAATATGTAATTCGCCGCTACAGTCGGCCGTCACTTATTCAATCGGTGAAATTGTTTCATGTCACTCATTCAATCTGTGAATTCTTTTCACTGAAACAATCAGTGGTTTTCCATGGATTCCAAGTGGAACTGTTGTCACTGATTAGAGTAGTGGAATTTCACTGATAATTAGTGGTTTCCCTCTTATTCAAATTTAGAGTGTACGTGTTCAGTTGTTTATGGTAAACTTGACGAATTGCCCTGAATTTGGTGCATTAAAGGAATAAGTTCCCATTGCCTACCCGGAGCATGTTACATAAAGAAAAGCATGCAGATTTGTTTTCATACAAGCCGTCACTTCTGTAAATTATGACATGAAACCAAGGTAATTTAAATACCTAAGATATACTTTTTTCACGTATCTGCTAGTATGTAAGTGCTCTCTCTTAATTTCTGTGAATACTCAAATGAACTATCCATTTTCGAAAATAAGCGTAGAGCAAAACCATTAAAATCCCAAAAACTGAACGAAAAAATGCAAGGAACTGTAGGAGAACCTAGCAATAAGTATAGCTTGATTGAAATGGAGAGGTTGGGACTGCTCTTAACATAGGGGTCTTGAGAGCCGATGAGGGTGAAGCGAGGTGAGTATGGAGCAACGCCGTAATGCGAAGGCCAGAAGAAACGGGAGATTCCCGAGAAAACCCGCCGATCAGCGGAGTCGTCCGGCACGATTCCCCCGTGCAAAAATCCTGGAACGACCCGACCGGGAATCGAACCCGGTTCGCCTTGGTGGGAGGCATAGTCACCCTTATATCCCCTGCGCCTTTCAACCTCAAACACGGGAAAATCTCAAAGTAAACGGGATCCTTGACTACCACTCGAGCTTATTTCACGATATGGCATATACGAAATGGTAATGACTGAATTATGTAGTTTAATTAATGGTTATATATATGTGAAATATTCTCAAAAGTGTTTCATATGAAATTGTTATATTAAAATGTTGACGGGGAGCGAAACTCTGGCTTCCCATTAACTGTTTGCATAAGATACTGTTCGCGTTTGAATATAAGATAAGCCATCTTTCTATGCTCCTTTATTTTGTATATTGTTACTTAGCCAATTCTCTAATTACGTTATTAAAAATAAGGTTTAATATTCAGATTTTTTTTTTTTTTTTTTACACTTTTGTACCTTCGGGTGACACGTGACCCGCCTGACTAAGGTGTTGTACTGGTTGCCTATCAATCGCGTTTCAGGCGTGTGCTCGATTATAACCTGCATATCACCGTTCATCATATAAAACGTCATTTAATTTCAAATGTGAAAATAGGTTTTTTTTTTAAATATTTTTGCTTTTGATTTTTTTTTACGGGTGTTGACCTTGATCAAATGTTCTACACGAACGCCTTCCTGCCATTTCCATGACTTTACTAGTTCATTTCCCAGTCCGTAATGTGATTCGATATAAAACTTTAATACGAGATAGCGTGTTTCAATACATATTACTATATGGGTAAATTTCAAGAGTACTAATTAAGTTGACTGAAGTGTAAAACATAACAATGAATATTTATTCGTACCTGCAGAATAACGAAATAGCACAATTTAAAAAAAAATCGGTGCGTCGCCTGTTAGTTATTTTAATGGTCCACGTTTATCTTAAGGTGTTTGTAAGTCTTGCTTAATTTATTATTTCGTCCCATTCAATATCCATCCACCGTTTCTAGTAATATATTTTCTGTAGAGTCAGTTCTTACGCGTATAATCAATTCACGGTTACTTCGCACTTTTCTGAAGCACTGCGGAAGTTCTACTTCCAGTATATTCCTCCGCCTCGTGCAAGCTAAGCTCAACTAAGCCTAGAAAATTATAGGCTGTTCATGGTAAAGTGAGTACTTTATAAGGCCCTCCCAAAGGCATTAACCCCTAAAAAAAATATTTTTTATTGCAGTTTCAGACATTGACTTTTGAGAGTGATGAAATGTACACACTGTGTTTATCAGTCATATTGCAATATTTACATTAAAAGGTGGCGAAAAGGTTGAAATGAATTGAAAGGAAAAATTTAGCAAGGCCTTAACAAGTGCTCGCTTTACAGTGAATAGTCTTTACGCCAAAGGTCAACGCGCCGAATTCGTGCGCTCTCAGTAGTAATGACGTTTTGCATGAGAACTATTTCTTAGTAGGCGCTACCAACACACATTTTTTCTCGCTGTTTTATTCATATTTGTTATAGATGAAATATTATTATTAATAAATAAAGTACAGATAAATCTTCAATTTAACGAAAAATATATACTTTCGTGTTAACAGAGGTATAAAACGCTTGTGATACATGGCATATTTGGGAAACAACTAAACACGTTATACATGGAGTGTTATTTCAAATGTTTGATTCAAAAAGTGTGAATATAGTCTGAAGTGTGTTCTTTTCGTAGATCAGCACATTGGCCACACGTTTAATAGTGTCGAAAAATACCTTGATTTCGAACATACTACAACGTAGCTGAGGCGCCGCATAGATAATCCCCTTAAGATATACAACTGTTTGCTCTTATTAAAGGCTGTTCACGATAAAGTGAGAACTTTAGAAACGAACCTCAGAAAAATGTTTCTGGCCCTGAATGTATATATTTTAATAGGTACAGTGGGTGACATTTGCCCAGTTAAGTTGGAAACGATAGATGGAAAATAGTTACAAATTTTAACCTCGAATAAAAAGTGTTAGGTAACCATGTGTGATAACTTAAATTACTTTCACTTTCTGTTTTTTTTTTTTATGCTTGAAAGTGTAAAAATGAGCAGATTTGTATAATATTTACTTCCGTAATAATTTCAAGTTTTACTTGACCGACGCATGAATAAAGTTATGAAGCCAATGGCAACGTTTATTTTACATACGGCGGAACAATACACATCGGGCATTCAAGTAGAATGACAATAGACAATAGCTATCAACATTTCTGTAAATCTTCTGGCCAGTGTTAGAATTGTAATGAGCATGATAGCTACATATAACTGCAGTAAAATTATGTGTCAGTAAAAACTATATAATTATATTTACATTTTCAAGCTACCTGTTCGTTTTAAATGTGATAACAATTACCTTGTTAATGATCTCTTAATTCATTCATTCAAAAACGCTCAGTGTATTTAAATGGTAACGGAGTCAGTGAATGGTACATTCCATAATAGGTAGTATGTTGTCACCATAAAAATGCAATTTAAAGGGAAATTTCTGAATGTTGCTAATAAGTCTATTTAGGACAGGCGAAGCCGGCCATAAGTGATTACGAATTTTTGGGACAATTTTATTCAAAATTCAAGGGACGTTATCACTTCCTGGTCCTCGAAAGACTCTCCATGTCCAAAAGTTCTGTCGTGGCAGAAATTTGCAAATCAGGTTAATTACTGTCATTCGACAAAAATGATCGAAACAAGAGCAAAGACGACAAGAAGATATATAAATCTCTTCGTACGTGGTTTATTTTGATACTTTCTGCCTACCTGACATAATTAGTCCTTGTGAACTACACATTTTTCAGAGTTCACTAAATTTTAAATCAGAAAATTTACTGTTTCTTTTTTATGTGTTCAAACTCCCTTTTTGAAATTACAACGGTCATTTGTCGTTTTTTCTTATTTAGTGGGACTTGATTTTTACATTTTGTTTCCCCGTCACCCAAGTTTCTTTTTTTTTTCTTGTTATCGACCATACGGTTTGGTTTTGGAATCCATACATCAACCACATTATTTTTCGCTACAAAGAAATCTGAATGCCTTTCGTTTGGGTCTTTGTATTAGTGAAATAAAATATTTTATTGCAAGTAGTTTACTCCCAATATTGTTATGTTCTTTTATAATTTAATATGTCATGCAAACGTACACCATCGTAACGTTAAAATGTTTTAACGAATTTATTTCCGAATTTATTTTCCATGACTGGGATGGATGTAATTATTACAACTACTTTATTTATATGTATCTATGCCTGTGTACGTATTTCCTTACAGATTCCACGAACAAAGGCGTCCAGGTGATATAACGCTTCATACTTTACCCGCTACTCAAATTGGATGCCGTATGGACCTACGGTTAAATGTAGCTTCTTTAACTGCGCAGTTAGTTACTCTTGCGTTTGTTTCGGGTTTAGCAAAGCGTTGTGGCTAGGGAGAACTAAATACGTCACACATCTATATATTGGAAAATTGTTACTAACCAAAACTTTTACGGTAGGCGTCGATTCAAGATAGGCGTATTAATAATATTTGTCTTCAATTCTTTTAAACATACGGGATATTCACGATATGACTCTAGTGGGCGAGTAACTGGGTGGGCATTCGCCTGGAACGGTAATGAAAAATCCACCTCGGGAAAACGAACCCAAATACATCTGAAGGGGATTGAATGCATAGATTTAATATGGCGTAGACAGATTTTCGTCTCCTACGCATGTCGTCAACATTGACTCAAGGAATTGCCATCATAACTGTCGAAATCATGTGACATGCCTGTTTTTAAAAGGGGGGGGGGGGGGACCTAACATTTTGCGTAACTTTATTATATAGTTCCGTCTTCAATGCTTGACGGGAGCCCCCATGGTATAGCCGTTAGACCACTACCGGATTTTCACATGTGGGAATCGTGACGGGCGATACTACTGGTCGGAGGGTTTTCTCGGGGATTTCCCGTTCCCCCGCTCTTGCATCCCCTGCGCTGTTCCATACCCACCTCGCTTCACCCTCATCGGCTCTCGAGACCTCGATGCTGAAAGCCGCCCGAATCTCTACACTCCACTGCAATTACTTTAAAAAGTGGAATTGTCCGAATTAAGCCATCAATGCCAATGCCATCAAAAGTAATATAGTCTGTTCACGGTAAAGTGAGCATTTTTGAGTCCCTAGTTACTTTTTTTCCAATCAGTCCACCATTTTCTTAAATAAATCGTGCCATGTAAGCAGTAAACAAAGTGTATATGTTTTACCGGACTCGGAAGTTAACGTATAATAAAATATATGATTTAACTTATTTGTTTCAAATTAGAGGGCTTTCAAAAGTGCTCACTTTATCGTGAATAGCCTATAGGTATTTGTTCCACTTGGATATGCACTGCAATGCCACGGTCGAAGTATGTTTTTATTTTCTGTCCCTGGAGATATTTCCACAAACCCATTCCCACACTGCAACTCAATTTTCGCTGAATCGTTATTCAGATATATTTAACTTCTACTCCGACAGGGGCATTGCCAGTCCTCCCTACGTCATCTCTCGCTCGCCGTAGTTCAAGCCCCACATGTTTTTTGACGATTTCACGTAACAGTTAAATCCAGTGTTGGGATTCAGCTAACTTGTGCCTCTACTCAACAGTAGTGTTTGATATAAGCTATTCACTATAAAATTAGCACTTTTTAAAGCCCTGCTTAAGATCTACTTGTATGCACGTTGTTTATCCTTCCGTCTTATGTAAGATTAACATTGTCATGGGCGTTATCACTTTATTCATGTATCGGTCAAGTGAAACTGTTAAATTTTTATAAATGTAGATATTTTAAAAATCTGCTTCTATTACTTCTATGTCTTAAAAAAAAAAAACAGAAAATGGAAGAAATAATGTAAGTTAACAGAAATTGTTAGGCCTATCTGAGACTTTTATTCAACGTTAAGATACGGAACTACTTACTCACTCATTTTTACCTTCTTAACTGAGCGCATGTCACTCAAGGCGCCCGTGAAAATACACATTCAGGAAGGAGCGGTGACTTTTTTCCAAGGTTAATTCCAAAAGTGCTCGCTTTATCGTGAACATTCCTCTATAAGTGTTTCCTGCCTACCGATGAAGTGTTACGACACACCCTGTATATTCCTCCCCACTGTTCGCAGGCAAGGGCGACCTGTTCGGCTGCGACATCTCGATGTACCTGCAGTGCCAGAGCGGCGGGGGCGGCGGGGGAGGCGGCGGCGGCGGGGGCGGCGGCGGCAACACCTCCGACGTGGTCGTGAAGTCGAGCTGCGACGTGAAGGCGCTCACGTACTGCGACCTCAAGTGCATCAACATGCAGGGGTTGGTGGACGTGCTGCGGCTGTACCCCGAGTACCAGCAGGAGTTCGCGCACGACATCCAGCACGACCTCACGTACAACCTCCGCGAGGGCTACGAGGCTGAGGTGATGCCACCGCCACCAATATAGATGCGCTTCCCTGCCAGTGAAGAGATTCGAGTGGCTCTTGGCGTTCAAGTAAAGCAACTGCATATGGAGCACTGCACCCGACTGTACAACGTGAAGCACTCATTGAAAAAAAAAAGTAGTACACACACCACAAAAATCGTTGGAAAAGTGCATTTTATGCTGTACATGAAAGAAGAATGTATATATTTTGCAACATTTAAAAAATATTTTTCTAAAATAGACTTTTAAATGTAAAAAAAATAACCGATTATAATAGACTGAATTTTTAACCAAATTTAACCTCATTTCCATTCTGGATGCTTCAGAAAGTAGAATTTGCAAGAAAATCTTCGTCATGGAATATCGACATAATGTTTACTACGATTGTATGTAAGAAAATTTTCATAATAATGTAGGAAATAATTTTCATAATTGAATTTATGTGCGTCCATCTGTCACAAATATTTATAGCCGAAACTGACGTAAATAAAGTTAAATTATAAAATTGATATCATACATTACTGCCATGATTTTATTACCTATGATCACAGTAAATATTACGACAATCTTTCTTGAAGAAGATTTTCTTGTAAATTCTGCTTTCTGAAGCATCCAAAACGGAAACGCACTTTTTTTCCCCCTCCAAAATGCGGACTCTGACGATCGATTAAGTTTTTACGTTTAAAAAGTATATTATAGTAAAATATTTGATTATGTTGCAAAATATATACATTCTTTTTTCATATACAGCATAAATCACACTTTTGTGACAATTTTTATGGTGTCTGTACTAATTTATTACGAGTTCTTCACATTGTGCAGTCAGGTGCAGTGCTCCATAGGAAGTTGCTTTACTTCAACCTTAACAGCGAGGAATAAAAGGGAGGAGAGAAACGGGAAACCCCCGGGAAATCCCGTCGGCCAAGGGGCATCGTTCGGCACGATTCCCACGTTCCAGAATCCGGGAGCGGCCCCGCCGGGAGTCGAGCCCGGTTCTTCTAGGTGGGAGGCGAGTAGTCTAACCACTACACCACCACTGAACACTGGCATATGATAAATATATAGGCCAATTAATACAATGTAACAAAATAAAATAAAAAAATGTAATTATTAGTTTATATGGGGTATACTAAATCAAAATTTAAATACGTTATAAATTATAACTTTACCAGCATTCACGGCTTAATATGCCTCTTCACTATATATATATATATATATATATAACTTACAAAATACTAAATATCCTGAACAAATGTAATGGTGCTGGAAAACTAAAATAAACAAAGATTACAGTAAATAATAATTATGTTAATGGAATATAATAAATTAAAATAATAAACAAGTAACTTACAATTTCCAATACGACCGGATTAAAAAAGGGGGGGGGGGAATACGGTCTGGTACTAGAATCCAAGCCTAAACATTTCCCTGCAAAACGCAATTTTTACCTCTTAATAGAAAAGATCTGAACTATTAAAATTAAGCTGTTTTATAAGAAATTCTAGTTTTAAGAATATTTTATACATAGTTTCCTGACATGATATAAATGATAAAATGACTGAAATGCAACAAATTTTTAGAAAATATAATTCATTAATTTTAACATTAAAAATCTGTATTTTAACTAAAAATCTTGGTTTGTACACATTAAAAAAAAATTTAAACAAGGTTGATTTCAGCTCTATAGTATTTATTGCAGCCGTAGGACTATCATGTTTTAATTCCTTTGATATCTAATTGTTTCACTTTGCTTCGCCCTTGCTCCCAAGGACGCAGCAAAGTGGACTTGCAAAAATTCCCAACAATACCTAACACCTAAGTGTAGAAAAACCTCGTTTAGACACGGCGATGAACAAAACAAGAGCAATATGGTAGGAAAATACTGCTAACTTTGATAGCGTTATTCATTAGCAATTTTATTATTTTTACACCCTGATTTTCATTATTCAAACATCATTATATTTAGCTTTATATAATATATGTTTTTTCCAATATGTTTGAAAAAGTGAATGCGAATCGCCGCCTTCCGGATTCGGGACCCCCCAATTTTCCAAACCCACCGTAGTAATCCTTCAAAATTATTAACTTATATATTCCTGTAGTAATATACACTTGGGAGTGGTTACTATAATTATGTTCCTTGTTAAAATGTAATCACTAATTAAAGTAATACCTACCAAGCTAATAATTGTTATTAGGGTAATTTTCGAAACTAAATTAATAAATGTTCCTCTTGAGCCTTCGCTAACAATACATCACATATCAAATAACATAATCTAGTATATTGATGTCGTCCGACTCACAAAGACATCAATATTACAGATACATGCAAGAACAAATAAACTAAAGGAACAACACCTACACTCTACAACACCCTAAACAAACACCATTACTGACACCATCGCAACACAGGCACAGACATCAAACACACGACGGACACCTCATGTAAACAACAACCGTCTGCCCCTCTGTCTCCGGAGAAGATGGCGGGGTGAGGCTTCAAGGGTGGAGGCAGAGGATTGTTAACTTTTGGCATTTTTAAATTATAACGTAACCTTTTTATTTTAGATTACAACAAAATATAATTTTAAGCCTCTGTAATTTTAAGATTTAACTTGTTTTTAATTTTTATAACGCGACAAATTTATGTTTCGACTATTTTTCAAATTTATTTTAAATTCCTGTAGCTAAAACCAGTTATGGCGTTTAACTGGGTACCTGTGCCATTTTAATATGTTATGTTCTGTGCTGTACCTCGTTGCTTGCTAGTTTACACTTCCACCAATAAAACGCACCTCGGCAGCTGACGCCACAGGACGTGTGTAATGGGCCCCTTGCTGCTCGCCTGTGAGTGGTCGGTCGGAATACATTCAGTTTCCCTAGAGGCTGCATGGTGGTTACTAGCTCCTGCTGCGTGCACCGAGAATGTACAGCAGTGAGCAAGCACCAGCTTACCTTGCAACAGCTCACCACACTCCACTGGAGTAGTCAAGCCCGATTTTCGCATGTGTGAAAAACGGCGGACATTGACTATGGCAAGCGTATTTTCTTGGGGTACTCCCACTTTCCTCTCTCTTGCATTCCACCACTACTCCAAACTCCATTTCACTTTGCCCATGCGGGTGTCGCTATTAAACGTCCGCTTTATTTAACTGAACTTTTATCTTGGACATACGCCGATGAAACACGTGTTTTCAAGTAGCAGATAAAAAAATGATAAAACATAAAAAAATTTAAAACAGAAAAATAAAAAAATAAGCCAGTCATGGCTGTTATCAGCAAATATGCGAGCAACACAAAAACAATTCTATAGAAGGAATCTAGTAAGTCTCTACAAAATTGCGAGTAATATGCATGTAAGACTACAGAAGTAATATAGGTAGTTCTGACATTAATACGACCAACATGCAAATAACATAAGAAAAGAAATATAATAAGTTTCGATAACTTTACGAGCAACATACAAATCATTTCATAACAGTAATCTAGTAAGTTTCAATAAATATGCGAGTAAGGAACAAATAATTTTATAGACGGATTCTAGTCAGTTTCAGCAAATATGCAACAACATACAAATAATTCCACAGAGGGACTATACAAAGTTCCTACAAATTTGCGAGTAACATGAAAATAATTCCAAAGAAGGAGTTTGCCCCTTATTCGGAATTGTTTATAGGTAATTCTGACATTAATACGACCAACATGCAAATGACATAAGAAAAGGAATATAATAAGTTTCGATAATTTTACGAGCAACATACAAATCATTTCATAACAGTAATCTAGTAAGTTTCAATAAATATGCGAGTAAGGAACAAATAATTTTATAGACGGATTCTAGTCAGTTTCAGCAAATATGCAACAACATACAAATAATTCCACAGAGGGACTATACAAAGTTCCTACAAATTTGCGAGTAACATGAAAATAATTCCAAAGAAGGAGTTTGCCCCTTATTCGGAATTGTTTGCATGTTACTCGTATATTTGTTGGCAGCACTGCTAACACTGCCTCGTTTATGTTTTATGAGATTGTAATGTTTATTTTCTCTTTTCTGTGTTTTAAGTGTATGACATATTTTAACTATACAGTTTATCACTTAAAAGGCTGTTCACGGTAAAATGAGCACTTTTGAAAGCCCTGCCTACGATCTACTTGTATGCACGTTGTGTATTCTTCCGCATTATTTAGAATTTATATTGCCAAGGGCCTCATTACTTTATTCATACGTCGATAAAGTAAAACTGTGAAATTATTAGGAAAGTAAATAATTTACAAATCTGCAAATTTTTACACTTCGTTGCATTTTAAAAAAACAGAAAGGGAAAGAAATAATTTAAGTTATCACAAATGGTTACTTAACCCTTTTTATCCGACGTTAATATATGGAACTACTTTCCCTCCATCGTTACCAACTTGACTGGGCGAATGTCACTCGGTAGGCCCGTTAGTACATGTGCAGGCAGGGGCGGCGACTTTTTCCAAAGGTTGATTTCAAAAGTGCTCACTTTATCGGGAACAGCCTTTACTCCCATTGCAGGAATCGTACAGAGATCACGTCCGCCTCATTTCTCAGTTCTAGGGTTGAATTCATAGTCTCATCTTAAGACACGTCTCGGCCAGGGCGATCTTATTTCTTAAGACACCGTTATTCAACTTCGTGTTTCATAGTCGACGAACAAGACGAGCTTCATGAAGACGAGACGCGTCCATTCAAGCTTATAATTCGCTACTTCCGGCTTGTCGAAGCACAATCTCAAGACAGGAATTAGGCCCGAGCAGACACGAAATAATATGAATAGGTACGAATACGATATCGCTCGTGCTTTGTTTGTGATTCCATTTATAGGCTGTTCACAGTCAAATGGCTTCTTTGAAAGCCCTGCTTAAGATCTACTTGTACGTACGTTGTGTATTCCTCCGTCTTATATAAAATTAACATTGTATGGACCCCATCACTTTATTCGTGCGTTGGTCAAGTGAAACTGTAGAATTATTAGAAAAGTAGATCTGTTACAAATCTGCTAATTCTTATACTTAGACGCATTTAAAAGAAATTGGGAGGAAAAGAAATAATTTCAGTATGCACAAATGGTTACCTAACACTATTTATTTGACGTTAAGATGTGGAGCTAGTTCCCATCCATCATTACCAACTTTACTGGGCGCATGTCATTCATAGCACCCATTAAAATACATGCAGTCAGGGGCAGTGCCTTTTTTCTAAGATTGATTTCAAAAGTGCTCACTTTAACGTGATCAGCCTTTATCAACAGAACCTTTAATTTTGAAAACTGTTGATAATTGTTACGTTAATTAATTACATTATTACGTGATGTCTGGAATGGGCTCTCGGCACTACATGGCTCTCAAAAGAAATGCTTTTCTTGAAATTTTAAAAAGGCATAAATACGTGAACGGTACGGAGAGAAATAAAAGTGGCGAAAGTAAGTGTTGCAGGAGCTTACAACTCTGCCCAGAGTTATTATTCACCATGTAAGACTTCTTAATGTATTATCTGATTCATTTCCTTGTGCGACGAATTATATTTACACCACGTTGGTTGTGTACGAGTCTTGAGGATGGACGTATTTGAATTGTAGTATTTAAAGTAATACAACTCCTTTGTACTATTTATTCTACTCTCATACACGGGTAAACAAATGTTAATTACGTCATACACAAATTACATACATCCGCCACTACAAAACCGCAGTGTTCTCAGGTCTCAAGTCACCTTTCCAGCGGACTTGCTCAAGACGGTCTCATTTCCCGTCTTAAGCATATCCTTGCCGACTATGAAACACGACTTTCTCAAGTTGTGACTATGCAATACTGTTGTTCCTTTTCCAGGTTAGAATCAAACGCATGTCTTAAGACAATCTTCATGGAGACAATAGTGTTGGATGAGCTTGAGCAATGTGTATGGCATACTGGGATGCATAATAAGAGCATATTGACCAAGGATTGTCTTAAGATGAGACTGTGAATTCCACCCCCTAGTGTCGGAAAAGCGACTGGCGGATATTTTTTCCGTGAAACGTTCACCGCGCGCTGACAAGAGGTTGGTTGAAATTGCAGCAAGAGTCGGACATGAACGGCGTGCCGTCGCTGACGCTGCCGTCCATCAGCGAGGACGACGAGAACATTCCAGAAGAAGGCGAGACGTCCCCTCTGTCGCCGCCCAGCAGGTCGCCCTTGCACGCGTCCACCAGCCCGCGACACGCCAAGTTCAACCCGAGGTGAGTTCTTTCGCCCAGGGTCAACTGGGTGGGCGCTTTTGAGGCCCTAGGCCGTGTCTCAATTGTCCCAGAGAGCGCTCTCTCGCGCTCTCACTCTCGCGACGACGTCGTTATTACGTCAGAGAGAACGCTGCCTGGTCGTCTCACAATTCGTCGGAGAGAGCGCGAGCACAGAGAGCACGAAGTTGTATAGTCGCTGGCGCTCTCTCGCAGGCGCCATATTTGTTTACATTATTTCCTTGTCTGAAGAAGGTTATGGTAGATTTCTGGACCAAAACCACGTTGCATTTTAACTGTAGTGTAAGTGAATAATTTCAACTGTTTTAAACAGCGAAATAACATACGCAACATGTACTTATAAAAATATAAATACGGACTTCTGACTAAGTCTCGTTTTTTTTTTTTTTTGTCACTTTGCTGTGACGTGACGGTAAAATATAACACAAAATAGTAGTATTTTATGCGCTAATGATTATTCTCGTAGTGCTATAATTATTTGTGAATTATTTTGAACGTATGTAAATTACTTATTACAATAGCTATAACCGCGATTTTAGCTTAACATAATTTCCCACCTTTTGGCATCAGCTGTTTGCCTGACGTCGGAGAGAACGCGAGAGAGCGAGAAGCGTTGCTCTCGCCAGGTTGTGCGAAAGAGTGCTCTCTCTCTCGAGAGAGAGAGAGAGTATTCTTTAAATTGAGACATGGCCCTAATCATACTTTTTCCTTTCAGCTGTTTCTTATCCTGTAACACATTCAGATCTGCACACATTTAATATGATTGAAGACGAGTTTGAAGTGTGTCACTTGTATATAACACCACTGCAAAATACGTATATTCTGTTGGTTTCCGTATTCCCACTTACCTCCCTTCTATTGGTCCGCACCACACTGGGCGTGCTTGCTGTGCTCTACAACGTTCATCATTGGCTGGTCATCAGCCACTGGGGTCGCAGAGATGATTATGCTCCAATCAAGTGTCCCTTACTCTGTAAAAGTTTTACAGTCAATCGTGTTATTTTATAATTGTATGACAAAAAAAAAAAAGCTTTTTCTGCAGGAAAACTATAGCTACTAAGTTGTATTGTTCTTGTACGATGCTGTTAAATATTAGCGGAACTATGACTATAACCATGCGAGTTTTATTTTCTAAGACGAAGAATGTAGCTCGAGCGTAGTCCAGAATGTGTTAACCGCCTTTTTAAATAAATATTGACATTTATGTAATAATCACAGTGTATATATACCACCGCACTCGGACATTTACTCCTAAGTCTAAAATAAAATATATTTATTGACTATTATTCCAAATGGTAGGGCCTTCAGAAGTGCTCACTTTACCGTGAATAGACAATAGAGGTTATTTATGGAAAACAGCACTTTCGAAAGCCCTGCTTAAGATCTACTTGCATGCAGGTTGTGTATTCTTTCGCCATATGTACAATTAACATTGCCGTAGGCCAAATCACTTTATTCACGTATTGGTCAAGTGAAACTGTAGAATCACTAGCAAGTAAATATCTTACAAATTTACTTATTCTTCCACTTATAAGTGTTAAAATATGATTAAGTATAATAAATAATTTAAGTAATAATGTCATACACTTAGATTAGGTTAGGTTAAGCTACTATGCATCACAAAAATTCCAAAGTGGAGATGGGTATTACTAACTAAAAAATGAATCACAAATACATTAGTTGAAAAACGCCACTATTATCATTCAATATTAACACACAGACTACATTAAGAATAACGAAATACTTCCAACACATAAATACCTACTTTTTTTTCACATGATCACAAGTAACAATTAAAAACACTTTCAATTCAACTCTAAGACGTGGAACTACTTTCCCTCGGCCGTTGCCAACTTAAATGGGCGCATGCAGGTCAGTTCGCCCTTTAAAATGTACGCAGGTGGGAGACGGTGACATTTTTCAAAGATTGATTTCAAAATTGCTCACTTTACCGTGAACAGCCACTGCAGTCCATTCACGGTTACCTCCAACATTTCTGAAGCCTTGCGGAAGTTCTGCTTCCAGAATATTCCTCCGCCTCGGGAAAACTAAGTTCAACCTAGTTTAGGGAATCTCCACCAAAGGAAGACCGTGCCGCATTCATGCGCACTCAGTTTAATATGACTTTTCATAAGAACTATTTCATACTACAGTCATTACCAACACTCTTATGTTCCCTCCGCTTTTTTTTTTTCATGCTCATATTATTAACGAAATATTATAATTTATAGTCAAAATTCAGTTTAACAAAAGATAATATACTTTTATGTTAACACAAGTACATAATTCTTATGCTACATGAAATATTTAGGAAACAATCAAACATGTAATGCATGGGGTGATTTGTCAAAGGTTTGATTCAAAAAGCGTGAAGAAAGCGCGAATAGACAATGTGCGTAAAGGGACAGGAGAATTTCGCTGTTTAAAATATCTGTAGGCTAGACTCCATGATCCTATGCAATGTCGAGCCTTAGCTTTGCGCTCATTGGAAGCTAGATTGTACTCAGTTTAAGCTCATATAGGATGTTCACGGTAAAATTAGCACTTTTTAACGCCCTGCTTAAGATCTACTTCTATACACGTTATGTATTCTTCCGCCTTATGAAAAATTAACATTTCCATGGGACTCATCACTTTATTCATGCGTCGGTCAAGCGAAACTAAACTGCGAAATTATTAGAAAATTAAATATTGTACAGATATGCTCATTTTTACACTTCGACGCATTAAAAAAAAAAATAGAGAAAGCGAGAGAAATAATTTAAGTTATAACAAATGGTTACCTAACACTTTTTATTCGACGTTAAGATATGGAACTAACTACCTCTCCATCGTTACCAACTTTACTGGATACATGTCACTCATTGCGCCCGTTAAAATATATGCATGCAGGAAGGGCAGTGAGGTTTTCCTAAGGTTGATTCCAAAAGTGCTCACTTTATCGTGAATAGCCTTTACCAGGTGGCACGGGATACGATGCTTGTTTCCTTAAACATCTGTTATTGACCCGTAGTTCACCAGGGGGCGTGTCAAATATGTTGTGATCAAATTGCTAACATAACATAACTGTACACGTGTTTGAAGTATAGCTCGTCCTAATACGATTTCGCGAAATTTTTCCAGTCCCTAACTATAAGCTGTTCCTGGTAAACAGAGCACTTTCTTAAAAGCCCTGATTAAGATCTACATACTTGTATCCACACTGTGTGTTTAACCAACATAAGTTAGTTAAAATTAACATTCCCGCGACCCTTATCCCTTTCTTCATGGGTAATCCAAGCTAAACAGCGAAATTATATAGTAAAGTAAATATTTTACAAATTTTCTTATTCTTACACTTTTATACATTTAAAAAAAACCATAAAGCAAAATAATCAATTCTAATATTCACAAAAGTCTGCCTAACAATTTTAATTCAACGTGAAGACATGGAACTACTGTCTCTCCACCGTTACCAACCTTACTAGGCGCATTCCAGTCAGTTAATCTGTTAAAACATATGCAAGTATAGGCAGTGATATATTTTCAAAAGTTGATTTTAAAAGTGTATATAAATACGGCCGCCAGACTTAGCCTCCACGCCCCATATTGAATTACTGGTTCTTAGCTTATTTCAGTGGTTCAGGAATGCTTATTTTGAAACTACATTTATAACTCTCTTGCAATGTTCTTTACGCTGTACAACAAACATAAGTTCTGAACAACCTTTTCATGTAACCATGGCGTAATTAGTGCAGCATTATTTTCAAAGTATCAGTATATTCTTGACGTTTCACATATGCAATATAAAGCATGAGTAAAATTTGGCTATTGCATTTGAAGAGACTTGTAAAATGTAAACTCGTTGTATTTTAAAAAAATACTATGTTATTTCATCGAGAAGAAAGTTACGCCACATAAATGTAAAATTCAACAAGGTGGATGAGTCCAAACTTTAAGGGATACGGAATAATGATGCAGTGCACGAATTCTAGAAAATAATCGAGAACAGTATTTGTATTTCTTAGAGAGTAAGACATCATATACAGAGTATTTTTTACTTGTATAAATATACGTGTATTTACCATCATACTGGTATTCGGAGGGGTATTAGAAACTCAGAGCCTATTTAACAGGGAAATGAGTCAAGCAACATGGGTTTCGACGAATCTCGTGCATGTTAGCGCGCAAAAGGTCAGACCAGTCGGTTCTCAAGAAGTAGATGCAAAGAGCCGCCCAAATCTCCCCACTCCACCCAGAAGCCATAATAGCAGATATTGAGAGTGGGGAAGGAGAACAGGGGCCCAATCAGAAATTACCAGATAGACGCTTAACGGTAAGAGGCTAGGTCTATCCCACTTAAAGGATCCGAAAGTCATTTCAGATTTGGCTTAGACCCTTCTAGTGCCTCCGACATTGTAGACGACAGATTTCCCTGTACCTACTACTGTCAGTTTATCAAAAGGTCTTGGTCAGATGTAAATAAATATGACATCTGCATGTTACTTCTGCTTAATATGTAAGGTAAGCATAATGATATGAGAATGGGCCTGCACCAAGAAAGACTCACTGCTCTACACGTCTGGCTTGAAGAAAAAACTAAATAACTGTGTGAGAAGAGGTTGGAGTGGAGAGGTAATGGAATGCAGTAATTGGAAAAATCGGAGAACCTCGAGAAAATCTGCCAGTCAGCTTTTCCCACATGTGGACAATCCAGGCCCAGATCTATCCAGAACGGAAACCTGTGTCAACAAGGTGGGAGGCCGACATGCCACACTCGCGCGGCCAAAACGCCCCACAATGTCTCCTTTTAAAGGCTTTTCGCCATAAGGTGAGTACTTTTGAAATCAACCTTAAAAAAAAGTCACTGTCCATAGCTGCATATATTTTAACGGGCGCCCTAAGTGACATGTGCCCAGTAAAGTTGGTATCGATGGATGGGAAGTAGTTCATATCTTAAAATCGAAAAGAAAAAAAAAAGTGTTAGGTAACCATTTGCGATTACTTAAATTATTTATTTCGCTTTCTGCTTATTTATTAATGCATCGAAGTGTAAAAATGAGCAGATTTGTTAAATATTTACTTTTCTAATAATTTCACAGTTTCACTTGACCTGTCCATGAAAAAAGTGATGAGACCTACGAAATGTTTACATAACACGGAAGAATGCACAATGTGCAAACAAGTATATTTTGAGCAGGGTTTTCAAAAAGTGCTCATTTTACCATGAATAGCCTTTAGATGTTTGACCATGTGTGTGAATTTGATGTGCAGGATAGAGGAGCTGCGAGGTAGTGGCGAGCCGGCGGGTAGAGGCAGCCGCGCCAGGCTGGCGGGGAGCGCCAAAGACAGAGTACGGGCAGCGAGCCAGAGGACGGGGTCCTTGGAGGGCCTCAACTCGGAGCTGCGCGGTGAAGTGGAGCAGACTAGGAGCAGCGTCGAGCGCCTCGACACCCAGGTGTCGTCCCTCCACCAGGACGTCGCCACCCTCAGCCTCGAGGTATGCAACTCTCCTCCTTCCCTTCCTTCTCTCCAGCTCTACCTTCTCCTTCTTTAGTTCATCTTTCTTTTAATCCTCTTCAACCTACTCCTTTTCCTTCTTCTTTTACCCTTCCTCCTTTTCCTTGTTCTTATTTTCCACTTCCGCCTTATCCGCTTCCCCCTTTTACTCTTCCTCTTCCTCCATTTTCCTTTTCCTCATCTTCATCCATTTTTCTGTTCTCCTTCCCCTCCTCCTTTCAGCCTTTTCTTACTTCTCCATTTACTCTCCTTCCCTTCTGACTTCTTCTATTCCTCCTCCTTGTTGCTATTAGTTTCCTAACCTGCCCTTTTCTTCAGGAGGAGTCGAAGGTCCAAGGTATGGATGAGACCTAATTATGTTTTATAGGGAAAATTTAACCTCTTCAAGGAGCATTATGGAATGTATTCCAGTCACAACGAGCATTATGGTATATATGTGTTCTAGTCACAGCCAGCATTACTGTACATACATTGTTGTCAGCATTACTGTATGGATTCCAGTCGCTGCCAGTATTAATTAATGGATCCCCACTCCTGCCACAATTATTGTATGGATCCCAGTCACTGGCAGTATTACTATTTGGATCCCAATCACTGATAGTATTACTATATGGATCCCAGTCACTGACAGTATTATTGTATGGATCCAAATTACTGACAGTATTACTTTATGGACGTCAATTGCTGCCAGCATTACTGTATGGATTCCAGTCGCGGCCAGTTTTACTGTATAGATCCGTGTCGCTGCCAGCATTACTACATGGTTCCCAGTAATTGTCAGCATTATGGTATAGATACCAATTATCATTACCTTTACAATATATGCAGTTTCTTGCATTGTGAGACGTCAGTCGCTGTGCGATTAACACATCGACATTGCATTATGGCGAACTGGGTTTGATTCCCAGCTGATTCAAGTTCGGGTATTTTCACCGATTTGATAAAACTATCACGGTGATTCAATGTGTACTTCTTGTGTGAGCTCTGTAGAAGAAATTATTTAATTCGATTAATAAAATAGATTGCTTAGTATTACTTAGTATTAAATATTCACTTACTGTGTTTCATAATCCGCATCTTTGTGCTAATCATTGGAGGCAATGTTGAACAGTGTAACAATCAGTAGTTTCATCTCCACTCTGGTTTGGAAATACTTGCCTGCAAAGATATTTTATTTCCAATCTGCATTTAAAAAAAAAAAGAAAATGAATTGCCTTCAAGAAATTTCAAACCCAGATATCAGAGACAGCATTGAGTCATTCATGCAGTGGGCAGACAAGTATAATATTTAGGAGCCAAGTTTAAATTAGTGGCGTGTGGTGAATTGTTGCAAGGTAAGCTGGTACTAGCTCACTGATATGCATTCTCAGTGCACGTAGCAGGAACCAATAACCACTGTGGAACCTAGAGAAACTGAATTAATTTTGACCATTCACAGCGAGCAGGCAATGTACCTATTAAACACGTCCTCTGACATCATCTGCCGAACTATGTTTTAGTGGTGGAAATGTAAGCTAGCAAGCAACAGGGTACAGCACAGAGCTAACGACAGCTTCCCTTGCAACAGTTTACCACACGCCACTGGTTTAAATTGTGCTTCATAATCATTGTGCCTGAGATACTAACATTGCCAACAACCAACATGTTTTCTTGTGATACTTATTTTTCACCACCACTGCAGTCCATCATTTCTCCAACCCTTCACTTCGTTTCACCTCGTCCAGTCTTCATGCTGATTGGTAACGGTCAGTATGTAATTCGGGTAGAGCAGCCATCTCCAATGTTGGCCTCATCTCGTCTCATTCACATTGATCCTGCTCAAAGGCAGCCTGTACAACATGCATAATTTCACCATGTTACAGACCAGAACCTTGTTCAAGGTTATCTTTCAGAAGTTCTCACGAACCCAGATACAGCAGATGATGTCGGTGTTGCAGGTGAGGAATGCGATCCAAGCGCTGCAGGAGCTGGCAAGCAGCAACTCGGCCATGTCGGCACGCTACCCTTACCCGTTGCCGGTGCAGTCCAACCCCAACCTGCCAGACAACAGCAGCTTCCGCCAGGTGCTGCAGCGAAGCTCGTCCCACCCGCCAGACATGTTCTGTTGGGACGACGGCTCGGGCAGCATCGGCCCTCCAGTGCCACTGGCGCCCATGCGCACCGACCGAGCCACCCAGACCGACGATCTTCTGGATCAGGTGGTGCTGATGGACCCGCGGCGGGTGCTGCTCGCACTTGGGCTCAACCCCGACGTCGTGTTGGGAGGAGGAGCATCCCAGAACCCAGGTCCCGAGGCCTCCTGGAGTTCGCAGGTGTGCTTCTGGCGAGCCACTGGCCAGCAACCTCCGCCGCCTTCGCACCGCTACAGCGCCGGAGATGCCGAAGGACGGCCCCAGCCACCGCTGGATGCCATTCCCGTCTCCCATTCGCTCGTGCTGCACCCGTTCACCAGTTGAGCAACCGGCGAGGGACTGCGATAGACATTGTGAGCGTGTGTAGGACAGGCGGTTTACTCTCCCTGGTACCACTGGCATCCGCACATGCCGAACTTGTGATGCTCATGGACCCTTGGCACGTGCTGCTTGCGATTGGGCTCGAACCCGATGTACTTCTAGGCAATGAATTTCCCACAAGACCTGGTCCCGATGACGCCTGGAGCTCGCATCTGTGTTTCCGGCCGCCCCCACCACTACCATCACACCCCTACAGCACCGAAGACACTGAAGGATAGCCCTGGCCGCCTTTGTACCCCATTACTGTCTCCCACCCCCACGTTCTTCACCCCTTTGCCAGTTTATCAGTCAACCAGGGACTGTGACAAACCCCTTGAGCATGTGCTGGATGGACATTACACTCTCCATGCTACCACGGGCGCCTGTATATGACGACTGTGTGGTACTAATGGACATGTGGTGGATGCTGCTCGTGATCGGGCTCGAAACCAACGTCCTGTTCGGAGGAAAGTCCTCCAAGGGACCCGGTACTGGGGTCACCTGCAGCTCGCAGATGTGCTTCTGACACACCACTGGCCAGCTGCCTCCGCCGCCACCATCTCACCACTCAGCCCTGGAGATGCCGAAGAACGGCCCCGACCACCGCTCGACGCCATCCCCGCCTCCTGCTCCTTCGTGCTACACCCCTTCACCAGTTGGGCAACCGGCGAGGTACCGCGACAGACACAGTGAGCGTACACAGTACCGGCATCATACTCACCCAGGTCTCGCTCGGGAAGATCTGTTTGATCCACAAGTGCATCCCTGGCAGTGATAACCTTCAGCAATCCTGTCTAACCATTGGATATCAGAGCAAACCTTGGTTCTTCTTGCGTCCATTGTCAGAGAGGGTCACAAAGCAAGGTTATTGTTTTCTCCAGATTTTGTAAATAATGACAAAATACGAACGGTTCTTTGCGAATATTATGGATTCCGAAGCAGTCGGTTTCTGGCTTAATGCTCTTAAATTGTGGCAGAGGTTAAGCGAGAATCATCAGCAGCTGTACTTTCTTGCCGCAGCACAGTACGACGTATTTCCATGCACGACCGCCGAATATTCATGAGCGAAAAAACGGAGTTTGTATCCAAATAGAATATTTGACTGGGTCAGGCCTGTGTATCTGTCACCAGATGTAAACAAATTGTCGGATTGAACAGATCTTCCTGCAGGTGTGCCTGGATGAATGTGGACACCCCTTTGTTGGGCGCGCACTCAGATATGCGAGACTATGCAGCACCTCGTGGCGTGTGTAGATCCACTGGACCATGTTACGTACGATCGACGTTGATGTCAGTGACTTGGCCACCTGACTCAAAGAGCAGGATAAGCTTCTTCCTCTGCAGAGACTGTACACAGAACAACTGTGTGGGGAATAAATTCTAGTACTAATAAAAAATTGATACTTCTATGGCCTAACAACTATTTTCTAAGAGTTCGCGCCCAAGCCAAGAATGAAATCGTGTAAGCTGTTGTGTGAAGTTCTTCAGTTCGAGAAGACGTTTTGAGAGGTTTGTGTCATTCTTCTAATATTTTAAGTTATCCGCTCATTATTATTGGGCACGAATATTCTTCACTTATGGACGTATTGCAATGGTTTACAGCGTTTCCTTAGTTGTAATCTACCAAAGATAACTTTTGTTTTGGGACGATAATTAATTGTATTTTAAAGGTTACCGGTACCAAGTAAAAGTTCCAGACTTCGCACAAACAACTGTAAAAGATATCTAGTCAGAAGCACTATTTTCACACAATTTTTTCACGTGATAATATACTTCACAAAGTCAAATGTAAAATTAACTTAGTTGATAAAATTTTAATCCATTTTACACTGGTCACTGAGAAGTAAAAATATATTCGGTACTGAGTGGTTAGATTAGGGAATGTTTGTTACAAAGTCGCATTTTCTGAAATCACAGATCTATGCACTAAGGAGAAATAGTGTAATTTCTAAGCTTGTGTCGTAATATAATCATTCGAAAAGTGTAAACACACAACACTCAAAACTTACTTGTATAGCTTAACTTGCATAATATTTCACAGATTTTGGACACCTACTTGTCAAAATTTATTCAAAACTTACTCATATATTTAAGGCTAAATGTCAAATACTGGGCATGAATTTGTTCTGTAGAGTTGCAAAGTTTATTGCTGGTGTAATTATGACGAAACAAATAAAACTGTATATTTATTTTCTTAATATGATGCCACCTTGTCCATATCAATGTGATGTGCAACGTAGTGCCTAAATATGTCTCATCTCCACCTGACAATGCAATCATTCTTCTTACTCTATCCGCCTTTTGTACTATATGGAGAGGACAAAACAATATCTGGTTTCTAAAGAATGGTAACTTTATAAAGTGAATGTAATAAAACTTGTTGATTTTTATTGTAAATATAAAATAAAACTTTAATCATTCCGAAATGTAAATATTGTAATATTATAAATGCTGTAAATGTCATCAGTTGTTTTTTTTTTGTTACTAAAGTAGACGAAAGTGTTTACAAAATCTTGTAACCATAGGGAAACCTCAAGCTTACATAAAAAAAGGTTTTTCTTAAAAATTGATGATTGCCTAAAAACACTCTGAAAATGTGGTTAGCCAAAAATAATGGCGGAAAACGCGTTAATATTTTAAATTATTTGTTTACAATCTTTCCAATAATATTAATTCGCATTTATCGTATTTACAATAGAGATAGGATAGTTCTGGAGTCAATCGGCATGCCTGGTTTTTAAATGAGTCAAGCGCTAACTTCTCTTATGGCCACAGATATTTCTATGGAAGGTATCCATATGTGGCGCCGTGGAATTTAAAAGCTACATCAATGTGGCACTTCTTTAAGTTTATAATTGTTCATAAGATATTCGGAATTCTTGGGTTACTCTTGTAGAAGTATCCACACGTGTGCAGTACGTTTTAAAGGACAAGGACTTATTTGCCCTTTTTATATAGACCATGTGATATTCAAAAATACTTCTCAGAGGAAAAATTCCAAATTAATTACAGTAGATGGGTAGGCTGGACACTGTGACAGAGTTTTGTTTCTATATATTTCTATATGCAGTGAAACTATTGGCCTTTACTTTGTGTATTCATAGCTACTGTATAGAACGTACAGTCATGTTGAGTCCTTATAGCATTATTATTATATCCATGCAGTTAACATTTTCAAACTTACAATAATTTTACACAAGCAATGTACTACATGGGATACAATTGTCGTAAGTGTTATTAAAATCACATTTCACAGGCAATTTTTTTTTTATACTACGTGCATATTTGGCCATTTATATAGTCCTGAATGTGGCAATATAATATCTGCAATATTCTATAAATTGAATGCTTTCTGCGAATGATAAAGAAGAAACAATCTGAGGAATTTGCTAGTATTTACTTTATTAAACTGCGAATACTAGCCAAATAATATTCCCTGTAGACCCCGGAGTGCTTTCTTAGCCTTTGAATTCTCTGGATGTAACATCAAAAAAAGTATTTGCGAAACAAAGTGAACCCACATAAGCAACATTTTAACCCTGCACAATTGTCAAGTAAACGAGTAAGCCTATTGTATATTCTGCCTCGGGAGGGTAAGTCATGATGTGATGTATTTACACTAAAGATCTGATGCAATTATTTTATTTGTGTGAGGTTGAAGGATACAATTTTGAACTATAAGCCACCAGTGGAAATAATAAGTGTTACGGAAATTCCAGATGAATTTGGAAGTATAAGTTGTACAATACCGTTCGCTCTTTACTTTAGTAATTTTGCTACAGGTCTACGAGTATTGGGAGAGTCTTTTTGAATGTGCAGCAATTTGCTGGAGAATTGCGTAGCTACCGAATAAGGGCAGTGAAGTTTCTGAAAGGCTACCAAAACACAAATCCACTCCTCCGAGCTAACCAACGATCATTTTTACGATCAGTAAAAAATCGCAGTTACCACACCCATTTTTATGGTCTCGGTATTTTCGTTACTGTTTCGTGCAAAAAAAAGTGTGTGGGTACAGAAGTTCTGAGGTGAACTTTTCGTATATTTGACGGGTTACTCAAGCATATTAGAAATAATATAGAAAACATACTGGACAATTAGACATTACTCTCTTCATCTTATGGGACCAAATTACACAGAATTAAAGATAAATCGCAAATAAAGCTGGATTAATATACATCACCTCAGTTCATAACATTTAAGACTTATATCACACAGTGGTATTTGATTTAAAGAACCAAAAGCAAAACCAGATGCTATCATTACATTATGATGGTACAAAATTAATTTGATTTATTCGGGACTACAATTTCCAGCACTGAACAGTCAACAAACAAGAACTGCTCGATTAATCACGAAAAGTTAGCCGATTGAATATTGAAGAAAATTATTTTCCTCCGATGAAATTTGGCCTTATTTACTCTTTTCTTTACTGCTCAGATTGGCAAGCGGCGTTCTGGCGAACAAAAAAAAATTTGATACTTGGCACAAAATTGAGTTATTGAATGTCGAATTAACTATTCATTTATTTTGGTGGACTACAATACTTTCGATTCTGTTACTGGCATTGTTAAGCTAGAAAAACACTGTTCTGCTGATATCTCACGAACTTTCTTGACAGTTAGAGACAGTTCCATTTGACTGTGCACCTAATCTTCATCACATTAGAGCCATTAGACCATACTTCGTCATTTTCAGCACATTAGTGCCATTTGATTATACTTTGTGATCAGCAGCACAACAATGCCAGTTGAATGTATTCGTGATAATCAGCACACTAGTGCCATCTGACCATACCCATGACCTTCAGCACATCAGTTCCAGTTGACTGTACCCATGATCTTCAGTATATCAGTGCCAGTTGACCAATGACATGACCATCCACAGTTCCAAATGATGTATATTCATTTTTATATATATACATTTATATATAAAATATATATATTATATACACATATAATTTTAAGTTTTGTATTTTGTAATGTTTCAACTGAAATCCCTCGATCTTCAACTTTTCTACATACGACAGAAATTCGCAAATTACTGCTAAATATAAAATCATTATTATAAGATTTTAAGAAATTATTAATATTTGAAATTAACTCTAGCTCTACAAAAATGTTTTTAAACATTGTCCCTCACTTAAAATCAACGCAGTAAATTTAAAAGGGAGTGAAATTTTCACTAAGTATCATTAATTAATAAATAGATGTGTATATATACATATATAAGGTACTTATTGCTTAAATAGCTGTTATGGAGGTGATTATTTCTTTTACCATATCTTCAGCCATGCCCGTATTAAATAGGTATAGTTAGCAGGCAAAATTAATACGCTGTCATGAAAAACGTCATGGGATACCCGTCTAATAACGCATAGGACCCCCTGTAGCCTGAAGAAGTGCTGTAACTTGACATGGCATGGACTCCACAAGTGGATGGAAGACCTCTGGAGAGAAGTTAGGATATGCTGTCTGAATAGCTGCCCAAAGATCTCTGGTATATCTAGGTGCAGGATCTTGGGTTCTAATCACTCCCTCCGCCACGTCCCATAAATGATCGATTGGGTGCATGTTGGGGGAACGTGCTGGCCACTCCACTCGCTGGAACTATACCAGAATGCTCTTCGAACCAGTCATTGACATCCGCAGCCCAATGAGACGGCGCATTATCCTGCTGGAACATCCCATCGCTGTCAAGAAAACTGAAGTCCATGAACGGCGAAAAATGATCACAAAGACGAGTTCTGTAGTGGTTGCCATTGAGTTTTGTGGGTACATGGACAAGAGGACCCCACATCATTAGGAACCACCACCAACCTGCACAGTGCCTTGTCGACAACTGGGATCCATGGCCTCGTTGGGTTTGCACCATACTCGAACCCTGCTATCAGCCCGAAACAACCTGTATCGTGACTCATCGGACCAGGCCACATGTTTCCAGTCCTCCAGGGTCCAATAAGCAATCTCACGAGCCAAAGTGAGGTGTTGTGCTCGGTGTCGTGCTGTTAACAGGGGCACTCTGGTGTGTCTTCTGCTTCTATATCCCATAGACGCTAATGCATGTTGCACAGATCTGCTAGATACACGTTTGACATCTCCTGAATTGAATGTGGTCGTGATTTGAGCAAGTGTCCCTGCTCTGTTAGCACGGACAATTCTTCCCAACCTACGCTGATCACGATCCTCAAGTAACTTTGGATGTCCACTGCGTTGTCCACAGTGGATCGTAATGCCTTGGTTTTTATATTCTCTGTACGCATGACACCGTGGATCGAGGAATATTGAAGGTCTCCACAACTTCTGAAATTGAATGTCCCATCTGTCTGGCACCCAAAATCATGCCCCGTTCAAACTCTGGTAACTTATGTCGCCTTGCCATGAGCACGTAAACAGTCGATGCGAATGACACGACCACTTGTTCACAAGTGAGACCGGTTTAGGCCATGCATCGTCGTTCTGCAGTGGTGGCGCCACGAGTCATTCAGTTACATAGTGCTATGCCATGACTTTTGCCATGTCAGTGTATGAGGGTACTTTGGTGATTTGAATTTAATAATTTTTCCACTTCGAAATTGACAAAAATTCCGCTTATGTGATTTGTATTTAATAATATGTCCGCATCTTAATTTTAAAAACATTTCAAATGCAAATTATAGAAATATGTTATTAATATGTGGAAAAATCGGATCACGTGGCATCTTTATTAATAATGTGCACCAACTGGATTACAACCTTATTTAGAGCCAATATAAATATAGTGACTACATGCACACAATTTCTTCGCAGCTTCATCAGTGTTTTTTGGGTGAAGTAAAACTATTTTTCGATGGCAGGATGAACCAAGATTAATTTTCTGGGTTGCTGCTACAGAAAACTTAACTACGTGAAAAAATATTCCGTATTTAAAGTTTTTATTGTCATCTAAATTTGCTGGCTTATAGTTTATTTCCAAAATGTGCATCAACTCTGTATTTTAAAAAAAATCTTTAAATACTAAAGAAAAACAACAAAAAGGTGTGTAAATTTTATTATATTAAGCTTGTGGTTTCTTTGGTGTTAAACTTGCATGGTGATATTCAAAAAATAAAAAAAATAAAAACTATATATGTTATTGTACAGTGTTTATTTATATTTGGATAACTTTGATGTAGCCTGTGGAGCAAAGAAAATGTCTCGCAAGAAAGACAGTGTGTTGCTATTTTCATTTGGGATTTGTTTAGTATTTTGTAGTTACTCGAGTAGAAATACATTTATAGAAAGTCTTTCTCAACTGCCTTACGTGTTAATGCACACATATATATTAGTCCTTATGATGAAAATTAATAATGAATAATCAGACATTTATATAACTATCCACACGTGTGTGATGTAATTACTTTCGGTCAGTAATTCGTAATCTATGAACGCGTAAGAAGTTATAAACACTAGCGTATGTTGCTTGAAATGTTTATCATTATATTAAATTAAGAAATATTGGATTTTTCTTAATATATTTCTTAGCTCAAACAATATTCTCATTTAAACATTTACACAGTATAGTCTGTGTAGTATATTTACGTAAATAAAGACAGTAATAAGCTTGTGTATTGTAAATTTTTAAATTATTTTATTTGTTAAATATTTAACAATCCCATCACACACAACACTGGAAAAGACGTGCAAATATTAATATATCAATTGTGTTTTACATAAAATTTAAGTTTAATTCCAATCAAACTTAACTAATTTTGAGAGTGGATGATCGTTATGAAAACGAATGTTTCAGTTCTGTAAAAAAAAAAAGTCGATCTTTGCGTAACTTCATTGAAGAAAACAATAATCAATGTTGTCGAAAACTGTTACTGAATGTTTTGATTTAATTACAGAGAGTGCAAATTTTGGTATGTGATAATACTGTTAATGTGACTGTTTATTCAGTGTATTATCTTACATGTAACTTCAACAAAAATAGCCTGCTTATATTTTTTTCTGTGCTTGATGCATCATAATGATTGAACTTGTTTGTAACTATTGTAACATTTTGTTTTATCGTGTATCATACAAGTCATCTTCACATTAATAAATCACCCATAAATTTTGGCCAAAAATTGTGTGGTTTCTTGTTATTAGAATTGAAAATGTATGTTTTCTGGAAAATGTTACTGTTAGTTTTAACTTGCTAAAAAAAATAATTTCAACTATTTTATTAAATAAATTAGAATTATCACGTATTAATCCATTTCGAAGAAGGTTTACTCAGCATTTAAGGTGAGCCCTATGCATTGTTCCATTATACACTATTGATACAGCAATGCAGGATGTTGTTTACACTAGTAACAGTATTAAATGCTGAACGAACGTTAAATACCGATTGATACCTGATTCGCTATAAAAATTACCAGCTCATCACGCCATAAAATATTTAGTCTACTTACTTAGAAATTTCACGTTAAAATCAATACCTAAACGATTTAACATTTTGATGTACTGTAATAGTAACTACGATACAGGACACCCTTGAATGATCTGGTGCCGTCCTCATGTTCGTCTTTGTTTATTTTCAGTTCTCTACCGGACCTCATACCTTCCAACCACCTGCAAAACAGAAGAGCCTATTACAACTGGAATTTTTGGGCAACTCTTCATTTTTTCGTACAGTGTCTGGAATATGTAATTTTGGAAATGCCTTCAACATTTCACTGAATAAATGTTACATGTTAATAAACTAATCAATCTGGCGTCCTCTTGGCGGAATGAATATGCAGCACTAACACCTTTTAGACGTGTGTATGAATTGGTTATACAAAGATGAAAGACGTTAAAGGGTCCGCCTACCTAGAGCTATTTTCCGCGTCTGAGATCGATAAATTCGGCACTGTTACGTGCAAGAAATGCGCCATCGTCTCTAAGTGCAAGGCTCTGAACTAGCGCACAGTGTTGTGATCCGTGTACCTATGGGACTTTAATCAGTGAATTTATAATATTATTGGTTGAAAGTCTGTAGCAAGGTTCAACGTAAGACCCCATGAGTACTTTTGTATGGATGTGACGCGTTCATTTACAGAAACATCACTTTTAAAAAGCAGTTTTTATCCAAACTGGAGTGTTCGGTTACAAGGGCTGAAGCTGGCGCATCCTAGATCTGGTCGCCATCTTGGATTTTAGATTTCCTGCTCTGTCAATCCAGTCACATGACCACCATTTTGGATTCTGCTCTCTTTGCAGCCAGTATGCTGTAAATTTAGTAGCCAGTATGCCGCCATCTTTGCAGCGAGTATGCCGCCATCTTTGTAGTAAGTATGTTGCCATCTTGGACCACCATTTTTGTAACCAGTATGTCATTTTTTCATACTCCGAAGATTTTCTCCTTGTGCTCCCATTTCTCTCTCTCTTGCAATCTTTCTCTCTCATTCTTTCCTTCTCTTTCCTTTCCTTTCTTCTATCTCTTTCTCCCATTGGTTTGTCATCTGTTTATATGTTGCTGGAGGCTGTTTGTGATTTGTTTCCGACTGCTATCTTAGTTCTAGAGGTAACTGCTAGGCATGCTGCTATTTTAGTTCTGGCATTAGCCACTAGGAGCACGTGTCGGTATCATTTGAATAGTCAATACTCTGATTATTCACCTTTGTTCTAGAGTTGGCTGCCAGGAGCTATAGTGTCGCTCTTGTTCGATTAGTTCTGGAGTTGGCTGCTATTGCGGTTCTTTTATTAGAACTCAAAATACCAACTGGAATAGTGTGGAAAATCTAACTGCCGGACCTTAGATCGCCAGACTACTGTCTTATATTTCTCGGCTATCATGACATGCACTGGGACCAGAGTTTATAAGAAGTATATGTAATTCGGCATCGCCCTCCTACTTCACAATACTTCACCACCCGCATTGCTACTAAAGCAACCATGTGCACAGGTCTCCGGCTGTGGATGTAACAATACAGTACACTTTTACAGTACTGCAGATATATCAAGCATATATTTTAAACATCCATTGGGCCACAAGAATGAGCTGCATAGGTGGGTTACGATGCCGAAAATTAAACCAACCCAGGACAAAAAAAAACACCTTGAACAGAAGAGAAAACAAGAATAACGAAAACAGCCAAAAGTAAATAGAAATAAAGAATTGTATATTAGGATAAAGATAAGACGTAGATAGATAGGGTGGGTACGAACGACACCACCTCTAGTGCTTACAGTGGGTCAAAATGTCGCAACTAAAAAAAAATTGTCACCCCCACAACACCGGTAATATATGGTTTGGAACCCCCAGGAACTGCCATTAAACCCAGGTTGGAAGCTCAAACAGAAGTCACAGTTCCAAATCACAGTGCAGGAGTGCACAAGCGAAATTTCCGAAGTAAAATAACAGTTGCAACAATCTATAGCCAAAATTGCTGGTGGTGGCGCAATCTCTCTCTTGTTATGGCATCTGTAGCAGTGTCCCACGACCTCATACGTGTGTGCATGCTGTCAGTAGAAACTAAACATTTTTAATACATACATACATCATATGCTTATATTGGATATAAATACTAATACAATAATCTTATTTTCTTCTCTTCTTATCTACTTCTCTTCTTTTCTTATCTTCTTAATTTCTACACAGTATGACCATATGATACTGTATGGAACTTTTTATTATTAATTCTTGTATCGTCCATATTGTTCTGTCAGTATTCCATCCGGTAGTATTATTCTCTTGTCATCTATCCATGAAAGTGCTAATTTATTTGTGTATTCTGTGTAAATATCAAGATGGTGCGATCTTATATTTTAAACTTTAACATGAATGACTTTCTGTTGTGACAACACTATCTTGTAATCTTCATAAGTAATTTTATTCTTCAAGCTGCTTTCCTTGAGTCCCTTGGCTTTCTTTGTAATCTTGCCTCCACACTTGTTTGTGTACATTTTGGCATGCAGCCCCGAAGATTCACACATTTCATCCCCATCACACTCATCTTTAAATTTCCCAACAACCTTATTGTTGGTGGGAGAATAGCAAAAATGAGCTAGGGGGTACGCACTGGTATCGAACTCTTCAAGTAGGCCAGTTGAAGGTTATCTTCATTATTATTCTTAATAACGTCATAATGGAATCTATACATCAGGGTCTTGGAGAAATTTAGTACAGCAAAGCCTGCACATACTGGTTTGTCAAATACTATTGTTTCCTTTTCCATCTTCGCCAGGGATAAATTATAAAATATATATTATATATAATATATATTTTGCGACACTTTAAATGTGGTTTAGCTATTAATTTCTTGTATCTTCATTCTGTGCATACCAGTTCCATGTTCTGATGCTTTGTTTTATTTTCCACAAATGTACCAAATATAGCATTGTTCATTAATTTTTCAAAACTGATATTTGCTACCTGTTGTTTTTCAATATTCGCATCAACATATGGCTTGAGCAATGCCTCATGCTCTAATTGAAGTATCCTATATATTTTAGAGATTTTCAGTTGTGTGGTGATTTAAGACATGCCGACAGTTTCTTGAATACCAGTGCTTCGCTTTGTGAATCGACAGTCGTTGCCTTGATTGGCTGCACAGCATGAAAGAAAGTCCCAGCAAGCTCACCTGCTGGGTGCTCCTCCTACAGTCATATGACTTCGAGAGTCAACACGTTGCAGGTGAAGACAATCAGCAAGCACACCATATGCCACGAACACCAGGTGAGTCAGTGGCATGAGATAATGAGGAATGGGAAGCCATTCTTCTTCCTTACCCTTCACATGAACACGCATCAATAACATCACAATTTCAGTGCAATAACATTGCCATCCTAACAACCACACCCACTTTTCAAGAGTTACGTGAAAATGCAATAAACAAATAACTTAACTGCCTGGTAGCAGCAAAGTGGATAGACGTGTGTGCTAAGTACACAGTTAACAGATGGCATGTTTTAAACTGTATTGCAACACACGTGAACATTACCAGGTACGTGTGGCGTATATTCTAAGCTGCCCTGGCACGTATTTCAGTTCTAAATTATGTGCATGCCAGTGACTTGACAGGACATCATGGTGCAGTATAAACATGCAGAGATATTCTTCAATATTTCTACTATCCAGGCATTATTGTTAAATGTGAGAAATTTTGAGCGTACATGCATCACATGCAATTGTTTCAAAAGCCATCGCACTGGTGGACAGCAACAACAGCCAAGAGAATCCATTGAATAATTTGAGACTGTAACACTTGATTTAATGGGACTTTACCCCCGTACCTCTAAAGGCAAATGATTCGCCTTGGTTATTACCTATTTGTTTTCATGCTGGGTAGAGGCATACATGATCTCAAGTGTGTGGGCTCGAATTATTTGAGAAATGCTCGCAAATTATCAGCACATCGCCCCTCTTCACGCTGCGAATGTCCACTAATCAAGCCACCAGTATGATACCTGTCCAGCTGCTTCAAAGTCACGACCTTCCTCTCCAGGGAGAGTTCGTGAGCGGGGAGTGGGAACGCATCATGAATCCCGCAGACGAGGAGGACAGAGAGAAGAGATGAGAGCACATTATTCATGAGGCATGAGAAAACGAACTCCACTCCACCGCACAATGGGTGTCGGCCTCCACTCGCCTGCCTCCATAACTCCAGCCCGGTCAGCATGTGTACGTCTGCACGCACCCACAATCTGCAAGCAAGGAGGGATTTTGTGCTGGTTTCACCGCAAAGTGGAGTGGCCCTCATACAATAATCAGGGGGCTAGGTGACACCTGTTACTTGGTGCACCTGAACAGGATGTAATCTGCCACCTATCATCGTTACACATTGGGGCTATCAAGTGCAGACATCATGACGCCCGGCATAGTCCCGCCATCACCAGGTGGTGATGTGGGCGGCCCAGCAACAGCAGTAGCACCTCTCACCGATGTTGGGGCTTCGACGGCAGAACACCATTACCATTCTGTGCAAAGTGTGCTCCCAACAGAGGTGCCCGGCACTACTGTACATACAGGGGTTCCCACTGACAGCACCACTACAGTAAGAAACAGCTAGCAATCAACAAGCACCACACCTGCATATGCTGCTTCATACAACTACCCAGCAGTGTCCGACACACAAGACATTGCGCCAGACACATTATTTGGACCACCTGATGATGGCCTAGACCGCCAATTGATGCTCCTTCCTGACGATGTTTCGAAGCAGTCTCGATGTTCCACATCTCCAATGTCATGCACAAGCTCATCGGCTGCCGAATTAGACTTATAAGTGCAACATAATGGGGGCCCCCAACATTCTGTCTCACACCGCAGACGACACAGTCGCCATCTACATAAAGTCAGCAGCAGCAGAGATGACGAGCCAGAGTGAGAGGACGACTCCTCGCCTTCCCTTGATGGGGTGCGTCCCCAGAGATGATAAGCTGTGTTAGTGCCCCAGCTGGTATGGCAGATGTAGGGCAGGAACTGTTGAATGTTGCCCGGCGCCACGTTCGATAGAGAATGATGATGGGGGGGTTGTACGGTCGATGGCTGACGGGATCCGCGGTCGAATTGAGGAGAGTTTAGTTTGATAATTAATTGATTACATTAATTAATTCTGTACAAACCCCTTTTCTAAGGGATAAAGTTGTCGGCCACTTCACACGCCGATTCTAACACTGGGGTTACTCTGCTGTGGGAGGTAGGCCCCATAATAGCAATACTTTTAACACTGAAAAGTACACTGATAAATATATATGTGTTAGGGCGCAGTGCCCGATGGTACTCAGGAGAGTATGAAGTCAAAAAAAGTCGCCTATTCAATGTGTGACAGTTTTATTGACGGAAGGGTACAACCAATGTCACTGGAAAATAATGCATACCCTTTTATAATGTGGACCCGGCACTCGTGACCTGCCGGTGGTCGTAGCTGTAAAGTAAGGCGAGGGCCTTAATAATCGCTATGTGAAGCACACATCAACATATGTGTGAAGTCCTGAACTATTACCTCAGGATGCAAGTCAGGCCTCCCCTCGGCTAAAAATAAAGTTGAAAGGTTCTTCAGTTACTTTATACTAGTGAATTAAAATATACAGCCTAAATGGATGTGCCGATTGGGGTAACATGGGAGATTACCACAGGTCCAGCCGGGTGGCTCGAGTGCTGAAGTCGGACTGATTTAAGATGGCCGCAGCCTCGGTGAAGTCGGCGAAGCTGCTGCCAAATGCAAAACATGAAAAAATGTAACTGCACAACTTACATGATTAAAAGAATGAAAACTGTACATACTTAAAATAATGAAAACTGTACATAATTATGATTACTGACTGCAAACACATTGGTGACATGCCCATGAATGTCGGAGCCCCTGATATGGCTGAGAATGTTATGTCACGAGTATGTCACCACACTTGAAGGATGATATTAAATTAAACGATGCCTTATGTGGCTGATTCTCTATGAATGAAGACATTTGTGCTCTTAAAACTAGCATATGCATGCTGAATGTATGCATTATGGCGAAAAACGGGATTTAGTGTTTGCATTTCACTTCCTGTGTCGTCATATGCATTTCACAAAAGTGAGAGGAGCTATGCCCTGTCTTCTTTGGAATTTTTGGTAACCCTCTATGGAAAAACTGGTTGCTTCCCTAGTAAGACTAGATGTAATACCTGGCAAAACTCACTGTATTGACTCTTATTAAATGATGCTGCTAGAGAGCCGCTCGCCACTTTACACTTACTTTAGGGATATTATTCCCCACCTTTTGAACCCTCTTGGGGCCTCGTAGCACACCGGGTTCGGCCACAAGGCCCGCTGACATCGCGCACATTGGAAAGGCATAGGATAAAGTGGCAACGCTTACCCCCGTGTTCCCTCCAATGACTGTGGTGCCTAAGAGTCATGACTTCGCGGGAACCACCCTTTTAGGCAACATATCAATTTATCACGAGAGTTACCTCTTGTGATAAATTTAAAATATGATGGCCAGCGGCCACAAGTTGCAGAGCGGCAAGAAAAGTGTAAAAACGCCGTTCTTTTCGACCTGCACTGATAGGAACCGCGACCTAATGTCGATCGGTCAAGCGCTGCTGTTGTGGTTGATGCATCTGTGGTGGTACAAACGGGCCAAGGGATATATGGATGTCCAGAACACGTCACCCTACTGTTCCAAGTGGCCTTGTCGCATGCGGCGTGTCACATGGATGGCATGTGGGTGTACATCAGTACCCAAGACAACTGCCACAACACCGTCATCATAACTGTGTCATCAGTCCTTATGACAACAACAACAAAGCAGGTATCATCTCCGGCCACTCGGCAACATCCAGCCGCCGGACACCTGCTGCACCTGAGGACGTCAGGGTATCGGCATCGATGAACGAACAGCCTCCCCAAGGGGGGGGGGGGATTAAATTACATGTCCCACATAACATCTCCCCGAGACTGTTCGTCATATCACCAACCATCGTATCCAGCAGGGGGAAGTTTCACCAGTCTGAAGTGTTGTGTTTTCTCAGTGTCTCATGCATGTGCAAATGTTTCCATGGCCTTTGTAATATTTCTTTAGTGTAATTTATTTGTAAAGTATTTTCGTTGTCATAACCAGTGCCATCAAATTGAATGCAACATGTTAGTACCATGTATGAGGTAAAAGTCAAACACAAACATAGTGCCCAAGGTGTTTAGGCATTGACCATGTGCTCATTCGCACAATAATGTCTACTTGTTTAGGTTAAGTGTTTCTCAGGGTTTTGTGTGCATGCAAATTAAACATAATCATTTTTCCAGTGTTTTGATGTAGCGCACACTTAATAAAACAAATGGTGAGCGACACAAGTACGTTTACGCACTACATGCTAACATTTCTCAAATTTTCATAAAATGTTATTTGTGTTAAATGTAAGCAGTGTTCGTTTGGTTATTATTTTAATCTGTTAACATACGTCCATTTCATTCCATTATAAAAGTGTATGTTAATTTATGTTCCAACATCATTCAGGCGAGAACGCCGTGCAAGGCAGCTGGCTCTCGCACCAGGTAACAGTAGTACCATCTTGACAACCGAATGGAGCGGACATCGCGCATGGTCTCTATAAGCATTCATCAACATTTGTTTAATCATTAAATCATTAGCTGCAATAGTCATGTATTTGTTTACCGAAACATTTAATTAATCGTTTTTCACCTTAAGAGAGCACCAACTCATAACTCAGCTTGCATTTTACGCAACTGAGAGTAATTTGGCATATTTAATACAGTGTTGGCTTCGCATCATTTTTAACAATTTAAGAGTGCACCAAGCTATAGTGGAGATGTAAAATGTCAGTGCCTCCTCGGAGGAAATTATGGAGAATAAAATGTTGTCATCAGTCAAATGTGTATGTTATCATTTTCTCCAACACCTTCTCAGTTGTTTAACCTATTTTGTCATTCAGAATCCGATGCATAGAGAAGGCCAAAACAGTCTCTATACGGGAGTGAGAAAGCATTGAGAGGGGCTATAAACACATCTCGCTAGTCTAAGCCTAGGGATTGCAGAACATCTTATGCTGGATCATCAAGGGGGGACACATTCAGGGTCTTCGACCACATCCCCTACATCCTCATACTCTCTGTGCTGGTGTCTTTGGGGAGTATAACAGTCTGGCAGGCCTCTGCCCCGGACGATTCAAAATCATGTCACCCTACATTTATCTCTAATGTCCTATCCACAACACCAGCATGCATCAACTTGCGGACTCGGCGCCTGAGGCCTGCCGAAAATCTGAAACTGTCCACGGCTCGCACACAAGCCCTTGCCAACGCGCGTACTCTATCTAGTGGTATCAGCAGGGACTATGTGCCGCATAGCACTGTCTATGCAGCACACTGCGGCAGGCCAACAGTCACCAAGAAGACACGTGAGTCAGTACAGTGCCTTTTAAAGCCACAAGGCATAACTTCTTTTAGCAAATATTTGTCCAGTGCCCCATAGCTTAAGATCATCCCCACATTAAATTACCCACTAGCAAATGAATATAGCACAATCCTAATTAAATCCACTTTGCTGTTACAGCGTCAATAGCAACCATGTGAGCACGTGGATCTAAGCTATCCGCGAATAATTTACAAAAGTGTTTGGTGCATCGTAAACTCAAAACTAAAGGAACTTCTGGATTGGTAGTGAGCCCTGTATATAAAGCAATTTATTAAATCATGTGTCATGTTGATGTTTGCAGTGCAACATGCACATTTCAAACAGCGCTACACAAAATTTCTTTAAATTTTTTTCAGAAGTTGAATATTAAATTTTAGTGTACCAAATTAATTCAGTGTGTTCCTTTTTAAATTGCCACTTTTTTCATGTATTGTTTTATAATTTTGCATATAAAATTCAGGTAAATGTAAATTTTATATGTTTTGTTCATTTTGTTTTCAAGGGTATTGCACGACATGCGATGTGATGTATGTATCATTCAGTGTTATACCTCATATCATTCCCGTTAATTATTTTACAAGGTATTTTCTGTTGCAGCATGGCATCAGTGCCGAGGCATAACCGACATCATGCCACCCTCGTTTGTCTTGGTTTGACGCGTGTAAGGGCAGGCCGCATGTCTCGCGGCTCGGTGGTGAAACAACTTTTGCAATGTCAACTAGCTACAATAGACTTTAACTTTACCGGGACCATGATCTCTCACTTCGTGCACCTCCGAGTATGCCTCCCATCCGGAGCAGACTAAGAGCCCCTCCGGCATAACTAATATTATATTTTTTCTTTCGCTGTGCCTACGCCATTTTGCAGCATCAGCCAGTGCGGGGCTTCGTACCACATGCCCGTCTATTTTCAATCTTGTGCCATCCCATCCTCAATCTTAAATAATTGCCATTTTTATTGAACTGATGTTTTTGTCTATAATTATTCTCACTCGCCGAGGAGATTTTTGGGTCGACAGACCATTATTTCCACCAAATACCTGCCACATGTTTACCCTCAAACAAGTCTATGTGTGTTCATTGTGTATTTCTCTTGGGAGTGTATTGCAGTATACTAAAGATGTGTTGGGGAACCACAATATTCCAGCGCGAGTGTTTATTTGTGTAATTTAAGGAAGTCTACAGCAGTTATGAAACTTATCCGTATTGAGACGCCAGAGATCACAAGGTCATTTAGCCCAGGTTTTCGAACACGACCCATATTTGGAGGATACCTCTTTCCATCCTGTGTCGTGCATTTATACTTTTTTACTTATACTTTATCATATATAAATTACATTTCCACCTTAAAATCTTTAAAACAATAAAACTATAAACACACATTTAATCATTTAAACATTAAATTTGTTATAAGATCAAAACACATTATTAAATTCATCACAAACCTTTCACAATCATTATTCTATAGATTCGTCCAAAATACATTAATTCATTAAATATTTGCTCATTAATCAAATTATAACTCATCAACCTACATCCTTAATGTAATTGATTATTATAGTTAAAATCATTAAACAATTAAATAATTAAAAATATTAATAAGAATTATAACAAAACCCACTAATTGAACAAAATGTTCATAGTCAACCTCAACTATAAAAAACTAAATTAAATTTAATAACAAAACACATTAAAATTAACTTGTTCATTGTCAATATAACCATTACTATGCAGAAATAAAACAATTATTTAAAATTATTAATATTCCAGACATAACACCTTAAAAATTAGCCACGAGAGTGGTATTACTAACTTATATATATATATTATATATATATATATATATATATATATATATATATATATATATATATTATATATATATATATATATATATATATATATACACACACACACACACATACACTTCTTCCTTCTAGCATGTAGCTCAAGCGAAATTCTTAAGATATTCAATGATATATTTTTTAACAAACCATAAGAGGCCGTACCTAACTTTTTAATTTCTTTTTTAGTTTCAGCGGGTATTATACCCCTCACCAACAAAGTGATCGGCACTATACCCCTATATATTTTGTTATCAATCATTTCATCAATTCTGTCATCCAGTATTTTATACTTGTCCATTTTCTCTTGAGAAGCTTTCACTAAACTATCTGTAACTTCAGACAAAAAGAAAACATCCTTCTCAGTAGCCAACACTAGATTAGCTTTAAAACATTGGCCAGCCACTTCGAGGGCGGGTTCCTCTATCACTGTTGCATTATATCTCTGTTCTAACTACTCTCGGACTATTACCTGACATACCTAATTATGTATTTTAATTCTTGCATCTTTGGTTTTGGGACATGCCCCTAAAATGTGCCCTGTGGTTTCCAGGCTAGTACCACAGTGACGACAATTCGCATCACCCCCCCCCCCCTCCCAACTCCAGTATCTGGCCAGGTCACCCTATTGTTCATCTGGTTAGTGTGGAGCTTCAAAGCCTCGGGAAATCTCGAGTCCCTCAGGGATCCCGGCTCATCACACCCATCTACTGAACTCTTGATTCTCCCTTATGGAACCTACAGTAATCACCCTGCACCTTCTGCTGTTCCCATTGAAGTCTCATTCTTTCTTTTAATTCCATCTTATATTTCTCTACCATCTTATCTGTGTCTCCTATTATCCTGTCCTCTACTCTCTCATGCAATCTTAAAATATTTAAATATTTGTCAATAATCCTGCCAATCTTCATTTCTTCACAAACCCATTGCTAAATTCTATCATTTTTAAGCCCACTGTCCTTAGCGGTACACAAAAATCCATCATACGTTTGAAATTGTACTTTTAAAATCATTTTTACTCCTCTTTTAACTACCCTGTCAATCTCCTCTAAAAACGTTTTAATAACACCTTATAAAATAAGAGAATATATGCACCTCGGCATCGAATTAACTTGTACAATCTCCAACTTTGGATAAGGCTTCGATGGGGCAGCAATAATCTTTTCCTATTTATCTTCTAGATTTTTAAAAAATTTATGATTTCTTCCATTATCAAATCTATTCGTAATTCCTAAGTACTCAAGTGGCTCTCCACCTTCATAGTTTGAATTTGAGATCACCCGAGGTCGAATATAGTAGGCGATAATGTCCAAGTACCGCCATTATCCACCAAATAACTAGCACGGCATTTTGGAATAGGCAGCTCCATCCCAAGATCAGACAAAAAACTATAAACTCTTTCAAACATTTCATCCATCTTTTTAACATTATCAGCAACCAGCACTAGATCGTCCGCAAAGGCCAGCACAGATATATGACCCGCAAAAACGATTATACCTTCAAACTCTTCAAGCCCATCCAATAACGAATTTATTACGAGATTGAAGAGCAGAGAAGAAAGTGAATCCCCTTGTTTTACACCTCTTTCAATATCAACACTAACCGTTTCCCTATTAATATCAATTTCAGTATAACTCCTTTCATACATTCCTTGAATGATTCTTATTAAGATCCTTGGCACTCCTTTCACTGTAAGTCTTTTAATGATTGTTTCATGCGGTATCATATTAAAAGATTTCTTGTTTTTTCCAATTGAACATAATTTTCCCCGTACCTTTTTACCTCTTTGAATTAACTGTTGAATAGTTGTAACATTATTGAAACAGCCTGCCTCATTCTTGAAGACTTTCTGTCTAATTTAAATCTATACCTACATCAATCCTTTTGTAAATTATTCCGCTATATAGCATATTGAGAATAGTACCTATCAAAATCGGTCTAAAGTTATCTACATTCTTCATGTCTCCCTTCCCTTTAGGGATTAACACAGTACGATTTTTCTCCAATGACACTGGAAAAGTTTTATGGTTTTATATTATATTAAAAATAAGTGCTACTATTCCTATCACTCTCGATTTATATAAGTGAGCTCTCCTAACCCCATCTGGACCAGGTACCCCCTTGGGGTTCATTCTATTCCTTCTTTGAACGAGTTCTTCAAGAGTCTTGTGTTAACCCGAATGGATCCCCTCGTTGGTTAACTGGTGCCTGCCGAATATTATAACTCACGTTCGAGACCCTGTGACCACCCTGCTAGCAGCAAATCAGAATACACACACTTGGGTTTAACAGCGCCGATACTCCACTAGGCGTCAAAATTGTTAACTGTAAAAACAACGTAAGTTGCATATGGAATTTTAAATGTTATGCTAAAGCTTTAAATTCCCATGAAATTGGAAAATCAATGGGTCTACCCCTCGGTACGATTGAGAAGAAGGTTCCAGTATGATTAACTAGTGCAGATGCAAAAAAGAATTATTAAGACTTACATGCTGGTACTGAGGGTGCTGCATAGCGGAACTCCCATGCTGCTAGCCAGTCTGAGTGCTAAGAACTAACTGAACGAGTGATGCTGGTTTTTGCTACAGGCAGCATGAGCCAGCATCAAAATGTTGAGTTGAGAAACTGAATGTGACTTAAAATATAAACAAAGGTGATGTAACAACTGTGAATATGGGTGCATTCATGTATGCGGATGTAACATTGTTTTGTAAACCAAAAGTTTTTAGCAGCGAACTCAGTTCAGACAGGTTATGTTCTTCTGTTTGCTGTGTAGAAGTCACGGGAACTTGGGGTGTTAGACGCAAGTCTTTGAGTGTATCTACAACCTGGTTTAATCTGTCCACTTTTTACCGACTTCAGTTACACGAGCCGTAACCTTGTCTACAGCTGTAACTGGCTTTCTCCATTTGACCCTATTTGTATTCCAGATGGCGATTAAACGATTCTATTTGACCACCTACAATATCATTTAGATATTCGGTGTCGAGGTTTTGTGCAGGCCTTTTTTCTAATGACTGTACTCGTTCTGTCTGTACGAGTTCCTCCTGTAACACGACCACGTCCTGTGTTACTTCACTAAATCTCTTATCCACGCTGTCCTTGAGCGTAGTTGTCTGATATTGTACTGTTTCTAATTTGTGAACGATTTGACTAGTCTGCTCTGTTATTTGCCCTAACATAGCTTCTTGAGCTTGTTTAAGTTCTGACATGTCACGCTTGCTAGTCTCCTGACCTTCATTAAGTTCTGTCACCTCGATACCACCTTCCACGTGAGGGATTTCAATAACTACAGGAATCAGCCTCCTAGGCAACATCAAGGGCCTAGAATAAAAGCATTTCAGTGGCGGTACTCATCGCCGTATCAGCACCGAGGCCAACAGCATTTTTCAAACAGGACATGCACATGCCAAGGACAGAAGTACTACTCATACTGAAATCCCTCGGGTGGAAGGTGGTATCGAGGTTACAGAAACTCGAAGGATAAAGACGAGGATAGAAATGTTTTCAGAGAAGACGAACATAAAGAGGAAGTGGCGTGAAACAGACAATCCGACCACAGTAGCCTACGCACTGGGAAAATGGCATAAATACTGTCAATCATGATGCAAACACAGTAGTACATCGATCGAACTACATGGAAAATGAAATGGCTAATAGCAACTCAGAATCTACAGAAAATAGACAAGAAAACTCACGTAATTGTCAGGCAGGTATGCCTAATAATTATGTTGTGACACCCATGCAAGTATATTTTTATAGACAAGAGCCTTTAGATCTGAGGGTGCCGACATTTGTTCCTACCCTGCAAGAACAAAATTGGCGAAATCAAGTACAAATTTTCTGCAAATCGAAATAGTGGAGGTACTAATGGAGCGACATTTGGAAGTGTTTGAAGCCAGCAAACTACCCATTACACCAGTGAACACCCCTGACACAACCACAATTGCACAAGACTGCACGAAGAAATTGTAAACATAGTCAATAACCGACTTTACCTCTCCGCTGAACGACGAAAGAAACTATCTGAAACAAAAAGCTTCCAGCCTGGTCAGCTAGTGATAGTGAAAGCAGCTAACGTGAGTAAACTGTGGGATCACAAAATTAAAAATCTTTTACCGTTATTTCATGGTCGGTTCGGCATTTCAAAGGGTACCAATAAAAATTGTTATGAGCTAAAGCATCCTACAACATGCGAGATTGTAGGTAAATATAACCTCACAGTCCTACGTGCCTACTAGAGATCACTGGTAGCAGTGTAAGTTTGTTTGTATTGTCTTAGAAAAGCAGTAACGACATGTCATGTAGCTGCATGCTTTGAGAGTTGAAATCTGCAGTGCCCAGTTTGTTATTAGGGAGCTTTTATTATTAAGTGAAATTAGCGCACACTGTAGTGTCAGGCGAAGCATATGCCACGAACCCAGTGACTGCGCATATATGTATTACGGATATTATTAATTATTTTATGAAGCTCAAGGTAATAGGACACTAGCCAAGCACTATCTTGAAGAAGTAATCAAAAGTTTATGTCGTGAAAACTAACCTGAATGAAACGAACGGCGATAGACTGGAAAACATGGATGTAATACACGAATGGCTAAAACGTGCTTACGCACGAGCTCAATAAAATGTAATGTTTGTACATTAGCCTTGAAAGATGATTAAACCCTTCACACACTCAATAACATTGTAAAACAACTTGGTACTCACATAAATCCAGGTCCTCTCGTACAAGTAGAAGGGAGATATTTATTAATTTAGGGAGCTATATTTGGATGTTGGTTTTCCATGATGGAATTCGTCGTCGTTGTGTTGATCGTCTTTGATATCCCAGCTTATTTGCGCAGTTGATTATTTAATTACTGTATATTTGCTCGCTAAGGTTTAGCAAGATGTGGTATAATCGAACGTGTTCTTTGGTGAGATTATTTTATATGATATTATACACAAAATTATATACACACACACACACATATATATATATATATATATATAATTTTGTGTATAATTTTGTGTAAAATTATACACACACACACACACACACACACACACACACACACATATATATATATATATATATGTGTGTGTGTGTGTGTGTGTGTGTGTGTGTGTGTGTGTGTGTATAATTTTACACAAAATTATACACAAAATTATATATATATATGTGTGTGTGTGTGTGTATATAATTTTGTGTATAATATATATATATATATATATATATATATATTATATATATATATATATATATATATATATATATATATATATATATTATATATATATATATATATATATATATATATATATATATATATATATATGTGTGTGTGTGTGTGTGTGTGTGTGTGTGTGTATAATTTTGTGTATAATATTATGTTGATAAATCTTCATATTTTTCCTACTCTGTTGCATTGTTGAGCTGGATCTACCTGTGCTTGCTTCTTATGAATGATTCTTGGTTTTCATTTGGGTGAGTGTAAATGAAAAATTGGTGATAATGTTACACCAGGACGAAAATATCTGTTTACCTAAACGATGCATTGTTGACGTCATAAACACGGACATTAATTAGTAACTTACGAAACTGATCACGTGTACTGCAACTGGTAAATAAACTGTTCAGTATGAGTATCAGCGATATTGTTGAGTAAAGTGGTAAATAATACGTGTAGTAATTAATATGTAATGCTTAACAGATGCCACCATTCAGATATAGATGATTCGTTCGTGAGGAACTGAAAACGAACACGTCTAGACGAGTGAAAACACGAATACATAAAAGTGTACTAAATAATTACATTTGATCACTGTAATATGACTGAACACATATTTCACACGTCACACATTAAGATTTGCACTGTAAAACCACTCACGTATGAACGTAAACACTGTACACACACAAGAACACCGAAATTTAGCACGATAAACTCACAGTCCATTTTGTACACACGAATAATGGCAGTACCGGAGAAGCCACAGCTTGATAATGTCTTTATTTTAAACTAGCAATGTTTCGCCAGAAGCACCACAAGGCCATAAATTTCCACGTCCACTACCGAACGAGGCGAAGAGAAGAAAGAAACGGAACAGATTTGAACTTCGGACAATCGTCATGCCGCCGAGAACAGCCCTCTATGGAGCAGAGATGCAGCGAGGAAGCTTCGTGTGCGCTACAGCTTGGCGTAACCTAAGGAGTATAAAATAAACGGAGTGTAATTTTAACGAGGAAAATAAATATTATTTACATGTTGAAACCAAGCATCTGGTGATGTAATTTTAACGAGGAAAATAAATATTATTTACATGTTGAAACCAAGCATCTGTTGATGTTAAGTGTTAATATTACTGTTTTATAAAAATAATAGTCACTTGTTTTTTTAATTTTAAGAGTACAGAAGTATGTAAAAATATTTACGATTGTATACTTTGATTTGTTCTAATGTTCATCATTTTTGCAAGGACTACACAATTTAAAGTTAAAAGGATTCAAATGTATTTGTTCAATCGAGAAAGAACTGGGTAAGGTGTGACGCAGTCTTTACCTCTTTGAGATGTTTATCTTCTGCATAAGTTCGGATAAACATAGTGGTGCTTTATGTAACACTTATGGTTGAAAGACTTTATTAAGACTTGTGCCATCTATGATTATTTATGCACTGTTACTAAACTTAATTCATTATAATTAATTTGAATATTGTTTCATATGTGTAGTACTATTTATTTTCACGTGATATTTAGTCACATAAATTATTTTACATATATTGTGTTGTAAAATTATTAAAATTTCTTATTTTTCGCCTTTATTATAAGTGTTTCCAAATGTAATGTGTTGATTTTCAGTCACGTGGCAGTAAACATGAACCGTTGTTAATGGTTGCCAGGGCAACCTCATGAGGCACTCGAGTAGCAGCACCATGATTGGACAGTCGAGTTTAGCTAGGCCTTATGAGGTTGCGTTACAAGAAGACATATTGGTTTTTGCCCGTCAGACGGACTGTGATGGTGTCGCATACCCGGTAGATTGTATTTAATTTGTGTAGTGAAAGTCAGATCGAGGTGTAGCAGACAGCCTAAGGGTGAAGACGTGAGTAGGTAGAAGAACAGAAGGCGCCTGCATGGGCTTCATACGTGTCCAGAGTAATAATAATTTTCTTTCGACGCTCGCGATTTCGAGTGGTACTGAAGTTGGACAGTAGTATCAGAGTACCAGAGTTCGATAATCCGAAAGTGAGGAAAGCTTTTTGGGATTGCACCTAGGACCAGTGACATTGTGGAACTTAGAGACGATGCCCGGAGGAGGATCAGCGAGACTACAGAATTTGTAAGATTTAATCGATTTTTGGAAAGATGTCCACGGATTAATGTTAATGAAGGGAAGCTACCTGGAGGCAATTTTGTACAAGCTATGGATGCTCGGTATTTTTCAAGTCCAATATGACCCTGCAGATATTCATTATAATACTTTTATATTATATTTATAATATATTCACCTCTGACGGATGCTTCGCGCCGAATGATTCTTCCGCCCTACCCAGAGGCTCGCCGCCGCTTGCGCTCGCCCCGAAACGGGGCTACTTTATGACAGGACTTGCATTATTGACCCTTGCGATATATGCATGTGTAAATAAAAATATTAAAAATAACACAAATATTCCTGATACATAAATATTGATGAAATGATGCGAAAGATGAAAATAAATAATAAAACATTACCTTGCAAATATGACAAATAAAACAAACAATACAAGACAAATGATAAACATTTTCATCATCAACATAATAAAATCTTTTTAATTAAGCCTTAGTTCTCAAGTTTGGCTTAATCTGGCTTTGCTGTCTCCTTCCGTGGCATCTCTCGCTCCCATGGCAACCACCGGCTGTACTGAGTTGGCGTGCCAAGCTCTTGCTCTGCACCTGGTCGCTCGGGCGACCAGGAGCACGCTCGACCCGTCAGTAGAGTCCGTAGCCCTGCTGTGGTTACAAGGCAGGTAATGGCCGGATAAACGGTCTTGAGGGGTGGAGGCACATAGTGCACGCCAGTAATAACCTCACAAATATGTCAACACACGTCCACTTTATTGTCTACATAGATTACACACTATATGCATTTCACACTAACAACACCATAAACAATATGTCCAGCAAACTCAACATCTGTCACATCTCCCTTTCCAATAGCATCTTGTATACTACAGTTAGGCTGAATAGCAAGTCATATCACACACTAAACAAACTCACACCACACACATTATTATGATTCATTTACATTACATTCAATTACATTCCAATATTTCATTTGTTGCAATTTACTCCGAACACCTACTGAATGTACCTATCAATGATAACTAGTAAATGGTATGATTACTATATAGTGTAAGTTATTAGCTTATCATATCTCTATGAACATAGCAGTTAATAAACAAAATCATTGTACTTAGTCTGTACTTTACGTTATCATCCAGCCCTAGTCACATACGCGAGTGGGCTAGAATTTGAAACTTTGTACATTCTGGGTGGTATATGCTACCATGTCATTGTTAGAAACATCCAAATTAATTTCATTTTGTGTTTGATCAGAATTTTTCTCTACTGTATCCATCACGGTTACTTGTTCATTACATGACTTTTTTAAGTTTATGGAATTGCATCCAACAACATTCTCTTTAAAATTCACAACCCTGTATGACCATGGGGTATTTTCCACTCTGGTAACTCGTCCTGGTTCCCAAATACCTTTCTCCTGAATCATGATGCTATCCCCGAACTTAAAGTCAGTCTGAACCCTTCCACCTTTTTCACATTATGCGTTTTGTCTCTCACCTGTCTGGCTTTGAGAGTGCCTTCTACATCAAGTGTTTGAGGTTCTAGTGGAGACCTGACAATAGGGAGAGCAGACCGTAGTTTACGTGACATGAGTAAATCTGCAGGTGACACATTCATGCCAGACACTGGAGTGCTTCTATATTCCTACAATGTGTATCTGTCATCAATACATTCCTCTGTGGTTTTTTTAATAATTGCTTTGGAAACACCTTCCGCTTTTTCTGTGTATTTAGGGTATTTAGGAGTATATGTGATTATATTAAAATACCACTTGTTTGCAAACTGGAAAAACTCAAAGCTGGAAAATGGTGTGTGGTCAGAAACCATATACTGAGGTACACCTTGAACACTAAACACAGAAATTAACTTATCTTTTATCTCATTGGTAGTTTTGTTTTGAAGTGTAATTATCCCAAGCTACTTAGAGTAATAATCCATTAATGCCAAGTAGCTGTGGCCACTAACCTCAGAAACATCTACACCTATTTTCTCGAAAGGAAGACTTGGAGACTTGTGAGTAATTAAGGGTTCTTTTACTTTAGACCTGCTGAATTTTTTAACAAGTTTTACAGCTTGCAACAAATTTCTCTACATCCCTACTGATACCAGGCCAGTAAATTAGCTGCCTGATTCTTTGTTTGGTTTTTTCTATGCCTAGATGGGGTGCATGTGCTAGAAGGAACATGTCATTTTTTAAGTCATCTGGAACAATAATTTTGTCATCCAAAAATAACATACCATTGTGAAGAGTAATAGCTTGTCGAAGAGACCGTAGGGGCTGGGCACATAGGCTAACTTCGTCTTTAGATGTAGGCCAACCATTTAGAGACAATATTTAACATTGCATCATTTTTCATTTCAGCCTTAAATTGACTAATTCTAGTGCTACTCATTGCAGCATCCAAACTTAGTCCATGTACAATTTCACTATGGGTATCTGTTTCTGGTTGACACCAGGCAAGTATGACAGTGACAACATATCAGCAATGAACATTTGCATACCTGGGAGATACTCAAATTCAACTTTGTACCTGAGATGCTTTAGTTTGAGCCTTTGAAGACTAGGTGTTATTTTATGCACGTCTTTTTTGTACAATTAATACTATATATTTATGATCGGTGAGTATTATAATGTTATTTCCATAGACATACTGGTGAAACTTTTTCAATGCAAAACAATTCGCCAAAAATTCTTTCTCAATTTGCAGGTATCTCTTTTCAGTGTCAGTCAAACTATGTGATGCAAACGATACAGGCTGACCTTATTGCAACAAGCAACCACCAAGGCCACTCTGAGATGCATCTGCCTGTATAGTAGTAATACAGGAAAATTGGAAATGAATGTTTTCAACTTTTCAAATGCTGCATTGTGATCTGGTGTCCAGTTCCAAGGCACCTGTACTTTAGTCAGTTGTCGTAGCAATCCTGTTCATTCAGACACATTGGGGATAAATCTAGACAAGAATTAACCATCCCAAGTATCTTTAGAAGCTCTTTTTTGTTTGTTGGAGCCTCCCATGTATTTATCACTTCAACCTGACTTGGGTCTGGACTTGCAACCTGAGCATTGAACTGAAGTCCTAGGTACCGTACTTGACGAACTTTATAATGCAACTTGTTTGAATCAAAGTGCACACAATTATTTCTAGCTCTTTCAAGCACTTAGCCTAAGATGGAATCATGTTCCTCAATAACCACAGCCTGATATTATTAGGTCATCAAAATAAAAGCTTACACTACCTATGCCACCAAACAAGTTCATATTGAATCTCTGGGATACCTCTGGAGTGGTTGACAAGCCAAATGGTAATCTCTTGTACTTATATTTACCAAAGGGCGTGATGAAAGTGCAGATATCACTACTTTTGTCAGTACATTTTCCCAGACAATTTAGAGCTCAACTCATCAAATGTTGGAATGGGATATTTCTCTGTCTTAAGGCTGTTATGAAGATGACCATTTGGGGAACCATTTGGATTTTCAACAACAGTAATATTATTTACCCAGTCAGTTAAATAGTTTACTTTCTCATAGAGGGCTAGTTCAACTGTTTGTGTCTGGTGGTGTGGGCGGCTCGGGATATATCCCCTATATTATGCGGCCTAACGGGTGTGTCTGAATGTTATACAACTGGAATCCATTTTGGGTAAAGATACACTTCCCTCGACTATTCATCCCTACATTCGTGTACATGTTACAATTGTTAAGATACGGAAACTCCGGATGGGTAACTCTTGCAAAAATAAAATGTCTATTGCATAGGCCAAGTTATACATGGCATGATTTTTTACGTTGCTTCTGTGGCACATATGTTAACTGTTGCTATTGTGATCACACTAGCCATAACAGAGAGCATACAATGCGATTCAAAGCACTAGTCCTCTGTTGTGGATGTGCCGTATGACACGGTTTTACATTGTTCAATTACTTGTCGAGCAATCGCCAGTGAATGTGCAGGTTGCGATTCTGGGCTTTCAGGAACTATTGCATCTCGTCGTGGGCTGCTGCTTTTATGGCGGGGCTTCTTTTCATTGTGCAAGTGATCAAGCATTTATGTGCTTACACCTTTTTTCCTATGTATGTGGTTACCCCAGTCATATCATCATCCTGTAACATGTCATTTGCATTTAATCAATGTAGTGGATGTGCCAAAAAATGGTCCATTCCTGTCTGGACTTTTTCCAGAAGGGAGGTTTGCGATACAGTGTATGTCTCTGGCGATGTGTGTATCGAAAGCGATACTAACGTCTCAGAACCATTCACTGTATTGTCTTACATTGGGGTCTGAATTGGTGATTTGCTTTCCCCTGGAGGACTAGTGTCAATTGGGTCCATCTTGCTGTCAGTTGTCATGGTGTGTTGACCGGCCGCGAGTGTCTGCATCCAGGTCCGCATGGCCAGAGCGGCGCCCACAGTAAAATGGGGCAGTCGGCATGCATGTGTCCCACTGCATTACAAACACTGCCTGAATGTGGTTGATCGTAATACACCGCGAAACCTGTATGTCCTCCTACTTTTAGTACAGATGGTATGTCATTGGTCAATTTGATTTTGAGAATGTGTACCCCATTTTAATTTTGAATTTGTAAATAGCAGTCCACATTTCGTCTCTTAATGACAAGATTTCGCTGTAATGCTTCAAGGTGTGCAAAATGTTTTCGTTCTTAATTTCCACCGGTAAGTTTATAACACGTACAGTTTTGAGGTTGTCGATCTCAGTGTATATGTCGGCGTTAATTGACTCAACAGTAGGCGTGCGGATCTGCGATGTACCAGCTGTCAGTCGTGTGATGAATTCACAATGTAACATCGAAGTCAGCTTGATGAAGTTTTATTTTTGGCGACCGTACATCTGGACAGCAACAAGTTTGTCTTCTTGTATGTGCAGTGTCTTGTCCAGCCAGTTGTGTATGTCCAGAGCTAAGGGCTTTGTGTGACACTTCACTCGAAGCTTGTTCACTTGGTTGGTTGACTTGTGTGACTCCACGTCGGAAAATAATGTGGAAGATTGCTGTAACTTCAGTAAGGTTACGCCTGTTTGTAACTGTCTGCTTGCAAGACATGGAAGACATTCACTTGTATCAACACTATACTTCTGTGTGCCTCAGAATCCCAATGTAGACTTAACTGGTGATACATTTACTTTGAGGGAATAATTAGCCATATTTATTGTGAAAGTAGGATTTGTATTACAATGCTCTCTGAAAGTATTAATATCATGTTTGGTATAGGCTTTTCATGGTAAAGTGAGTACTTTTTAAGGCACTTCAAAATTTTTCCTTTCTTCCAATTTCCATCTTCCTTCTGCTTTTTGATATAAACAATGCACTGCGATCAATAAGCTACCTTCAAAATGTAATTCCTGAGGCTGCAATAAGATATATTTATTAGTGGTTAATGCCTGTTGGGAGGGCACTAAAAAGTGCTCACTTTACCGTGAACAGGCTATAAGAATATGTTTTCTGATAATACGAGACTCTTATCAGAAGCTGGAACTAGTAAAGGTCAACTGAATGCTCAAGTGTTTGTACTCCCTCATTCTGCAGGGGGCCAGTAAGAAGTTGTTAGAGGAAATTGATGGTATTATCAAAAAGAGGGTTAAGAGAATATATAATATACCAATGCAGACATCAAATGGATTTTTGTACACGGTGTAGAGGGACGGTGGCCTGGGGCTTCTTAGGTACCAGCACACCGTCACACTTCCTAGGATTACGAAGTTTGGTAAAATGAAGAATCTGGATGATCCAGTTCTGAAATGGGTGTGTAATGGCTTCGATATAGGAAGAGTAATTGATAAGGAGTTGAAGAGTTTACATCTTAGTGAGATAGTGAAAAATCAGATTACTTGTGACATAGATAAGACTGTTGAAAAATATAAGAAGTATTTGAGGAAATTTGACAAGGCTTCAGTGGGAGCAGCAGGGTGTACAGGGTGATATCTCGAGGTTCCTCAGGGACAATCCGGAATCAAGTAAATGGATATATGAACCGGAATCCTTGAAGGCATCGAATTCACCAAGACTGTAAAGTTAAGGACTTTCCAGGTGAACAATAGGGTAACATTAGTGAGATATAAGGGTGGGTATGTTGAATGCAGGCACTGTGGCAACTGTCCTGAAAGACCAGGGCATATCTTAGGTGCATGTCCCTGTACTATGGATGCACGAATTGGTAGGCACAACTAAGAATGCAAGATTTTAGCCCAGAAGAGGACCATGCGCAGGAAAGAGGGAATTATTGTGGAGGAACACACCTTCGAAGTGGCCGGGAATAGATACAAACCAGACCTAGTGCTGGCAAGTAAAAGGAACGTGTTTGTGGTGGATGTTACGGTTAGATATGAGAAAGGAATCAGCTTATTAGAAGCCAGTCGAGAGAAAGTGTAGAAGTACCAGGTGTTGGAGGATGAAGTAGGTTGACGGTTTGATAGAAAAAGATATGAAGGAGTGGTCACGGTCACTTTGATGGTGAGGGGAGTAGTTTCCAGGGAAGCAATGAAGAAGCAGGAAGCTGTTGGGATAAGGTCAAACAATCTATATACAAGACTTAGTTTGAGTGTATTGAGAAGTTCATTGGAAATATATGCAAGTTTTATGGACTCGAGAGGGAGTAGTGAGATGGTGTTTAAATAGTAGTACCTTTGCTCAGCCCATTATGGTTGTAGGTTTAAGTATTAGTTTATAGCATCCGGTTTTAATGTGTGTTTTTATCTTTTTGTGATCACGATTTTAGATTTTAAATGATTTTAATGTGTATTGTTATTATTTATGTATATGATTTGATGTTGGTATAATGCGCAGGAGGCTGGCAACTAGTGCCAAGGTGTTGGTCAATTAGGTTATTGGTTGGGTGAGGAGTGGTGAATACAGTTTTGGAATCTCGGTGGATATAATTAACCAGGGTGACAATATCGTGAAGTCGGAGAGCTGCTGCTGACTCTTTCCTCAGGGTCGTTCGGCCGACGACCACGGCAAATCCTTTTAAGTCCAGTTGTTGTCTCTTCATAGAATAAAATTAATACTGACTGAATAACTCTCTTACTTATTGTGTTGTGGGATATCTGGTCTCCCCACACACCCATACGAAGCACTGTTACTTATTATGCCGACTCGTGACCATTTCAATCATACTTACACAATAAGTTACAATTTGAGAAGATTGACAAGAGAAGACCCGTACCTTAAATGCCTTGCAAAGACTGGAAATAAACCACATGTGGTAATCTATCACTGCTGCGATTTATTCAGTACATGAATACATTCCCATCGGGAAAAGTTTACATATGGCTACCCGAGCGCGTGAAACACGAGCACCAACATGACGCTGCACACCCCTCGCAAAGACGAATGACTACTGACTTTCTCAGTGCACCATGCCAGCCAGCTTGTAGGACTGGCACCCCGTGCTGCACTACTTCCATGCACACAACATTTGCAAATTGGGCACGTACCCTGCGTGCCGGTTGTAACATATTGTTCCTAAAATTAACCCCGTAAATATTGTTCATTATAACAAAACATTGCACTGCGTGGATGATGTGGAGGTGAAAGACATTTGAATGAACATTATAGAAAATTACAAAAAGACACTTCGAAAACACTGAAAGCTTTAGGGCTGCGAAGGTAGGCATCTTTATTAGTTGTGTCTCCTTCAGTGAACTTGCCATGCTCTTTTATTGCACAAATTAATTAACAGATATTTCACAGGGTCTATTTTAGGATACATGCACCACGCACACGTGGTCGCGCTCCATCTGCTCTGCACCGGCATCGTTCCTTGCCACACTCCACTGTGCTTGAACTCATAGAGTGCGCGCAGACACTGTGTTACAGAACCTGGTGCGGCGGGCAAAAGGGCTAAGGGGAAGGGGTCACGTGGGCACATGTCAAATTCCATTGGGTTATTGTTATGTAGAAATCTGATAATGTCAAAATGTCCTTTTTATTTTATAATTCTTATAAGAGTAATTTAATGTGTATGCTAAGTGACGATTTTTTTTATGATAATTTAATTATATATAAGATATTTTATTAGTGGAATAGATTTAAGTTTTAAGTATTGTATGATGCATGCTGGAAAGGGGATACTCCCCTCCTTTTGGGACGTGGTCGAAAAGCCAGGTCTATACTGGATGTGCCTCAGACGTTTCAGTGAGTTCGTGTTAGAAAATACTTTTTACTGCTTAAAGTACTAATTCTGCACACTAGCTGAGATATTCAGGCTCCCCAGCATGCCTTACCAAACTATAGTACACTTTGTGACGTAACACATACATACACTTTTCAAGCACATGGTCAGCAGAATGAGGTGGATAATTATTAAAGTCTTAAAATTGGCAGCTTCTAAACGTTTTGTCAAGCGAGAAGAAAAGAACACAAGACATTTCAGTTTAAGAAAACTGTAATAATTCAATATTTCATGTGCTATGATGGTACACAATAGAAATATGGTTATGCAGGCAAGCGGAACAAAGCCCCACATAGGCATAGGCTGAGAAAATGCCTGAAAATAATGAAAAATTAATTAAAGAATATGCCTCAAGGAGCCATTAGTCTGCTCTGATGGGAGGTATACTCGAGTGGTGCGCGATATTTAAGAAAGAGATTCCAGAATATTATGTTATTGCCATAAAAATTACAAGTCCAAAGTTGCTTCACTTCCGAGCTGCATGGATACGACCTACCCTGTGATGTGAAGTGCACTTAGGCTGGACCATCAAGGAGACTAGGGTTATGTGGATTGGATAACAAATATTACCGTCTTTTCTGGACAGGCGCCAGCTCTCTTCAGCAGAGAGTGTAAGTAGAAGTCAGGTTATGTGACCGACTGCCTTAAGTGGCACCTTCGATCCCCTATGTCTTAAATTGTAGATGTTGAAGAAATTCATCCTTGAGATACCCAAGTACACCTGGGCTAGTGAGGGTTACCGGAGCTACCTCCATACGCTCATGCTCACTCCCGAGGCTGTTATAGGCCTCCTTATGCATTAAAAGTTATGTAATCAGTTCACCAGTGATGATGCGGCCATGAAGTGGCCAAGGAAATGAAAGAGTGGAACCTTTACAACTCAATTTATTCACATTATTCCTTCAAAAGGCACTTACATTGATGTCTCGCCGTTCTAGTGGGTGAACACTGATGCTGTTAAAATGGCACAATGCCTACATTACATTAAGGTAGCGAAGACAAAAATGTTCCAGTTTAATTGCATTTAAACTATTGAAAAACTACATGATTGGATAAAAGACTGTAAGTCCGAGGAGGACGTCACACACACGACCACTGTGCTAGACCATTACGATGCTACTGCCTATGCCTTGGCGCAGAGCCCACTGGTTGGCCAGGTATCCCACCGCATATCACATGACTTGTCATAGACATGTTTAATTCTCAATTACACAAATGAGATGCTTGATAATGAAACAGATGGAAAGGTAATCTGTAAAAACACATGCATTAATTCTTATATAAAATAGTTAGGCACAAAATACATAAAAGAAAAACATTTGTTGGCAGCAGGGTTGCCATAATTTAAAAATATCACTTTTACTGCTCTAATATTTGGAGCTGGAACTCCACGGGAGCTTCCCAGTATCAAACTTAATATTCGCACATCATTAAGAACTCTGGCAAAACACAATCGAAACACAACATAATTACAAGACACTCTTAAACACTATTTACTTACTTTTTTAGGTTAACCAAACACGTGCTAGCCACATTGCAGAGTACGTTGGCTAGTCGCCAGTGAAAAGATAACCATACTTGCCGCACCAGTATTCAATTGTGTGACTACTTCTTATATTATTATCAATAGCAATGGATATTTACAAGGTGTATGCTAACGAGCCTGAAAAATTCTGCAATGAATTTATGTGGCATATATATATATATATATATATATATATATATATATATATATATATATATATATATATATATATATATATATATATTTAATTTCACACTTCGAAACAAATCACACTAAACTTAAATATACATGCAGGTTTTGGCATGCCTGTACTCATAAGGCAATAATAAAAGGTACGCAAATACACATGATATTTTCCCTAGCAAATATAACACACAAGACCTAAAAAAATATTACTTTATGATACATCAATATTTCAATGTAAACAAACCTGCATGGTCAGCTCTTGGCCATGTGACACACTAGCATTCTTTATTTACAAACACTATGTGATCTGAACACATGGCGTTCTGACTGTCAAGCAATTACACAAATACATAACACAACAAAAATCTCCCTTTATTATTATTATTCTAACAAACCTGCCATGACGTGGGACTTTAGTGCCCGAAGAAAACAGATGTTGCTCTATTGTAAATATACAACTGTCACATCTCAACTACAGAACAATGACACACTTTGCATTACTCTAAAATACTATTGATGTGCCCACGTAAACAACGCACATGGGTACATCTCTGACTTGTTATGTGGCACTAGTGTGATATGGTCTGCATCCCCCAGCCTTGTTCACCACGTTGCCATTTGACAGATGCCCAACCATCTCTGTGCCACTCATGGACGTTGTAGCCGAAATCACTGCCCCACGTATGCACACGAATGTGTCTAGTGTTTATTTTATTTTATTTTCATTCATGGTAAATGTCATTTGTATTATTAAATTCTGTGAGTGATTCGTTATATCGTCCGTGCGATCCAGTGCACATTCCAATGTTTATTTCTCAGTGTTTATGTTTCAATACTGTGATTATTTTGAGGGTAATGGTTTATTTATTATTATTAACGTCAGCGAGTGTGTTGCCTGATATCGCCAGTGAGATCCTGTGCACGTGTTTGGTTGTAGTGTTATGTTTTGGTTTATGGTATTTGATTCCAGTGAAATGCCATGTTGTGTTTGATTATTTATTGTTATTTTTTCATGTGTATCTAACATGTAAGTACTTAGTCAAGCTGTCTCTTATTTATTTATTTACTTGAAGTGTCATCTGTGTAGTGTAATTTTTATTTGTATTTATTATGATGTGTAAATAGTGTCACGTGCCATAATGGCCTGTGCCCTGAGTGCACCCTCTAGACTGAATGTTTGAAAAGGAACACACGTAAGAGATAACCACACACAGTATTCAAGTGAAAATATTATTTACAGCTTAATGACATAAGAATTGCATGACTGAACATCATGACAACCAAAGAGACAACCCTAACCTTTAAAGACAATATTAAAATACTGGCCGATACTGGCAACATTGAAAGTTCGGCGAACGAACCGACCGTTGCACGTGGTGTGCCCGACCACGCTGCAAGTATTTTTTAATACGATAAAGTTTGTTATGTAGGTTTCTGAGGGCTATGCTTAGCTTAAAGTTGATTTTTTTGTCAGTATTACGTGTTATAAAATACTAGTTGAGAGGAGGAAGTGCCACGGCTCTCATAAACTGTCTTAATAAAGTATCACAAAAGTGAGGTTAGTTTATCATGTGTGTAGAGTGGTTGAACAGTGTTTTGGTTCATGTTTATATTTTGTAAGAAAGTTGTTGCTTATTCTAGAAGAATATTTTTATGTTCCCATCTCATCAGCCTCCCAGCTGATCATCCCAATTCATTTATAATTTTCATATTAAATCTACAGTAAGTCGTGTGACATGTTGGCAGCAGTTGCAGCCAATGAGAGGGCCTCGCACCCAAGCTGTAGTCAGTCTGGAATTCAGCTCGATGTTAGTTGACCGCCATGCCATGGGGTTCCGGAAAATTCACATGTTTTTACTAATGATCTCTTAATTTCTGTTTATTAACATTGGCATAATCGGAACCATTTTTTGTTGCTCGCCCGGAGTCAGCGTCCCCTCACAGCCCGGTCATTTTGTACACGGCCAGGATATTTTATTTCCGTAACTCCTTAAGGCATTCGGCCATTTGCACTGTGTAAGAGTTCGCCTAGCTTTAACGGCGAACCATTCATATGAGTGCTCTGTATAGAGGAAAGCAATTGAATAAACCATGTGACTGTCAATTAGTATGTATATTTAATTCAGACACTTCTCGGCTGTATATGGTAACCTTAACCTAAGTTGACTACGTAAATATTAATGATGTTGGGAGGCCACAACAGCCCACTTATGCGTGTGTATGCACATATGGGGGAGGACGACAGCCCCCACAAGACCAGGCACTATTGGATATAGCTCTGCAGAGAACATCGCTATCTTGGGGAGTAAGCATGGTAACCACTTGGTTGCCCCTTCACGTCTATCAGCAGCACGACTACCAGGAAGGCCACATGGGCTGTCAGCCATCACGACCCCAATCGACTCTCATACTCCCTAGCACTGGCACTCAACCATAGAATTTTCAGAGAACTCTTTAAATATTTTTCCATAACCTTTCCCTGGAGTCGTTTAGCCCACAAGTGATTCAAAACAACTACGGGTGGCTTGCGCACATGGTATCTCCGCTGGTTTCACTAGTGCCCAGTGTGCATGTCATTGAACATGGCTCAGAGCTTGCCTTTCTGACACTTTAAAAATAAACAAAACAAACACTGCACTCTAATATTTATATTGGCCATTGAAAAATACACATTTACACTTAATCACTCTGAGGCACTTGTACTGACACTAAAAATGTGAGGCCCTGCATGATGCTACTGCTCTCCTGTGCTGAAGTGTAGACTGTGGTGCTGACAGAAGGTGTGTTGAATGGGCTATCGCAGAGCTGCACACATCACCTGCTGCCCATCGAACCAAGACTCAAAAGAGTGACATGGCATCGGTGATGCCTCATGACCGACACAGTAATAGTACAAAAAAATTCCTTGCAATATTTTTAAAATGAATGATGTGGAACATAACACTGGATAAGGAACACACATTCTTGCAGGTTATGCAAGGCACTTACACTCAAAAATATAAAAATGTTTAAAAATCACGACAAAGTAATTTTTATATTTAAAATTATTTTTGTGAACTTAGTCTCTTTTTGACTGGGACAAGGAACAAGCCATAGTTGACTTTTTAATAATTTTTAAAACTAATTGTGTATATCCCATTTGCAATTCAGTTATATAAGTATTTAAATAAAATATAAAAATAATTCCAAACTGTGCAGCTCGAGTGTGGCACTTAGCACTGCTGGTGTCAACAAGTCAGTGTTAGGAATTTCTGTTTTTGCAGAGTTAAATTAGCTCATTTATGTATTGAGTGCATTTAATGTGGGCATTACGATGAACTAATTAGTTTTCCAAAAATGTTACGGTATTATTGAGATTCACCCACCCACGTGCTTCTTTATTTACACAATCTTTGCATTTTTATTTATTGTAGGTTTTTGTTACATTAATTTGTAGAATGTTACTTTAATATGGGGTTTATTTTAAAAGACTGAACACTTTAGTTAGCACTGGTAATTATAAGATATCCCTTGCAAATTAACAGTCGCTGTTTGGACTTACTTTATTGCACTGGAAGGAATTAATGGCCTACGGTAGAGTGCTTCGAGATCGGCCATGTCAGTCGTGATAGTTCTCACCTTGTTCGCTAGATAGTGCGCTGCGCGGGTCAGCAAGTGCTAGTCACTACTGCTGGCCACAGACGGCGTCAAACTATGAACTATTACACTTTGCGGTGTAGTGGTAACGTAAGTATGCGTTAACACGCTATATGGCATTGCTCATGAGACGAAGGATTCTGGCATATGGCATAAAAATACCTTATTGACACGCCGTACTACATGATTGATGCGCACTGAAATTATATTTAAATTAGAACATACATATACCACTTTCAAAAGGTAAACGAGCCTTGCTTATCCGAAATGTTTAATGATGAACACGCTACACTAGCACACTGCGTTGCACCCATAAATATTTTTAATATATATTAAAAAACAGGCCATAAATAAAAGAACTAAACATACAAATATACAAACACCACACACAAAACACACTTCGTGCGTTGCACTGCCCTCACGTGAGCGGTGGGTCAAAGTTTGGTTATTGCGGTTCGAATGGTCTCGAGGGGACACCACGTGGTACACGGCAATTGAAAATGGTTAATGTATTTTATCCATACAAAAGTACTTGTCTTTTAAAAATCTAGACCAACAAAACCTGGTAAACTTATGTTAATATTTATAACCTGCTCAATATAGGGAATAAAATTAATTAACTAACTTTTGTCACTATTGACAATGTGAATCCGACTGCTGTTAATCTCATCTATAATTTTTTATGGGAAGCGTATACTTAATCTTTAGCCTGTTCTATGGCTTGTAAAATGTAAATAAAAACGTTTTTCTGCTGTTCTTAAAATATTGTTTAATGTTAGCTTGCAGTGTGTGTTGTGTCTAGAAAAGGATAAGATGTGTGAGGGCATGGAACTGTAGAAGTTATGACAAAAGTTATATTTTTTTATTACCGCAGATGATTTTGTCTGCGCTGGTCAAATTTTAATGTAAATTCCAACCAACTGTCTCTGGTGTTTCCGCTATGTCTGAAAGTGGTTTAAGTCCAGGAGACCCTAGTTCTCACTCTAGACCAGGTAGGTTACTGAAAATAGAAGGTAAATGTTTTCTTTGTGGTATTTATTTTAAAAACAGTAATCAAAGAGTACCTATCTCATTTTTTGTGTTTGCACTAGGGTGGCCTAACTCATGTAAACACCAAAAATGTTTCCTTAGGAACCACCATATTGAGGGAAAGGTAATCGTATACTCGTGAAAATAAATGGTGAAATTATATAATAACATTTTGAAGAAAAAAAAATCTTAAAAGTGGTATTGTTCCGATCTACTAATTACACAGAACACGAATTTACTAGGGGTACCAAAATTTGACCAATAGAAAACCCAAAAAACGATAGTGAGGAGGGCTATGAACATCAGGGAAATTGGAGGGTAAAAAAATATATATATATTATTAATTAGGCTGCCACCTGGTGGCAAGTGCTCTCACCTCGCCCTTCCCAACCCAAACTCCTCCTCCACTCCCTTACCCGACCCAAACTCCTCCACTCCCTTACCCGACCCAAACTCCTCCTCCACTCCCTTCCTGAACTTTCCAACCCCCTTCACAGATACTAATCCCTCCTGCAACACACTCCACTCCCTCACAGACCTCACAAGCATGGACTGCCTACCCCCATTCTCCACACCCTCTGAAAATTCTCACTATTGTTTCCTCTCCCTGTAAACACCCCCTTACTTAGCTGGCAGTGTAGCCCTCCCCATCCTCCCTCTTCATTCACCAACCTGTACATCCTGACTAGCCGTTGAACTTTCCTCCTGCCCTTCAATGAGCTCCACCCCATTTATTTCATCATCACTGATGGCCTATAGTTCCCTTCTTCCTCATCATCCTGCCCCTGCCTTCTCCACCTACCCTTCACCCATCTTGCTGCCCTTCTCTGCATCTTCTCCAGCTCTTGCACCTCCACCTCCACATATGGGTCCCACAGTAAAATGTGTAGATAAGCATCTCGTTAATCCATAAATATTCCTTTTATAAATATGCCACCAATTATTTGATTGCACAGTTCCCTAATGTAACATCACCACTTGGTGAACCTATGATGGTGAACCATTAATTTTAGTTTAACCTACGTGTGCCTAGTTCCAATTATTGTAAAATTAATTGTTCACTTTAGTGAATCCTGAAAATTTAAAAGAAAATCTTTTAAAATTGGCACAGTCGGGTGAGACCCGAGACGAACGATGGCACAAATGCTTACTGGTAATGTGGGCGCCAGTAGTGCTTCCCAATCACCGCACTATTGAGACTCAGGGTTCTCAGGTATGCTGTGGGTTCTGTGTGTCCGACTCACCCGTGCATACTTACAAATACGTGTGCAAAACTAAACTTTTACTAAACATATTTATCAGTTGGAACACATGTGACTAGGACACTGTCACTACAAATGAAAGAAGTAAGTTCATTGTAGACTTGTTTTTATTGATACTGTGCGTACAAATCAACGTGCCATGGAATTAATGATACACTCAATCGTGTCTAGCTAACTCCACTTGGGTGCTCCCCAGCCCGCAATTAATCTAGTGCACGCCTAGATGGATGATCTCACCGCGGTGTATGAAAACACAATCTTCACAATGGAAGAGAGTCGACAGCTGCTAGGGTGGACTGGCGATTTTTCCCTGAAGATAGGACATGGTGAATTACAAAATAAAACCCTGATAATACATTAACACGTGTGATTACTCTGCATCAGTAACGCAAACTCGTCGGGGCTTGTCCTCCAGCATGTGGGTAGTGTGGTGACGGCCTATACACAGAGCCGGCTAGGACGGAATAATTGCACCGTACACAAATTCCAAAATTACATAAACCCTCAAAGATAGATGAAACAAAATGGGACACGAGATGAGTATTCACAATAAACACACACACACACACTTGTGAAAACAAGTTTAGATGGAGCAGGTGTGCCGCTGGATGCAGTTCGTAGCGGACCACATGGTGCAGGTGAAATTGCAATATTTCTTTGTGGAAACTGCAAATAAAATTTAGACAAAATATTATTCTTGTTGAGAATGTTATCCTCTTTACGATTTACATGATTACAGGCTTGTAAAATGAAACATTAACATGACCATGTGGTTAAGTACGAAAGCTTAAATTTGCATGAAATTACACGAAACCCTAACAAAATTTAACATAGAACCCTTAATAAAATATTACACATACAATGTTACATAAATAAGCTCTTGAAACGCAAGGATGGCGTATACAAAGACTTGGCATCGGTTAGCCACGTGGTTACATGTGGTGTTGCCGTAAAACATTCAAACATGAAAAATACCCTCAAATACATACATAAAAACAAAGCCCTTGAAATTGTGCGTAGCAATAATGCAGAAATTACAATGAAACGTCACAAACATAGACGGATGGTGCCTGATTCAAGTTGCGTTGGTCGCGTGACCTCTCCCACATCTTTCTCTTCCTTCTCTTCGATTAAGTTAGAAATGCCACAAGGGCGCAATAAATTAATAAAGCGGAAGCATAATGCTGGGGAAAAGTCTGGCAAAAACGCACACAAGCCAAGGTTAACCGTAAACTAAATTGACTATGGAAACCTAAATCAGTGAACAAACATTGTAGTATATACGTGACAGTGTCTTACCTCGCCAGCTCTCTTTAACAGATGGTCCAGAGATAAGCGTTGCACAGACCTACCATGGCCGCCTACAGGGTTCACATAAGCGGAAGTGCTATGCATGCAGAGTAAAATATTTTATTATTGAAAATAAAATGGCACAAAAAAAATTTAATATTGTTTTACATTTTTATAGTTTCTTATGAATTTTCATATTAAGTTAAGTGTGTCTTTATGATGGCTTTCATGCTGGAATATTAGTGTTCTTAATCTCAGTGCCGTGGGCACTTTGAATTTCATAACCAAACAATTTAAAAATAGTAACAAACACTTGAACACATTTTACACTGATAAACATTTATATGAAAGTTCAAAGTTATTGGCCTCTTTGTGCACGTGCGGGACAAGTGCGTGCTGAGCGCCGTCATGGGCTCTAGTGCCGCTGGCCATTTTTCGCTGGCGTCAATATATTTGATAGACATCCTAAATAATGCCATACTGTGTAGGGTTATGAATATTTAAAAAAAATTGGGATAAATATTATAATGAAATAATTGATTGCAAAAGGTGAAAACTGAATACGTAAAGAAAATGGGGCCGAGGTGGTGTAGTGGCCAGACTACTTACCTCCCTCCTAGGTGAACCGAGTTTGATTCCCCGCGCGGTCGCCACCTAATTTTCGCACGTGGGAATCTTGCCGGACAATGCCGCTGGTCGGTGTTTTTTTCTCAGTGATCTCCCATTTCCCCGCCTTAAAATTCCGGTGTTGCTCCATCCTCACCTCACCCTCATCTGCTTTCGAGACCTCAATGTTGAGAGCTGCCCAAATCTCTTTACTCACTTACATAGATAACATTTACTAGGCCTACTACCTCCATAAAACTTGTTCCTATAGCGCAAGTAAGCAAAGCTAACATGGAGGATGTACCCATTTACCGGCTAAGCAAAGCTAACATAGAGGATGTACCCATTTACCTGCTTCTTATGAAATGCTGGGAAGCAGAGCTGCACAAATTTGCATTTTACATGTTTTCTGGAGCTACGTAAATGTATGCAATATTTAGCATCAGCTAACAGAATTTGTTACTAGTACTTATGTGAGAAATGGTACACAGAATTCACCAACATAAGGCAGGAGGCAGTGCCGTACTTCTGTAACCTCATGTGATGCATTCTGTGGCGTGTAGCAGCTACGTCTCTTTTTTTAGAGCAGGCTGTGGCAGAGGCTAGAGTAGAATGTGTCGCCACCCATGGCGGGTCAAGGTCAATTAAATTAAGGCTTCACTCTACTTATTTTGTAATTGCATTAGCCTGGTAATGACAAATGAGCTACAGGGTTAGCTGCAATGCCTTAAAATGTCTGCTATCCTATTGCAAAGTTGTGAAAGTGTCATATGTGCAGAATTTCTGGGTGTAAACTTTTGTGTATCTAGTTACAGTGCTTTGTGCATATTTGTTTTGTAATTTCATTGTTTTTTTTTTTTTTTTCTTCCAGATGAAGCTATCGTTAAACACATTCACCTGGCACTGAAAGTTGATTTTGATAATACGCAACTAACAGGCCATGTAGAACTGACAGTAGAGAAAATAAAATCAGACGTTAAAGAACTGGTAAGTTATTTGAGTTTTAGGTGCATGAAAAGTACGTATTTGATGTTAACAGGCTGTTCACGGTAAAGTGAGCACTTTTTAAGGCCCTTCCAAAAGGCATTAACACTTTATAAATATACTTTATTGCAGTCTCAGACGTTACCATTTCAGAGTGAAGAAATGTATACGCTGTGTTTATTAGTCGAAGTACAATGTTTACATTAAAAAGTGGCAGAAAGGTAGAAATTAATTGAAATAAAAAATTTTGGCAGGGCCTTAAAAAATGCTCACTTTACTGTGAACAGCCTATAGTTTTTCATCAAGTAACAGGAAGTGTCAAGCAGGAGGTGCACTGCAAGACAAACTTCTCCCTGGCTACAGGCCTTGGAGGGGAAAATATAAATGCCCTTCATCCCTTAAATGTGTATGTGGAATGAAATTATTGTATGGAACGGCGAAGGAATGCATTGGTGGGCAAAACTGGAGAACCCCCAAGAAAACCCACCAGCCAACAGCAAAAACACTCCCAGTTAATAATAATTTCCAACTTGCAATTCGGCTGTCACTTAGAGGCACTTATTTCCCTCATCCCTTTTCACTCGTCAATTTCTTCCTAAATCTCAGCCCCTTGGCTGAATTTCAACCTAACCTCCGCCATCCTCCCATTCCATTCACCATCCTGTACATCCTGATCAGCCTCTTCACACCTCGCCTGTCCCTTGCGGTGCTCCATCCTAACTTCATAATTATGAATGGCCCAAAATTCCTTTCATCCTTACCTTCTCTTGTTTGCCTTCCCCATTTACCCTTAATGCACCTTGCTGTCCTCCTTTGCACTTTCTCCAATTCCATAGGCATGTGCACCGGATGTGCCCAGGTATACCCTAATGGCAGGACTATTGTTCCTATTTTGGAGTGAAATCTCTCTATAAAACGTGGTTTAGGTAATGAGATAATATTGGCGTGCAAAGTAACTATTTGTAATGTGTAGTCATTTCTTTTGAATTTTAAAGTTCATTCTTTTCAATTTCAAATTTGGTTTTCATACATTTAGTCCATACATGGAGTGTTCTTTTCTTCTTGAAATATTTTACTTTACAATTTTTTATAATAAATTATAGTAAATTTTAGTAATAGAATTCAACAATCATTAATGGTAGTGTATTAATAGTTTCATGTCATTTCTCAAATTTAGAAGAAAAAAATAGTCTTTCACAGTTGAGTTTTTTCTTAATATTCTAGGAAATTTTTGCTAAATTTTATCTTATAATATTTTATGTTGACATAACGTTGTCATAACTCTCACTATTTTAAACTTTGAAATCAAAAGTTTCCATAGAGAGAAAGCCCTGGACCACCACTTTATAGGTGGTCTTCAGCCATCATTGTGCACACCCTAGTGATGAAAGCTGCTCATGCATATGTCCAGTCCCCAGTACATTCTCTTCCACATATGGCTCCCAGGCTGCGGCTGCATGTTCTAATCTCTGTCTCATATAACTTGGCAAGATAACGACAGTCAGTGAATGACAACTTCATGTATATGAAACAATGTGCCATTTACAAAATCCTGTATCAGCTGATGCATGAACGAACAAAAATTATTATTTACAGTGGCTATTCAGAGTGCACTTCCGAAGTACATCAAACAAGCAGAAAATACACGGATAAGGATGAGTTCCTAGATTATTAATACATATTATTTTACATGTTCTCAAAACAGTGGTTGTTAGTGTTACAAACTAAACTTTGTGCTAAAGTAGTAATGTATAGGTGTTGAAAATGAAATGCACTATGAAACGATCCGTATTAAAATGAAACACAACTTTAAACCTTAAGAGTTCTTTTCATGTCGTATCCACACTTTCCATCCTTGCCTTCCATAAATGCTTGATATTAGTCCCAAAAGCCTATAGAAATGTTGCACGGTATTGTTGAATTATTTTTTTCAAATAATTTGACTAAGTATATTTCAAACTCATGTCGTTTTGGCTAGTAGTAAGAGAAAAGCCAACTTTCAAAAAGACGGGATCAAGAGGCAGCCCAATGTGCTGCTACTTGATGAGTAATGCACTTGACTCGCAACGTGCTATGCCATGGTGCGCCATCTGTCAGCTGTTTCTCGAAGCACTACCAGCCAAATTTACGAACAGATACCGATGGTTTTATTTTTCTGCGACCTCTGTATAATGTTTAAGGTAAGAAGTACTTCCATGTACAGAGATTTTGATTACTAGTCATTTCTATTGGGCCGGTAATCGTTATATCTAAGTCCATTACACGCCATGTTGTTCTCCCGCAAACCCATTTCCTTGTTTTCTTTCTTTTTTATTTTTGTTACTGAACTGTATTAATTAAACAAAGAAAGAGTAGAATGCTTGTGGGCAATTTTTAAGCAATTCTTGCATTATTTCACGCCACATATTTCCAACTCTGTGTAGTGTCAGTAATTTCAGAATTACAGCTTTGCAATACTTGTTGGTGAGTTGTTGGTGAATGGAAGTGTGTTATCAATCAAGTTCTCTGAATTACTTTTGTTTTTAGTCCTTACATATTAGCTGTAATGTTCAAAGTGTGTTAAGAACTACAATTACCGTCTTGCAAACGTTAACCCAAATTCGCAAGGTTTTACATGTTTACTTTTACAACCTACAAATTTTTTTGACAGATGTTGGTCTGTAAATACCTTACAATTTATTTAGCATTACAGTACAGTGGCAAGTGGATTAGCTGACAGCATGTTGATAAAATATACCGCCTCCATTTGATGGACCAGCTGATGGCGAACGGACTCGTAAACATTTGGCGCTACTTTCGTTGAACTGTCAAAATCTCGCCACGTGACATGAGACAAAGAGTATTATCAGCTTAATTGTATCTTTATAAGCCTTTTCCTTCACCCCCTTACTAATCTCCATCAACAAGACCCTTCTCAGCATTCCCAAAGCCCATCTTACCTGTGATACATCTCTCTGCACTGGATTTTGTCCACCTAAGATCACTCTGATTCACCACACCCAAGTACAGATACTTTACTCTGAAGCTTCTTCTAATCTCCTGCCTTTGCCATACCTTGTCATACTTTCACCTCTTCCTAGTAAACCTTACTATCTTTGTTTTTCATACAATTTTCTTCATTTTATTACGTACGTTCTCACCATTTTGTTATTTGTTCTGTGTCCTGCATACAGCACACAATCATCTGCAAACAGCCTCAATTTGCCACCCACCATTATCTGCAGATCATTAACCATTGTGGTGAACAAGGAGCTCAGCACCCTACCTTCCTCTGACGAGGATTCCCCCCCACCTTCACCGGGCTGGTGTCTCCCCTCAGGTAGTTCCCTATTTAATCCACTATCCACTTATCATCCAGTAGCTCAGCCGTTTTCTGCATCAAAATACTGTGCGGCACCTTATCAAAGGCTTTCACGAGTCTGTGAAGCAGGCGTCCACCTGCTTCCCCTCGCCTACTGCTTGCTCCAAATCCTCCAACAATCTAGCGAGTTAAGTCTCACATGAGTAACCTGCCGTAAAACCATGTTGATACTCCTGCAGCCAGTTCTTTCATTCATAACCGCTATCACATACTGTACTACAAGTCTCTCCCTTCACCTCTCCTGTACTCTTTATGAGACTCGCAGGCCTGTAACTTCCCTTGTTGGTAAGCCAGAACCACCAATGCCTCATCCCAACCCTCTGGCAATGTGCCTTCCGCTAAACAACTTCTAAATACCACTTCAAGTTATATACTTGCAATATTCCAGGTGTAATTCCTCTGAGAATCAAACCCAGGTTGCAGTGATGGAGTGCTGCCATGTTAGCCATGTAGCCACCGCAATACCATTTTGTCCAGTGAAACATATTTTATTAAAATAAAAGTCAAGTAAAATTTTTTTTATATAAAATGTAGTTTTGTTACCCCTGTTGAGTTATTTTCCACACCAATCACTCTGGTTATGGGCCTGGAAGGACAACTTGGAAACTTCAATAATTGGACGCTCGTTATTGATAAAGACTATCATCCAAGAATGTATGCAAAAACATTTGTCGTAAGTTACCTCAAGGGCTTGGAACTACAGATGTCTCAAACAAATTTGTGACACATTTCACATATAAAGTCTTTGTGTAATTGTTTCCTTTTAAAATCAAATGTAAGTAGAGCAAAGATTTTTTGTTATTACATTTGAGAATGCCTGTCTTTTATTTTTTTATAGAATAGTTATACTGCATACAATAATAAATACAAATAATTATCCAAAGCAAGATTATACTATTTTTATAGAATCACATGTGTTACCAATCCTGTACAGGGGGAAATATCACACAACTTAAAAGAAAAAATTGTTTGTAATGTAGTTAAGGAATTTTTTTATTTTACAATGTGTGAAATCGTGAAGTTTGTCACCATGGGATGATTTAAAATGTTGCTTCCAGATTCTTGATGCCAAGGACTTGAAAATATCCAAAATATTTGATAAAACGACTGGGGAACTTCTGGAATACAACATTGCTGACCCAGTTCTTACATTCGGTTCAAAGTTGTCTATATCTCTGCCTAAGTCCGCTGAGAACAGGTAATTTAAATTGATGCTTTGTTTTTAAAACTTTAATTTCATGTAGCAGTACCTATGCAATTAAATATTTTATCTAATTTTTGAAGAGGTGAGGTTAAGAAGGCATGGGACATACATTGACACCAAACACCTTAATTGAAGTCTACATGTTATTCCAAGACAGTTTACAAAATCTAATAATGGGAAATTCCTATTTTATAGTGTTTGCCAAGTTTGTAACTGAATAGTGTCAGACTAGTGCATTTTTATCAAACAATTTCTTTTGCTGAAAATGTGTAGACCTAATTTTGATTGCAGCGGAAGATATTATACCTAAAAAAAAAACATCAGTCTGGCTTAAAATTTGCACGCTGGTGAAAACCATTTTCTAAGATTGCAATTTCTTGTAGTTTTTTATTGTAGTTATGTACGATAACACAGAAATTCAAATTAATACATCGCCAATGCCGGAATTCAATTTAATACACTAAATGATTTTAAGTATAGTCAGAATCTACCATTTTATCTCAAAGAAATATTTTAACAACTTGATTCTAAATTTATGAGCTACGTGCTGGTGAAATTAATTGAAATTTTTAACTCAAAATTTTGTTTAACATGTTTGAGCGTGGGTATTGATGCACTCTCCCCTTCTCACACTCACTCACTTACTGTATAATCGGATGTGCTTTCTCACCCTTTTTCCTCACCTTGGAGAAAATATGGTGTTCAAACATTCATCTATCTGTGATCTCTCTCTTATACCTCAGTTCATTGATGGTGACCTGACCTTTACCTACCATACAGTTATCTTATATGGGTAATTTTGACATCATCCCAAAGAGTATACAAAAGTACATTTCATTTTGAAAACTTTTAATTTTGTGTTGAACATTGTATCAAAACCACTTCTTGCATGGTCAGACTATTTGCCTCCTGCCTAGGCGAACCGGGTTTGATTCCTGGTGGGGTCGTTCCCTAATTTTCGTATGTGCGAGTCATGCCAGACAATGCCACTGGTTGGCGGGCTTACTAAGGATCTCCCATTTCCCAAACCGTTGCATTCCTGCGCTACCCCGTACTCACCCAGGATCTGCTCTCAAGATCTTGATTTTAAGAGCCGCCCAAATCTCTCGCACTTATTTGCAATTGCTGTTGAGTCATCTTGATAAAATCCTGAATAATCTCATGTGAATTAAAAAACAGTGAATTGAAATTTTATTTTGATTTGTGTTTACTTCTGATACTTCACATTTTCTTTTTGTTTTGGATAGTTTAATTATTAATAATAATCCTGTTAAATTACATGCGCACATAATTGTAGAGCAAATATTTTTCCCGTAGAATAACGTACCTGATGTGGAAGCTGCCATATTTTTGAGCTGGTTCCATATGTGAATAAATGCAGTACAGTTATTTTTTTGGGGGGGGGGGGGGGGGGAGCATGTTTGGTAATGTGAAAGCTAGCTCCTTACTTGTGTTCAGTTGGTCGTGGGTTCTGTCCCAGGAGCTATTATGAGGTTGGTCTATCCTATTCCAACTAAAGAGCATTGCATTTCCTTTGTATGTACCTCCCAGTTCCTCACCACAAAGGAAATAAAGATGATTATGATTATATTCATGGTTGGGTTCAGCTTGGTGACAGAGTGGGTTAACATTATGAAGTAGGGCACATCATAACCCTTCGAAGAATAACATACAGCAGCTGTATTCTCTGCATGTGTATTTGTTCACAGGCTGGTTATTCAGATAAATTATGAGACTTCCTCCGAAGCATCAGCGCTGCAATGGTTAACTCCAGCACAGACCCTTGGCAAACAGCGACCGTATCTTTTCAGTCAATGTCAGGTGATATGTTGAATTATGTTGACTTCTGTATCTTATCTTGGTGTTTGTATTGCTACACAGTACTGTTCTGTGATAACGTAAATGTGACATAATATTATTACTAATTTACTATCTAATCATGACAAGCCAAAGTTTAAAATTAATGAGTCATAATGTCTTGTACAATCCATGTAAACATGTAGTAGCCCTGTAGGAAAGCTGATGATATTAATACTTCATCATCACCACACTGCTGTATGAAAAATTTGTTGGGTACAAATTTTTCAAAGTGAAGGAAACTATCATGTATTCTCATATTTAATTCTATCTTTAATAATTGTATGTTTAAAAAAAAAGTACGGAATTTTTTAAGTTCTACATTGCTATGTTTAGTCCAAAATAAATTTATAGTATTTTAATACATGTGCAATAATGATGTGTTGTTGGACCACCAGAAAACCAACAAACAACTTTGTAGCAAGATTTTGGCAAAGTAAGGTTTTCCATAATAAAAAACTTGATATTTTTACACTATTAAACAGAGTTTAAGTGATGGTTTTCTAGGCCACCTACATTTCAAAACATTCTAATAACCATTTCAAAATATAATGTTCACAAAACACACCGACTTACTGTTTGTAATTCGTACTTAGAACTCCTGAATAAGCATTTATGGTAATCCTTGGACACATTTGCCTGCCACTAATACGAAATAATTTGCAGAATCATTTAGTAAATACAGCACTTCGCTGCTTTCCCAAAACTAATTAACAATGGTGCTCCTTCATGACGGCACGGAAAATGGCGGATCAAGCAATACATTTGTTGATCATATTAAATAACGCACAAAAAAGGACACCCCTACAGCCTACAATGTTTAATGAAAGTAAATACAAAAATAATTAACCACCAAGACAATATTCTGCCAACACCATTTAGGGTACCCTCATAAACGTGACGAAAAGAACACATGCTCAATGCTATTCACAGAACTGGAAAAGTTTTACTGAACGAAGGTGTCCACATGCTCTGCCAAAAAATGGCACATTACATTAAAAATGTATTTTAAACCATTAATGTTGTAACTAGTTTTGAATTACAAATTTTAGTTCAGAGTACTATTTTCTTCCATAATCATCATTACCATTACTAAAATACCTGCAATAACCTTATCAGCTGATACAACACTTTGCAAACAAGAGCATTTACTGTTTATGTAGTGTGTAGGTTGGTCACATTCTGTCAAAATCTAGTCTACTTATATGAAATGCAGTATACCTTTACTGTTTACAAATTTCTAGTAGGCTTGAGGATATATATATATATATATAATATATATATATATATATATATATAACACACACACACACACACACACACACACACATATCCAAAAATGCCCATGGTTGGTGGTCCAACATATTTCAGTAAATATTACAATTGAGATGTATTGTTCTGCTTATGTATCATCCTTGACACTGAACAACCTTTGGCAGTCCGTAAAATCAAGTCCCTGTTAAGTTAATGTTTTAGGTTTACTATTCATTGAATTAATGTGTGAAGACCTTGTGTCTACCATATGAAAATTATTCTATACTGATATAATTCCCCAATTTTAGACGGTAAACCATTTCTAGAAGGCTGGGTCCACAGAATTCGGTTGTGTTGATTAAACGCAAAAAATTTACCGACTTTATTAGTTTTTTTAAGTTAGCATAATGGAATAAATTCATTGTAACATTTTGTATTGCTGTTAATTGTGAGTTCAGATTGTAATGTTTAGTAAAATAAAAACTTTTTTTTTTTCCCACATAGGCATAAACTTTTTGCATCAGAACCCTTGGATTTGTGTAAATTTTGATATTTTAGTACCGTATCATACTCTTAGCATCAACTAGGATAAATACTTTTATTACACAGGTATGTACTGATGTTACAGACGTGCTAGTCATATCTGTGTGAATGGTCAGAATTAAAGATTTTGTAAGAAGTATCGGCCGTTAGTTCCAAATATTTGTACTAAGTTTCTGATGATTTTCTGTGTATGCTACTCCAGCGATTTTTCCCTCTTAGCACCCAATGATTCCCCGTCCCTATATTATACATAGCTATAATAATAATTACACATTTTTAAAAATTAGACAAAACGCAAGTACTCGCGTGGCACTAGTTGTGGATAAGCACACATACACAAAATCAGGTGAACACATTTCCAATGCAGGTGTGCAATTGAGACTTTTCACAAGCTGGACCATCATTTTAAGGCGGCATGTGATGGCCGAATGCTATCTGTTGAGCGATGGTTGGCAATAAGTTAATGTGGTGGCCAGGAGGTGAACTAGGGTGCTGCAGGAACATTTGAATTACAACAGCAAGTTATCTTATGTTTAGGCCGTATGACCGTTGGGATTTACTGTAGTTACGTATTAGTGAGCAACACTGCAAACTGGCCCACCGAAAGATTCCAGACAGCCGTCTGGCGTAAACATAAGATAACACCTCTGCTACGTTTTGAATTTCCGCAGCACCCTAGCTCACCTCCTGGCTGCTAGGTTTGCTGCCAGCCACAGTTGTACAGACTGCAGCATGTTGTCACTCGCTGTGTAAAGAAGCTGGCCCAGCCAGTCAAATATTGTGACCATGTATCCTTATGGAAAATGTGTTCGTCCACCTTGATGTGTGTGTAAATATCCATGAGTACCACCACGTAGGTGCTTGTGTTTTCTGTCTCCATTTTTAAAAATGTAACAAATGTAATACTGTAATAATATTTTTATGTGTTGTCAGGCTATCCACTGTCGTTCGGTAGCTCCGTGCCAAGATACTCCATCCATGAAGTCGCCGTACAGCGCGGAGGTGAGTGGTTTGATTAAACCGTAAAGGGAATAAGTTGTCAAGTGCACATGCTAGCTGCACAGTAACCAGTTTGTAAGTTAGAGTAGTGAATGGCTGATTTGCCATCAAAACTGTCAGAAACGTGTGGCTAGAACTTGTGGTTAGCTTACTTCAAAGATGTACAATATCTCATGAGTGTATGCAGTTATTATTCAAAATGAAAGTAATTTATTCATAGAAATATAGATGTGGCCAGAGGTTGTCAATTTTTTTCTGAGGGTGTGTCAGATTTCAAGGATATATGAGCCAACACCTTAATTTAACACACAGTATGGCGAAGGCTAGCACAGATGTATCCAGTGTTTCATTCAAGGACATTGCAGCCATATTCCTCTATTACGGTGAAACCAAGAATAGAGGCTCACTTTATATGTGTTTTTGGGGTTGTAATTGAGTGGATAGATTTGGGCGGCTCTTAGCATAGAGGTCTTGAGAACCGATGAGTGTGGAGCAAGGTGAGTATGGAGCAGCGCCGGAATGCAAGGGTGCGAAAACTGGAGTTCCCCGAGGAAAAAAACCCTCCAACTAGCACCATCTTCCAACAAGATTCCCACATGCAAATATCCAGGTGTGACCCCTCAAAGAATCTAAACCATTTCACCTAGGTGGGAGGCGAGTGGTCTAACCACTACAACACCGCAGTCCCATTTTGGAGTTGTAAGCCAAATTAAAGACCTCCCTCCCCCTTCTCAATCATTCATTTTCATAAGTGATCCTTTGCATAATCTGACTGTCCTGTGATCACGCCTCTGCATAGAAGCACTAGTCTATTATAAAACCAGGCACAAGCAATTATGTCACTGTTTAATTACATGATTTTGACAGCTGTGCAAGCATTTTGTGAGCTGATGAAAACTGTTGTTCCTCCTCTTTAGCCAAATAAAGGGCCGGTTTCACAATGTATGGTTTTGTTCCTATTAAAGTCTGATTAAAATTTGTTAAGAATAACCATTTTATTTGACAAAATTATTGATTACCTCAGTCGGCCACGATTATTAGGCCTTAACTAAAGACAAGTAATGAAGTATCAAATTAATTTTATACATGCAAAAATGTGTTTTTGAAACTTATGAGCGATATTGGGATGGATACCTATACGCTCATGTTCATGTAAATGGATAAAAATAGGCTAGAAACACTTCTTTGGTGATGATGCAATAAATTGATACAATATTGTATTGATGCATGACTTTTTTGAGTTATTAATTTTTAACGACTTCAGCTTCATCCCTCAGGTCCCTTGCACTGAATTTGAAGCTTAAAATTATTACATTAAAAGGTGGGATTGTAGTGTGTGTCTTGCAGCTTTTATTATTCACAGGTCCACCATATTATGCTGGTATGACAAACGAGTTAATTTACTCCCTGCTAGATCTCACTAGTAGTAATATCTCTTGCTCTTTTGTTTTGCGCCTCCTTCCAGCTGACCGGTGATGTCACAGAGATAAATCATGCATTCGCATACCCTGCTCAGCGACTACCCCTTACTCTAGTGCCATAGCCAATTAACGAAGGGCAGCGGCCCACGAGGAGTATAAATGGCGAGACGGGCCGCGTCTCAAACACTAATCTTCCTTCCCAGCACTCGTCACTCGGGAAGCAATCAGATTGACGTAAGTTTTTGTTTCCAGCATGTGTTGCTCGGATCCAATCAAATTGCTGTAGTCTTTTCCAGCACTAGCTGCTCGGAACTAATCTACTCTGTTTAAACTCAGCTTATTGTCGTCGCGCCTAGCACGCATTGCTCTGGCCAACACCTGCCACGTCAAGTCTTGTATTGTTGCCATCGTTCCAGCACGCGCTGCTCAGAACATACCCTCTTAACAGCAGCTAAGCTTGCGGTAGGATAGGTCTACATTAATTAGGAGATATTTCACTATGTATCTTGCAATCCTGCACCCCCCTTGTCATCATTCGTGATAACAGCAGATCCTATCCTAGTTCCCCCCCCCCCCCCCCAGACTACAATCCTGCCACTCTCACACTTAGTTTCCCAAGCAAGTGCCAGCAATTTACGTTTTGTCATTTCCTACAGCACGTACAAATTACACAAGAGATCCAGCAAGTTCTCGATGCACCCTTCATTCAGTCGGACGCCTCTGCCAACCGCCATATCAAATAGCTTTCGAGGTTTGAAGCTCGGTTCATAAGCAAACGAACTTCGTGCTTATTTTGAGCTCAGTCCACTCACTAGAGCAAGCCTTTCCTTTCCACCAGTCCTAGATTGTGGGAACAGAAGTACTCTCACGGGTACACAGTCTGTGGACCCGCAGTGCTAGTTTGGTGGTTATTTCTCCCCGGAGCGGTGTCCGCTGGGGATTTGTAATCCTCAAATTGGTCAGACGGCTACTAGGCCATGCACCCTACCGATGGTAGACGTAACTTTCAAACAAGCGAATACCTGCGGGTACTAAACAGCTTGGTGGAGTAATTTCCCACTGCCTGATGCCTTTTGCCAAGCAGAGGGGTCTAAGGGAGAAGGTGAAGGAGACTGCATTTGGTCGAGCTCATGAATTTCAACCCTCACTAGTTAAACAGATAGCTAGACTTCCACCCAGAGAATAGGCGCAAGTTCTCTGACACTTGCAAGAGCCAAGAGACGTCCCTGTTCCTCAGCATTTGTTTATGCCTCCTACACGCTCTGCACCGTCAGCATACCTGGAGTTCATCGCCGAGTATCAGAGGAAGCCTGAACTGCCACCTGTTCCTGCCATAGCTCACCTCACACTGACGATTCTCCTGCCTCCTTCTGTACACCGACCACAGGAAAATCAGCCCACACCACCTGCTCCACCTACACCTACACCCCAGCATAATTCTGCCTTGTTGAAACGTCACCCAGGTAGCACTGCCTCTGCCATACCCGCCAAATGTAGGCTTGCTCTTATAAGTCAAGATTTCGTGCCCTGTCAAGTAGCCACACTGCCAATTCTTTATACCGGGAAGGCTCCAGCACCCTGGCAGAACTGAACCCTCACGTAAGAAGAGAGACTGGCCATCTCTTCTCCTAAATAAGCCTCTAGCTGCACTTCTTGTTAATTGACTTACGTAAGTACAAGTTCCCGGTACGTCATGCTTCAGTATAAATGTAATCAATTACTCGTTTTCAAAAATGACAATTTTTTTGCAGGGGCTTAAACAACACCTTAACTTCAGAAAATCAGGCATAGTTCTGCCAATATGTTTATTCTATAATAGATGTGGATGTTTTGGATTTAGTTTTAAACTATAGGAAAAAGTTAGTTGGTACGTTTTAAATTATTATAAATGTTTTCGCGAAGGTCCGCACACTCTTAAAATTATGTGTTTCAGACAGTAATTTCATCAGGAAATAGGTGATGGATTTGTGACAGCCATCAGTATAAGATGGATATAGGGTAAGTATTTGTGAGCACATACTGAACTGTGTTTGACTTCCGTGAGAGCTTTATTGTTTAATTAATAATTTTGTGGTGTAGTGCACGTGCATTGTAAAATATGAGACAGCTATGTGGGGACAGCTCAGATATTTGCAAAATGAAACACATTAAACGCATAAAAATTTCATCCAATTCTGTTTGGTATTGAGGTCGTACAAGGCATTTTTTATTGTTGTTAGTGAATATCTTGCAAAGTGCCTAACCATTGCACTTTGGGGAGTGATTTGGATAGCAAATGGATGACAATGTTAATTAAATAAAAGTAGTGTGGCCTCTGGGATGTAAAAGTTTCTTGCTTCAATATTTAATCACAAAATTTATCGTTATTTTCTGCTTGTTATAAATACGTCAATATATGTAGCTGTGGTGCTATCTATGAGAACTTGCTCAAACTTTTTGTAGTAATTGAAAAAGTAGAGATGCAAGAGTGTGTGTTTGGTAAGGAATGTAACTTTTATGTGATCATATTAATGTTTCCAAAACTATTATCTTTTGTAGAGAATTTTCACAAAATTTTAATTTCGTATCACCATAGGCGTGTGCAAGGCAGGTGCATAGGGTATAGCTGCACTCCACCCCCCCCCCCCCCCCCCCCTCAACTGTGCCATGTCATTAGGAAACTAAAAAAGAATCTTGATAATTTTGTATTTTTATCAGACAGTGTGTGTGTTTCAATGACTACTGAATTAAAAGTATGTTTAGTATAGCACAGACTATTTGCAATTAATTTATTTAAATATATTCTTACTTTGTATTTTGAATCCCATAAATATGGATCTTTATTTTGTGTTTTGCAGCCCCCCATTACCTAACTCTATGCACGCCTATGCTTTTCGTGAAATATTTTTCACACCCAAGTTGTATTGAGCCTTTACAAGGCTAAAGTTGCCTGAAATATTGCTAGTATTCCACATTCAGGCAGGCATACACTGTCATATTTGCAAAGTTGTGATTTTTTTCTTGTGCTTGCATGATGTGTTAATATTAATATACTGGAAGTATGTGCATATTATTTGAGTAATTAAAATATACATACATAAGGAAGCGATTAGTCTGCAATTTATTTAGTTATGAGTAATTGTGTGTTAGCATGCCACACGTTTTTAAAGTCGTGAAATGTGTATTGAAATACTTCTACATCTCAAGTGGGGGTATCTGATAGACTATGGTAGTTTTTATGTTGGAATAAACACTCCAACAAACACTACTAATCAATTAAGAAGAGGTGGGATTTATAGTTTATACCCACACCAAAAGCCCCCGTGTAAACTGATTTTTGCATGTTTTGCAGCTGAGTGCAGTATTGATTAAATATTTTAAATGACCACATGGGTATTGTTCTGTGGTTATATAATGTAAATTTTTGTTTAATTTGAGTATATTGAAGTATATTTGAAGTGGTTTTTTTGTGTATGCAGATAACTGCTCCAGAAGACTTGGTAGTGTTGATGAGTGCAGTAAGAGTTGGGGACCCTGTTCCTTCCAAAGACAGTGGTTTCGCTATGCACAAGTTTGAACAAAAGATCCCCATCCCAACATATCTGATCGCCATTGCAGTTGGGGCTATAGTCTCTCGCAGGATCGGCCCTAGGTCACACGTGTGGTCAGAGAAAGAATACGTCGATAAAGCAGCGTACGAATTTGCCGAGGTAGGTCACTTCGTGGTAGAAAATACTGTGTGTTACAACTGTGCCTCTCTTTCTCTGTATTTACATTGCAGTATTTCCTTTTTATCATTCCAGACAGAAATTATGTTAAAAACGGCAGAAGACATGTGTGGTCCATACGTATGGGGAATTTATGATTTGTTGGTGCTCCCACCTTCTTTTCCTTATGGTGGTATGGAAAATCCATGTCTTACGTTTGTCACCCCAACTGTGTTGGTAAGCAGTAGTATTAGTTTAAATTACTGACTATGAATGATTTCACAAGTTTTTTTATTTTATTTTTTCTATTATCAGTTCTAGTTTCAATTCTTTCTATAATTATCTATTTCAATTATTAACTCCCTGTCCATAAGTTGAGTCTATGGTACTGTTCATAGGATAAAGTGTGTTATCCAAATGATTAAAGACATACTGAAAAACTGTAAAAATGGTATTTATAAAAATAAAATTCTCCAATGTTTAACGCAGCTGCTTGGTGTAAGACCAACTGAATGAAAAGGTAAAGTTTAACTTGTTAAATGATTTTAGGCATGTATCTGCCATCCTTCGTATATCACTTTCAAACACAAAAAAAAACATTGTGTCCATCTTTTCTTGCACCAAAAATTATTTTTATACAATTTTTAATACCTTGAAAATTGCAAGGAAGTTTATATTTGTAAACTAGACATAAACACAAACTCTTATTAGTTTACTCCTATGTGCTCTCTTGTAGTATGGTTCTTCTCTTCAAAAGGCACAAAGTATTTTTTGTTTGAAAGTGATACATATCGTGAAAGGTAGCTGAGACATGCCTAAGTTCATGTAAAACCATATCCATTTGCTCTACCAGTCCCGCACCAGGCAACGTCTTTAAAAGCCGGACAACAAAGCTGAAAATACAGGTTTTACATTAGTCAGTTCTGGATTTCTACAGCTAGCACTCCTCCCATCCCCTCAGCTCTTCGATCTGTTCTGTAGAGTACAGGGGTAGAGAAATTACACTATAGACCCATCAATATTTCAATATAAAAGTTAGTGAGGTTAGTTGTTGTTTTTGATTATTCTACATGTTAGGTTCACTTCCGTTGAACGTCTGCTTGTGTGAAATTTTGTTGACAGTCCCATGAAAAACTAATAATGTGAAACTCTTTCTTAGTGCAAAGTGTCATGTATAGACAATAAAGTATAATAATATGGATTTATGTAAAGAACAGTCTTCAGTTCTTTCTTGCTTGATATGTGGAATTGAATGTTCTTTTAAAGGATGGTTATTCTAATCTTATTAGTTTTAAAAGGTTGTTGAAGTAGGTGTGTGTATTTATTTACATGCTCTTATGATTTTCCAGGCTGGTGACAGATCTCTTGCAGATGTTGTGGTTCATGAAATCACTCACAGTTGGACTGGTAATCTTGTGACTAACAAGAATTTTGAGCATTTTTGGATTAATGAAGGTTTTACAATGTTTGTCGAGCGCAAGATACTTGGCAGAATGCATGGAGAAAACTACAGGCATTTCATGGCTATTGGTGGCTTCAAGGACTTGAAAGATGAGGTAAGCTAAAAAGTAATTGCTTTGATAATTTTTATATTCCCTTAAATTTTGGCGTTAATGAAAAAATTAATCATGCAAGTTTTTTACTCCCTGTAACAGATGTATTATGTACAGTATAGGTCCATGGAGATCCAAAAACTGTTTGCAGTATATTTTGTGGTGTACAACATACTTTAAAGTCTTGGGAATAAAAGTGTTTACAAACGCAGAAGCATGAAAGTATTAATATTTTTCATTGCATTGGGTATAATTTTTATTTGAAAAATGTTTCCGCAAGTCCTGTGTATCTAGATGTGTGCTATGTAACTTCATGTTGTCTACATGCTAGTTGAATCGTCTAGTTACTTTCATGAAAATTATGCATACCTAAAAGAGAGGGCAGTGTGACATAATTTCCCCTCTGCCTCTTGAAGGAAGACATGTGGCAATAGTTCCATGGAGAAGGTAGAAAATTGCAACAAACAAAGGTTGAAGAAATGTGTATGTTTGTAAGTTTCCCTGTAGTATTTTTAGCTGACTGTCAAAAGTCCAGGGCTGGCTGTTGACAAAGGTGACTTTTCACAGCAGTATACTGTATTAATCTTTTATCAACTCTGCCATGTTTGTGCTCCTCAGAACTTTAGTCTTGGTCAGAGAACATGATACAGTTGGTGCTTATAGGTTATTAATTCTAATCTGCCAGGTATCTGTATTTTCTTCCTATGCATTAAAAGATTCTTACAGTAAACTCTCAATATTTGTAAGACCTTCATGGTTCCCAGGAAAAGGGTTGATGTGTCGAAGAGGTTGTTATTGAACAAACTTTTTCAATGAAATTGACACGTGACAGTTCCGGCTGTCAGACTGTCCCCGCCCTGGGTGACTTGGGTGGCGCTAGGCGAGCTGTGTCTTAACTGGCTTACTCTGTCCTGGGCACGGGGGCCCGCCCGGTGTATAACATGGGCCTAGTGGGTCGGCGACTTGGTACAAAGTTGGGCTCTGCGACCTTGATGTGACGGAGTGCAAGCTTTGGTGGTGGTGCAGCAGTTCAGTGAGGTGGCGGGGTGCTAACTTGCGCACTTCTGTTTGCTGTGACTGGTGTTGCACTCAACTGGGAAGTAATCGACTCAGGTATGGGAGCCGGCTGCAGTTCTGGCATGCTAGGCTGACGAATGCCAAGTAGTACCTCCTGCACTATAAGGTGATATTCCTCCGCAATCCTGGTGGGTGGCTCGAACAAGCCTACGGGGATGACGTCTGGGACTGGAACGTTGAGGCGTCTCACTAGTGCAGCTTGCTCTCGTGAACTGAGCAACCCAAACCCGTTGGGAAGGATACGTAGCCCCTGGGGAAGCTTAGCAATTGCTCTCGTCTTTCTGGCCTGTCTGTCAATTCCACCACTGTGGGTGTAAGGCATGGGGTATTAGATCGGCACTGCAGGAGGTTGGCAGTTGACATGTCAGTGTTCACGTGTATGTGCTAATTACTGCCGCCAACACCGCCTCACTCTCAACGACTCTTATCAGGTAGAGCCGGCGTGGACTGCAGGGTGACGGTTGCAAGAACCGCACAGGATTGTCCTGTGGGGGTAGATTTCCCTGCACCAGGATGCAGCCCTCTCTGCACCACGAGGGTACAATGAGAGTTGGGCATCTGGCCGGCAAATCTATCCCACCAGGAGCGTACTTAGTGTCGGGGCTCTACCGTTCCTTTCATGTGGTGCAAGGAACAGGTAACCTTCCAATGGTGGTGAGGTGAGGATCCAGTGGTTACTGGTCTCCCCGAACTCGAAGATCCCCTCCTCTGCTCCACAAACGGGGGCGATGAGGCAGGGCCTACTTTGAGTCGGCAAGCCAATTTCCAAGGGACGGTATCCTAGTGTCGTGGCTGTACCATTCACTGCCGGGGGGGCAGAGAATAGGTGGCCTTCCAAGGATGTGCTGTTGTGTTGTTCAGATATGACACAAGGAAGGAGCTTGGAGTGAAAGTCAAGGTAACTGGTAAATTTGGATGTTAATTCTTTATGGAATTTTTGTTCCGCGTAGAGCATTGTCCAGGCCAGGAAAACGACCTGCCTGACGCATTGTCCCACCGCCCTCAGAATGTTGAGACAGTACATGAACCAGAGGATTAATAAAAGATGCTACCACCCTATCTTTCACTGCCTGTCAAATAAAGCCTCTAAATATTACAGTAGTTCAGTTCCAATAATCACTCAGTTATTCCTCGAGCAGCGAGACACCCAGCTAACTGTTGCCTGGACCATGAAGTGGTTAGGGCCCAACCTCATGCACACTCAGACTATTGGGAAATTTGGGTTCCACATACTCTCCACCAAAGTGCCAGTACCACCACGACCACCCACATGCAGACCACCCCAGCATCCAGGAAACAATCCGGTTGGAGGGACCGGCCAGAGACTGTGAGGCAGTATCACCTGTATGCCCAGCATAAGGCCTACATCAATTGAGAAGGAAAATAACTCCAATCTGGGCACACATCGCCGTCAATGTGTGGGACTGCATCCCCACAGCCCTTGAGGGAAAATATTCCTTCTGGTGGTGATGGATCAGTTCTCAAATTCTTCAGGTAGGTGGAGGCATTCCCAGTACCCAACTTAGAGGCTTTCTTGCTCATCAAAGTCATGGAGAGGGAGGTGTTCCCCAGATGGGGATACCCCAAGATCATCCTAATGAATAATGACACTTGGTTCACCAGCCAACAGTGGGCATAGCCCTGCCAATACTGGCGAGCTGAGAGTTGGTTCACACCTGGTATTGCCCAAACCAAGATATCAATAAGGGTCTCAGCCTCATATGGGTAAACACCATGTTCAGTGGGATACCCACATCCCTTCCTTTTATATTCACTATGCTTTGCAGATATAACCAGTCCATTGGGACCTCCCCCAGCCAGTTACTCCTATGACAGAATGTCCGTAGACCTGGAGAGTGGGAGTCGGAGAAGAACCATACCATGCTACCAACTGGAGAAATAACTACTGAGAGACACAGAAAAGTGTGTGCAAGGCTTGGAAAGTTCAATAAAGGCACACCAAGAGAAAGTATCCAGTTTTGCCTGAAGACAATCATCCATATTTGCTGGAATGCAGCGATGTCATGGTGAGAACCCATTCTTTGAGTCGGGCCAGTGACAAGTTTCGTGCAGGATTTTCTCCTAAGTAGGAATGTCCTTGTAAAATCCATAGAAAGGTGAGGGAACATTTGTTGTACGAAAGATGAGTGGGGGCGTATAAAGAACGTAAACCACAACCAGAAATAACTCCACTCCCCCTGTACCTCCACAAAACCAGAACTATCTCTGAAGCCAATCCTGCACCGAGAGTTGTAGCAGATATGCAAGAGACCGGAGGCAGAAATAGCCTCCTTGTCTAACACAAAGGCCAGATGTTCCCCCAAGGCAGGAGACATGCTCACAAGCCACTAACGGAATGAAACTAAAATGTTGATCTGATCCAAGTTATGCTACACATTTGCCTACCCACCTCAGCCAGGGAACTACTCTATGGACTTGCAAGGACTTAACCACATTCCTGGGTACCCCCATAACACAACCCTCTGACTTTGAGTCGGGGAACCAAGGTGTACGCGGGTTGCGAGATTGGGAAGTTCCTACACCTCACTCGAAGTTGAGTAGTTGGCCCAAAGCAAGCTGCGCCCAGTACAATCCACCATCACCCCTGGGACTCCGCAGTGCCCTATTACACTGAAGAATGAAGCATACTGTCCAACGAGTATGCCCCTATCTTTGTAACCACTTCCACACTGAACATTACCATATCAGATGATAGCAGCAGACCCTAGAGCTAGTACCCCAGCCAACCCAGAAAGAACTCTGAATGGTCTAATGCCCATATCAGACCTGCTGACCATGCCTGCTCCACCCAGACTGGTGTTGCAGATATCCGACACCCTGGTGCACTCTCTGTACCCACACCAAGACGCATGGAGGACATCAGATGAGAGGCCCTCTGAATCACCCTGAGAGTCCATCTCCAGTTCCAGCCCAGAAGGAAGAAAGAAGGCAAGCACTTTAATCGGGCTGTTACTAAGGTCCTACCAGCTCCCAAGGATGGCAAGATGAATATGCAATATCTGGAGGAGAGCAGCCAGCTCCCATGCTGCAGACATCTCAAGTCCCAGCTAGGTGGGAGCAGCCCTGGTGTAGCTGCCGAGAAATGCCCCTGATGCAGCTGTCCCAGGGTATAGCCCAGTAAGAACAGCAGTAACACCAGTTTAGAGATCATGGTCATTCCTGCCCCATTTTCTATATGAAAATCACCTTACACCACCCACCATTATTCCAATGGCCAACCAGCCAATTCACCGAACCAACAGCCCTTGTCATTACCTAAGAATCCAGTGCAGTAAGTGAAAGTAGCTCCTTAAATTAGCAAAAGTGAGTTGGTTTTCATTCTCTCCCTGTAACAAGTGAGTGGAAGACTACACAAGAAGAGATAGCTTTGCGAGACCCGTGTCTCAAAGTTATGTTATATTTCAGTTAAGCAGAGGCGTTCAGCTGCCAAATGTGGTCATTTATGCGATGTGTTTATTTCAGGAAAAAAGGAACAAATATATAATGATTACAGAGTGTAATGTCTTAAGTGCTGTAGGGAGGTTCCCCAAACTGTGTCGAGTAATAAGATTTGCTTGCAAATGCATGTGAGCCACTTTTAACGTTAGTCACAGGTATAGGGCCTTGCACATGTAAATACTGTTTGTCAGTTTTCTTGAACCAACCTTATGTTAGAAATTCAATATTTTTTACCTTAAAAAAAGTGTGCTTCAATGAGATAATCTGGGATCCAGAAAAAATAGATTTTTGAACTGACTATGTGCTAGGAGCTGAGGGTACGCACGTAACATCTGATGCATGATGTACCTGGGAGTAAGTACTTACACATCTCAGAAGTGTGGTCCTTTTTGTCTAGGTGCTAGACCAGGCGCTCCTATCTCTTGGTGGGGGGGGGGGGGGTCCTAGTCCTGATGGGCCGCTGGTGCTTTGCCGTTGTACAGGATTGGCCTGGTTGCTTGCCAACAGGGCACAAAGTTGTGTTTGGCTATTACTACTGTGTGTTTCAGAGGCACTGCCTTGACAGGGATACCTGGGCAACGGAGTGTGGGAGGTTTGTGTGCAACAATGGTTGGCGGTAAAACTGGTGTGGTCACTGCAGGCCTGGATGGAGGTATGGACTGAGGAGCTGGTTGAAGAATCCCTAGAACCAAGTGGGTGATGGCTGGGGGGGGTGGTCGATCAGGCTGGCTGAGGTGGCCTACTATCCACCACAGGTACTCTGCCGGGCCGGTGGTGCATACAGGGTCAACGAACAAGTCCTTTGGTACCTCTGGCATAACAGGATCCTGTGCCTTAATGCCTGGGGCCTGCTTCCTAGGGTTGAGCTTAGCAATGAAGGCTGCAAGTGCAGGGGATATCTCATACAGGCGTCCAGAAGTAAGTAAGGTCAGCTTCACCCTTTCCTTAAATCCCCGCCTTCTGGAATAGGGCATTGGGATGCACAAACACCCTCTTCAGCCAAGAGAAGGAAGGCAGGCAGGCTCCTTGAATGGCAATTTACATGTAGGGCCACGTGAGGGCCGTTGACTGAGTGGACACACTATTCCAGTACCTGGTCAAGATGCGTGGTACGCACTGGAAGTCAGGCCGCACTGTCTGAGGTCGTACACGTGGGTGTTGCCGTGACTAAGTCTTTCCAACTCGGGGGACGCCTACCTTTCTTGGCAGGGATGCGCAGTGGAAAGGCTGGCGATCACCAGTCAACAAGCTGGCTCCCCCGTTCTATCTATGTGTTTATAGAAAGGATAGCCAATTCTAGGTGCTTGTGGGTAAAATGGAATGTCTTGGCTTGTATGAATACCTTTCCCGGGATCACCTGTGTTCCCTTCCCGTGGGGAGTCAACTGGGAGCAAAGTGCTAAGTCTACAGGAAATGCGGTACCCAAGGATTGAGCTACCACATGTTTATTTCCGTTCAACGGGGAAATACACATGATGACTAGGTTCACCTGTTTTTCGTAAAAAGATTTACACGGAGGCTAGACTTCAATATCCTATGTGCCCACTTCCAGTCTTCATTTGACTATTGGCCACTTGTCTTTGTACGAATACAATCTGTAACATGAGTGAGGCAATCAGAAATAAGTTTCTCCGATAATGACAGTTCATTATTTGCAGAGTAGATAGAGAAGACGCTTAACAATTCAAATGATCCAATCACTTAAGTGGCTCTGAACTAAAGTGCATTGGAACACAACTTGTCCTGAAACCTCTTCGCAAAAAGCAGGTGCCCCTAGTAATAACGTACTCTTAACTCCTACATTGGCACGAGCTATTGCCGGGAAGCTAAAGCACTATATATCCGGTAGAGGCGACTTGTTGAACTGACTGGGGTGTGTGGGGGGTGCGTAGCATTGAATGCTATGCTGATTCCCTCTCCTATTGTTGCCTGTGTGCCTTAACGTAATGCTTAAATACAGACCATTTTGCTAGGATGACTAAGCTAGGATAGCTCGAGATTAGTCCTGAGGAGGACTGTAAGGATAGGATTCCCTCATTCTGGCATGTCCATGCAGAATATGGAGGTAGGTTAGCAAAGTTTGTCACGAAGAGAGACACCTGACTAACATAGAAGTCGAGTGGTCAGACTACTCGTAGCAAAGGGGCTTAACTAGCAAACAGTTCCGAGCAGCGGATGCTGGAGACTGCAGTGTAGCGAAGTTGAAGCGGTGTATGCCTTAGCAACGAGTGCTGGACTGGCAGTTTGATCCTTTCCTGGCAGCTAGCGCATTGGGTGTCAGAAAACTGGTGTGAGCAAAGGCTTAAAGATGCATAGGATATTCACCATCTGAGCAACTAGTGCTGGACAACTGAAACTGGTCTAGAGGTGAAAACTGTACCTTCTTTTATACTCCTTCAGGTCACTGCCTGATGCTTATTGGCCGGCATCACTGTGCATCACATTGTAAACAAAAGATTGCAGACAGAATGTAGAGTCCAGCATCAATAGAAGAGGGTGCCAAGTGTAATAGTTTAACTTTAGGGTTTCATGCATATGTATTGATGTATGAACTGTCTTCAACTTGTGATGTAAGCAATATCGTTAGGCAAAGAAAAGAGAGATAGCTTCTGCAAGTGAGTTGGCAACCTTCATTGGGATAGGCGACTGAGAGCCAGGTGAAGAGGGGAAATAAGATGAGCGGACCACTACGTGACATATTGATTTATATCTGCATCAGTCCTTACATCGGGTGACAGATACGAATGAGACACATTTTTCGATTGTGAAAAAAAGAATACTGATGTCAGACTTGGTCCGCTGTCAAAGATGGTCTTGCCATTTTAATACAATACTGGCGTATTACGTCTTTTTCAATGATGTAATAAACTATTTCAGCTCATCAGTAAGCAAGCCTTGCCATCTGATTTCAACAGGGTTTTATTGTTGACACGCAACGAGACATCAATAACGTTTACTGTCTACCCCGGCAAGAATGGACGTTCCAGCTGAAGATTGTATTATTCACAAGCCCACCGAGACTAAGCATCGAAGGTACTGAGTTACACTGCACGCTGCTAGATGGCTACACCAGTACAGTTCGCTGCCTCTTCATCTTTTAGCTGGTCGGTGGCGTCACACCTTGAGGAAGCTATGCTATCACCACCCCCTCTCCAGCGACCATCCTTATCCAGCTGACTGGAGGGGAGGACCCGAAAGAGTATAAATAGCAAGTCACAAGCCGACTCGTGAGGAGTCTTCATTTCTCCACCTCACTCGCTGCCGTAGAACTGACCATCCTGTCTTCAGCTATTCTGCTCGCTTTGCTCCTAGCTCTATCTGCCCTTCCTTCACCGGATTTATGCCAAAAGAAACCCCTCTCCTTGGTCTCCACTGTGCCTCGTCATCAGAGCCATATTTCTATGCCAAAAATCGTCTACATGCCTAACACTGCGGTCCCTTCAGGGCAAACACGTGCTTAGGAAGTAGTACCAGTTAAGTTATTTTAACAGCACTTGTTTACCCCACCATTGTTAGCTCAGGACCAAGTCCCCTCTTCCTGGATAATGTAGGGTTAAGGTTCCTTAATCTCTTGCCAGCATTAGGTGGTAGTGCAACACCACTTGATTATTTCCTGTCAAAGGAATAAACAAGAATTTTGCTGACTCGGGTATCCTTCCTGTAGATGTAGAACCTCTCCCAGTGTACCTCACGCCACTGAAGTGATTGCAGGTGACCGGGAAACCTATTCATACAATTCACACACACTAGCACCAGCCAGCCTTTCTGCATACCGCGGTAGGCAGAACGGTAGAGCCCATGCATAGGTACTCACCTCTCAAGTCTAGTTTGTCGACTAGATGCTCACCCTCTCCACCACGTTTTGGTGCCGGAGGGGCCGTTCCCTGAGCTGGGAAGACTAGGTGCTTCAGAGGCATACACCCACATGCAGGGACTGTAAATTACAAGGCCTGACTCCCAGTGCTCGCCACATTTAGGCGCAGAGCACTGCGATAGGGTCTCCGTTGAGTCTGCAGACATTTCACATGGTTCTACACCAAGCATGACTACACGTCACCTGCTATCACTCCACAAACTTGAGATTGAGAGTGTGTTCTAATCCAGATTCCTTTCTCCTGTTAGAGTAAGGGTATCCATGAGAAAGTTAAACAGGTGCTAACTGCCTCTGGGCGCATGCAAGAGCTTACTCCCTCCTTCATCCCCACGCTCAATCAGCTCTCGCCTAAGGCTCAAGCCTACGCATTGCGACGTCTACTGATATTGTTCACATCAAAGATCCCCAAGGACCTTTTCGAGGCACCCATACATCTGAACAGGAAAACACACCCCTGTATTGCATAGTATTTAAGCCAGCTGGATCAACCCTTGGAAGTCCCAACCTCCAGCATCAGGCTCGACTCAGCCGCTCCGCTTCGTCAGCCCACACAAGCTACGAGCACGGATGGCTAAACCTTTGTGGCTCACGTACGCCCTACAGTGACAAAGCAAGACAAAACAGTCTGAGGTTACGCGTCGCCCAGGTATACCACTTAGAACCCAACCTTGGAAGTGGAGAAATCACACTATCCGAACCCTATTTTGTGCCTGCCGCAAAGCTACCAGACCAGTCCTCTGCGCTGGACGGCACCAGTACCACGTAGGGACTAAAAATTAACACACAAACCCTGCCGGTGCACCTGACCTAGCAACATAACAAAACCAACCTCCTTGACTTAGTGATCGTCCAGTCAACCAAGGCGTCATGGGTCAGTACAATAGGTGAAAACCAATAACTGTCATATTTTCATACTACAGTCAACTCTTGATTCTACGGACTATTCACAATTCCGCGGGAAAAGGGACGTTATTTCAAGAGGGTCATTATTGGATAATTGTTGGTTTTATGCTCCCCCCCCCCCCCCCCCCCCCCCCCCCCCCCCCCCCCAAAGGGTTGCTATTCCAGAGGTATTAGAACTGAGCGTTAACTGTATTATTATTTTTTTGGCCATTTATAAAGGTTTGAGAGTTTGTATTGCAAATAAGCTATTTAAATGCAGGACAGATTTTAGAATGATGCTCATCTGATAACCAGTAGATAAAGTGGCAGAATTTTGGAATGTATTTTTTTTTTTTTTATATTCTAACTAGATTTCCTATGCTACTTGGTACTCATGACATTTAGGATTTGGAATCACTCTTAGGATGGAAAGGAGAACAGTCCATAGACAAAAAAAAGAAAGGAGATATGACAGAACTTTTTTTTTAACAATGTTTTTTTTTTATGCAGTTATCCTAAGAAAAGCTTAATCCAGTACCTATGTACATCCCATCATCGTATTTTCGGAACCGTTTGAGATATCTCGAGAAAACTAAGACTAAGTTGGTCCTGGGGTTATTTTTTATATATATATATATATATATATATATATATATATATATATATATATATATATATATATATATATATATATATATATATATATATATATATATATATATATATATATATATATATATATATATATCATCTCCATACGTTCAGTGTTTCTGAGTTAAATCCGGTCGGACAGACAGGCGCGAAAAAAAATTAACTTTAGATATGGCTTAGTAATCAGTTATACTACATGAAAAAATAATTAAAAGTGGAAAATTGAAAATCACAGACATACACTTCTTTTTTTTTTAGTTGTATTGATGTGGTTAATGAATGTTTGCTTTTTACTTTTTTTTTTTAGGTGGAGTCCCGTGGTAAAGATAATCCTACAACGTGCCTAGTACCTGATCTTAGAGGAGTAGATCCTGATGATGCATTTTCAGTGTGCCCTTATGAGAAAGGACATACTTTGCTTTTCCACCTAGAAACTATATTAGGTGGTGCAGGTAATGGTCTATGTATATCTTGTTTTGTGCAAAGCATTATGTTTAGTTCATTTTTATTTCCTAAATCGTTGTGCATGTGTGTGTTTCACCTAGATCTTTGAAATATGAAAAGAGGCTATGTGTAAAAATAAGCCAAAAGAAAATTTTTCTGGGCGGTAGGCAAGGAGAAAACATTCTTTTCAAGTTTTCTTTTGGTTTCCTCTGCAATTATTGTTAATCCCGAGTTATACCAAAAATTTCCCTGATCAGACATAAAGTAAGTAGCTGTCAGTCTCACAGATTAAGTGGAGATGTCAGGTGTCTTCGCTCATGGTGTGGATTAAAGTCATTTGTCATCATAAATGACAAAAAAACCTTCTTTTAGAGAGTGAAAATGTATGTTTCTCCAAAAAGAGAATTTAGTTTGATGTGAAGCTACTTGCTCCCTGTGATATACAGGATGGTTGTAGGGTACGAGTGACCGTACCTCTCTGACGCAGACTATGGGTGCCTTGGGTGTCGAGGGTTGAAACCTCAAGTAATGCTTCATCTCCTTTTTCTCTGCGGCCGTAAGGGCGATGCGTCGTCAGGGGGTAGTTTTGGAGGCTGATATTACTCTATCTTACCAAGGTGGCTGTTGTCTTCTGAGATGGTGGAGGGGTAGGGGATGTTACTGTCCTTACCAGGGGAGAGGTGGGTTGGTCTGCAACTGATGGCTGGTGCACTGTAGGTAGTATCTTGAGGCAGTGGTCCCCTACTGTTCTAGTCCCCCCTCCCCTCCCCCTGAACAAGAGTGGAGGTGGTAAGCAATAAAGTAATCTACTAAACGGAGTTTACTAAGAGTTATCTCAGTCAAGTTGAGGGTTAGCTAGCATGATTTTCTTCTGCGGAAATAAAGACAATGTCCGAGTCTGTACCCAGCAAGTTAGAGGCGTTAAGGGCCGGAGCAAATACCTTCATTACCAGATGCGTAAATACACTGACAATCGTGATAGTTAAGGACATAAGGTATCGAGCACACAAATACTCAAGGCGTTCCTTGAGCGACGAACGCTGGCACTTAGCTGTTTGTTGCTCCACCTGGGGTTCTTCTGGCGGCAGGTTGAGGTCAGGTCAGCTGGGGGCTTGTCAGCACGGCGGTCTCAGCTGGTGTCTTCCTTCGGGGTTGGATATCTTCAGTGGGGTGGTGGTCTCTGCTGGCTGCTTTCTTCAGGGCTGGATCTCTTCAACAGAGTGGTGGTCTCTGCTGGTGGCTGCCTTCAGAGCTGGAGTAAGAGCTCCAGTAGGCGTCCTCTCCCCGAGGTCTCCGACATCAACTGGTGTTTGGATAGTGTGTCGCCACATATATCTTTGTGTCAAACGTCACGCACTGCCATGAGAGCGGAGTGCAACCCCTTCCTTACTCCGCCACTGCATGGCCGTGTATGCTCGCTGCAGGGCTGGCCGGTCTCGCAGCAATATGCCTTGCCTTGCTACTAGGTTGTTGTAGGTTGCATCGACGCCCGCTTGGGCACAGAACATGTGGACTCATGTGCTATTCTCTCATCGGGAATGATGGTTTAAAATGCCAGGTGTATGACAGTGGACAGCGGTGCTTTAGAATAAAAACAGTATATGACGTGTGTCAATTCCCCCCTGGATGGTGGGATGCTGACTCAGCCATCTTGGCATTGACTTTCGGTTGTGTATCTGTCTTGCTCCTCTTCTGTGGTTTACTCTGCATGTGCTGCAAAAATCTAGCATGGTGCTTCTTCTGTGTGTGCCGCACAGATAGCTGGTGTTAATCTCCTCTTCCCATTCGGACTAACTGGTTGCTCGCCTCTTAAGGTCACCTCCAAACCAGTTTATGTGTGATGGCTGGACCACTATATTGGGATTATTACTCCTTGGCTCTGCAGGAACAAACACTACACCGAAGGTGTGGTTATTACGATGTATATTTTCTTTTCACTCAACCAATATTGCAGGCTGTACAAACACTTGGGAGAGCGAGAAAGCGAGTGGAAGCCAGCGAGGAGGGGAAAGCAAACGAGGAGGAGGATGCAAAGAGAATGAGATGGAAGTGAGCTTGAAAAAGGGGAGGGGGCGAGGATATAAATGGAGGCAGGAAGCGAATGAGTAAGAAAAACTAGGTGGAAGCAAACTAAAAAGGGAGAGCTTGCAAGGGCTCTCTATCTCCAGCTTCAGTAGCTGGCAGATGACTCCTCCAACCACCAGCATCCACCCCGCAGCCTGCAGAGAAAACCCCTTGGTGAAGAATCCAAAGATAACCTGTCGTCCCCATCTCTGCACCCCCTTACCCAAGTCACACCTTTGACTTCCACGGTAGCAAGCCATAACAACATCCCTTCTGGACATAAACCACCCCTTAATATTTTGCTGTAAATTGCAAACTAGCTGTTTGGGAGTTTTGTTTTTGGAGTTGGAAAATTAATAAACAGGTTCACCTTCATCTGACATAAATTAGATAATTTCTTTATTAAGTATTTTAGCTTGGATTGTACAGAACCCTTCTCTCCATTGTCTTCCAAAGTGGTAATAAATACGCTAAGTAAAATCTAATCCTTTGGTGAGGTAGTTATTTTCGCACTCCCTATTCAATTAAAATTTAATCAATTTTAAAGTGTGGATTTCATAAATAACAAGTGGCTCAAACCACTAACTAAGTGAACACTGCAGACTACGTGTGAGTCTGCATATGGCTCCAGTCTTAAAAAGACCGGGACTCCTGAGGTGTGTCCAGTGAACCCGAGCATATCTGCGGAAGAGCACCGATACTAGCAAGTCATATCTCACGTCACCACCTCGGTGTGACTGTACAAGACAGTTTGCAGGAGGGCTGAACCCTGACTACTAGGATACAAGCAAGCTATTCCAATAAGTTACTAATGGAAAGAGCCTTTTTGAGTAGAAATTATCTCATTTATTTTTTCTCTCTCTATTTTTATATTTTTGTCCGTAAAGAGTTCAGATGCCTAAGGGAGGTGGTCAGAATAGCTGTATTTGTCGCCTAGTCCGACGAGCCCTGCAGCGAGAGCTATCCCAGTTAGAGGGATCCTGTCAAACCTGCATCATGTTGATCCCTGCCCGAGGTAAAATCCTCAGCACCACGTAGGGAAGTCCCCATAATCAACTAAAACCACAACATGTATTTGGATCCACTGTTAGGGATTTGTTGGCCGTGGTCAAGTTACAAACACGTAAGTTACTTAAACCCTCCAACACCTGAACCTGTAGTAAAACCACCCCCACCTCTACAACCTAGTACCACTACTTCCCCTACCACGTGTAGAATCCGTAACCGCTGCTGGGAAAGTGTTCGACATCATCATCCGTCCCAAACCAGTGCATAAAGCCAGGATAGCATCCCTACCATTGATTTCATACCCACTTGTAAGCCCACGAGGCCTGCTCCATGTAGGCGCCCCGAAAGCGAGCGAGAGGCTGAATAGGACCCTATCCAGGACAACATCTCATACACCCCCCATTTCATTATAATTTTCATCCCCATTTTTTGTATTCCATTTAAATTCATTTATTTCTTGTTGACAGCTGGCATCCTGTATTTTGATTGCCGTTACAGTGAGCAAGTTCAAACTCCGTGGGAGGGAGACACGCCCAAGCTCACCCTGGGGTGTGATTCCCCTCCAACCAATCATAGCCCTCCTACCAGGCGGTATCCCATTAGATTCCCCAACGTGGGCAAATCCCCGATTTGCAGGCGAAAAACCCCGTAAACTCTTTTACAGCCAAAGGGTCAAACCATTATACCCTGGATGGAAATCAGCACTCATACAATACTAGTTCTGCCCAAGCTTAGAACGAAAGCCGTATAAAAGGGAAGCTGCCTATATATTTTATATATAGCCTCCGCAAGAGGGCTGGAGTGTGTCAATGTACAGTGTAATTTTGTTAGCTTGTAACACAAATTTAGTTTCATCTGTTACCATAACAGCTCCTGTTTTATAATTTCCTGATCATTTTCATTTACAGTTTGCTGTTGGATATATTTTGAGTTTTAGATATAATGTAAGATCATTTTTGTTCATAATCTATGTGACTAGGTACATATTAATTAAGGATATTGAGAGTCATTGATGACATCAGTCAGGTATCTTGACACACGTTCCACCTGTCAAAACAGTTCACAAATATTTGTTTTGTTAAATTAATAACAACAAAATGTAAGTTACATTTACACACTTCAAATGCTTCTTTGTTGTAGATGTTTTTGACAAGTTCCTTAAATCCTACATTGACCATTTCAAGTATAAATCGATTGGCACTGATGATGTCAAAGAATACTTGAATAGTTATTTCCCAGGCAACAAGAATTTAAAAAATTTTGATTGGGACTTGTGGCTGCATTCCCCAGGGATGCCACCTGTGATACCATCGTAAGTTCTGCATGGAACACTTAAGTATTGTAATATATTTAATCATCTTGTATGCACTTCATTATTGCTATAATAAATGTAATCATATTTTACAATATTTCAACATCACAAAACTACGTAATTCATACTTAAATCACTTGGCCAAAAATTTTAATTTTCTTCTCCCCAGTTCCCTCACTTAAAAAACAGTTGCATAACTTTGTTACTAGTTAATTTCATAAATCAGAGTTTGTCGCAAGCATTTCATAAACCGTAGTGCAATATGGAGAAGAATCATGATTCCAAAGCTATTTTAAACAAATGTAATTTTATCATTTACTGGTAAGTTTACTCCCACCACCTCACCTCTCCACACCCCTCCCTGCCCCTCTCCACCTCTCCACACCCCCTCACCCAGACCTCTCCCACCACTTATCCCCCTCCTCTCCACACCCCTCTCTTATCACTCCACACCCCTCCCCCACCTTTTCATACCTCTCCCCCACCCCTTTTCACACCACTTGTACCCCAGATACCTCTCATTCCCCTCCTCTCCGCACCCCTCATCCACCTCTCCGCACCCCTCACCCACCTCTCCACACCCACCAAGACTAGTGTGTGGAATGTGCATAAGAAGAATTTGAAGATCCAAGTTATTGTACTTATACATTCGTAATCATTAATTGGTAAAATATTCTTCTATACCCAATGAACTCTGACTCAAAGTCAAAATAAATTATCCCTCTTTACTGTACTTTTACTGGTGGCCAAATTGTGGGCTAATTTTCCATGTGCATCCCTGTAGTTTTAGTTTCCGTATATCAGGTATGTTAAACACCTGACTAAATTTGCTATCAGTTTGTCGTGTACTACTTTGTTGTACATATTTTATATCATCATTTCTTTTCCTCTGCCTTCTGATTACTCTCAGTATGCTCAATAAAATACACCTGGGGATCTGAACTAAGATAACATATTTAAAAGCTGTCATTAGATGTAATTAGGCCATTTGGTTATTGGGCCTGTAATGGCCCCACCAAGGTAATCTAGGTTAGATTCCCTGCAGAGTCTGTCCCAGTTTTCACGTGTAGGAAATATGGCAAACATTGCTGTTGTCCAACTGGCTTTTATGGACTAACACTTCCATTTCCCTGCCATTCCATCACTCCTCCATCTTCCTCTTTTTTCATCCCCATGGATGCTTGAAGTCCTCATTAAACATCTCCACCCCGTCCCTGGGACTGCAATGGTGTAATGCTACTCAGACCATGGAATGGACACCAAGTAGGGCTGACTAGACCAGTAATTTGAAAAGAGTCATTCACTTGCATAACAAAAATTATTTTGTCACAGAAAAGTGAGTGTTTTTAATTGTATATAAAAATGGGACACAATTAGATGATATATAATATCTAAACTAATATTACTTTCAAGTTTTAATAACACACAAGTTAAGTTGTAGGCAATGACGATTAACAATTGGAAATAAATGGCCTGCTCGTTTTGTTGTGTCTCATTTTATTGATTGAATAACTTCAGTAGAATTTGGCTCTAATAATTAGCCAATTCCTTATATATCACTGTATTGCAATAGAAAATTTTGATTATATTCATTTCTATGCAGAAGGTGGCATGCAAATGTTTCAATATAATAGTCAAACTTGCATGAAGTAATAAACTAGTAATGTGTATAAAGTTCTTACTTCTCAATGTAAAGATGGCCGGATCGAATCCCCTCACCCGAGGATTTTTTGAGTTCATTTAAACGTTTCTAGGCGTGATCGTACTCTATATGACAGTAGCACGACACTAGTGCATCTATCAAACAACGAGGGAAACTAGAAAATTGACTGCTATGCATCCTACCTTATGATGTCAAAAACAAAATGGCTGCTTGGCAGTGTAGCCAACCTGTAAATTTCAAATTTGTTATGATGATGTTGCCTGCCTTTGACACCCCTACATAGTGTTTCGTTGGTTAACCACCCTTGATATACCTTACTTACTCACTGGGTCAGACTGCTCGTCTCCCACAAAATTAAAATGTGGTTTAATTCTCTGCAGGGTAGCTCTGATTTTCGCACGTGGAAAATGTTTCAGACGTTGCAGTTTGCTTATGTGTTGTCTTGGGGTGCTCCCATTTCCCCTGCCCTTACATTTTGCAGCTGCTCCATTTTCATCTAGTTTCATCCTCACTGGCACTCAAGACCTCGCTGTGAAATGCTAATCAAAATTTCTCGAATTCTCACATTCCAGTATCTTCATTAAAACTTCAATTCACTTGAAATTAATACTTTTTATTTACAGGTACGACACCGCTTTGGCTGATGTATGTACGCAACTGGCCAAAAAATGGGTGTCATGGAATGAGGAGGAGCCAGCGCCATTTAAGAACTCCGACCTCTGTAATTTGAATGCTCAGCAGGTGAAAGAGTTCCTGGCCGTCCTGCTTCAGGAGAATCCATTATCTGTTACCAAGGTTGATACCATGAATGAGATATATGCCATGGGCGAGAAGAAAAATTCTGAAATTCGTTTCAGGTGAATATTTGATATTATTTATTTACTATTGCATTTCATTGTTTGTATGTTGAAAGATAAAGCAATTGTTTTGTCTTTAGAACTGTATTTATGTTCTGGAATGTACACTTAGTGTGCAAAGTGGAGAAATTAACATAACAGTGGAACGAACAGGCAGAACCTACCAAAAGACCAATTGGGAGATCGTCTAGGGTGTTCTGTGGTCAGAACTTATTTTTTAATGAAATTACTTTGTATCCTTTGGTTTAGTTTGATGCACTGTGTATCGGTAATGTGGGTAATGTGTGAATGAGTGAGTTCACTGAATCAAATGAAATCAGAATAATTCCAGCTACTCTTTTATCCCAATTTTTACTAACCCAAGTGACCATGTGTAGGATTCCCCATGTTGTGGAGTTGGAGGAGGAATTTTCTCCTTGTGATTGTCCTGGATGAATGAGAGCTTGGGGGAGTTTAACCCCAAGAACCAGTCTGACTTTCACTGACCGGCCATTTTGAGCATGTGCTTTTCGGCTAGCAGTGAAGATGAGCATCAGTAACAAAGGTGAAGCCAGCGTCACAATACACTTACCCTGGCAGGGCCTTAATATCTAGGGGGAAGCACTCTGGTGTAAAGTGTAGGATACGTCACCTTCCGGACTGGAATAAAGTCTGGCACACTAGGAGCGGCCACGCGCCGGCTCTTTACCTTAGATGCGAGGGGCGCAGGTACCCTCCTCTTCTCAGGTTGGCTTCGCTCGGCGGCCGGTTATACAACAGAGGCCGAATATGGTTGCGGCAGGCTGATGCTGCCACTAGTTGTTGAAGCTTGTGGGTTATGGGGAGGTATGGCAGTGTAGGATTCAGGAAGGTCTTCCAGAGAAATTACTATTACTTGGATATCAAAATAAAAGGTCACCAAATGTTCCAATGGGATCCGGTTTGATGTCAATATGGTATGCTCAAGTAGGGGGTTTTCATCTGTGGACTTTGGTTGGGGTGTATTGATTATCTGTTGTTCAATTGTTTTCAGTGTGTGTAATAAACTGTATCTTTTTCCACTCCAGCGAGTGCACGGCATAAGGCCGGCTAAAAGTTAAATAACTTGAGTGAATTTAAAGAAATAATTTAGGAAAAATTATTTTACTCTGAACAAAGTCAGTTTGCATAAACGAGCCTAGGGTGTGTGTAAATCTAAGGTCTGACTTGACCAGTATTCCCTCCGTACAATTACAATCTAGCTTTCTCCAGCCAAGATCGAATGGTAGGGTTCGCGTTCACTCAGACAGTCAGGGTCCTTAGATGGTGTGTAATTCTGCTATTGGTTAATCCCGAGAACCTACGATATTCAGGGTTGCTAACACGCTGAACTCACTCTGCTGCACTGCTTAAAGTTCTAACAGGAATTCGAAGTCAAGGAAAGAGTAAATTCGGGCAAAATGGTTTTTAATAATAATTCACATATTTGATCAAATACTACATTTCAGAATTTAACAACTTGAATAATTGAAGCAAGAACAACGTGAATACTTTAAGCAAAAAATATATTCTACTCAAATAATTAAGGATTCAATTCCAAAATAAATATTATTATTTATTTTTTCAGAAGCCAGTCTCAAAAATCCAGATGGTGGCGACCTGGTATAACATAAATTTATTTATGTGGATCTCTTAAGTTCTCAAATAAATAAAAATTTTGCTAACTAGCCTGAATATTATCCTAACCTTAATTGGGAGTGGTGTCCATAAGGGACCTATGGTTGTTTTTTTTTACAAAGACGGGGACTCCACTCAAGTGGTGAAATGCAGCCTTGCAAAGGCCTTACAGGGAGGTCCAGAAGGGACGTCGCTGCCATAACCTTGTGTTACCTGAGGTTAGGTAGGAATGGGGGGGTGAAGAAGGGCCCGACGACGGCTGGAACCTCGGTGGTGGTTGATGCGTCAGATGTTGCCGGGGAGTCTGGAGATGGCGGAGACCTCGGCGAGCGTCGAACCTATGCTGCAGATGGTAGGCAGATGATGGAGTCGAGGCTCTTCTGGGTATTACTTCCTCTGAAGCTGGATGACGTCGGTGGTCGCACCACTACTGCTGGCACGGTTGAGAGACTCTGCCCTAAGCAGGTGGTCTTCGGCTTGCCAAAGCCAGAAGAGTGATGCGGCATATGCTGCCTGCGATCTGACTGCCGAGCTCTGCTCTGTCCTGTCTTTTATAGTAATTTTGGCAGTTTGCCGTTCCTCAGACGAGTGTGGGGATTTCTAGCCCTGCCTCCAGGGAGTGGATCTTATGGCGTCATCACAGGGCCTCCTAGATCCTTATCACTGGTGACACTCACCCGAGGCGACGATATCGTCGGAGTATCTTGCCCTTAGGGAGGCCATGATTTTCCCTTGCTTGGCCACTTCCCTGGCGGTGCCAAGTTTTAACTGAGTGGGCTGCTCAAGCAGGAGCTGCGGTGTGGAAACTCATGGTTTTTTCGAGGTTCTCCGGGCATCTTTGGGGTGGGGCATTAACGTGACTGTCGCTTCGTTTGGTGTGCGGTAGGAGTGAAGAGTATGTGAGGCTGTGTCAACGCAGTTTTGGTGTCACTTGTCTTGAGTTCCCTGCCACTACCTTCTGGGGTATGGCTTGCCCCGGCATTTTTAGCCTATCAGATGGGGCGAATTTAGCCTTTAATTGGTGCACTGCCCTAGTCCGAGACACGTCACACGTCAACTTTTTTGATCTGTGTTGTTGACCGTTTTCATACCCTTACATCTCAACGATGTTATGGTACGCTTTGTACCTACCTTTGAATCACTGCTGTGTGGTGTTACGTGTGAAAACCTTTCCGGTCCTTAATTTTTGTCATCAGTGTACTAAAATGAGTTTGAACATGTATTTTTATGATCAACAAAAACAAGACAAGGAAAAAGTACATTAGTTAAATAGAAATCGTTTTGATTTTTCAGGTGGCTACGGTTGGCTATAAAAGCCAGATGGAAAAAACTTGTGGATGAAACATTGGATTTTGTGACTGAGCAAGGGCGTATGAAGTATGTTCGTCCAATTTACAGGTAAGTTTTGAGGATAAATACATGTATGTCAGTTGTGCTGAAAATTTTAAGGGAGCAGTTCAAGCTAAATAAATTGTAGCTCTTCCATATTATAATTCTGTTGATGTCATATTGTTGAAGGTCTCTAAATAAGTTTCTCCATCACTGCTGGCGTGTATATACTTCTGGGTAGTTCGTGGAAGTACATACTCAATTTGCAAAATAGTGGCAGGAGGAGGAGAAAAATCAACATGCTTAGAGATAAATCACTGCATGAAAGTGGCTGCCAACCTTTGCAGGCAACCATCAACTGTGAGCCTGATGGCACCACTGTAGCCAGCAGTGCAGAAAATTTAAATCAAACAATTCCAATAAGTAAGTCCGAAAAGGATAATTCACACACAAAAATACACTATCTACCAAAAAGTAATCGGGCACCTGCCCACAATGTTTGCTCGGTGGTTGTCACCCCGTTAGAATCTCGTAGGGCCACCTCTTGCGGCTATAACAGCAGGCACCCTATTCTGGCATGATCTCTACGAGTGTTTGCAGAACATCCACAGGGATTCGTCGTATTTCTTCTGGTAACCATTCCATGAGTTGAGCAATGGATTTTGGCCACGCCTGACGAGTCCTCACTCGGCGATCCAATTCGTCCCAAAAATGTTCTATAGGGTTGAGGTCGGGGCTCTGGGCAGTCCAATCCAATCTGCGAACATTGTTGTGAGCATACCACTGCATAGTAGCCCTTGAAACATGGCACCTGGCATTGTCATCCTGGAAGTAACATGGGTCCATTCCGTAAAAATGCCACAATGTTGGGAGCATTTCACTATCCAGAATATTGCAATAGGCCTCTGTGTTCATGCTACCACAGACAAACACTAGCAGTCCTACGCCGAAAGCCGTGAAACACAAGTCAACTGACATACTGAATTACTTATCTTCATGGGTGCCCAATTACTTTTTGGTAGATAGTGTATATAAACATACATCAACATCCTTCCCACCTTAAGATTCTGTATTTCAACAGTAAACAGTGGTGGGCAGAGCTTCAGAGCAAAACTTTAGTTGCAGTTCACTCATTTTTTTTTCTTGTCTAATTATCTGACCCAGCAGTTTTGCTGTCAGTACTACAAACATTATGTTAGTTATAGTAGTACAATGATTATCTTAATTTTGGATAGTTAACTCATTTGGTTGATGATTAACATATAATTTTTCATGACACGTGTACCTTTTTAATAGTTAATATGGTAGGTATATTGTGAACAATATTTGCATTAATACTGGTGCACGTTGAATGAGTAACATAATTTTATGGAACAGACTAGCATTTGAAAACGTTGACACATGACGCCCTTTAAAGAGAGTGGATCGTCATGGTCGGGTCAGTTTTTTATTGGTGTGAGGTCAAGCACACCGGCTATCTAGACTCTTTAAGTACTACGTATTGGAGCCTTGCCGGTATATAAAACTGAGCGCGTGGTTTTTCGGCTGGGCACAACATCAGGGATGGTAAGTATGACCTTCTGGACAGTTGGACACACTGCAGCTATTTTACCTGAGCAGTTGGTGGCCAGTGGAGGCTGTTGATCATGCTGCAGCTCTGGTGGCTGACGTCTGGAGCTGGCCCCAGGAGCTGGTGCGCAGGTGGGTAGACTGCTGCTGATTTGGTTGTTGCGGCCCTAGGAGGGCTGGTATGGTGGTGCCCCTTCAACCAGGGGTTCGCTAGGACGAATGGCACCTTCTCGTTCCTCAGGAAGGCCTCATTGATCAATACAGAGTCCCTGCGGTCTTGATGAGTGGAGAGAATAAACATAAACACGGGGTGGAAACTGCAAGGGGAGGCCTCACCAGTTGTCGGGTGGGGGCTGCCAAGTGTACGGCATGGGGTTAGGCCCGTGTTTATACTTGGAGGTGGTAACTGTATTTTTACTTCTTCTCTGAATACCACACTGACAGGAAAAAAGCATAAGGCGGGTGTCTACTACTAGTTTCGCAAAGGTTCAAGCAGGCGACGAATTCCCTATCTATATGTTAAGCCTCGTGTTGCAGTTGACTGACAAAGTACTCCCTGCTCCTATCGTGTCTGACACCAGAAGTGCATTGGACACAGAGCGTTGGATTATAATGGATGGTCGGTGACAACACTTGGGGTTGGTCCAAACAGCATCAGACCCTCAGGACTAGGCTATTACCTCCTCCGGCACCAGAAGCACGGTGGAAGAAGTAGCACTCTCCTTCATTAGCAACAATCTATGCTCCCTCCATCGCTGCTGTTCTCTCACAAATAGATTTACCTGCAGTCGTTCTGGGCTGATTGACTGACCACCATTGAGATTTCATTCCTAGTATTCGGGGCTCTGCCTTTCTGTACACTGGTGCACAGAACAAGTGGACGTCTAATGAGTAAGTTTAACATACGTGCTTCCCTGAATGGAAGCCTGCAGTTTTACACTGCTCATAAATTGGTGAAGTAAATATTCCACTGTCTGCTGCTTTCTCCCTGACGGACCAGGTCTCTATGTAAGAAAGGTACAACACTACGTGAATAATACTCTCGGGTGAAATAAAAACTTGTTGGTTCCTGGTAGGAATAAATGTGTTGGTTCACACTACCTCCTAGCAAACAAGAGTTTGATTGGAAGTTTAAGCTATGGATGAACATGTGAAGGTGACCTCGTCCTAAGGCTACGTAAGGTAGAAACTAGGTGGCTATAACAATCGACCTAATATCGTAACTTGTCCTGTAGAGACCATCTGTGGTTGCCTGAAGGGCAGTGTTAAAGGATGCAGTTCCTGAAGGGAGATGGTGTTAAATGTTGACAACTTCTGCAAGGGAAATAACGGATGACTCTCTGGAAGATGTTGAAAATGCCTGGAAGGCGTTGGAGAACCTCTGGTAGATCTAGAAGACCCAGGTGGCAGAAGCGGGCCCCAGCACAAAGTGGTGGAGCGAGCTTGCTGCTTTTGATTCCTTCGGCACCAGGAGTGAGGTGAAAGAACAGGATAGACTCCTGTTCTATAGCCGTGCACCTGTACTTATACTCCGCTGGCTCTCTCCATTCCCTGGTTGGAGTGGGAGGTGTGATGTCACCTGGTGACATCTCTCGCACGTGCAGCCATGTGGGGGTAGCCACCCTTGCCCTTTGCTACCTGGCTTCGGGCTACTCGACGGTGCTCGGGATGCTTCATGGCCGGTGGTCACTCTGCGATATTCAGAACCCTTTGCGGAACTTCAAGGAGACTGGCGTGTTTTCTGACCACTTGTGCAACATACATTTTCAAGTGTCTGTAATCACCGGCAACAAGGGGCTGTACTTCTGAGTTCGACCCTTCCTTGAGTGATGTAAAAATATGTGGTTTGATGAGTTGTAGTCGTTTGGTAATAAGATAGAAGACCACACACTCATTTGCAAAATTAATTGATCACTCTGAAGGTGCCGTCACATGGTTATGTAAGGGGATGCAAGCACAGGACATTGTAGAATGTATAGAGAAATATGTACTACACCAATCATGTATTGCAAGGCACCTACATTTTCAGGGTGCACTTAGTATGCTATTGAATCACCTGTATTATAGAGACAGGTGGTGACACAATCGGGCATGGAGGCATACAGACATATGTTCTCCTGAGGAAGATCCTGGCACAGGTGGTGCAACTGACCCTCCAAATCCTCCGTAGATGTTACTGGCCAAAGTTGCCATCCAATCTGGTCTCTCACGTTCTCGATGGGTGCAAGGTATGGATTGTGACCTTGTTCACCGAGGAAGTATATTAACATCACGAAGGCAGGCCAGAGAAAGTAATGCTTGGTGATGGTGGGCTGTATCCTGCTGGAAAATGGGGTTGTTAAGCTTCCCTAGGAAGGGGAACGCACATGGTTGCAGAATTTCCTGGACATATTATTATTTTGTTAGAGTTCCTTCAATCACCTCAGTTTAGTAAATCTGATTTTTTAATTTTTTTTTTCGTAGAATGAAAAATTGTTTATCCAACCAATTGTTAGAAATTATTTTGGTAGATATTTTATATATATTACATACACTTGTCTTTTTACAGGTTGGTTTTCTGTTGAAATAGTATGATAATGGCTGAGTATTCATTATGGAGCAGTTTATTGTATGAAATCTATTATTCTTTAACTGTGAAATAGGCTTTGTTTATATTTTCACTTGCTAATTCAAATGCAGAGGCTTTAGGGTAGAGTACACTCTAGGCTGGTTAATAAAAAGTTTTCCATAATCTCAAAATCTATCATTATTCATAACTATACAGATATGACTATCATAATAAGAAAATTAGGCTTGTAATAATGAACAAATTTATTATGTTATTAGCAACTCTAGAGATTTACTGTATGAATAGAGTAGATGTAGCACTATTTTCACATTTTTCACACAGTATACATATTTATACTTTATTCTTTAGTTTTGCTAAATGAAAATAGCTACTGTAGAGCATCATGGAATTTGGATCTTGCATCACAACCTTTCTTTATGTTGCATCACTGTTATCCTCCTATGGCGAACCGGGTTCGATTCCCACCAGGGTTGCTCCCGGATTTTCGCAAGTGGGAATTTTGCCTGGCTAGCTGGTGGGTGGGTTTTCTCAAGGATATTCGGTTTCCCATGCCCTAGCATTCCGGTGCAGTTCCAACTCATCCCACTTTACCATCATTCACCCTCAAAACCTCGATGCTAAGAACTGCCCAAATCTCTCCGCTCCTGCCCATTACGGACATAGAGAAAATATGAGGTACAGTGTTTATGCCAGTTGCACAGTAACCAACATTCGAGTCATAACTTTGAACTTTCATTTTTGCCATTAGCACATTGTTCCAACTAACTTTAGTTCACTGTTGACATATACAGATTTTTTCAATATTATGTATTACTTTTATTTTGATCTGGTTTTATGGAAGCATAAGTCTGTTGAAAAACAAAATGTTAACGAGCATCTAGATCACTATTTGCATATTTTCATATGTAATGCTTGGGGGATTTGCTACTAATAGGTTAGAAGTCTTTCTACTCTGAAGAATGCTATTGTTTGCCAACAAGCGCTTTATCTATTGCTGGCCCTAGGGTACCATTGACAACCATTCCCTAAGCTTATGCTCAATAACAAGGGCATTACTCATGCAAGGGAATTCATGGATGACATTTGCTACATGCCTGGAGTAAGTATAGATGTCAATACCAGCAAACAAATCTGTTCTCTGGTGCCCTCCTTCTCTTTCTTGAATATCCTCTGGGACAACGTAGTGGAGTGATAGAAAGTGGTGATAGATGAACACTCACAGTTTCTTTTCCTAACCTATAGCTAAAACGAGAGTCGGAGGTGCAAGGTAGGGATGAGACCTAAGTGTATCTCAGGATAAGTTCCATGCACTTAGGCATGTAGGAAATGTACTAGCTGCAGAACATGTACATTGTGGCTTCACTGAGATTGGGCAAACATGACCTGTTTGAGGCATCTCTTATCCTGGATGCAAGTGCAAGAGGCATGCATACTATCTTTTCTCTCTTCCTTTCCCTCCATTTACCACATTTCTCCACCTCTCCACCACTTTCCTCTCCACCTTTCTCCCCCTCTATATATTCTCTCTTTCTACCATCTTCCCCTTATTCCCCTCTTCCCCTTACTTCCCCTCAATCCACTTCTTCTTCCTCCCTCCATATTTCCCCTCTCTCCACCACTTTCCCCTGTCTCCCCTCCCCATCTCTCCCTCCCACCTCTTCCCTCTTCCTCCACCTCCTCGCCCCCATTTCTCTGCCTCTTTCCCCTCTTGCAGCTTCTTCCCCATCTATGTTTCTTCCCTCTACCTCTCCCCTTACCTCTACCTCTCCCCCTCTTCTGCCTCTCCCCCTCCCTCTGCCTCCCCCTCCCTCCACATCTGCCCCCTCCAGCCACCTCTTTCCCTTGCTCTAGCTCCCACTCCCCACCTTTTCCCTCATTCTACATCTCTTCCCCCCAATCTCCACCTTTTCCCCCACTTCATATTTTTCCCACTCCAACTTTCCCCGACTCCACCTTTTCCCCCACTCCACCTTTTCCCCCACTCCACCTCTTCTCACTCTCTCCACCTCTTCCCACACTCTCCACCTCTTCCCCCACTCTCCACCTCTTCCCCCCCTTTCCAACTCTTCCACCTCTTTCCCCCACTCTCCACATATTCCCCCACTCTCCACATATTCCCCCACTCTCCACATCTCCCCCCACTCACAACCTCTTCCCCCACTCTCCACATCTCCCCCCCACTTTCCACCTCTTTCTCCCACTCCCCACCTCTCCCCCCACTTTCCACCTCTTTCTCCCACTCCCCACCTCTCCCCCAATCTCCACATCTTCCCCCACTCTCCACATCTTCCCCCACTCTCCACATCTTCCCCCACTCTCCACATCTTCCCCCACTCTCCACATCTTCCCCCACTCTCCACATCTTCCCCCACTCGCAACCTCTTCCCCCACTCGCAACCTCTTCCCCCACTCGCAACCTCTTCCCCCACTCTCCACCTGTCTCCCCTGTACACTTCTCTCTTTCCCTTCTGTCCCCCCTCCCTCCAGCTATATTTCCACTTTGCTCCACTTCTATCTCATTGCCCTGGCCACCCCCATTCTCCCTTGCTCCTTCTCTCTCTATCTCGCTCCCTTTTAATCTCCCCCACCCAATCTCCCCACTCTCCACTTTGCTATCTTTGTATCTTCCAGCTCTCTGACTCTTTCTCTCACTTCAACAATTTCCCCATCTCACCACATTTTCCCCCCGCCTTCACTATTTCCCCCTCTCTAAGTCTCTTTGCCTTCTCCAACTCTTCCCCTTCCTCCACCTCTGCTCTCTCTCAACACCTTTGCCCCACCTCTCTCCGCCTTTTCCTCTACCTTTCCACCTTTCCCCCCTTCTCTGCCTTTACCCCCACCTCTCCACCTTTTCCCCACCTCTCCATCTTTACCCCCACCTCTCCACATTTTCCCCCACTTCTCTCCACCTCCTTCCCACCTCTCTGTCTCTCATCCACCTTTCTCCCCTTTACCTCTTCCTTCCTCTCTCACACTTTGTTCTTTTCCTCTCCATCTCTCACTCGCTGCCCCTCCCTCCCCGCCTCCCATATGGGGGGTGCTGAAACACAAATGTATAAATCATAAGATAAATACTGATTTTCGGGTTAGCAGTTATCACTTCTCCTCCCCTAATAAATGTACTAGTGCCATAGCATTGCCAGAGATTTTTTATTCAGAGTGTAGAGCAGAAAATATTAGTGTCTGCACACCCGTACAAGTTAAGTGCTCACATTAATATTTTCCAACAACACTAACCTAGTTAAAGTATGATTTCCAAACAGCAGCACACAAACCGAGACGCAGCATGATGGTAATGGTGACATCGCTGTTCAGAATGCCAGCTGCCTGACTGAAGATGCAACATAATTGTACACAAGAAAGTCCCATAAAGAAGTAAGATGGCATTTAATTGGTGTATAGTTTTCTGTGTGAAGTAGTGTAACGTAGTTACCTCTGGCAATATTTTTTGTGAATGTTCCACAGTAAAATTATTGTTAAAATGATTAGAGCTACAATTTTTGTGCCTGTTTTGCTATTATTCAGAAATTTTTCATTCTTTTGTAAATATATAAATGTGTTTTGTAAATGCAGAACGTGCAGTAAAGAAGAGGAATTTAAAGCCTGCATTTGATTATGTGTCAACACATAGGCGAGGAAAACTTACTAAACACATAATTACGTACGTGTTGTAAAAGTAAAATTGTTACGTACTAAACCTCATCACTTCATTCATTCATTCATTCATTCATTCATTCATGGACCATTTGTTTGTCCCATATTCTAGGTTGTTTTTTACCAGTTGCCGTGACATATAATGATTTTCTTTTTGTACTTCTGTACCGCAGCTAGTAGGTATTCTTACTGGCTGCAAAATATTTATTAGGATGTGTCTTTTTGAAAACTTTTTACTTTCCAATGTTTCAGAATCATAACGTTGTGCAGTGCTAAAATACCTTATTTATTCAAATACAGTGTAAATTTTTGTAATAAAATTCTATTTCTTGCATCTATAAGTTATTCATCATTGATCTTGTCAGATACTTTACTCATACTGATAAATAATTCTATTATGTTCCAATTATGGAAATCTACCAAAATTATTTTTTGTGTAATAAATGAATCTGCCAGCAAATTATTTTGAATGTGACGTCCTCCACAAACATAGTGCCAAGTCTACTAATTTTTTATGCAGTCTACGAGACATGCATTTTTTCTTTTCACTCCCTTTCACAGACATTGTACATTAACACATTACTTCAGAAAGATATTCTTGCTAACAGTATGGTCAGGGAATTCGTAGCAGCTTCACATTTACCTAACTTTAGTTCTTTTTTGTTGTGGGTAACACTTTTAAACCCACTATGAGGATGGTGTTGTTGGGGGGGGGGGGGGGTGTGTGTGTGTTTTCTCTGTCTCTGCCTCTCTCATTCACACACACACACATACACACACCAGTAGTTCCTGTTACGTAATGAGGGTGTTTATTGTACCATTCTCCTATAAAATATTGTAGTATGAACAATAAAGTAAAGGCAGTCTCCTTATAATATCTGTATCTTCACTGATGGTGAACAAATGTACATTTCATTTTCTCCATAGTCCTCCTGCACAGCATCGCAGTTGCTCCTGAAGACAGATCTACATCACTTACTGGATGTCGCCACCTGAGCTAAACTTGAAAACATTTAACTTCTCCTTTGTTGGGCCGAATATGTGATGATTAGATCGCGCCAGATCCAAGCTGTAAGGGTGATGCAGAAGTAATTCATATCCAAACTATTGCACAGTCTCTACTATTGCTGTTGTGCTATGTGGTAGTGTATTTGTCACAGAACAGTAACACTGCACACTGTGGTAGCACTCCTTTTTAGCAGCAGTTCTAATTGTTTACTACGAATTGCAGGTTTCATTTAGTCAAAGCATAGTAAGTTGCTTTGTCCACTGTTCCACCATGTGCCTGGAATGCTATCAGAAAGGTGCCTTCGTATCCAAAAAGAGCATTTGTATCAGTTCCCTGAAGTAAGACTACTGTTTTAATTTCTTCTGAACTGGGGGTGAGGTATATATCCACTCCATGCTTTCTCCTGTTGCTCTCAGATTCGTAGTGGTGGTCCATGTTTTGTCACTTCCCACAATGTGTTCCAGGATACTGGAATCTTCATAGCAATGGCAGAACCATGTTGCAACATTTTTTATGCTGAGCCATAAGCTATTTGGGCACCCATCGTGCACAAACTTTACGAAACCCCAAATAATTGTGCACTAATGGCTTGTGCATGTCCGTAGCTGACGCCCGCAATTGCCTCCACTTTAGCCTCTGGGATTCATCAATCATTGTCTTCCCTGATCAAGGCATTCTCTCTCTGGCTGTAATCTTTCATATAAACTATTCGCGGTTACTTCAGCCTTTTCTAAAGCCCTGCTAAAGTTCTACTTCCAGGGTATTGCTCCGCTTCATTGCAAAGTAAGCTTAACTATTCCTGGAGAATTACACCAGGGGGACAACGCACCACATTCTTGCACAGTAAGTGTAACACTATTTTTTATAAGGACTATTTCTCAATAGGCGCTACCAACATACCTATTTTCTCCCTGATTTTTATTCATATTATTTATAAATGAAGCATTATAATTTATAGATAAAATATTAATAAAATTTCAATTTAACAGAAAAAAAAGTAACTTTTATGATCACAAGTATAAAACGCTTGTGATACAGGGCGTATTTGGGAAATAACTAAAAATGTCATACATGGGGAGATTTTTCGAAGGTTTGATTCAAAAAGGCAGAAGAAACCGTGAATGGACTATATTTGCTATGTTTATGGTTTACTAGATTGACTGTCAGCTACATTTGTTGCCCCAGTTTCAGAGCGTTTTATTTCCCTTATGCACCTTTTGTTTTTCATGGTGTGTGCTCCACCCTGTGTCAACATACAGTGATAAATTCCTGTAGGTTTGACTTCATCTACCCATAGAAAGTGCTCTATGGCCGGTTTCCTCGATGGTGCAGTCACTGAGTGAAGCGTACCTACATCTGACTTTGTTGATATCTGCCACTCAAATGAATGGTGGAATGCTGCAGGCTATTACCCACCCGTCATGCCATGTACACATGGTGTCGTGCCTCAGTGCATCCTTGTTGTTATTGTGTAGTCTCAATATTGCCTTTACTTTATGGTTTACCCTTAATACAGGAGATATAACGTGTATCGAAACGTGTCTCTGTATCTTGTGTAGGAACGTCTAGAAATATAAGTTTTTCATAGCTACTGTAATGAAAAATGAGCCAGAAAATTATTTTTAATGCATTTTTTATTGATAAGAGTGCCACTAAGGTTTCGATTAACTCCGCTATTTTTCAATATTTACTCTTCAGTCAACTGCAGCACAATGCATTATTATATTCTTTTCAAACATTTGTTTAAATGGATTAATTTGTAGAATTTTCTAATGTTACAATATTGTGACATAGGTCATGCAGAATGTAGCTTACCTTCAGTTTAAATTTTGCTGATTTTTAAATCATTTTTACCACTTCTAAGAAGTAAGTGTTCTTCTCATGGATTGCTCATAAAATGTCATCTTAAAGATTTGGGACTTCTCCACAGTTATTTTGGCATGCTTTTATTTTTTTTTTAATTTAGGAACATTTGACTACACCTTATTGTGCACTCATTGTGCAGTAAATTGTTTAAAAAATTCTGTATCAGTTTATTTGGTGAGAAATTTTCATTACCTAATTGTATAAATAATTTTGTTAGCGCTATAAGTTACACTTCTTCTTTGTAACACACCTGCACCATTGCAGCTACTATCACAACACTTTCATAACATGATAAAGTGTGTATGTGATTGTAGCCAACAATTTTTAAAAAATAGTGAAGTAATATAAATTATGTTTAAAAAAAATTAAGTTTCTTTACCTCAAAATTTGTTATTTCCCTTTGCACCTCATTGTGAATAGTTTGTTAATTCCCCTCGTCTAATCATAATCCTTGGAGATACAGGCTGTTCACAGTAAAGTGAGCACTTTTGAGGCCCAAGTTACTTTTTCCTTTCAGCCATGTTTTCTCATTTAACCACCATTTTAAATAAATATTGCCATGTAAGTAATAAACACGGTGTATATATTCCACTGCACTCTGAAGTTATCACCTAAGGCTTAAATAAAATATTTTAAAATATTATTTACTGACAATTATTTGAAATGAGAGGGGTTTCAAAAGTGTTCACTTTGCCGTGGATAGCTTATAGGTGAGTCATCAATTCACTGGAAAACTGGAGTTTCAAGCAGAATTAACAACTTCCTAGGTAATTTTCTCATAGCTGTTGATAGTGTGCAAGTATCCATGGATTATTGATGCACAGTGATCTGCAACAATAGTTGACACTTAGCCTCAGTTTACTTATTTATTTATAACATGCATTCTGTTGATTTTTTTTTTTTATTATAGCAGAACCATAAAGTTAATAAATATTGTTACAAACTATGTGGTACATACAAATGCAAATAAATTTTTTGCAAGTGTTGCAAATAATGTTTAATATCATCAAAATATTGTACATTATGGAGGTCTGTATTATTGGGCAGAATTTGAAGAGAGAGCGCAATAATGTGTTCGATTCAAATGGAATCATGTTAAAAATGTTTCAAATGAAAGTTGAACTGATTGCCACTGCTTGGGTCACCAGACAAGTATGCAAATTTATAAAGTTAAATTTTAAAAGGAGATTACTAATTTGTTACATTAACAGCCATTTGGTAACTGTGAATTAATAATGGAAAACGTGTCAAATTACTGCAGAGAACTATACCATACCTAAATGGCATAATGCACACCTGCTTACTTTAAATAATTTCTAACAAGTTGGTTGGCTTATCGGCCACATCCCGGAACGTGCGTTGGATCATCTTAATGTACTGACTGTAAAGAAGATGAAATTTAGATATTTGACATGTTTGCACATTTTGTACCATGCATGACCACAATAAAACATGTGAAGAACAGTAGTAATATTGATATTGGATTTTGTGTATCTGTTGAGCACTGCCAACCCAGTCCTGGTAGAAAGTGAGAGAGTAGAAAGATGCCTAGTAAATAGTGAAGGTTATAATCATCACTCAGCACTACCAAGATGGCCTTACAACTCTGTTGTTAGATTCCCAAGTGATACCTTTATGAGTACAAAGAAAATAAATACTACAACCTGAATTTGTGAAACTTTCATGGTATAATCTGAAAACACTTTTGAAATATTTATATAAAACCATGTTGCTAATTTGTTGTCCATTATTAATGACTATTGTCTGTAGTCCAAATAACATGCACATTTGGTAATAACCAAACCTTATTCATTTTAGTGCCAATTCTGTTGTTTAGTCTTCATTAGTCGGTGAATTTACGTGTTGTAAATGTTGCTCTGATAAATTACTGAAATTTTTCAATTATTGAAGGAAACTTTTACTATTCTCAAAGCCTTTAAAGCAAAAAATCTGCTTCAGCTGTTAAGACACATTTACACAACACAGAATTGTACGTTTTTAAAATTCATAGTAATAGTAACTTTATTCTGAACTTGCATACATTGAATAGGTAGGAAAACAAATCTGTACCCATATCTTACCTCTGAACTCACAACTTAAATAATCTATAACGTAACATTACAGTGGTGGAATGATAAACCTTAAAGTAGTAACCACAGATTCTTTATTGTAGTTTTAAAAAATATGTTCCCTAAAATAGCAAAAGAAGAGTATTTCTAGAACAATATTTTAGACTGAACATCTGCTTAACATACTTTTACGTTAAATTATCTTGCTCCAGAGTTTTTCCTCCACGATGTTGTGTAAGGGTCACTCTTCATATTTTCTTCAGTAAAGACAATCCTGAAAAGCAGTTTGCTCTTAGCAAAATGGACATAGCCTAATTGAAAACAAGCCATGTGAAGTAACATCAGTAATTAATATTTGCGTTCTTGTTTGAATCATTTTGCACAAATTTATAGCATCCCATAATCAGATGTTTTGGAAAAAAAAAGTTATTGAAATTAATAAAACTGAATGTACACTCATTGCCATAAAATTGGCACCACCAACAGAAACCATTGGTTTCAAAGAAAATGTTATTAATGTGTTGGGACAGATAACAGAACAAAATTATTACAGTATCATCACATTATGATAGTGCCCACCTGTGGCAGAGAAGAAAATTGTGAATGTAATCAAACTGTTGTACTATGTTCTCGTGTGGTAGATTCGCCTAGTTGTTATGAAATATGTTCCAAGTCAGTAACATTTTGACGTGGAGGAAGCTGGCATCCTGTCTTGTCCCACAAATTTTCTATAGATAGCAAATTAGAAGACTGGATAGGCCACAGAAGTGTTGAAACATGACGTAAGCAGTCCTAGGAGACCAGAGTTGTGTGATTGCAGGCATTAACGTGCTGCAGATTAGCTCCTAGGCTCTCAGCCAGGAGAGGTTGCATGTAGTGCCTCATGACATCTGCAGTGTTATCACTGTGCATTCAGTGGTTAACGACAATTGTGTGCAATGGCTCCCTAGTCCATGGAACATGTGATTGTGCACTCATCTGCAGTCTTCCATACTGTGATCATCTGTTCCCAAGGAACAGTGCGATTTATCACTAAACACCATGTTGCTAGTCAGTAGCATTGCACATTACTTTCTAGTGGTTTCACACGAGGCACAAATGGTGATGTGGAAGTATTAATGGGAAAATGAATTAAGATCTTCAGGGTCATAAACATCCATAAATGTTTCTTGTAGAGACATGGTGCTCTAGTGGAACATACGTGTTGCTAGGTGGTGGACAAGAGAACAACTGGCTTTGTTCTTGCTCGTCTATCATAGTCCTCCATCCTGGTGTTGTGTTAGTCACCGGGATCCAATCTGCCATATTTTTGTATCTTCAAATGTTCCTTGTTCTCAACACAATCCAGACTAAAGCTCGAGTGATTCAAATGATGGGCACTTAGGTATGATGTCCAACCTGCATCTCTTCTCATATATCTATTATCCAACCTCTCTCAAACTCCATCAGTTTTTCAAGTGGTTGTGTCGTGTATCTTCTCATCATGCCAGATAAGTATAGTGCATGTCACATCACATGCATTGTTCTGAAGACTTTTTATACAAATCACCCAAAGAGTGACAAGTGTTTTTGTATGACATGTGCATGCACCATTGCACAGAATTATTATTTACATGCCATCCTGTTTACCTTCTTTCACAGTTGCTAAATGGTTTGTACATGGTGCACACATTTTTACATTAATGAGTGTACATTCTTGTGACATTAATAAGACTAAACCTTATTCAGCAGAAGTGTTGTAAAGGAACATTCATGAAGTGAGCCATAGTAGTTTGTGTATTTATGTTCAGTAAACTGTCTAAAGTTATTAGTAGTTCGTAGTGTCTGCAAGTTTGTGTGTGGGATGTGTTTATAACTTGTTCTGTAACATACAGGTGGCAAAGAAAGTTGCAAATTGTGATTTTATTACAGTGAAATTTCTGTCACTGTAACTGCCAGTGACTGATGTTGGTTGCAAATTACTGGATGGCTAGTAATCTAAGACCATAGGACATTCACATGTTTCATTTGCTACGTTTCCACTGATCTAGAACATGCACATTTAGTCAGTTTTTTGGCCATAAGTGATTGAAAATGATAATGAGTGTTGTCAGGTGCAGTCATTGAGAAAAGGCAATTCCCGAGTTGTAATAGAAGATTCTTGGATGGCTACACTTTATTGATGCATACAGTAATGGAATGATGTTGACGGAAATGCGAATACCTTGAGAAAATGTGTTTTTGTTAGCACTAACTATCACATTTTACAAGTGTAAAAATTCCACAAGCAGAACTTTGAGTGGTGCTAACCATCAAGATTGCAGGCTGAACTGATTTTTATCATATAATTAATTTTCTGTATGTGAATGTGCTATCAATATTATTTTTATAGTTAGATTTCCGGCCTTAGCACTGAATATTTTGTGTTCAACCAAACAGCCTGCACTATTAAACATTATATTCATACACTGTTGTAAATAGGTGTGCACATTTCAGTAAATGTTTTGTGTGTATTCTAAAAACTTTCTCTGTTGTGTGTGTTTACCATCTGTCGGGCAATGCACAGTTAGTGTTTGAATGTCATGTGTGTATTTCTTGAAACAGTTAACCTGGGAGTATGTCAGTGGTATGACAAACTTTTTTGCTTGTTTGGTTGTGCCAATCGGACAGTTGTGTGGACAAATTGCTTGCAGCTTGGTGTATAAAATCACATGTGAACATACTTTGGCTATCCCCCATTTTATTAATGAAGGTGGATGATATCTTCAAATAGGCTTTTAGAAGTGTAAGGTATCTGTTATATAAAGTATGAACAGATTTATTGATTAATGAAAGGGTGAATGGGGCACCATCATAACTGAAAAACACATAGTTCCTGTGAAAAAAAAGAGGCTGTTATTTGCTAGATAAGTTTCAGATCAGAGTTTTTATATTAAATGAGTGGATTTAGTTTTGGCAAATAATGTATTTTTTTTTTCCCAAGGTTAAAATAAATTAATTGTTAAAAAATTAATTTCCATTGCAGTATAAGGATGTTTATTGCAAAGGGAATTTTAGCAATGTTGATTTTTCCCAACTGATGTGAGTGATGTATTTCATTAGTTTAAAAATAGACTGGTTGATAGCTACGGGAAATGGAAAAATATTGCAGTAAATACTATTTGTTCTATAAATAAAGGACTTCGTTGTAGCATATATTTTTTATTTGTATTTTTAATTTTTTATGGTGTACTTGAAGTGAATAAATATAAGTGTTTGGTATACCAAGAATTACATCTTTTTGTCACCAGCAACAAGTAACTCATAGAAGTAATTAATTTTTCCATCTCGTACGTAGCATGAAGATTATATGTAACGACCATGACAGAAAATAAGTTGCTGAATAATGAAGGAAGGAATAAACAGAAGCACTTTGAGAAAACCCTCTTGTTACAGCAAGTGTCTGCCACTTCGCCTTGAGGACTTCAAAGATGGAAAAAGTGTGCATGACCTGCTGTGCATGTCTGTCATCAAATTCATATATCAGATGAATTTGTGATAAACAAGTTACTTGGCATTTTGCAGGGATCTATTTTCTTGGGATGAAACCAGAGAGAAAGCAGTAGAGCATTTTAAGGCCCATCGGCACAAAATGATGCACGTTGCAGCGCACGTCGTTAGCCAAGATTTGAAACTGGACAAGTGAAAGGGATTGGCATTTCATATGCCTTAGTGAGCTATCTGGCAAGGTGGTAATGGTAGAAAGACCAATCATATGAGTGCCATCTCTGTTTACCCTCCTCCCTTTACTTTCTGTTTCACACAGTTCCCTGCCCCTCCCCTTCCTCCATTTTTTTTCACCATACTCATTTTCCTCCCTTCTGTACTAACCCTTACATTACAAATTGGTTATTATTACAACTTTTTTTAATGCTTATTGTGCAATTATGGTTTAATGTATATCACTGTTCAAAACTATGTGGATAAAAGAAAATTTAAAAAAAAAAATACATTTCATATGTGAAACTGCAAACTTCATGTCAGGATATTGAAGTGCAATGTTTGCTTTCACAAAGTAAAATTTGTAGTTTTTTTTTATGTTGGAGTTGTTTCTGGTATCAGTAACTGCTGCAGATACACAAAGTTTGTTTTAAGCAGTATGGTCAGGTAATATTATATTAATCCATAAAATGTGAACATTGGTATGATTGGTTGTGTTAGAACCAAAACTCCTATATTGTATGATTATTTTAAACACTTTAATTTCTTGAGAGTCATCTTACCCCACATTGATTATGTATCATAACTGAGAATGATAGATAAAATTTCAAACATGTTATTGATGTACGTGTCTTAGATTTTGTTCACTTATTACTTAACCCTGGAGATTTACTGCAAATTTTTGCAATTAGGATGCATGTTCCTAATACAGTACGTAATCATAGTCTTTGAAACTATTGTACACTGTGTTCTGCGAATCTTGAACACAACACTTTGTGTAAACTAGTTGCAGGCCAGCGCAGTAATTGGAATATATCATAATGCTTTCTCAATAAGAGATGCTTTAAGTAGAGGTTATGTGCAGTAAATTTTTTTATTCTTACCTTTGGTAAACACAGCTACTTTGAAAGCTTGCTCTCAGTGGAAGAAGATTGTGAACCATCCCATTCAAATCAGTTTAGTCAAACAGTAAAATAATAAATGCCATTCATTTCCAAACATTGTTCCCAGGAAGTTCATATGAGTTGTGAATCAGTGCAAATCCCCAAGAAGACTTTTCACATGGGTTTTGCTTTGTCAGTGCTTATAAACATAATGTACAGGACAATCCTCATCATTTGGTCGGACTTTGAATTGCCTTTGTATAATCCATTTGTCACCATAAAGGGAAACCAAGTCCTAATGATATACACTTCTACTGCCATTACGTTCCAAAAACAGTGTTTAGGCATTTAGTCATGTAGTGACAGTTAAGCATATAACATGTTAATGTGAATGTGTATATAATCTGACAACAATGCTGTTATTTAGTCATGTGAAAATGTATTTTCTCTTGTAATTTTACTTTCTGTAAATCATTTGAAGACAATAGTTACAGTGTTCCTCCCATTCCTTTGCAGTGTAATATTTTATCTTCACCTTGTTTTGTATTGTGCTGGTCAGTACAAATACTGCCTGTAAACATATGTTTAATGATAGTATCAGTGCTGTAAACAGTGTTAGCAACTGAACTAGTTGTTAGGTATTCAGAAACAAGGGAGGAATGGGCCGTGGCCTGTATGAAGTAACCATTCCAGCATTTACCTGGAGTTATTTAGCAGTGACGTATAGAGTTCTTTTTTTTACAGGGTAAGCAATATATATAATAGCCTCTCGCATATTTGAGTGTTTTAGATAACATTTAGTTAAATCCCATTAAAATATGATACATTACACACTTTACAATACAGTAAATGGTTGATAAAAGCCGGGCTGTGGTTCCATTTTCAATTTCTACAAACAAACGCAACTTCCAACTTGACTTACCCTCCACATGTATTTACTGTTTTATAATGCCTAACATTAGTTATAAAAACGGAAACGAAATGAATGTAATAATAATTAAACTGAATATTATCTAGAGAGCATACAAATTATAAGAAAACTCTCATTTTCCTTAACACTTTCGTCCACTTTCCAAGGAAAAATGTAGGACTGGAGGATGAAAACAGAACGCCTGCATACCCTGCCCATATTGTTGCTTGCGAGTTTGATTCATCACTAGTCGCTCCCATTTGTGGAAATAAATATTAGATAGCAGCACTATGCGTTAACACGAAAACTCTGTTTCTTGAATTGGAAACAGGAAACTTAGAATTAAATTTTTTTTTAAGTTAAGGCGAACATTATAAAGGTCATACATTTCCAATGTGTATATGGTAAGTATTGTTTACCTTGCGTCTATGGAATAAATACCACTGTTGTTTAGGGAACCCATTGAAAACCAAAGTCATGATGGGTAGAATGAGACCTGATCCCAGGTCTTCGTAGCTTGAGTCCAGCATTACGACAGTGCTGCCATTCTCCATGTCAGTGGTGAAAAGCATCGCTGTGCCTATAACAATGCCTTATTTCCTGTCCCACGCTTCAGAAATTTCTTTGAACTTGTGACTTAAGAAGGATCAACACCTGATGTAATGAAATATTTAATTTTTACTACAAGTTCTATTTTAGAATATGTAAAAAATTTATTACATACAAGAGATCATAAAAAATGTAATTGCTTTTCAAACTTTATAAAGTATTTTTACAGTTTCACTGCCATTATTCATTTTTAATTGGTAACTCCTAAGAAGTGGGTGATTATAGAATCAAAATTAGTAACTTTAGTAAAGCAGTTCCTACTTTGGAAAATGCACAAAGCCGTTTATTCGTAAATTAGTCATGGAGGTTTAAGTAGAAATCCCATAAATGAAAGAGGTGAGGTTTGTCAGTCTCCTTAAACTATGGAATGTGTTACGACAAAAAGGGTTAGGTGTAGTTGGGATGACATGATGTGCGAAAACACTATAGACCGTTCACAGTAATGTGAGCACTTTTGAAAGCTCTCTTTGAAATAATAGTCAATAAATATATTTTATTTTAGCCTTAGACGTTTGTTTACTTTGGAGTGCAATGGAAAATACACACTGTGTTTATTACGTATATAGGAATATTTATTTTAAAAGTTGACCAAAGGATACAAAATGGCTGAAAGGAAAAAGTAACTAGGGTCTCAAAAGTGCTCACTTTACCGTGAACAGCCTATATAGCTTTTTAACTTTTCGAGTAGTGTCTTATTTTGTAGTTGTGTGTACATTGTCATTTGGCATTCTCATGACATTCTAAAAGACTGCAGTCCATGCAGGAGACTCCACTGGGTAGGTAGGTCCCATATGTGCAACGGCTAACTTATGTGGCTATGCTTGATTCATAAATATCCACTTGTTATTCTAAGCGTTGGTGGCTTATAAACTGGCTTAGTGCCTCAGCACATTATAACCTCTAAAATACAGGACAAAGAAGGGCATTCGTAGAAGTGATGGACCTAATTGTTGGGAAAGGGGGAAATTTCCCCTCCCAAGAACTTTTGCTCCAGACTGGAATATTTTATCCAGCCCAGAAAGAGTTATCCAGATTTTCAACTAAGTTACATTAATTTGTATTGGATTTTCAAAGGCTATATTTAGTGCATAGTTAGGCATTAAATGTTTTTTGTACTTTGTTAACCAATTCAGTGGATCTGAGTTGCAAACAGACCAAATGTTTGTGTGATTTTATGACTCCCGGGGATCTATTCACTAGCTTCTGGCAATTGCGGTCAGTAGCATGCACACACCGATTATCTTTATTAGTACTTTGATGGATGTTATATTCATGCTGCACTATTAACAAACTCTCATTGGTCATAATGTTAGTGGTAGTGCATTTCGCAATACTGCATTATGTAGCCATTCTGATGGTGCTGTTGTCTACAAAGTGACATAAGTGTGTGAGAATTGAGCAAGCAGTGCATTGCAGGCTTGGGCCAAGAAAAATTCATGCAAGTTTGAAAATGCTATTCAATAATCATTTTACTATCCATATGCAATAACTCATTGTGTAACATCTAAATACTACAGAACTTTTATGAATATTTATAGTTGCGACATTTCAGTCATGCCAGATGGCACCAAACGAACTAATCATCATCCCGTTTATTTCAGCCAGATCAGAGGATGAGACTTCAGTTTGTAGGTAATGGCACCATTATAAAAATATTATGATACAAGTAGAACGGACAGTTGGACTGAGTTTTGTTATCAAATAAAAATCCACTTCCAGTAATGTTACACAGCATCAGCACCTAATACTTGACGAGACAACTAGCAACACAAGAATTAAGAACACAGTCACAGTATTGATTAAGGTTAAATAGAAAACTCTCGCATCACTGGGACATTTACGAAGACAGGAGGGATATTCCTTCCTGCACTGTTAGTGACGCCTCACACTGATGGAAAGAAGTTTGCAGTTTTTAAAATTTGACCTAAATAAAAGTTGAAGAAATTATAGGTCACGGGTGCAGCCGCTGTGAGTTACAAACATCTTGCATGTTATTTCTTCTCTTAAAAAGATCTCAAAACTTTCTGTTGGATGGTAATGGCCACGCTGAGCCTTGGTACCTACGGGAAGCCGCACTACACCACCAAATCTGCCCAATTGGGGAATTGTATGATGCTGTCATGGCTAATTGTAACAAAACACTACTGCATCTCGAACATTAACAGCACTAATGTGAACCTTGTCATATCTGCGAGAGTAAGCCAGAAAGTGTGTTTCCGAATTTTTTGTAGGGAAAACGGGTAAAGATAAGTCAAAATACAACACACAGTCTTATTTCAACTCAATGTTTTCCATTCCTTGACCATGGAAATTGGCATCGTACTTATTAAGTTTTTTCACCACTCCGTCAATGTTTTTGTTGCCACTGGAAAATTATCTGTTCCATAGATGTTTGTGTTGCCGAACAGGTGAAAGTCCGAAAGTGCAAAGTCGGGTCTGTAGGGTGATAAAGATGTGGGTGCACCACTTTGATCCAGAGTTAATAATGAAGCATGGAATGGACATGTCCCAGGTCATCAACATGCAATAAGTTTGACAGTCACAAGCGCTTGGAAGGTGATGGCACCCATCTTTTGAGACATTCAATCCTTGTTGATTTCATGGAGCATGGTGGTACAACTGTGAAGGCAAGCTTCATATTAGGAGACATGCTATTTGATGTTGACAACCTGGTCTTCCTGTACGAGTGGAGTTGTTGCTTGGCAATACCAGTCTGTATGTTGCCTGTACCGTACAGCCCATACTTGGTACTTTCAGACTTTCGTCAGTTTAGCAAGATGAAACATCTGTGGGGCAGTTCCCAGCGACAACAGAGTGAAAGAAGAAGTGTTGAAATGGCTTAATGAACAGGATGTCACTTTCTATCATCAGAGAATGGAAAATTTCGTGTTACGCTATGACAAATGCTTAAACAAACTCTGTGGTTATGTCAAAAAATAAAGGAATGGTGCCAAAATAGAAGTGTGTTTTATATAATGGCCTATCTTCACCCATTCACCTACAAAAAATAGGGAAACTTACTTTCTGACATTTCTCATACCTTTTTATTGTATGTACGTTGCTTATGATAAGCCAGAGTTGCCAGATTTTAATGGGAAAGGAAAAGCAATTTACAACACCAAACAATCATTATCATTATCAAATGCCTCTAACAAAATAATAAATTTTGAAAAGCAATAACATACTAAATATATACATACCACTACTGCTACAATGTTATAAACAGAGAATAAACTACATTCCTTACCAAAAGGATAAAAAATAAATATTTCCGTAACATATCAATTATTATTGCCTGTATCATCACACTTTATAACTGACAAATACCTCGTGGAGTGAAGGTTTAGTTTTGGTATTTAATAGTTACAGTAAAGTCCATATTTAATTTATATGTATTTGTTTAACCACACTTCTATTTCAAATTTTACAAAATAAATGTATTAAAAATATTTTTGTAATATAAAACATTTAAGTGAATAACAAACTACATTTACATTTAAGGGAAATTTTTTTAAGTTTTTAATTTCATAGGCTATTGAAAATAGCATTATTTGTTGAGTGTTCATAAGCTACAATATGCAATCATAATAGTCTGTTAAATGCTAGAAACAAAACATTTCAATACATTATTTGTTTCATTAATTTAATAACATTTACTGTGAAATGTAATATCATTTATTTGCTATTATGTCAGTATATTATTATTTTGTGTTAAAGATTAAGGGAAATAGGAAATATTTAAATTGATTTTATAACTTTTCTACACCTCTGTGCTGTTTTCATATGATACTTTACCTCATTACTAGAAATATCCAACATTTTACAAAAAAAAATGCTACGGTCAGTAACAAGTTAACATTATACACAATGATGAGTATTATTTATGGACAGTAGACTGCAAGGTAAGATTACCAAACTGCATAATGAATTGCTTCTGAAAAAGCATATGGACAGCAGTGTGGCTGGTGCATTAACGTTACCTCAAAAAGTTAATGAATAGATCCCCTATTTAGCTAAGTTGTAAATATTCAAGATGGTGCTGAGTCAGCCCATGATTCATAAATGGTTGAAGCTGTTGGCTTCACTTGTATTCTCTGGCATTTTCCGTTCCCCTGTTTCTCATGAATGCTCACAGAATGTTTGAAAACTCGGCACAGCCAACCTCCATTTTAGATATTGATAGATGGTGACTTTCTCATATTGAATGATCAGGTGGGTTACTGCCGCCATTTTTTTTTCCCCAGATTGAGTTACGATGGTAATATTTTACATTGCAAAGTCATTAACTTTGCACTCAGTGTTTTATTTTACACAATGTAATAGTTTTTTTTCTCTCAAAACTTTGCACTCAGTGTTTTATTTTACAGAATGTAATATATATATATATATATTTTTTTTTTTTTTTTCCTCTATTTATTAAAAATCATGGTAACTGCTGAAAAATCTATGTAAACAAAAATGTGATATTTTTATAAGTCTAGGTTTTTTTTGTTTCACTATCTCCCCCCCCCCCCCTCCAGATGATTAATTTAGTTTACAGTTTACTCCCTCTACCGATAGATTTCAAATTAAACTTTGAAGTGTCTGCTTACTGTTTTGAAACAGATTTAATTTTATACTTTTTTTTCCCTAGAACATGAAATGTGTATTGTGTTACACTGTGTGGAATTAAAAATGGTTTTTGTTGTGATTGAATAGTTGTGTTGTTTCACATTTGTCAAAAATTAAATTTTAGTTCATATTTGTTAAAAATTAATTTAATTTTTGTTTTGATTATTGTTCTACAGTCTAATGCTGTGATTTTATATATATATATATATATATATATATATATATATATATATATATATATATATATATATATATTTATTTATTTATTTACATACATACATATATATATATACACACGCGCACGCGCTCTTAATATGGATGCTCTTGGAACAAGTCTATTTAAGTAGATTTTAAATTTTTGTATTACATTTTGTTTTCAATCAATGAAAAATAATTAATTAATTACAGATATTTATTACAATTATGTTGAGGTTAAATTTCCTGGCTAAGGGTAATGCAGTAGTTTATAGGCTTTGAAGTGCAATCTAACTTACGTTTCACAAAAAGCAAGTATGTACGAAAACTAACCAGCTGCAAAAAAATTTTGTGAGTTATAATTGTTGTAGGGTATGCACATTACACCTTACTAGTGGCAAGGACATAATTAGAATGAGAAGTTGATTGTCCAGCCATAAGGCATAGTTTATGGCCTGCATTTTTGTTTGTACCTTTGTGTGATACTGGACTGCATTTAAAATACATCAACATGTCTTTATTATTATGGCACTGAATGCAACTAAGTTGGTTGTGACATGTTAACATGCTGTATGTTGTGGTGTTTTCTTGGCTGAACAGGGTTCCTGAAGCAAGTTGTAATGATGTGATGTCTATTTTAAGAGTGTGCGGTTTGTAAACTGTTACCTCGTTAATAAATTCACAATATTTTTATAACATCATTAGTTTGTTTCTTTGGTACAGCAGTGTTTAACTTGTAGAATATATTTTCACAACTTTCATAATTTTAAACTTATGGTATCATTTAGTATGTTTTCGGTCTGATAGATTTTTTCAAGAAATAGATCTTTGTAACGTTCTTAGAAATTGAAAGTGCTTGGTTGAAACATAGTGGATAATAAAATGTAGTGTGACTTATTGCTTATTTCATATTAATTTTACATAATCAGTGAAGTATGTTCCAAGTACAGGGAAATTTTGTAAAATTGGACATCTTCACTTTCAGTAACAATAAATCAGTGTATTGTAATTTCAAACACGTGTCACAGAAAAGATTCTCGATCCTTCCCGTAAAATGCTATATGATGCTAAAAGAAGGATTATTAATTGCCAAGTCTATTTGCCTAATTTATTTACTATATAGTAAAAGATCTTAAAAACTATACAGCATTCTTTAAGAAGGGTGTACTTGAAAAGCTGCAGATTGTATTCATTAACAGCATTGTCATACTTATTAAATATGTCGTTAGGTACAGTTGCTAAATATTTTTATATAGGCACAACTAAGAGGAACAACACTGGGGTCTGTCCCTATCCCCAAAATAAATGGACCCACAATGATGTCACTGAAAAAAAAAAAACACGTATGAAAATGATATTAGCAAAAATTACTTCTTTAAATAATATAGTTTAACTTTATTATTTATTGTTTGTTTCCTGATATGCCTCCGAGTTTCTGAGAGTGCCAGCGAGATGCATCATTGTGCAGTTATGGCTCTACTTAACCTCTTTTTGCAGAAGTGCTTCGTTTTTGCATCATAATTTTGGATTAATAGTAATTACTGACAGTGTACAATTATAAAAAAAAGTTACATTTTACGAGTTAATTGTTTTTGTGCATAATTTTAATTGTTTGTTATCAGCTTGTATAAGCCGAGAACATATTTGTATTTTATTAGTAAGTTCTGTACTTTTTACAACAAGCAGATAACACACTATTAAAATTGCACACAAAAAATATTAAACAACTCGTAAAATGTACATTTTCTATAACTGTACATTGTCAGTAATCACTGTGAATCCAAAATTATGATGCAAAAACGAAGAATTTTTGCGAAAGGGGTAAAGCAGAGCCTGAAAACCTAATTTTGAGAAATATAATTTTTTAGAATTATTGATACTGAGATGGTAACTTAAGTTTCCACATATTCCTCAAGAACAGAAAATGAGAGGTTATACAAGCTGACTGAAAGACCACAGATGGTTTTGATAGTGATTCTGATTTTATAATAAAACATATCATTGATATTTAATAGATAATATTTTAGTGTACACTCAAATATAACTAATATAGTGTGACCAGATTTTTGAGTATGAGAAGCAAAACACTATTGTCACAAGAAGTGTAATTTATTGTAAAAAATGTGGTTATTTGTGCAGCATTACAATTCTGTAAAAGCACGATAATGCAGTTGAAAAGACTATACATAGTAAAAAATGTGGACGTAAATAAACTGCAGTGAATGGACTGTTGTCATTAAGTACAAGTGCTAGAAGGTTCATACCTACAATTTTTTTAAATTATATAATTGTTGGATTTGTCCTTAATTTTTTCTTTTAACTTTCAGAAATTTTTCTTTATGCATTTTGTACTTGCTAGACAGATTTACACTTCAGCATGCGTACTACTGTATACGCAAATTTTTATATAATTATACTTAACACCGGTTGTATTTACTAATTGCATAATACACCAGTTAATTTACTTGTTCCCTAAAAAATAATTGCCCGTACACAAAATATTATAACTTATTCAGGTATTTGTGTGATTAAAGGGCAACAATTTTCGCAGGACACTTGGGAAAACGACACTTTTTGGTTTTATTAAGTTTTTTCACATCTTGCAGGGCAACACTATAAAAAGTAGGACATCTGGTCACCTTAAACTAATACTATTGTATTTTATAGTTTCGAGAAATATGTGTAAAGTGGGTGGCTGGTGCAGCCACCTCCTCCCCCTCCTGCGACTCCCAAAAAAGAAGTTGTGTTATTGATGGTAACATTCATTAAGACACTAGCTAAATTAAATTGTTGTTCAATTTTTATTGCTAACAAGTATTATTGTACAAGGATGTTTCAAACCTCCATTACTCATTTCATATGAAAACCAATAAGCAAGTATTTTTACTTATATACTAGGATTATATATAGCTCAGATAAATTTTGAACAGGCTGTCTATCCAACACCAGAACAAAGCCAAAAAATAAAATCATATACTGAATGCTGCAAACCATTCAAGCTATTTACAAAGGGGTACAGTTTCTAATGAATTAATCAAAACTAGGCTGCAAGAGTGCAGAAAGCATATTATTCCAGTGGTGGGCCACCTTTTAAAGAGGTTGTTTTTATCATAGGTACTAGGGTGAGTGAGTGAAGAGATTTGGGCAGCTCTTAACATTGGGATCTTGAGAGCTGATGAGGGTGAAGCGTGGTGAGTATGGAATAGTGCCGGAATACAAGGGTGGGGGGAATGGGAGATCCTCGAGAAAACTTGCAGACCAGCGGCATCATCTGGGATCATTCCCACGTGTAAAAATATGAGGGCAACCTCGCCAGGAATCGAACCTGGTTCAGCTTGGTGTGATGCAAGTAGTCTAACCACTAGACCACCGTGGCTCCCATATCTTCTAGGCTTCTATACCCATGCATATTAGCGAAAGGTGACCTTGGTTGTCAAGCTTTAATGTCATGTTTATTTATTTTTTTAATTTTTAGTGAAGAGAATATAATTTTATTCATATCAAAAGGTTATTAATTTTACACTACTGGTACTGTATTTATTTTTATTATGCCTGGAGCCAACCTATGGCAGTAATTTATCATTTATAACCACTGATCCTACTTAAACATTGAAATGCTCAGATACGACTGAACTACGTTTATAAATGCGTTTTCAAAATTATGTGGTGAAAATTTTAAAAAAAGTCTACTGAAACAAAAACTATTTTTTTTTGTAGTGACTATACAAAATTGACTAAAAAAAATTACATCAACTTTGTGAGATACCTACTCATTTCATTGTGTGTCTACCACCTATTCTTGTAATCATTGTTGATTAGCTTTCTGTAGTGTGTTAATTCTCGTAGCCTGCATTGTTTTGTGATTCTAGCTTTATTCTGAATGTATAACTTAAAAATGTGTTCAATACTGAAGTAGAAGTAAAAATAAAACTGAACTCCACTACTTTTTTAAGGCATGATAGGAAAGTTACACAAGGAACTCCCATACAAATATGATTTGGAGATCCTTTGGAGTCATTGTAATTCCAGTGGAGGTCCTTATAACCCCAATGGGGGTCCAGAACCACACAACCCCTACATCTTCTACACCCATGACAGATTGTTCTCTACCTTGGTAGTAATCTACAAACCAAAGTACATTTGCGGTCTCAAATCTTAAAAAGATCCAAAAATGCCTCCACACAATTCTGTGCACTTAAACTAGTGATTGCAGCCCAATTTCCCCAAGGGGCCACGGTGACTGGGCAATTAGCACACTCGCCTCCCACCAAGGCAAATCGGGTTCAATCCCCGGCCGGGTCACCGGATTTTCGCAAGTGGGAATCGTGCCGGATGATGCCGTTGGTCGGGGGGGGGGGGTTTTCTCGGGGATCGCCCGTTTCCCTGCCCCTTCATTCCAGCGCCGCTCCATAGTCACTTCAGTAACCCTCATCGGCTGTTAAGAACCGCCCAAATCTCTTCACTCACCCAATTTCCCCAAGCATTAGTTTCATCAAATTCTAAATTTAAAAAAAAAACTCCAGTAACAGCAGTTCGAAACACAATCCATGCATCTATAATGTGATTTCAGGCTTAATGCCATTTAGCATACTTTGCAACCATCTAACTTCACTTGATCTCTTCGAAAAATGTAGTAAATGATAAATTAAGTGCTTCTTGTATATTGTCCACCAAAATATATTGAGGAACAATGTTCTTTGGACATATGTGCATGCCAAACTGGCCCCCATGCACTGCATATTATTGTATCAACATTTTACAACAAGTAATTTCAAGACTTAATACAATAAGAAGTGATATGGATATGCACAATGTGTGGACTCTCCCTTAAGCCCAACACTCTGTAAAATTTTCTCCCTCAAATATATTAGACAACAAAATTTTAAAACTTTGCAGCCATGAAATTTGGCCTGCAAACAAATTTGGACAAATTTATTTTTTTATGTAAATGTAATTTTCAAAGTGGAACAATGTTCACGGTAAAATGAGCATTTTTGAAATCCCTGCTTAAGATCTATTTACATGCATGTTGTGTATGCTTCCGCCTTAGATAAAATTAATATTGCCATTGGCCTCATTACTTTATTCATGGGTTGGTCGAGTGAAACTGTGAAATTATTAGGAAAGTAAGTATTTTACGAATCCACTAATTCTTACATTTATATGTATAACAAAAACAGAAAAAAATTAATATTTTAAATTATCCTAAATGGTTACCTAACAAGTTTTATTATATGTTAAAATATGGAATTACTTTCACTCCATCGTTACCAACTTAACTGGGTGTATGTCACTCAGTGCACATGCTAAAATGTATGCAGGTAGGAGCAGTCACTTTTTTCTAAGGTTGATTTCAAAAGTGCTAACTTTATTGTGAACAGCCTTTAGTCGTGTTAACATGCAGCCCATTACAAGGAAGAGTATTAGGGATATTGTGATTTTATTTTTGTCATAAACTAAACATTAAATTTATTTAACATGCTTATTTTCTGCTCAATGAAAATAATTGTGTTTGGTTTTTTACTATATTGGTTCGATGTGCACTTCCAACAGCATTTTTATGTTCTAAAATATACTATTTAAATGAATTGCCTCCATAACCTTTTTCATTTCTAGTTATTGGTCGCAACTTTATAGTTTATTATGGTTTACATTAACCTGTTTTTAATGTGCACAGTTCTGATTGGCTAAACTCGTCAAACATCCAAAAAAAAATTTTAACAGGTCCAATACACAAAAGGTTTGATGAAAACTGGAGTCGTCCAACTTTTTCAAACCAACATGGCCACATTAATGATGTTTCGGTGACATCGCACCCTTCCAACTTTATTTCACCAAACTTATTCCAAGCAGATTGACTGAAAAAAATTTGACATTGCTGTGGGGCTTTAAGAAACCCTAGCAGCTTCAGCCATCGTATTTTCCTACATGCGAAAATCCAGGTTTGATCCTGCATGGAGTGCAACATGGTTCACTGTGATGGGAGATGACTAGCATGACCACAAAATTGCCACGGCCCTTGTGATTACTATGTTGAGGCATCAGTCGTACTCTCGGTAAGGAGGTTAGATTGGAGTGCCCACCCACCCCCCACCCCCCCTCCAAATTTGTTCCTGATCAATGAGTAGGGACACCTTCCGTTTCGCAAAAAAGATCTCACGACCAGTTGCACTTCACACCACGTTAGCTCAGTTTCACCGTCGTGATTGGACAACCCAGGTTTTACGCGTCTCAGGTGTCTGCTCGCGAATCACAGGCGTACGGTATCGGGGTAACCTAATTCTGATTGACCAGTCAAGTGAGAAAATGTCTTCTCATGGAGACGCGCGGCCAATAAGCAAAGAGAAACTGCTGGTACGCCCAAAGGGTATTGAAATAGAGCATGCGCTGAAATCTTTTTTGCGAAATTCGGGTGTCCCTGTCAATGAGCACTGTAGCAACCCACTGGTTCATTTGTTTTTAATCTTTCCATCTGTAGCCTTGCAACATGAATCTCTAAAGTTAATTTATTTATTTTTTAAGTGTGCATATGTTTGTTGTTCAGCAGCTAAGCTTCAGAACACATTTGGTGCTACCAGGCACTAGATCGCAGCAGTAGTGGCTCAATCAGAATATAATTTAATGAGTCACAGATATTGATGCTTAAAAAAATGTGGAAAAGCTGCCAGTGCAAACTACATAAATATCATCATTTTTTTTTTTTTTTTTTTTTTCACGAACATGTTACAAGTTATGTAGGTATCAACAACTCTAGTGAATAATGTTGTAGTAATTAAAACTTTTTTGTAATTTATATGAAACATTTATATACAACATAGAATATTTAATAGAAGACTGCAGGCTTTTGTGGCTATCGTCAGGCTGACTATCTTAGCTTCCAAGCTGGAATAGCATCCTGCTGGTTTCATGATCCATAGTTTAGCCGTACCTACCCTGAAGATGCCTATTATAAAATAAGATAAAATGTTGCGGCAAGATGCAGCTCCAGCCGCAAAGGCAAAATAATGACAATGACATAGTATGTTAACCTGCTTTAGTCTATTTGAATGTCCACACTGTTACCTTGTCTTTGTGTGTAAGGAATGGTATTTATATTAATGGTTTACACCTCCATGCAAACGGAACACTTCCACAATCTACTGCCTTAGCAAGACGGACACTGGATCTATAAACTCTGAACTAAAAACTCACACATTTCTTTCCTTCATATGCTCAACAGGGTGATCCTGATATTAGTAGTACCTACACAAAATTTTGACATAAGAACACCCAACAAATCAAGCCCTTGCCTAAATCAATAAATCTGGAGTCAGAATTTCGCCCCCTGAAAAGATTTGAAACTTTTTGTATGCGTACTTCTCTGGCTCATTTACTATCCACCACCTTAGGTCAAGGGGATGGGTAGGTAGGAGGTTGCCCATCCGAAATTGATCCCGACGGGTATTCAGTCTCAATCGGAGCTTCCTGCCACTGTAATTTGGAGTTTGGTTAGATTATTGCCAAGTATTCCCGACCATACATTGAAACTGGAATTGTGGCTGGTGTCATGATTGACAAGTAACACTTGGATATTCTTGAGCCCATTGATGAGAGTAAAATGAAAATTGAAGATTCACCTCTGGTGAATCCGACTTTGTAAACAATACGGTTGACAAAAAAGTTGACTCACCAACAGACGTATGCTGAAACCAAGTACAAAAGTTGACTCTTGGAAGAAAATCTTTGTTATTAAGTGCCAGTGCTCATTCAACTTTGTACAGATAAAGCAATTGCGCTTGCATAACTTTCCAAACTGTCACATATCCAGTATTCTGTACTGCTGCTATTCTTAATGTAGTATTGCCAAGTTTTCCATCACTAGTTTTGAATTATCTCATAGGCTTTCATGTAATCGCTGGAATATATTTGTCTGGAAGGTGTCTAATGATCTGCATGAAGACATCTTGCTTCTGCTGCATTACATTATCCTCGGACCCGAGAAGCTGAAATACAATTGTTTTTTTTATCAAATATATTTCATAATCTGGTTCTAAATAAAAGAAATCCATACAGCTTGACTAAACGTAATTATTTTATTTGCATGTCTTATTTTAAGTCATTATATTTTGTATCACTTGTGATACCAAAGAACTGTGTGATGTCAAACTACTGTACACAAAAACCACTTATTCAAAAAAACATGCAGAAACATTAAAATTTATTGTTTATGAAATAACTTACAGCAGTTTCTCTCATTTGAAAAACACAGAAATATTTGCAAGAAGAACATCTGACAAATGTTACATTTTTACACCTAACCAGCTTACCTTTAGATCTGTTCTTCTGAATTCCACTCATATTTAGTTGCACTTGATGTTGCAAAAAAATTGACTTTTTCTTTGCTTCAATGTACTGAAAGCAGCTTGCTCGTCTTCATCATGTATCCCCACGTACATCTGATGATACATGATGAAAGAGATTTTCGGCTACATCAAGATGAAAATGACAGTACTCCAGAATGTCTTTCTTCTTCATTCCGCTTTCTCGAGGACTGGCATCCTGATGATACTCAAGCCAAAATGCAGCCAAGCAAATGTCAAAGAAATGAATAAATTGTTCTGATTGGCCATTTTATTGTGTGAGTACATATGGCACTATTTGGAAATGACTTGGCTAAAAGATCAACACCTCACATGTACATTTGTACTTTTCAACAACAGCTGGGCGCTTGATAACAATGTATTTACCTTTCTTAGACCATCCTCAACAGTCACCTTAAGGTTCAATGCCAAACTGCATGGAAACCAGGAAAATTCTACGGTTATCAAACCATTTCACTAACATAAAGTTACCATCATTGCACACAGCTTAATTTCGGGCCCTGCACCATGTATTTTTCATCACAGAATCCTTTTGAAAAGAAACACTTCTGGGAATCCAAGAAGACATTATTGTACTGGTTGTGACGATTTTACTTCCAGTAGCTCGTGAAAAAGAAGTGAAAAATTTTATCCACAAAAAGTGAGGATCCAGGAGGAAGCATATCACAGAGTTTAAGGAACACTTTGCTGCCTACATCCAGCTTTTGTGGGATTTAAAAACATTATTTTCAAAAGATATCCAATTTCCTTCTTATAATATAAAATTCAGCGGAATGCCATCAGAAAATGTTGTTACAAAGACTTTCGAACCAACTGGACAAAGTTTCCCTTGGATATATTGCTGCACAATATGTCCACGAAAGGGTATCATTTGCTAATCAAAGCTGCTAAGTTGTGGGAGTACAATTTCCCAGGCATGATTTTTGTACAGTGTTGAGCGTCTTACTTTACAAAAATTTATCAGAACTGCGGACATCATCTGGAACACTGTTATCATGAACAACTTTTAAGTTAACACGCAACTGAAAGAATCTGTCTTGGGTGAGATCAGCAACCATTGGAATCCTTGTGCTAATAGTTCAAAATGTTTTGAGTCATTCAGTGTTGTATAGATGGAACATTCAAAGAAAGTTTTTATTTCTTCACAACTTGTATCAAATGACCACTAAAGACACCTCCTCTGTCATGCCAGCAACATGTTCATAAAAAGCATCATCCAAGTGCGATTGAAAATATTTGAATGGTTTCTTATGCAAAAAAACAAAATATGATTAGTTTGTTAAACATGTATACCTGAATTCAAACTTACTGTATTCATAAGTAATTGAATTCACCTATGTGTGTGTTTAAATGACTGAAGATATTGGTTTCTGCTCTTGGAATCTGTTGATGATGTCAGCAATGGTTCATTGTCTGATGAACTCCACTCGGATTCATCACCAGACAAAGCCTCAGATTCGTAGTTTTCATCGCTGTCAGCTTCCATGTTAGTAACAGACACGTTTTTGTCAATCTCGTCAAGTAAGATAGTTGTGTAAGAAATATTTGCACCTACAACAAATAAGTAATACGTTTACACCATAAGTTTCAAATTTTTATATTTTAAAATAAACATAAAAGTGAAATATTGCATTGTAAAAGTTTTTTCAGCATTTGTAAAGTTAGGAGCCCAAAGTATCACAGATGATACTTGTATTGTGTAGACATAAAATAATAATAGAATACCAACACTTCAATATAATATAATCTAACAATTGAGATATATAAGTAACATACAATTTTTAATATTTACAGTAACTAAAATAATGTTGGATGATTGGATATAAAAATAACGTTATTTCTGCGGATGCGCCGTGAACAGTCTGCAGCAGCCATCTTGCACCGAATCATCAGTTGGTTGCTGTAGAAAAAAATCACAGTCATAGATATTGATACACAAGAAGTATCACCTTTAATACCTGCCGTGCCACACATCTACACAAAATAGTAACCTGAAAACTGAGCTTGAAACCTATGTATCATTGTCCAAATCACAATATAGTACAATGACTGCTGTTATGATGAAAATAAACATGAATAGGTAGCTAATAGCATACGTAGTAAATAGTCTGACAGATGTAGAGTATGTTGCTCTTCAACCAGAAAACAATGTCAAATGGGCACAAGGTATGAAACATTATATTATATATATATATATATATATATATATATATATATATATATATATATATATATATATGTATGTGTGTGTGTGTGTGCGTGCGTGCGTGCGTGTGTGTGTGTGTGTGTGTGTGTGTGTGTGTGTGTGTGTGTGTGTATATATATATATATATATATATATATATATATATATATATATATATATATATATATATATATATATATATATATATATATATATATATATATACACACACAACCAGACAATGAAAATAGCTTACCACAAACAAACCATGCGGCAACCACGAAACAATTTAAATTGCAAGAGTATGGGCTGGTATGCACATGATCCCATGTTGGTGCAAGCATCAACCAGCGGTCGTAGATACTGGCATGTAGTCAAAGCCACGTTAACGCGAGAAAATCCAGACGATACCATGCAAACATACAGAACGAAGAAGAATGTTTATAAAATGCCAAAGATGACACCTTACGCAATTGACATATTTAGAGATAGAGGGAACTCATAATTGAGCTGATAACCTCAGGGTGGTCATATTGACATATAGCCCACCATGTTGATCATTCGGACCACACTGTTTGATGCTGTTGGAAGCAGTGGATATGTGAAAGCACTTACACATGGACGGGCTAGGTCGACTACCAGTTGAGTGTGTCAATGGATAGTGTGCTAGGTGCAAAGGAATCCCACAGTGATCCGGTCCATGATACTGGCCAATGGTGGGGTTCCTGTGTGCCCACAAACTATTTCCTGATGCCTTGCGAAGGTGAATCTGCAATCCCAGTGCTCATTACGTGTGTTACCATTAACTGCCACAAACTAGCAATGTTTAACATTTAGTAATGAGTGCCACTTTGTTATGGGGACTGATGATCATCACACCCGGGTATAGAGGACCCCTGGTGAATACCACAATCCCATTCTAGCTATCAAGCAGCACACTTCCCCCACACCAGGCATTGTAGTCTTGGAGAGCCATAGCCTCTTATTGTGTTACATGGAACATTGACAGCCCAGCAGTATGTGGATGAGATCCTACACACCCATGTGCTCCCATTTATGGCCGGGATTCCAAATGCAATATTCCAACATCGTAATGCCAGACCGCACACTGAATGGATCTGCCAGGACTACCTCCATCATGTCCATACATTACCGTGGCCTACCCACTCCCTTGAGATTATTGGTCCTGATGAGTTGAAGTTTGGTTTGGATTCAGCGGTTCCATTTCCCGTTCCACTCTTAAAAGAAATATTTCCATTCTCTAATAATGTATTAATAAAGCCTAGAAATCAAGCACGTGAACAATCATTTGCTGCTATGTCATAGTATCTGAGATTTGGAACATACTGTCTCAACAATTGTGGACCCGCCTGTCTCAGGACATCAGACCTTGTTGCACTATATATCATAGTGTGAAGTGGTGCGAGACATTATTGAAGGTAACCATACAGTGTACCACATGTCCATTTGTCCTGCTGGTCTGTTTTGTGACTCTCTCTCGTGATTTTGAAACCCTAACTTCAGTTTTAATAATGGACACAATTAATGGAATGATACCTAATAAGTTAGCTATAAAAAATGAAAATAGTTCTGTCTCTTAAGAGCACACAAAGAAAATTTATATTTGTGCTTGACGGTGGACTGCTAAGGTTTTGGCGCCCTCCTGTGGATGTGATGATAGAGGTAAGCAACTTACAGAATCGGTTCTCCCTCCCCCACTAAAGGTGGTTCATGATAAAGTGAGCACTTTTGACTCTACCTGCATATATTTTAACAGGCGCACTGAGTGGCATGCACCCAGTGAAGTTGGTAATGATGGAGGGAAAGTAGTTACATGTCTTAACATTGAATAAAAAAGAGTACCGTAACCATTTCTGTTCATTTAAAGTATTTCTTTCGCTTTCCTGTTTTTTTAATGCATCAAAGTGTAAAAATTAGCAAATTTATAAAATATTTATTTTTCTAATAATTTCACAGTTTCACTTGACCGACATATGAATAAAGGGACGATGGCCATGACAATATTAATCTTACATAAGGTGGAAGAATACACAATGTGCGTACAAGTAGATCATAAGCAGCGCTTTCAAAAGTGCTCATTTTATCATGAACAGTATATAATGTACCTATCTATATTGCTCACATCATGTAGCTCCAGCATTTTATACACTGTTCATTGATATCTTGTCAGGTGTGTAATAGCTTCGTAATAATTGTGTTTGTCAAAAATGTCAGCGATGACCGCGAGGAATAAAGCATGAACAATTTTGATTAAGATTGTAATGCTGCTAATGAACCAAAATTAAAGAAATAGCAAACAAAAAATTTTTGAAGAAATTACTTACTATGCCCAAAAATAACTTTTTCAGTTACAAATGAAAAAAATATAAATGTTGAAACTGATTAATTTCATTATAATGCCTGTTAGTTGAAACTATCTATATTGTTTGACGACTAAGGAATTTAACCAATGTGGAGTAGAATACATACCACTGTACAAGTTGCAGGAGTCTTACAGCGTAAAATTTTTGCAACTGAGATTAAGTCTCTTAATACAATACTTTGAGTAATGTTAAAATTTGTGGGCAGCAAATTATTTTATTATTATTATTATGTGTAATATATGCATGCAAAAAAATTGTATTTATGAGCGACAGTAGAAGGATTTAGTATGTTCTGGGACTGGAGCTTGGAGCTGTTTCTGCTCTATCATTCCGTTTATTGGAAATGGGAAATGAAACAAGGCAGAGGTATCTTTTAACTGTAGCTTTACTTTACCGCTCTTTATACATGAGATAATACTCTGTCGCCATATTTGGACATACCACAATGGTTCACAAGTTGAGTTGCCAACATTAGAAAGTATTTCAATGAATCCTTTCAACGCCGTTCCCTGGCCGCCATCTTGGAATTTCCTTTTTTCCCGAGAAATTTCCCTTTTCCCTCAAAATCTACTAAATTTCCCCAATTGACCATTTCCCTCCCCCCCCCCCCCCCTCCCTAACGATTTCACTTTTTTCCCTAAAAAGTTCCCATTTTTCCCATAGGAGAGGAGGACTCTGGACTAAGGACCTTTGACCTTGACCCATGACCTTAAACCCAAAAATTCAAAGAATTTTTTAAAATTAAAAAAAAAAAGAATTTATTATTAAAAGGTTATTAAAAATTATGTAAAAAATTTAGTCCCGCCAACCATTTTCCCTAACAATTTCCCATTTTCCGCTTAAAATTTTACTCCATTTCCCCTTAAACTTAAAAAAAAATCGCAATATATCCATGTAAGTCAAATGACTACTACCGCCATATTGGAAGTAGGTGACCTCAACCTTACAAACAAAATATTGCAAAAATTCATAGTAAAAGTCAACGAGCATATAATTTAACTGACTATAAGCTGTTCACTGTAAAATTAGCACTTTTGAAAGTCCTGATTAAGATCTACTTGTATACACGTTGTGTATTCTTCTGCCTTATGTAAAATTACTATTGCCTTATCACTTTATTTATGCATCTGTCAAATGAAACAGTAAAATTACTAAGAAAGTAAATACTTTACAAATCTGCACATTTTTAACTTTTACTAATTCGAAAAACAGAAAACGAAATAAATAAAATAAGTTATCACTAACAGTTACCTAACACTTTATATTCGACGTTAATATATGGAACTACTTTCCATCCATCGTTACCAACTTTACTGGGTGAATGCCTTTCAGTGCGTCCATGAAAATATATGCATGCAGAGGCAGACTTTTTTCTAAGGTTAATTTCTAATGTGCTCACTTTATCGAGAACAGCCTTCACTACCGCCATGTTGAAAGCAGGTTACCTCTACCCCATGACCTTAGACGACCTTGAAAACAATACTCAAGAAAAAAATTGTATAAAATTGTACATATACTACAATGGTACTTTATACAATACTTTTAAATTAAATAGTTTTATTTTTCTGCCTTTGAAATTTTAATTACATTCTGTCAACTTAGGTAAACATGAAATAAAACACACTTTATTTTTTACACACATTTTTACTCAATTTATTACAGTCTCTTATGCCCTCAAAAATTACATTATAATATATATAATGTATATATATATATATATGTATATATATATATATATATATATATATATATATATATATATATATATATAATATATATATATATATATATACACACATGCAAATTTGTTGTAGGTTATAGTCTTTTGTGCATCTTGCTATTCACACTCGTGTTGCCCTTGTGCGAAAATATATTGACATTTATTACACCGACACACTGTGCAGGGCAGGTTATGTAGGTAACTACACTTTTGAGGACATGTACCGAAGTTTAAAGAGACCCGCACTTCACCTTTACAGGTCTTTGCATGTCTAAGTAAACTATCGGTACGACTGATTTGCTTACCGCGCCTGTCACACAAATATGACACACCACAGGGAGTTTTGGCACAATGAAAGCTTTCATGGCGTCGTGCATTGCAGTCGAAAGCAAATGTCTTGTCGCAAAAGTGACACTGATGACGACGTAGTGGTTCAGGCATAGACTCGTGTTGACCTGGTGAAGATATAGGTGGTGGAGCTAAAGAAGCAGGGAACGCTGGCAATGGTGATCTGGGTAACAGCCGAAGAGGTCGATGGCGATGCTACAATAATGCCGCTCAAAGATGTTTATGGCACTGCTGGTACCACACCCGAAGAAGTCTATGGTACTGCCGTGGCTACAATTCACTTTGGAATGTCCGAAGACATCGCAGATGCAGAATACGACTTAGATGCGAAGCTGCAGAAGCTAGCCGAGACGATGTATCTTTCACGGCAGCTGCTCTCAAACTAAGCCTCTCAGTTAACCCCCCCCCCCCCCTAATTGCTTATAATATACGTGTGTGCAAGCCCTATGACGTCATATTGACCTTGAACCAATCATATTGCACCATTAATACATTGTTCGAACACCGGCCAACCAATCACCAAGTTGCCATGTGATTGCAGCTGACCAATCACGTGACGACATTGAGACACACACAGGCAAGTAGGCAGGCTTTAGATGCTAGTTCCTTGATCACATTACCATGCAGTTATATCTTCAACAGTTTCTTCCAGACAAGTCTTTACTCAGCGTGAACTCATGGTCACACTTAACGCAGACAACTGACTCCCACAGACTGACTCCAGATTGCAGAGCTGATTGCGACTGCCGAGGTGATTGTGATTGCGGTGCTATTGCGCGATGCTAAGTGCAGTGTATACGTATGTGTAGGTCGCAAGTTGAAATAAATTCCCCGTTTCATTTTAATATAATTATGTAGTCCTACCTCCAAAACTGAAAGGTAGAAGTAGTTAGGAAAAAGGGGTTCTCGGACAACTGGCTCTTGGCTAGAAAGCCGGGGAGTCGCGACCGCCATATTGGGTGACGTAATTCCGCACACATTTTCACAGAAAACGGCCAAAATCGATGCAAATGACTGCAAAACCACCCAAATTTCGCACAAGAATAATGTTTTTTTTTGCACAATGTGGCATTTGACTCATTGGCGTGAAGTCATTTGTATGGAGTCAACCTTCTGGATGGTACTGTCTAGAAAAATGACTGCTGGCCGTATGTTCTAGAGGACCCCACTGACTACCAAAATAGCGGCATTGGTACTGACCAGCAAAATGGTGACTGGTCGCAGCCGTATGTTCTGTAGGGGGCAATGTTTCGGTCGTGTCCCAACCCCGAAGCCACACATCACTGAACGGCAAAATGGCGCATCTCCAGCCCGAAGCTACCCAGCACTGACCAATGGAGGCAGTCTCCCCAGCCCAAAGCCTCCCAGCCAATCGCCTCGTAGGGGAAGTAGGAGTGAGGCTTCGAAGCCATCTTGGAAAGCTCGCTGATTAGCAATATGGCGCCGGGGTCCCCACACCGAAGCCATCTTGGAAGTCTCACTGACTAGCAGGATGGCGCTGGGATCCCCACAGCGAAGACATTTTGGAAAACTCACTGGCTAGCAAGATGGCGGCCTAAATCTCACAGAGATGACCCATCAATGTGGCGTTTGACTCATTGTGGGTGTGGGGTCACCCTGATAGCACTTCCTGCTCTGGCATTCCGGTCGCTGTTCTCTGGGTGCTCCCAAATAAGTTTTCTGCCCTACCGAAAGTGCGCACGCCCTGCTCATGCATTTGGTGTGGAGGGGGAAAACCCATTCCAAGGCACCCTGCCAGCCTCAGGTCAAGTATGACCTATGCTTACATATAAGTATAGTTGGTTGTAATTTCCGAACCATTTGAGGTACAACTAGCACATAACATAGACATCACATGAGCCTACAAGCTCACCAGACAAGAGACTTTTCTCCTTCTGGACCTGCCTAAGCCGATAACGCATTCGACAGGCGGGAATAATATGGGCGACACACAAAAAATGCAAACAGAAAACACTTTGTAAAAGAAAACAAATAATTATACATATCTACCAACCAGCACAAGAGCAGGGGTCCTGTGCGATGCTAGACAAGACCATATGAACACAACAGAACGACCTCATTACAAACCGAAATCATCAGCCATCACTCACGATACCAGCAGCAGCCGACCCGACCGTCGTTGCATGATCCGTAAGGCAATCCAGATGGTCGACTGGCAGTCCAGGTAAGTCGGAGGGAAGGTACAGAACACTAGTCGAAAGAGATAGATGTGTCAGGGCCGCAGACCAGCCGAGTCGCACACTTTCCATTACGAGAGGAATTCAAGACCTTGCCAACCAGCACAAGCATCAGGTGCCGCAACGATGCTAGACACGACCTGGCTGTCCTTACGAACCGACTGAAATGAAACCATTGCCAAGAGATAGATGACACCGCTACACACCGAGGCAAACATCAAAAAGCATTTACCAACCAATGCACAAACATCGAGCGGTGTACATAAAAACGGTTCCATATGTGAAGTGTGGGAACGGTAAGGTCAACACTGCTATAGGCCGTTCACTGTAAAGTGGGCACTTTTTGAAGTTGTTTCATCATACATAATAACTAATAAATATATTTCCTTGTGGCTTCGGACTTTTCGGTTTAGATATGGTGAATGTGTACACTGTGTTTATTACTCACGTGACAGGATTTACATTAACAAGTGGTGGAAGGATATAAATTGGTTGAAATAAAGTAACTAGAGCTTCAAAAGTGCTGACTTTACCGTGAACAGCCTATACACACCGATGTAAGGGAATAATAGTCATAAGTACTTACCAACCAGCACAATCACACAAGCACGTGGTACGTGTTAAACTATGCTTGACAAAGCTCTGGTCAGTACAACAGAACGACCTCCTTACGAAACGAAATCATCACATGCACTTGTGATGCTTATGTTGGTGTATTTGGGTAGTTGTACCTCAAATGTTTCGACAATTACAGCCAACTAAGCTTATGTGTGAGCATAGGTCATACTTGACCCTTCGGTCGAGGTGACCCACTTCCAATATAGTGGTAAGTCAGTAATATATCTTTCTGATTTATGAATTTTCTCGAGTTTTTGTTTACAAGGTCATGGGGTCAAGGTAAAGGTCACCTGTATCCAATATGGCGAAAATTCATATTTTATGGATTTTTCTCGAGTGTTTGTTTTCAAGATCATATGGTCAAGGTCGAAGTCACCTGCACCCAATATGCCGGTAGTAGTCAGTAACTTTATGCTCAATGACTTTTAATATAAATGTTGTGGCCTTTTTGTTTTCAAGGTCATGGAGTCAACGTCACCTGCACCCTATATGGCAGTAGTAATCAGTAATGTAATATGCCCACTGACTTTCATGAATTTTTTCTGAAATTTTTGTTTTAAAAGACATGGGGTCAATATTGAGGTCACCTGCTTCCAATATGGCGGTAGTAGTCAGTAACATAATATGCTCGTTGACTTTTATGAATTTATTGCGATTTTTTGGAATTTTAAGTAAAAGAAGGGAAATTTTAAGGGAAAAATTGTAAATTGTTACAGAAAATGGTTGCCTGGGGACTAGAATGTGTAAATAATTTTATTTATATTTTCGAATGACTTTTTAATAACTTTTTTTTATTTTTTTTTTTTTTTGTTGGGTTTAAGATTGTGGGGTTAAGGTCAAAGGTCCTGCTCTGCTGTCTCGGAGCCAAAAGTCCTCTCCAGAGTCACGTGTCGTCTGGCATTTTTCCGGGATTTCATTGATTCGATTTTTTTATTTATGCTTCTGAGACTTTTGCTACGTATTGTTCGTTTTCATTGTTGCTGTTGGCCAATACAGTTTCTCCAAAAAAAAAAAGACATAACAAGTCTATAGTCAAAGACACGTTACAGAGTTATAAAAGAATATGCCATAATTGTTTTATTTGCTTATTTCGCAATGTCTACCGGAGGGAAAATACGTTTAGAAACTGAAACGACACTTGAGTCGGCGCGCCATGCGGTGGCCGAGAAATGAGCGGACGGGCAGCAGTAGCACCTCCTGGTCACGAGGCGAGTGCAAACACACGCGAGCCTTGGCAAGCCCGTGTGTAAACTTGAGGACGCCCACACGTAACGCGCCCGACCGGAGCGCGTTACGAGAACTCGACTCGCCGCACTTACCGAGAGCCCGAAGACAAGTGTCGCCGCGTGGGTGCAGCCCCGTCGTCGGAAGGAGTAGGTTATTGTGATATCGGGAGGCCGTTCCGCGGCGGTGCAGGAGAGAGAGAGAGAGAGCGGAGGGTAACGACGACGCGCTTGTTTGTTTTGCTGTCCAGAGCCGCGAGGCCCCTCTCGTAGCGCGGAAAGGAGAGAGAGTGTGTACTTGACGCTTTGTGAATGAACCTCTCTGGGCGCCCCCCCCCCCCCTTCTACAGTTAACGTCCGTGAGGCTCTGACGTCAGGCGGCCGCCTGTTTGCCCGCGCCGGCCCACGCGCCCGACGACGTCAGTCAATGGGGCAAGCCTGTGCTAGCCGACGGTGGCGCCCCTGGTGCACTCCACGCCTATCTCTCGACGGCAAACAAACATTTATATATAGCACCCTCCGCTCGAACCGTGCGAGATGGCGCAGGCTCGCGGACCTCGATTCGAATTGGACTGGCTGACCAGTTCGCACTCTAGACGTGTCTGTGGGTAAAGGCTGTTCACGATAAAGTGAGCACTTTCGAAATCAACCTTTGAAAAAAAAAATCACTGCTCCAGCCTGCATATATTTTAACTAACGCACTGTGTGACATTCGCCCAGTATAATTGGTAACGATGGAGGGAAAGTAGTTCCATATTTTAACGTTGGATAAAAAGTATTATGTAACCATTTGTGATAACTTAAATTATTTACTTACCTTTCTGGTTATTTTAATGCATCAAAGTGCAAAAATGAGCAAATTTGTAAAATACTTACTTTCCTAATAACTTCATAGTTTTACTTTACCGACGTATGAATAAAGTGATAAGGTGCATGGCAAATGTTAATTTTACATAAGGCGGAAGTAGATCGTAATCAGGGCTTTCATAAGTGCTCATTCTGCCATGAACAGCCTTTAGATTGATTTTTGACGTGGGTCAATAATGAAGTTTTTCCTCATTAAGATATTTTACAATTTTTTGTGATTTTTTCGGCTTTTTTGCTTTAATGTTACCTGGAGGTTGATATCTAGATCATGTTAGTCGTAAATGGTGGCCGGGGTAAATAACGTAATTTCTACCTTGATCTAAATATTTTTTTTTATGAATGATTGTAATTTTCCTCGATTTTTTCTACTTCAAGGTCACCTGAAGTTAGGGTCAAAGCCATTTCAATTCAAAATGGTGCTTGGGGTAGCTATGTCATTTATCCTCTCATTTTCAATTTTTTTCACCAATTGTTATTTTTTTCGATTTTTGTTTCAAAGTCAACACAGTTCAAGATCATTGAAAACCAAGATGACGACCATGATCAGTAACATAAATTTTCCCGAAAATAAAAAATTGTTTTACAAATTTTTGTAATTGTTCTATTTTTCAGGATGTCACTCGGGGTCAGGATCAAGGATATCCAAGATAACCATTGTCAGTGTTAGTAATATAAAAATGCATGGCCGCCGTCCGTCCTGGTCCGCTGGACTCAACTAGGAACCTTGAATACTCCTTGCTGATAGGGAACATTTTGACTTATACAGTGAAGAGTCTCAATGCATCTTTGCTTTTTTTTTTTTTTTTGGCCAAACATGTAGCTATTTTTAATACTTTTGAGTGGGAAAAAAAATTTAAGGTAAAAAAGGTGAATTGTGATAAGTTGCATATGTCATTGCCCTTATTACATAGTTTGAGGTATTGGCTATTGTGCTTAACATGTCAAACTCTGTCCTGTTTTTCAGTTGCAATGGAATGATTGGAGCATTTCCCCAACCCCCCTCCCTCACGCAGCTCCTTTTTACAAACCTGGGCCCCAAAAAAAATATCAGTAAGTGATGGCACAGAAACATGGCATTTTCATGATGCAAAACCGGTGTTGTTCACAGTTGCTGGCTTTGAATTCTGCATGCTGACTCTAACACACTAATTTATTTTAAAGAATAAGTTGCCTACCTAATCTACTAAAATGGTGCCTTAGAATACCTTGGGAAAATACTGACTTTATTTCTCCAGAAAAAAATTGATAGCTCTAAGGTTCAAACAAAACAGACTACAAATGTTGAATTTAGAGTTGCGTTTCTTTATTACGATAATATTAATTCTGGTCATTCTTGTGTTAGCACAGTAAGGATTTTAATTTTTTATAGGATTATATGCCATTCTACTATTTGCTAGTGGATGAAATTTCGGATTCCCACAGAATACTGACCATCAAAAATTCTAACATTTCCTAACAAAACAAAAAACAATTTTCTACTAACAAATATAATACTAAAACTTTAAATTAGAAGTAAACAGTGAGATAAATATAGTATTGAATACTGGTGCCAATCAGCCCCAAACCCTAACCCCTTCCTAAGCACACAGGTGGGAAACTCTCCACCTCTCATAGGTGCACGTTAAAAATATTGCACAGTATAAGTCAGTGGCATAATATTACTTATAAAAAAGTAAAATAATAAAACTTAAAAAATAAGAAAATTTAAAAAAATTAAATTACATATCAAAAACCAAAAATCTTGTTCTAAATTTGTTGATATTTTTTTTGTTTTCCTATGAATAACTATTGAACAGGATTTTTTAAAATCCAAAAACAAACAATGCCAAACAGTAAGTAAAAAATAAGCAATAAGAGAACCTTTTTTAAATTATCAAATCACTTCATTAGGCAAGGTCCAAGAAAAATGTGGTCATTCACAGTTGCCACCTTTTTTCCATTGGCAAATTCCCTGATTTCAAGGCAAAGAGTTTTTTCCCTGACCCTTTTCTAACATTTTTTTTCCTGTAAGGATTGGCACTTTTGCATTTTAACACACTTTTTCACCAAAATACTTCTCTGATCTTACAAAATTGCTCACAAAATAGATTGCAAAGAAAAATTTAGTCCACAATCATTAAAACTATTTTATATTATTCTGGCAGCAGTGCATGATAAATGACAGAACTGCCAAATATAGCATGCATATCACAGGATCCCAAGACATTTAGCTAACTTGTTTGAAATTCCCTGATTTCCCTGACAGTTTTCAAATTCCCTGACATTTCCGTTTTCCAGACCTCTGGCAACTCTTTGTCATTTTGTACCCCAAGTACCCATAGCTGAACCTATTATTAATCTTACCTCCACTATTTTCCCTTTGGTCTATTCATTTTGCAAAATTTTGCTATGCAACTTAGGCTTCTAGCTATCACAATCACTGTACTTATATCTTAATATATTTATCATAATGCATGCCTGGCTGAGAAGTGGTTGTATGTACATATTGGGCTTGTTCGTCTTGGGTTTGAACAAACGACTCGGGGAAGTTAACTACAATTCCTAAATTGGCAAAATAGGTTTCGACAATAGTGGTTTTAGTAGTAGCTATAGTAGAAGTTTTGTATTGCGAGGAACATGGGCGAGACAGGTACCTTAATGTCTTGTAGGTGTGCTGTCTGTATATAAGACTGGCCTGGTAGACTGTCCTGTAGGAACAAAGTTCACAGCTACTGTCACAAGCCTTCTTACAAACCCTACTTCTTACCTTCAGTTGGCTGAGAGGAGGCAGTTTCCTCTTCGGTGGCTGGTTCAGCAGCTCAGCGGGTGGTTGGTCTGCAGTGGGTTCTGGCAAACATGTATGCTGTGGAGAACTCCGAATAAGTGGTGTTAAAGGGAAGATCTAGGTTACACAACCAAGGATTGGCTATGCCTAGCGATGGTTCCTCTCCTTGCTGAAAGGGCACTAAAACAGAGTGAGGTGGGCCTTCAAGTCTTACTAGAAGGGGAAATAATGGTGCGGGTAAATCACAGATGGTATGAACTCTGCCCTGAGGAATAGTAGGGTGGGCACGTGGTACTGCATTACTTTCTGAAGTGTAGATGGCCTTTTTCAATCTCCTCCATACCTCTCCTTTCAGGGAGTATGGCATGAAGAAAGGATCTAGAGAGCCTCGCAGAAGATCTACTGTGTTCGGCCGAACATACAGACTTGCAGCGAGCAGCACCCAAGTTATTCCTTTCGTCCAGCCCCAAAAGAAGCGGTGGACAGAATGCGGATATGCTCGAGTTGCTTCCCGACTGAATACCCGGGTAAGGTCCCCACAGGGGGTTGATCAGACTAGGCAAATCTAGCTCCCTTCAGGCCCCAAAAGAAACAGTGGTGGAGTATGGAACGAACAAGTCTGCTCAATTCCCTTAGTGGATGTGTCTCAATCGAAGGACTACCAGTGTGGCAAGAGTTCGAGTAGTTTCTCAGTGTGTGGGTAGTTAGCTTTACGTTATCTTCTGGCTTAACCCCCATTTGGTTATATTACGTAGGACTTCCAATACTTCCAAGAAAATCACACTAAAGAAAATAGATTGAATTTGTGTTTTTATTATTGAAGTAACAATAAATACAGTGACTCTCTACTACCTCCTAAGTTAATATGACTTGCAATGGAAGTTTTAAACCTGGTGTAATAACCAGGTGAAGGCGACCTCGAAAAATGCTAAAATGTAAAGGCGATTAATTATGGTTAAAATAAAAATGACTGGTTCGTTGACGACATCTATCAGGCGTGTTCTGAAGGAACTCAAGGGTGAATATCTACCAGAAGGGTATTGGCGTCAATTGTTAACACCTTTAGTGTGGCGAGAAAGCTCCAAAAGGGACTTCATCCTGACATAGGGGACTGGATTGGGTACCAGGGGGGTGGTAGGAGGCAAAATGACGTCTTCGGAAATTTCTGGTGGTGGTCGAGTCTCCCAGAAGCTGCTGGAGGGATCTGCGACGGCGGCAGATGGTGGTGTGTCTTCGGTGGCTGCTGAAGAAGTGGTAAGCTTCTGGTCGGAGAGTCTCCTTACCGAGATTCCGGCCCAAGAGAGGCGGTGGAATCTCCGGCAGTACCACTGGTTGTGCACCCCGATGACTACCTCCAACCCTAAAGAAGGCAGTGGAGGAGCAGACTGAAGTGTTGGCCATGCCAGCCCTTTTATACTTATCTCGCTAGATGTTTGATGACCAGGGGTGGGGGTGTGAGCCTCGGTTGTAGGCGTTGAGAATTCTAAGATGCTAAAGCGGTGCTATCATCTCTTATCTCGACCACAGACGCTGGTACACAGATGCTGCCCTCCAGTGGCATGCTATGGCACTACTGTCACCTCTGCTGGAGGGAACAGGCAGCTTGGTCAACAGTACAATTTTTGGTAAGGAGATATGGGGGGGGGGGGGGGGGGGGCATCAGCATGACTGCTTCTTGGAGAGTCTGGGTGAACAGTACAAGCTAAAATCACGTGTATATACTGATGGCGCCAATGTACCCTGTAGCCACATGTCCCCACCTCTTCAGTTCTGTTTAGGGTTCATGACCTGCCCCATTATGAATGGCATGCTCAAAAATGAGGTGAAGTCGTAAAGTAGTGTATCCCAAATGCGTAGGAATGTGTCTTGCATTAATCTTAGAAATATATTATTTTTAGTAAGCAGACATTCTTATATTCTCTGAACATTTTACATGCCTAATTTACTCCAGTGAACCTTTAACCTTAGCACTTTAATAATTTCAGTTTCTCCCATATTATATTAACTATTGAATATGCCGAAATAATAGACGTTTTCTCATGAGAATTGCATTCCTACTTTTCGCCAAGCACTAGCATAAATTTAGTAATCGCCTAAATTCCAAGACTCATACTGCAACACTCACCTCAACACCCAGCCGGGTCACAGGATTATTGCAAGTGGTCGGCGGGTTTCCTCTGGGATCTTCCGTTTCCCCCCCCCCTTCATTCCGGTGCCGCTCCATATTCACTTCAATCACCCTCATTGGTTCCCAAGACCTCTGTTAAGAGCCATCCAAATCTCTTCACTCACTCATACTGCAACAATGAAGATTTCTGAAACCCCTAGACTAACAATAAAAATAGTTGTTTTTCTCCCTGTTAAAAAAAACTGTTTACAGTGGAAACCCTGTTTTACACCCCCTGATTGGACACCTTCCTGCATTTTACATGCACTTTTTTGGTCCCAATGGAATTTTTTACAGCATAAGTTTCCCTCTTTTTACACTTACCTGCATTTTGCAACATTTTTTGCTGACCCCTTGAAAAGTGTAAAATAAGGGTTTCACTGTATTTGTTGGGAGCAAGCGAGTGGTTTAGGTTAGTGTAAGATGTGGTTTTATCCAAAAAAAATGTTACCCAAGAAGTTGACACTTATCCATTTATGCAAAACAAGTATGACAACAGAGAAAACAAAAATTGAAAGATAATCATAATTCTATGGTTATGTTTCCGCAAACAAAGTGGAGAACTTTCCTTCGCTCCTTTAGTCCACCCTTCGTCCAGTCAGTAAGAAGACCATAAAGGCTACAAAATAAGGAAAGCAGAAACAAATACATTTTATTCTTTTCTTGAAAGTGTTGTCTAGGACACTTTTTGTACTCCTGTACAACCTTAGACTTCTTGAAAAAAATTGTATGTAAAAGTAGAATTTTTTAATTTTAATATATCTTGTTTAACATGTATTTTGTGAAATTTGATTACAAAAATTAATTTTTAAAAATTTTTGTACACACGTGTATACCTAATTTTCTTTCATAACTTACAGTTTAAGAGCCAAAGAAAAAAATTTATTTCACAGTTTTGTTCAAACTCAAGATAAGTCTGTCTTTGAAGAGGTAGATCATACAAATGTTTTTTGAAAACTCCTATTGTGTATTGTACCAATTACCAAATGAGGAAGGCAACAAGAGACTGCTAAGTTTGAATTATGAGGGGAAAGAGACCCTGAGGGTGGGAAGAGCAGATAATGGCAGAGCGCAGAAGAGAGAAGAAAAGTTGGAGACAGAGGGAGATGATGGTCTTCTTTTACTATGCTGATAGGCTGGAACAGTAATCGAGGGATGAATATATATATATATATATATATATATATATATATATATATATATATATATATATATATATATATATATATATATATATATATATATATATATATATATATATATATATATATATATAATGTATGTCACACAGAATCTGTCACTCAGAACATGCATTGTGGTTCCTTCAAATACCAACAAAGGCATCACTTAATGTACAGTTCATGTTTGCACCAAGTCTAAAAAATTCTTTTGACAGTTATAAAATGAAACAATATCAGTTTGTGACTTTTCTGGGATTTTCATGACAAATTATTTGAATCTAATTTGTTTAGGATTTAAGTGACTTTCATGACCCAGAAGACTTGTTTTATAAATTACCAAAACTGCGAGTACCATTAATATACAAAATGACAATATGAGAGATTTCTTAACGCTGAAATACATTTTGTGTTTTTGTGCTCTGCAGATAGCATATAAAAATTCTCCAAATTCACCTGTCTCTTCAACATACACTTAATTTGTCAAACTTCCTGAATCTGTCTGTGCAATAAATTTTTCAATAATATAAATTTTGCAACAATTGTTACTGACCCTACAAAATTAATATTGCTGTCCTGAATTATGTAAACAGCTAGTCAACCAGTTTTTCTTTCAACTTTTGCATCATAAGTATACAAACAGAGGTTTGAATAAAGGTAAATTTATCATTTCACACATACAGTGTAAAAAATATATGATTTTATGGAACTGTTCAGATATCATAACTGATTATACATGACTTGACTGTAGCTTAATATAATATTGTAAAATTCTGTCTTTTTTTTTTGTTAGGTACTGTCAAAAACATCAAAGTCTACTATGTGAATTAACTGTCTGACAATTGCAAAGGGCCTAAAATTGCACAACTATAACTGCAGTTTCAGTTAAGTTTAGTTCAGAATAGGAAGACAGTTTAAATAATACAATTGTTTTAAGTTTTAAGAAATGTTATATATTTTCTGTAGACACTATACATATGATACACATCACAACACTGTCTATAAATAAAGGCAATACGACTCCATTCACATCACGAGAAGATAAAAACGTATTCATTAGTTGAGTTATTTTTGCTCAGTTTCTTTTCCGATTTTACACATCACACAATGAAACACGCAAAAACTTTCATAGTAGGTACATATAAAAATGGATTTGTACTACAGAACCTAATTTCAAACAGGACTTTCCACAAAACATCACAGTACCTTAATTACTTTTGTATAGATTATCTGCAAACGACCATTTCTTCAGATACATTTGTAATACACTACACGTACACGGATGATATAACATATAACTGACCACAGATCCTACTGCCAAGAAATATATAAATAATAATAATAAAGCTTAAAAAAAGTAAACATTGAAAAATAAAAATCCCATATGCTTTAAAAACTCTTCACTGGCTTTGCCAGAACAGAGTTGTTTGTCAACAGAACAGCAGCATAAATGCCAGTTTAATGGGTCATAAAGTGTTTTATTAGCTGCTGTAATGATGAAATAATTTTATGTGAGTACATGTGTAAGTGTGCATTTTTTTAAATTTCACTAGGAGATTAAAGAGAATGTGTTATTAAAATATTCCTATATGCATAAAGGGGAACTTTTCCTTAAAGAGGAGGCAAGTATTTTTATGTTTACAAGAGGTTTTGTGATTTTTTGTCTCTGGCTGAAGAAGCTTGGAAGGACTGCCAGCTGTGCTGGCTGGCCAAGGGAAGAGCCCCTCCACATGAGCTGAGCTGTCACAAGGGTGTGGTAATTTATTAGGGTCAGGAGTGTCTGAGGGGGAGACTCCACTTGGAGGGTGGCTAACCCCCCTCCACCAAACCCCTCTCCTCCATTCAGCCTGATTCCTGCTTCTCCAGCACAGCACTGGGAAAAAGAGGGTCCAATGAAATATTAATTTTGTTCAAAAACAAAGCAGGATCTGCAGTTTTCTCTTCCACTACAAAACTATGTAACCTTCCTTCTCCATGTGAACATGTACAGTATCCATAAATACACACTCAAGTTATACTTTTAACATACACATAATACTTTCTCTGTCGTGAACACTGAGGACATAATTAAATATGTGGCTTAGGATTACAGCGACAATGTCTATAAAGTGTTGTGCTACAGCATGTAACATGACAAAGTAAATAATTAATGCTGAAATTCACATAACACTATCAATAGTATGGTAATACTTTAAATTTAAAAAAAACTAGGGGTGTAAGGTGATATATGTCTTATTTTATGAATACTGAAATTCTTGAGCAAAGTTATGTGTGCTAAAACATCTGCTCTATTTATTTTCTAGGTGTGTACTGCTTTATAAAATATAAAATAATAATAATGTACATAAGCAGACCAGAAATGTAATACAATCACAATACTTTCAAGTATACTATAATATTTTTTAATATACAAAATATGTACAGCAGGATATACATTAACTATACAAAAAATAATTTACAGAATTATATAAATACATTCCAAGAAATATGTGCATCTGCTGTAACAAAGTATGTATTGATTTTTGCAACAATTAGGTTATTACATAGGCTACAGGCTAGATAAACTTTTTTATGTGCCACAAATATTTTCTACGTAGTGAAGACTAGTCTAAAAATTAGGTGAAGTTGGAATCTCAATATACTAATTAGAATCTTAACTATAAACATTTTAAAAATTAACAGGAAAATTAAAATAGTAAGTTTTGTGTTTTATAAACAAGAAGTTCTGAACAAACTCTTTAAACAATAAAACATATCAGTCGTCCTAATTCATCACATTACAATGTACACTGAACATTACATTACAGGAACTAATTAAAGGAAAAATAAACACTCATTGCATATCTATGACATACTTGTGTATATTTTAGGTTACTTAGTCTGTGAACTATTTTGTGCAGTAGTCCAGTCCCAAGTCTTCAGTTTGCTCACAGCAACTATAAATGAACGGAGGGTAAGAAATTAAGAATGCACGCACTTGGCCTTGCAACTTTTTCCTGCAATGAAATGCAGTCTTATTATGCCTATAATCTATTTTGTACTATTGAGCCATTGCCCCACAGAAATATAGCGAGGTCCAAGTAAACTACATGATGTCTCACAAAAATTTTAAGTTCGGATAAGTCAATTTTCAGTTTTCACGTCTTGCAAATTGACTTTCTGATAAGCCCATTATCACTACTGTTCCGAGAACACATAAAGACTTCTGGATACGAGACATTAGATCCGCTACACACTGTATTTTGTTTCTTAATTAAATTTGTAGTTATATATTCATTTTCTAGTTAATTATGCAGTTCAAATTGTGCAAGTAGCGTTATGACCACATTAAATTCCACTACAATGTTAGCAATGATAATTGCAAACTTAATTTATGACATACATCCAAGCGTATTTTTCACAGCAGCATCTGCAATCGTTCATGTGCAATGCCCTGCTTTTAAAAGAACAAAAAAATTTTTCACTGCCTTGTCTTTGTAATCAGTGAAATGGCTGATGGCCATAATATTTTTAAATGCAAAAGTAGGGAATTACATTTTCTCCCAGATTTTTTTAATTTCAAGCAGCTTCGTGCATGGACAGGAGGAAAGAAAAAACAGCATCTCTTAAATGACTGATGGCCATAATATTTTAAAATACAAAAGTAGGGAATTACATTTTCTTTTAGATTTTTTTAATTTCAAGCAGCTTCGTGCATGGACAGGAGGAAAGAAAAAACAGCATCTCTTAGGTCTTCCAATCATGCAGTTTTCTGTATATTAAAATATCTACGAAGGAGTTAGGAACTCTATTTAATCAGTGAGACAATGGTCCCAACTCTACCAAATGAAGACGAGCAAAACGAAGAGGTCGAATAGAACAAATATATGCATATGTAAAACAGTTTTGTGATCTTACTTTAGTCAAAGCAAAATTAATGAAAACAACATATTGGTGAGTGGAGAATCATATGTTTGATCATAAAGTGGTCCAAGCACGCACCACCGGATCACCCCTTAGCGAAGTGTTAAATTTAAACTAATAATTTCCCACGACCTACAACCCCAGAAAGTGGAAGATGAATGCATTGAGAAGCACTGTATTTGTAATTTTACGTATTGGTTTCACTGTACATATTAGAGGAAGATTGTTACAACATCCTCGAAGCAAACATTGCAGACACGTGTGTGCTAGATTTGATCACAGTGCTTGTTAAGAGTGTGTGCGAACATAAGTTAATGCTAAACTTGTTAACTGCAATCTACAGATCTTTGGAAGACAATATTGAAAAAACTATGAAACCTGCAACCATAGACACCAATCTACTCTGCACTTTGTAAGCAAACATTTTACTAGAAATATGTGTTCTTATAGCACAATATCTTGTGACACCAGGAAATATCTGTAGACCTATAGGAATGTGTCACTCAAGCAAAATATTTTTTTGTAACATTGGCAAAATTTGCCACCTGGGATTTCCCTCTTATTGAACTTTCTACATTGGCCGCCAAAAACCTGCGGATATAAAATTTGAAGTTTCCAGCATTAATTTATATCCTAAGCCCTCTTAAAATTCATTGTTGGCTCATGTAAAGATGGACATAAGGGATATGACACCCCCTTAAATCTGAAATGAAATATTATCAAAATTGTATCATATATTAATTTTTTTTACTGTAGTATCGTTTCCTATAATTACGATGTCACTTTTTCCATGCTACAAATCGACCCATGCAGTGGGAAAATTACCTCCCTTCCTAAACCGAAAGCGTAGAGATCCACTAGTGGGTCCTTGAAACAGGACCGTCCATTATCAGAACACTAGCAAACTCTCACATATTTAAAGGATTACTGACAGTGTGTACCGGGCCTTATTGACGTCAGCACCAGTGCGAAAGAAGGAGATGCGCACGCACACAGTATTCCTAGACATTGGAAAAGTTCAGCGGCGTCAAAACACTGGCCACTTTGGGCGTGATAACGAGGAGAATTATCGACAGAGTGCACGGGGCCTTGTTATACGTTCGAGAGGCACAGGTGCGGAAGGAGATGCACACACACGGCGGGTGGGGCGGAGTCTCACGCGACTGCGGCGAGCGCCGCCAGGAGCGCCAGTGTCAGGGACCAGAACCTCGCGGAGGTCGGGGGGCTCGCCGAGGAGGGGTCCGCCCCCGGCTCGAACCCGGGAGCCGTGCCGTTAAGGGACCCCGGGTCGAGCCTCATGACGTCCTCCTGGGCGGAGCGCGCCGCCGCCACAAACTCGTCGGCGGCCGTCGTCATCACGTCGAAGACGCACCAGTCGAGGTAGGCGAAGGTGAGGTTGGGCGACGCGGAGCGTCTGCAGCGCGCCACTGCGCCTCCAGGGGCAGCGCGGCGGCGGCGTCGTGGCGGGGCGGCGAGGCGGCGTCCAGGCGCTCGGCGGCGGGGCAGCCTCGCGCGCACAGCTGCAGTCCGGCGGGGGCGGCGTGGGGCGGCGGGGGCGGCGATAGCGCCAGTTCCTCGGGCAGCTGCGCGGCCAACGCGAGGTAGTGACCTGACCTGCGCACACACACACACACACTCCTCGTAAACAAAGGCAGGCCATTCGCTCTGTAAGAGTGCGACATTCATAAGTTCCCAGTAAATTAAGCACTTTTGAAATAAACCCGTGGAAAAAAATCACTACCCCCTAAAGGTTGTTCACGATAAAGTGAACACTTTTGAAACCAACCTTAGAAAAAAGTCACTGCTCCCACCTGCATATATTTTAACACGCGCACTGAGTGACACGTGCCCTGTCAAGTTGGTAACGATGGCTGTAAAGTAGTTCCACATCTTAACGTCCAATTAAAAGTGTTAGGTAACCATTTCTTATAACTTAATTTTTTTTTTCACTTTCTGTTTATTTTTTAACTTTCTTAATAATTTCATAGTTTCATTGACCGACACGTGAATAAAGTGATGAAGTTCATGGCAATGTTAATTTTACCGCTGATTTTACATTATGGAGGAAGAATGAAAATGGACAAAGAATTAATTCTCAGGAAGGGCTTTTAAACATGCTCAGTTCACTGTGAACAGCCTATAAAAATCAGGGCAACACAATTTTAAAATCACTGTGAATTAGTAAACATATGTAAAATATTTACTTTTCTATAAATTTTACAGTTACCCTTTACCGACGCACAAATAAAGTGATAAGGCCCTTGGTAACGTTAAATGTACGTATGGTGAAAGAATAGGCTACACAATGTGCATACATGTAGATCTTAAGCAGGGCTTTCAAAAGTGCTCATTTTATCTTGAACAGCATATAAAAGGATTTTATTAATATTAATGTTTTGCCATTAAAAAATATTAAGATATTAGCACACGTTCATCACTGTTACCATGTGACTTTGACAGTTGTGTTACTTTCAGGTAAAGGCTATTCACGATAAAATGAGCACTTTTGAAACGATGGACGGGAATTAGTTCCGTATCTTAATGTCGAATATAAATGGCTAGATAACCATTTGTAATAATTCAAAATTATTTATTTCTGTTTCTATTTTTTAATGCATCGAAGTGTAAAAGGGAGTAGATTTGTAAAGTATTTACTTTCTCAATAATTTCGCAGTTTCATTGACCGACGCATGAATAAAGTGATGCGACTTATGGCAATGTTAATTTTAGATAAGGCGAAGGAATATACAGTTTGTATACAAGTAGATATTAAGCAGGGCTTTCAAAGGGCTCATTTTACAGTGACCAGCATATAGGTGAATGTTGGGTACATGCGCAGAAGACGAATAAGCTGTATATGGGAGCGTACCTGCGCACGATGACGCGAGAAGCGATATGCAGGGCGGAGATCTCGATGCGCGAACCGTCGTCATGCGTCGTCAGCATGACGGTCTGGTCGGGCCCCGACTGCCGCGTGCCGTCGATAAAGACGGAGGGCAGAGGCGCGTCCGACTGCGCCTCGTACGTCTTCTCAGGAGTGCACGTCGTGTTCTTGCCGCGCACGATCACCGTCACCTGCAACAAACACCACACCCATAACCCTCGACATCCGACGTCACTGCAAGAAACACCACACCCGTCACCCTCGACATCCAACGTCACTGCAAGAAACACCACACCCGTCACCATCGACATCCAACATCACTGCAACAAACACCACACCTGTCATCCTCGGCATCCAGCGTCACTGCAACAAACACCACACCCATAACCCTCGACATCCAACGTCACTGCAAGACACACCACACCCGTCACCATCGACATCCAACATCACTGCAACAAACACCACACCCGTCACCCTCGACATCCAACGTCACTGCAAGAAACAACACACCCGTCACCATCGACATCCAACGTCACTGCAAGAAACACCACACCCGTCACCATCGACATCCAACATCACTGCAACAAACACCACACCTGTCATCCTCGGCATCCAGCGTCACTGCAACAAACACCACACCCATAACCCTCGACATCCAACGTCACTGCAAGAAACACCACACCCGTCACCATCGACATCCAACATCACTGCAACAAACACCACACCCGTCACCCTCGACATCCAACGTCACTGCAAGAAACAACACACCCGTCACCATCGACATCCAACGTCACTGCAAGAAACACCACACCCGTCACCATCGACATCCAACATCACTGCAACAAACACCACACCTGTCATCCTCGGCATCCAGCGTCACTGCAACAAACACCACACCCATCACCCTCGACATCCAACGTCACTGCAACAGACACCACACCCATCACCCTCGACATCCAACGTCACTGCAACAAACACCACACCCATAACCCTCGACTTCCGACGTCACTGCAAGAAACAACACCCATCACCCTCGACATTCATTTCCTCTTTCCTTCTCAGCGTCGCCACAGCACTAGGAAGCATAGAAAGGTAAGGGAAACAGGTTCCAACCTTAAGTGGGCTTCCTCGTTATCATATGGGTTTTTATTGTTTAAGACGGGTATTTTTCGCGAAAGGATTTCAAGACCAGTTGTACTCCAAAACACTTTTGTTCAGATGCACTTTCGTGGTCGGATGATTTTAAATGTCACGTACCTCAAGTATCTGTTGGGAATCATGGACGTTTATTATCAGAGTACTATATTACGATTGGCCCAGTCAAATAAGAACATGTCTTCTCACGTACACCGCTGCCTATAACCAAAAACATTATGGTTGTGTACGTAGGAGACGTGAAGTCTAGCATGGCCATAAATATTTTCGCGAAGAAACCCTGTCCATATTTATTGTAAAGCAGGACTCAACCATCCATCGCGTCCGTCAGTCACGTGATCTTCCACCAATCACAGGGCAACTTTTTTTTCCATCCGTCAAATATTTCTCAAACTTGGACCGCCTTCTAACGACATTCCCTAGATGCGAAAGTGCGCTTTGAAATAAAATGCAAAGCGGTGGATGCGTTCATTTTTTTTATCTTTGGTGGTAGATTCAGGAATTTTAAAGTGTAAACAATAATTCAGTATAAATTCTTATCAAGTAAGAAAAACTTATCTCCCCAAGATGTTTCTCTCATGAAAATGTATTTCCAACCAAAATATATCTCCAACTAAAGAAAGATGTCCAGTTGTCACATTGAAATGTTGCCGTACACAAGGATTGGCGGATGACGGATTGTTGTGAATCGCATTCAACTGACGGATGACTGACTGACGGATGCGACGAATGGTTGTGAGCTCAGCTTAAGCAGTTGTCCCTATTCTAATTTTGGAAAAAGAATTGCGTAGAATATTCTAATGTAAATTTTTTTTTTTTTTTTTATAATTTATTGAATGTAGTCGTTGAGTGTTAAAATCAGCGAACATCGCTGTTAAGTAGCCGTATTTATTCTTCAGTGGAGAGCTTTGCGCGGGTCTTTGTGGGTGAAGCGAGGTGTGGATGGAGCGGCGGACGAACGCAAGGGTAGAGGAAACAGGAGATCCCCGGAAAAAAAAAACCCCCGCCGATCAGAAGCATCGTCCAGCACGATTCCCACACGCGCGAATCCGGAAGCGACCCCGCCGGAAATCGAGACACGGTTCGCCTAAGTGGAAGGCGAGTAGTCAAGCCACTACACAACCGCGGCCCCTAGGTACACTGAGGATTCTTACATAATGTCATGCCGTAATCACATAGCTAGGAACAACACAGCACGACACGACCAAAAACGCAACCACGACACATTTCAATGTGACTACTTGAATTTACAACACGACTGTCAACCACGCTATCGGCATTTAACCTAACTATTTAGAAGGCACTGATAGGCTACATTAGTTTGAAAGGCGGTAAACAAGAGGGAAATTTGCAATACGTAATGGTGACAAATTGGCGTCGCTGGTGCATAGAAAGGTAAAATTATAATTTTTATGAGTTAGATACAGTAATTTTCAATGTATTTTTCTTTTAAGCTGCGTATTTGCCATTGTAGGGAAAGCTTGCAATACAATTTCATTTTGCAAGGTTGCACATTCTGTACGTCGTGCCGCGCGACACGACGAAGAATAGAAATCGTTTCTAATCCAAAACTACTGGTCGGACGACAGAATCGGTCGGTCTTTAAGACCCTGTCACGCTGTCAAATTTTTCCGTCAAACTGCTTCCAATAAGTTTGATCAACTATTGATGGACAATTATGAAGCGATCAAAATATCATAAACGATACTGATTGAGTGAGACTGTCAAACTTCAAAGAAATTTTAGAACCTGTCCACTCTTCAAATGTTTGATGGAAACTGAAGCCATCCAACTTTCTCGGCCAAATGTGGAGGTGTTTATGATGTTTTGATGGCATCATAATTGTCCATCTATAGTTGATCAAACTTATTGGAAGTAATTTGACGGAAAAATTTGATAAGCGTGACAGGGGCTTTACGACGATCTATCTTGTATTTTATTGGCTATTGGCCGTCGTGTCGTGCACGTCGGGGCTATGTGATTCCGGCATCAGATTCGAATCTTCCTGTCCTTTTGGGCACTGAGTATAACAGTTCTAACCGAGACAGTGTTACGGGGCCGCGGTGTGGCAGTGGACAGACTACTCGCCTCCCACACAGGCGAACTCGGTTCGATTACCGGCGGGGTCACACTCCGTATTTTCGCACGTGGGAATCGTGCCGGACGATGCCGCTGGTCGGCGGGTTTTTTCGGGGATCTCCCGTTCCTCTCCGCCCTTGCATTCCGGCGTCGCTCCATGCTCATCTCGCTTCACCCTCATTGGCTCTCAGGACCTCGCCCACAGCTCTCCACTCCAAGACAGTGTTAAAATAAAAATAAAAAAGGGTACAACGTGAAACACAAGGCCCTATGAGCGTCGGCCCCTTAAAAACACTGTTAAACTGTAAACGATATAATTCACATTGAGATAACATACCAATAGCAATTTCAAGATTTCAGTGGAATAGTATAAGAAAACTTTTAAAAAATGATATTTTTTGTTTGTGGCTGCCCCATAATTGTTGTAAAATAAGTTTCACGAAGCTTACTTTAAAATTAATTAAAACAAGACATTTCAGTTGACCTCGTTAAAGATTTTGTAAACAGTATACATGATTTCATTTGTACTTAAAAAAAAAGTAAAGTGTTGGTTTTGACGTAGTCATTTTTTATCGGAGGAAAAAGTAGTCACACATGTCAATTTTAACTCGCGAGAGTAATAAATTTTCTTCTATAAAACCTAAAAACTTGGCGAATCGTGAATTTTTTTTAAAGCGACGCAACATTCACGGCGTAACCGGGATTCGAACCCGTAAACTCGTGGCGAGAAGGTGCCCTAGCAGTGTCGACCAGTGGTAGAGCCTGGACGGGCGAGGAACTGACAAGGCAAGCTTCATAGCAAGTAAGTGAACCGGCATATCACTAGCAGCGGAACCAACATTGCACCAGACCTTGTGTATGTAAGTGTAAATATACAAATATATGCATGTATAAGATTATTCACGGTAAAGTGAGCTGAAAGCCTTCTCATTTGGAATAATAGTCAATAGATATAATGTATTTATTACTTAAAATGCAATATTTATTTTAAAAGGTAGTTCGAAAATGGCTGAAATGAAAAAAGGCTCACTTTACCGAGAACAGTCATGAATGTGTATTTGTATGTACGCATATGCGACATAATTAACTCAAATGGTAGCCAGTTTTCTTTTGTATTCTTTATGCGTTGTTTCGGATAGACAGCTTAAATATTGTTGTCTAGGAAGACGCTCCCGTTTATTCGCAGTGGTGCCTTTCGTCCAATCACAGTACGCTTAGCAGCACGCGAACAGTTCTCAAGCCCGTGCTGTTTCGTAAATATACGACAGCCCGTGGCCCAAAAGCCGATGATGATTCCCTTATCAAAGTCCGAAATATCGTAAGAACACTCTAAAACAATGGTACGAAATGCCTCCACGTCTCCTTACATAAAGGTTGTTCACGATAAAGTGAGCACTTCTGAAACAAAACTAAGGAAAAAAAAGTCACTGCCCCTGCATGCACATATTTTAACGGGCGCACCGAGTGACATGCGCCCAGAAAAGTTGGTAACGATGGATGGGAAGTAGTTCTATATCTTAGCGAAGAAAAAAAAAGTTTTAGGTAGCCATTTGTGTTAACTTAAATTATTTGTTTGGTTTTTTTTTTAATGCATCGAAGTGTAAACTTAAGTATATTTGTGATTACTTTTATAACAATTCTACATTTTCTCTTGACCGACGCATGAATAAAGTGACGAGGCTCATGCAAATGTTAATTTTACATTACGTGGAATATTTCACAACGTGCATACAAGTATATCTTAAGCAGGGCTTTCGAATGTGCTTATTAACGTGAACAATCGTACACCCACAATGCCTGCTCGGCGACATACTGACGACGTCAAACGCGAGTCTTAATAATCTGAATGGACCGTGGAAGAATACAAGACGCGCGAGTTAATAAGAAAATGGCAACACTGCTACAGGTAACTTGGTCTCATCACAACACGGCGTAACGAAAATGAACATTAATCGTACGCGGCTGCACTAATTCATTTTGAAAAAAAAAAAAAAACTGGTTTGGCAGTGTTGGAGACACGGTAGTTTGTTTTGCGTGAATACGTCTACGTTGACGCGCTCGGACGCCTTGTTTTTTTTTTTTTTTTTTTACGTTCCCGGCACCGCTTCACTCGATAACATGGGAGTTTTATGGGTATCACTGGATTGCTTTTGAGATGCTTTTTCCAACTGTATACGATTTCTGTGTTTCGACTTGGCTTTTTGACGATTATAGGCCGAAATTGTGTTAAGTTTTCTTAATTTTTTTTTACATTAAACTCATACAATACGAGTGCCGTAGCATCTCCTAGTCAGAAGTTATACTACGCGGAAGTTATGAGACGCGGAGAAACGAACTAAAATAACACCCCCCCCAGATGTTCAGCAGTCCTCACTCAACGTAACATATTCTTTGATCATTTGTCAATCGGGTGATGTAATTGAATTTTGAATGTAGACCAGACGATATATTCGGAGCTGCAATGTAAAACTGTTTCACCGGATTTTTTGGATTGCCTCCCACTGTGGTCGCAAATTTAAAGACGTATTCAACGTCGATAAGAAACGGCATACTTGCAATTTTGGTTTGTTTTATGTTTCTCTATTCTCCGCGGTAACTCTTAACAGAACTGCCAGAGCAGTTTATTTAGACTGGACAAGCAGGCCGACCTTGTAGTTCCTTCACGCTCGCTCCCACATATAAATATATCCCGTGGCGTGCGGACAGTTTAGCTGCTCAACTTTACGGAAGTGACGTCGGTAGAAAATACGACACGAAGGCTTTAAACGTACAGCTCTCGGAGACGAGCCAAAGTTTTACGGTCCCCCGAACCGTAGGATGCCGACGCGCCCAGAGCAACTTTGCTGGGACTATATATATATATATATCTTTCCCTTGAATCGTCGTCCCCTTCGCTTCGGAAACCGTCCAGTTTTACGATGGAGTTGCGCCGACTTCGCACTTTCTTCTCTCTTCTTCGCCCTCCCATTCCGTTTTCCTTGAGCAACAAAAGCAACGATTTTCCCCATCACGGAACGTCTACTGTAGCATCACAACGCCTTCAGTCTCAACGAAACATCTTTTGCTGTAGGCTATCCACGATAAAGTGGGCATTTTTCGAAAGCCCTCTCGTTTGGAATAATAGCCAGTAAATATATTCTATTGTAGCCTCGAGACGTTAACTTTCGAGTCCGGTGAAACATGCACACTGTGTTTATTATATTTATTTCAAAAAGAGGTGGAAGAATAAAAAAAAAATTGTTGATAGACAAAACAGCCTATACTCGAGATCATCTGCTCAAGTTCTGGCTAGCAATGTGGCGACCAAGTTCGCATGAGCTTGGCTCATTTCGTTTGTGTATAATTATCTTTTCTGTGATTCTTTCTAGCTAGCAGGATAAAAAGCAATTTTCGAGACCAAGCATATGTCTGAACAGATTTTTTTTTGTTCCTGTACATTATTTCAGCTAAATATTTTGCACAGCAATGAAATGTACATTATAGGCTGTTCATGGTAAAGTTAGCACTCTTTAAGGCCCTTTAACCATGCATTAACCAATAATAAATACATTTTATTGCAGCACCAGACGTTAACGTTTGAGAGTAGTGAAATATATACACTGTTTATTAATCTGATAGCGATATTTGTATTAAAAAGTTACAGGAAGATACGAAATCTGATGAAAAGAACATTTCAGCAGGGCCTTAAAAAGTGCCCACTTACCGTGAATCGCCTATAGTAATATGACGTTAAGAAATAACTGGATATAAACGCATCACCGTAACAAAACATTTGCTTACAAAGCTTGTAAAGTCGTACATCATTAACGTTTCTTGGTCTTCATAAATTGGCTCCCAAAAAACTGCTCACTTTGTTTCAAGTGGCCGCCTCGTTGAAGGAATTTTGCACGTCTGAGCGTGGGAGCGCTACGGGCGACCCAGACATGCGCATCAACTCTTATCGCCTTTACGTGCAAAGCACTCAACTGGAGTGCAGACTTGCCGCTTCAACGAGACTTTCAACGGAGACCTTACCATTTTATGACGTTAGTGTTTTGTACCGAAACGTTTATACCTAAAAATTGCCTTTAACACCCTTTAGAGCCATTATCACAAAAAAAAAAAACCATGCTTTAGAGAGAAATGGGGGAACTGAAAAACGTATAGACACGTGACTTTTCTTAAAAGCTATTATTCGTAAGCAGACCTCGCCCAGACACGTTAGACGGTTTTCCAATAACATGTTTTCTGCTGGAGCTTTGCACACACCGTTCGGCGGCCTGCCCAAGCGGCCGCCTCCTTAACGTGTTTTTTTAGTAGAGTTAAATTACGTCACGCACGCTCTTTTAAGTTCCCCAACAGTCCGAGTTGAAGTTAAGTGACCTAAAATCCCTCGCGCGGAGGAATCCTGTAATGAAACAAGAGCTGGCGGAGATGTACACAGAGGCCTTTGACTCTTGAAGCACATTCAAACACTCCCGGGCAACTGACCACCATACACACTCGCGTGTGAGTTATGACGCGCTATTTGTGTCGGAGCCACCGACATTAAACGACGTGCCACACTCATGCATAAAGATAAACGAACCACAGAGACTAATGTGTACTCAGTTGAATCATTTGAATCTATTAAACCACTGAAATGACGAGGGGGGGATGGGGGTGAGGGGTAAGTCTTGAGGAATCGCTTCACAGCAAGAACATCTTGGAGATAAAAGTAACTGTTAATCGTCCAAACTGTTTCTCTTTGCCCGCGCCGCTCCAATTGCGCTGTGCGATGCTTTTACGGCCCGCTTTGTTTAGCAACGCGGGGTCCTGGAACAAGATTAAGGGTATGTTGTAAAACACACAAAGGAATGTGATAAAGCCATCTGACGACAAGAGTAAAACAGCTGGACATTTTTTCAAATTATTGTTTTTATTCTCTTGTTCTATAGGAAGGTTAGCCTGGGGAACATGCAAAAAAAAACACAGTAAAGATACGTGTGCCCCTAGCACTGTACCAGGTTAAGACATGGCATATAAGTTACACGTGTTGGATTTTCCGTGAATGACATCGTTTATCTTATTGGTGTGTCCTAAAAACACTAAGTTGTGATTTTAACATTCCATGATTCAAAAAACTATACAATCTAAACACTTTTATGTTTATTGAATGGGGGTCATGGTGGCCGAGCGGTTAGCCTGCCCGCCTCGCACCAAGGCGACCCGGGTTCAATCCCCGGCCGGGTCACTCCGGATTCTCGCAAGTGGGGATCGTGCCGGACGATGCCGTTGGTCTGCGGGCTTCCCCCGCCCTTTCATTCCGGCGCTGCTCCATACTCACCTCAATCACCCTCATCGGCTCTCAAGACCTCGATGTTAAGAGCCCCCCCCCCCCAAATCTCTTCATTCTTAATGAATTAACGGTGTTTCGTACAAGTACAATAATGAGGTGGTGTTTTTTTGCTGACCAGCATTCTTTAGTTGTTTTTTTGCGGAAGATAGGAACCACAAACAATGTTGATTGGCCGGAATTGCCATGTCGAGAGGGCGGGGATATGTTCGTGATTATACACACGACGCAACATAAATCGTACTGTTGTGACGATTTTGGTTGTGTGTAAAACTACTTTTAATTAGTTTGCTTGTTATACAATAGGGTGCAGTGCGCTACTGGAAGATAATTTACTACCGCCTGGAGAAAAACAAGGGCCGGGTACCGTAGTCCAAGGTAAAACTGGCAACTTCTTGGGGCAGCAGTCAGTAAACGAAATATAACCGATGCAAGGATGTGCATTAAGACTGCGTAATCTATCTTATAGGCTGTTCACGGCACAGCGAGCACTCGAGGCCCTACTCACTTTTTTTTTCCTTTCCGCCAATTTTTATCCTTTAACCACCTTGTTAAATAAACATCGTCACGTACAACGCCTACAATAACACAGACGCGGATAACGTGCGGATGCGCGTAAGAAAAGCTCGGCATCTCCCAACTCTTGCGTGTCCGTGATTCCGTGTAGCCAATAGGAATCGAGTATTTGGTTTGTCGATATTAGTTTTCGTGGTCATTGAGGTAAACACAGCAACAAGTACTTAGATTTGCCGTGGCGCTTGTCATTTGTGTTTCAGTAAATAACTGCACATGGTTAGGTGTGTATATTATGAAACCTGGATCAATAATTAGCAACAGTTGAGTATTGTGCATGGTAGAACGGGCCTAATACGCACAGCGTTGTGTATTCGACCGCACTCGGAAGTTGTCTAAGGCTAAAATAAATAACTATTATCCCAAACATAGCCTATACACGCCATTTAACTCTATAAATGTTGCTATAGGCTGTTCACGGTAAAATGAGCACTTTTGAAAGTCCTGCTTAAAATCTACTTGTTCTTCCGCCTTATGTAAAATTAACACTGACATGGGTCTCATCACTTTATTCATGCGTCGGTCAAATGAAACTATGGGATTATTAAGAAAGTAAATAGTTTACAAATCTGCTAATTTTTACACTACGATGCAATTAAAGAACAGGAAACGAAAGAAATATTTTTTTAAGTTATCACAAACGGTTACCTAACACTTTCTGTTCGACGTTAAGATGTGGAACTACTTTCTATCCATCGTTACCAACTTTACTGGGCGACTGTCATTCAGTGCGCCCATTAAAATATACGCATGCAGTGGCAGTGCCTTTTTCCCCGAGGTTCATTTCTAAAATGCTCACTTTATCGTGAACAGCCTTTACACGTATCGGTAACACTGAACATCTATCTCCCCCTTCCGGACCGAAGTTGCTGGCAGTCTTGAACGAGTTTTTCCCCTCGGCTAAAACAGAGCAGCGCAAATGTTACGAGGCAGACGTCTGCTTCTCCTCCCACACCGCGGCTTCAGGCGGGGTCTATTATTACTGAGTGGTGTGCGAATCTTGCCAAGCGAGACAGGGAGCCACTACGTCATAGCGTTTTATGTCGAACTGCTCGAGTGCAGGAACGGGCAGCAAATACTCGCCCCTGGCACGCGCGAGGGCGGGAGCGAAAAACCCTCGAGAGGCCGTGCGAAATGAGTTTTCGAATTCGAATGAAGAGATTTGGGCGGCTCTTTAGCCGGAATCGCGTAGCCCCGACCAACACGGCACGTCACGACCAAAAACGCACCCACAACACATTTCAATGTGACTACAGGCTGTTCGCGGTAAAGTGAGCACTTTTTAAGGCCCTTCTAAATTTTTCCTTTCATCTAGTTTCCATCTTCCTGCTACTTTTTAATATAAACATTGCAATGTTACTAGTAAACACAATTTAAGCCTGAGGATACAATAAGATATATTTACTAGTGGTAATGCCTGTTGGCAGACCTTAACGAGTGCTCACTGTACAGTATACTTTACACTATACTTGTATTTACAGCACGACAACAACCACGCTCTCGGCATTTAACCTAACTATTTAGAAGGCGCTGATACGCTACGTTAGTTTCAAAGGCGGTGGACAAGATGGAAATTTGCAATACATAACGATGACAAATTGGTATCGTTAATGAATGAAAAGGTGAAATTATTATTTTTAAGAATTTGATACAGCAATTTTCAATTAATTTTAATTTTAAGCTGCGTATTTACCATTGTAGGGAAAGCTTGCAATACAATTTCGTTTTGCAATGTTGTAAATTCCGTGCGTCGTGCCGCACGACACGACGAAGAATAGAAATCATTTCTAATCCGAAACAGCTGGTCGTACGACAGAATCGAATGGACAGAATCGATTTATATTGTATTTCATTGGCTGTTGGCTGTCGTGTGCGTCGGGGCTATGCGAGTCCGGCATTAACATCCGAGGTCTTGGAAGAGAGGTACGTGCGGAGCAGCGACGGAACGTAAGGACGGGGGGAAACGCGGAGATCGCCGAGAAAACCCGCCGACCAGCGGCATCGTCCGGCACGATTCCCGCGTGCGAAAATCCGCGGGTGACCCCTCACGAATCGAACCCGGGTCTCCACTACACCACCATTAATTGCGACACACGGATTAATGATCCATCTTTTAAATCCTATGTGTGCTACAGCGCCATGGATATTAATTCGAAATAATGATACTAACTGCGATTATTTCCACGAAATAATTTGATGACAACGGCAGAAAGGTGTTGTGGTGTTTAAATATTTTTGTACCAAAATGGATTTTGGAAAGTTTTGCCGGGAAGTCCATGGAGCTCTAATCGATCCAACACGCCTTGCAGGTGGATTAGTTGCTCGTCCCATGATTAGGAATATACAATTATGTCGTCCAGGTAGGCGAAACAAAATTTTCCGGTGTATCCAGCCAGGACTTCAGAAGACGTCAGTCGCTCGAAGGTCGCGTGCGCGTTCTTAAGACCGAAGGGAATGGCCCTAAATCAGGTGTCTCCTTCTGGCTGTATATGGGCGGCTGTCGGGACGTACGGCGATCTGCCAGAATCCGGACTGCATATCGAGTGTGCTGAAAACCTTGGCGTCGTCTATATCCCGCAAGGTATGCGCTAGGTCGAGGGCTGGCGTTGGGCTGGGTAGCGTCGCGTCGTTTAAGGCGTTGTAGGCGACTCAGAACCGAAGATGTCCATCCCCTTCGGCACTTAACACCGCGTGGGAGTTAAACGCATGTTATCTAAGACACTCAAGTGCTCCACCTTGAATATTTGCTCCAATATTCGTAACTAACTGGTGTCTCAGATCCATCTTGAAAGATGTGCACCGTACAAGATTCACTTCAGGCCACAGGTTGTATTTACGTTTTTACATTCTTTTTTTTTTTCTCGTGATTAACCTGCTACCGAAGTTCGCCTGTCAAATGTTGGCACATTCTGTATATTACAGTACGAATTTGTATTTTAGTAACACGTGCATGTTCTTGAGAATTTTACGTGTTCGCTTGACCGACGCGGGAATAGTGTGATCAGGCCCATGACGACGTTCATTTTACATGTGGTGGAAGGATCTTCAGCTGGGATTTCGAAATAGCCCAGCTACCTGTCAGCATCCTATAGGATTAAACGTGTTTCATGTGATGTGCAAGCAAAAGAAGGGCTAGGACGTGAACACAAGGATGGGCTGTCCACGGTAAAGTGAACACTTGTGAGGCCCCAAGTTACTTTTTTTCAGCATCCTATAGGATTAAACGTGTTTCATGTGATGTGCAAACAAAAGGAGGGCTAGGACGTGAACACAAGGATGGGCTGTCCACGGTAAAGTGAACACTTGTGAGGCCCCAAGTTACTTTTTTTCAGCATCCTATAGGATTAAACGTGTTTCATGTGATGTGCAAGCAAAAGGAGGGCTAGGACGTGAACACAAGGATGGGCTGTCCACGGTAAAGTGAACACTTGTGAGGCCCCAAGTTACTTTTTTTCTTCTCGGCCAATCTTCATCCTTCCACCACTTCTTAAAATAAATATTCCTACATAGGCCCTAAGTAATAAACACAGTGTATCAATTTAACCGAACTCGAAAGTTAACGTCTAAAGCTAGAATAAAATAGATTTTATTTCTATTATTCCAAATGAGAAGGCTTCGAAAAGTGCTCATTTTACCGCGAATAGCCTATAACGATGGAGGGAAAGCAGTTATTTGCCTAAACGTTGGATCAAAAGGGTTCGGTTAATAACTAAGAATACCGAAATTATTTATTTTAATTTCTATTTGTTTTAAATACATGCATGTGAAATAATGACCGAATGTGTTAATTATTAATTGCAGTATGACTTGACCGACGCATGAATAAAGTAATTAGGCCGATGACGATTTTACATGTGGTGGGAAAATGCACAGTATGTATACAAGTAGATCTTAAGCAGGGCTTTCAAAAAAGAGCTATTTACCGTGAACAACCTATGACACGGCACATTTAAAGGATTTTCCATTTCAAACGCAGGCGTTGACGAATATGCTAAAAAGAAAGTAGCGCCCTGCTTAGGCATTCAAATCGTGTGACAGGCGCTATTTTTTAATAACGTCAATCTTCGTCCATTAATTCTGCATAAATTGGAAGGAAAATGGTTAAGTTCTCTTAATTTTTTTGAGAAAATGATTAGTTGTCAACATTAGTCCAGTCGTCCATCACGTAAATGCGGAATGTAAAAGCAACAATTTTTCACCTTCGCATTTAATCACTCAATGACAACCATTTTCACTGGATTTAAAAACACTTCTTTTTTCCTAGCGATAAATATATGAACGGACAAACACATCACGCCAATTAATTTTCGGTTGCTAATAAATCTGTTTTAGAAAACGTCTTTCGGCGAAAAATTTTTATCAGCTAGAGTTTTCGTGGAATTTGATGCGGATTAATTTGTTTGAATGTCTAGGGGGGGAGGGATAAATAGTTACTTATGTCTAAGTGTTTTATAATACGTGCATAGCTAAAACAAAAGACTTCTACTTGCACGCTCGATCCCCATCATTTTATTGGTGGAACTTACACAGCTAAGTTCATTACAGGGTCCTTACTAGAGTTTCGCAGATATACGCGGAGACGACTAAAAAAAAATAATCTGAAAATGTCGTTTTCGGCCATGCTGGAAATGTCTTCAAAAATGTTCTCAATGTGCTAACATAGTGAAAGTTGTATTCCAGGCTAGCCTGAAGCAAGTCGCGAAGAAAATACATCATCACACAACAAGCAGAATAGTTTCTATTTGAAACCAGGGTACAAATTAAATGCGGAGACGATGAGGGCTGTACAACCCACCCCGTGGAAGAAAATTATTTCCCTCGCACATGTAAGGGGAAAATGCTTTTCTTCCAAATAAAAGTGATTTCCCTCCCCGAGGTATGGGTAATTCTTAATTTAAATTTCTAGGCACAATTGTTTACTTGTGGTTAAGTGTATTTTATCTTGCTTGTTTCCTCATATTAATTTGGATTCATTCTAAGGAAACATTTATCGGATGACCTATCCTCTGATTGAAAAAAAAAATTACGTTAATATTAAAACCTGGCATTTTCACTGTTTAGTATCAATACTCTTGTCTATCATAATCTGTATTGCTTAAAGAAAATTAAAAATTACTTTGACCACTATTACAGCTTGGGAATATTTTAACGACAACATAAAGTGAACTATCAAGTTAGGTAGTTCATGAGCGTTATGCCAAAATTTTATTAATTGCAAATGACATGCAGATTACAAACATCTTTATATTATTTCCTTAAATGCCACAATTACACGTATACCAACAAAACAACCTCCAAAACATTTAAATCGTTCCGCAAAGATGCAACAAACCAAAATAATGACACGCAGCAGTGCTAGAATCCCTTGGTCTTCTAATTAACACATTCCTGCCCACTGATCTAATTGATTGAAATCTCCCTAACTTGTAGAAATGTAAAATTATCTGGCTTGTCCATTCAAGTTTTCTCCGTTTTTCCTGACGCTAGCCACCCTGAAAATATTTTAAGGTTCAATTACACGTCATACCACAACGTCTGTACCAGCATTACAAAAGTTTTGGGTCTACAAACCCAAAACCACAAAAATAAACGCTCCGTAGTTAAGAAACAGCCGCCCGCTAAACGCGTCTGTTTGAAAGCGAACCTTCAGCCGAATGACACCGCCGATTTTTGCAAAGTCTCATCCAGAAGAAGAACGGTAATGTGTTTCGGCGTACCACGGCTACAAGAGGGGAGGGGCCGCTGGGGTTGAGCGGTTAGACTACATGCCCCCCACCAGGGCGAATCGTGCCTGACGATGCCGCTTGTCGGCGGGTTTCCTCGGGGATCTCCCGTTTCCCCAGCCCTTGCATTCTCGGGCTGCTACATTCTCACCTCATTTCACCCTCATCGGCTCTCAAGATCTCGTTGTTAGGAGCCGCCCAAATCTCTCAACTCAACTGGGCCCGCGGTGGCTGAGTGGTTAGTCTGCTCGCCTCCCTCCAGGGCGAATCGTGTTGTCTGACGGTGCCGCTGGTCGGCGGGTTTCCTCGGGGCTCTACCGTTCCCCCCGCCCTTGCATTCCAGCGCTGCTCCATACTCACTTCAATCACCCTCATCTGCTCTCCAGACCTCGCCGTTAGTTCACTCAATCTCGACTCCACTCGATGCGGAGCAGCCGAAACTTCAGCGCTGCGATGAAGACCGAAAAAAGGGCTCGTGATGGGGGAAACCCATTATATAATTTAATAGGCGGAGAGAACAATGAGGCGCTTGTACGAGCAACAAGTCTCTTGTTTGCGACGGCGAACACGCAGAAGGTAATCGATAAAAAAAATTAAGTTGGTAGCCTTTTTCACATTCGCTCGTTCATTGCTACAGAGCGTCCCGCTCTTAAGCCTGATACATACGGACATGCGAACAAGAAGGTGATCACCCTCTTGTATTCAAGTTCCATGTAGATACATACTGTACACACAGTGGTAGCAATTGTATGTTGCAGCATTCTGTCACTCATTCCCACCACAACACAAAAATATTTTACAAGAAAAACAAATCGGTAAAACAGAATTAAAATCTGTTTTATACTCTCAAATGATCAATATCGGCATAAATAAATGTACGGGAACTAAATAAATGTATGAAAGGCAAACGTAAACAAACGTCTTGCACAAGAAGGTGAACGGAAAATAGAACAGTCTCTAAATGATACTAGCTAGCATGCAAGCCACTTTGCAAACAAGTTAGCCAGTCACACGATGCAAGTTGACTAGAACAAGAAAGGTGTGCGTGCACCTTCTTGTAGAAGAAAGTGTACAGAGTGTAACAGACTTGGGAGGCTGAAAAACAAATGGGTGGCGAAGGAATTGGCCTGAATAAGCGAATTTTTATCCGTTTACCTCCCTGACAATTCAGCGAAGCAAAACTAAGCAGCTCCTTTGAAACTTAAACCTGTGAGAAACTCTTGTCATTGTGATTGCATGGCGCACACACAACGAAAACGGCATTTTTTGTTTACACTGGAAGAAGATAACTTATCAGGCAACAGTGCAGGCAGGAACAAGGACAGCGTTAATGACAGAAATCATGTATTGGAAAGAGAGAGTGGATTGGATGTCCATAACACCGCACACTGCAATCTAAAGAGTGAGACCCTCTACAATATGTCGCAAAATTGTATGTCAATACTTTGAGTCCTCACAACTGGAGAATGAAAAAATGTTACTTGAACATATGCACGCAAACGCTTCCTTTCTTTACTATAGCCCGTATGAAGTGTGTATGGCACGCGGGCTGGATCATGTTACTGTGGAATACCATCGCAGCTGTAGTTGGCAGCCCCATACCAGCCCCCGAGGAGCCATGATTTTAATCCACTACACGTTAATTTGTGGAGATATTAAAAGGCACTTGTGTATACAACCCCAGTGGACGATGTGGACACCCTACGAAACCCGTATTAAGGCGGGTTACGAAAGAATCGGGAATCTTCCAGGGACTCGTCAATGCATCCGAGAGTTATTTATAAATTTTTTTTCCATCACTGATACTCGAGTTTAATTTTTGATTATGTGATTTTGTTCATTATCAAATTATATTCTGGAAACGATTTTATCTTTCGACTTCTTGTACTGCTACACTTCTGTATTCATCCATAGAATGTTAATCAATAATTAATTCTCCAAAAATTATATTGTATTTCCATAATTGTAATAACGCTGGTAACTACAATAATGGGGCTTTTGGTAAAAAGCATTTCCAGAGTTTTTTTTTTTTTAATTTGGTTTTATATTGAAGCCTTAGACGTTAACATCAGAGTGCGGTGGAATATCTATACTGGGTTCATTACTCACACGGCAATGATTATTTAAAAAGGTGGTTAAATGATCAAATATGGTTGAAAATAAAAGAAACTAGGCACTCAAAAGTGCTCATTTTACCGTGAACAGCCAATAGAAGGAAGTAGCCAGATTTGCAGATGCACACAGTGATTGTAGTGATTCCTGAATGTGCGTCTAGTTAAGTATGATGTCGAATCTTGTATACATTAATCATGGATGTGTGACGGTTTCCTGAGTATATAATTTGTAAGACATGTCATAGGTTTAGATAAATGTATTTTGTGGCAAAAAATATATTTAAAGGACATTCGTACACGTAGTTTATGCAAAAAGTTATTCAAAATCAAAACACTTCGGAGTTCGTTTGCGGAGGAAAAAAGTACGTAAAAATGCTAAGTTTGTGGAGGAATTTTACTAGGGTTTTCCTTATCTTAGCTTTTATATATATATATATAATTATTTATAGCACCCGTGCTTGCTTACGTAATCCTGTAAACAAGTGAATACAGGCAGACTACATAAAACATCTGTCAGAGGAGGGGGTAATGGCAATTATAACTATAGACTGTTCACGGTAAAATGAGTTATTTTGAAAGCCCTGCTTCAGATCTTGTCTTCTTCCGCCTTGCGTAAAATTAACATTGCCGCGGACCTAAGCACTTTATTCATGCATCGGTCAAGTAAAACTGCAAAATTATTAAGAAAGAACATATTTCTAAAATGTGCTCAGTTTTACATTTCTGTGAATTAAAAAATCGGAAAGGAAATAATCATTTTAAGTTATCACAGATGGTTACTAAACACTTTTTATTCGACGTTAAGATATGGAACTGCTTCCCAACCTTCGTTTCCAACTTTGCTGGGCGCATGTCACTCAGTGCGCAAGTTAAAATGTATGCAGGCAGGGGCAGTGGGTGACATTTCTCTAAGGTTGATTTCAAAAGTGCTCACTTTACCGTGGACAGGAGACAGAGAAAGAGTTGCCGCGACGCCGCGCAGTCCAGCGTTGACGTCTAAGGCGGGTGACGTATCTACGCCAGTTGTGACGCGAGAAGGCGTCCGTCCCAAGGTTGCCGGAGCTGGCAGCGCTCCACTACAACCTGTCGTCGCCCACGAGCGATATTTCACCAACGGAGTTGCAAAACCGAGATGTATTTCACGAATCCTCAAGTCATTTATCTGGGTTGAATTAAGTTACCTAAAGACTGTGCACCGGAGGTTCCCAAACTGTAGTTTATCACACCTCCCCGTCAAAAATTAATTATTATAAGCATAAAACAAAAATTAATAAAAAGTCTCTTGAACACAAATGGTGAACACATCATCAATCAATGAGACAGATGAGCTTGCATATTTTGGACAAGATTCCCAATTCTTGGTTGAACAGAAGAAATTGCACAACGTAAATCACTGGCAATATCGAGTTTGCTTCTATACTTTGGCGCCTCCCTCCCCCCTAGCATGTCGTCCATCCCCCCCCCCCATGCGACCCCCTCCACAAATTTGAAAATTAACGCTGTACACGATAAAGTGAGCACTTTTGAAATCAACCTTAGAAAAATGTCACTGCCCTTGCCAGCACATATTTTAACGGCCGTACCGAGTGACGCGTGCCCGGTAAGGTTGGTAACGATGGATGCAAAGTAGTTACATATGTTAACGTCGAATAAAAAATTGTTAGGTAACCATTTTTGATAGTTAGAATTCTACCTTACGTTTTCTGTTGTTTTTATAACGCCTCAGAATGTAAAAATTAACCGATTTAGCAGATTTATTAAATGTTTACTTTTCTGATCATTTCGCTGTTTCGCTTGACCGACGCATGAATTAAGTGATGAGACCTATGGCAATTTTAATTGTACATGAGATGGGAGATTACACAACGTGCATACAAGTAGATCTTAAGCAGGACTTTTAAGAGGGGTCGTTTTACGTGAATAGCCCATAACAGTTTATTTCTATTCCCTTAAGAGACTATCTCGACAGCGTTATTTTAAGTGGGTTCTAAGGATGCCCATCAAAATGTTAATTTTACATACGGCAGAAAAATACACAACGGACATACAAGTAGATCTGAAGCAGGGCATTCAAGTGCTCATTTTACCCTCAACAGCCTATACGAACTTTATCACAAAATATTACCACAATTAAAATTATGACATAATTACGAGTTCGTTTCTTTGTCTTGTCTGTATTTAAGAAACATTTAGTGCCCAGAGAGACAAGTTCCAAGTCCTTATTTGAACTCCAAGGATAATTTTTTTGGCCGTGAAAATGATTAAAGCTGTCTGTTCTTCATAATCGATTCAGAGTCGTCTGTAGACACGCGTCATACTTTTATCTTTAAAAGCGTGCCGTAAAAAGTAGGGTCATCGCTTAAAATCACATCCAGGAGTGTCTCAGACGGGGAAAAACTGGACGCCGGGCAAGCGCATTTCGCTTAGAGGCGATGAGGAGTGTTGTGAGTGAGAAAGAGTTGTCCTTAAGGATCCCGCCTGCCTGCATCGTTTTTTGCTTCTTTTTTTTTTTCGACCGAGAAGCGCGGGAGCTATAAGGGTTACACTGTCACGCGCTACAAGAGCACCATCACCTCTACGCGCAGAGCTCAGAACTGGCGTGGAGTGTTCTCGTAATGCTGCGGGACTTCCACCGGAGAACCTATTGTTTTATTGATGAAAAGTCTTCAGCAAAGATCAATAGGCGGGCTCCTATCGTAGTATTGGTTCGTGTCCGGCTGGTAATGTTTTAAGATACTGCAGTTTGGGGGGGGGGGAAAGCACTTTATATCTATATTGGAGGGCTCCAAAATAATATTTGCATCATCCTCGTCTGGAGTATGTCTTTTCGTAAGTAAACAACTGGGGGTACACGTTTATTAGTTTCGTCAACATACGAGTTCAAACACACGGTTGCGCAGTTCACATGCCAAACAGACGCAACCCTTAAATTACGTGGTAAATTTGAATTGAAAAAAAAAATTGATTTTGGGGATATTTGTGAAATTGAAGGGGAATTTTACTTTAGGCCGTTCACGGTAGAGTCAGCACTGTTGAGAGTCCGTAGTTACTTTTTTTTCAGCCATTTTGTATCCTGCAGCCACATTTTTACATTAATATCGCCATGTAAGTAATAAACACAGTGTGTAGAGTCCACCCTACTGGAAAATTGACGTGTAAGGTGAAATGAAATATATTCATTGACTATTATTCAAAAGTGCTCACTTTACCATGAATGGCCTATAGAATCTAGGGCGATGCATTGACGCCTGGTTGGCAACACTGGGCGTGGCACGAAAAAAGCGGAGGAACCCAGGAGGCAACTGCTATCATGCAAAAATCAACGGCGGAAGGGGTGCGGGGAAAGCGTTGGTTGCGTCAGCGTTCCGGGTATATCCGGCGGCAATCTTGCGCGGTTTGCCGATACAAGTAGAGTCCGCGTCAGAAGGAAAAAGTTCCATTCATGCGGCCAGTGAGGAAAACCGCCAACCAGGAACCCGGATGCCCGCGGAGTGCAAGTTCGATAACGCCCTTCGGTTAGCGACTCCCGTCTATCTGTAGTTATTTTTCGCGTTCTGAAGCCTCGTAACGCGTGGAACTCTGGATTTACAATTTTAAAAAAATTATGCATTACGGCCCCAGCCTAGCTGGCTGGCAGCTGCGAAATTTAAATAGGAAATCCAAGGCCAGGCTTCACCAGGCATGGGCGTATAGGGAATCGGTTAAATTCGGACAAAGATCTCTCAATCGTTTTTGTGACAATATTTTCAACTAAACAGTTTGTTGTTAGACATTGAACTCATCTAGATTTGTAAACATTCCAAAAATTTATTTTTTTATGTTTCAAATGTACGTTTTCATTATATATAAAATTGTGACATTTTATAAATAATTAAAAAGTGCGTTTAAAATTTAAAATTTTAATGGTTTACAAATGTAGATACGTTCAATCTTAAACAAAAAAAAACCTTAGTTGAAAATATTATCACAAAAAGTGACTGTCCGAATTTAGCCTTTGATTCCCTATACGTTCATGCATGCTGAAGCCTGGCCTTAAGAAATTTTCGCCTCAGCGGGTTAAATTTCAAGATAGGCGTTCCGCACAAAATGTAATCTTCGCAAATTTTTTTACCAGAAGATCCCTACGAGCGTATATTTTCAATATAGATCGGCAGTATGGACATTTTGTAAAACATTACCTAAAAAAAAAAAATAATCCTTGCAAAAATGCGATATACATGTTATGTAAACATCAGGAACTAAGGCAAAAATTCCTTAACGTGGGATTTCCTATTTAAGTTTCGCAGCTGGCAGCTGGTAGCGGGGTCATTAAGGTTTGAAGTAAGGCAACTGTCTTTGGAGCACTGCGCTCGACTACACAACGTGAAGAAGTTGTCAAAAGTAGTGGGATTTATGCTGGATATGAAATAACAATGCATATACTTTGCAACAATATAAAATATTTTACTATAATATACTTTTTTTTTTTAATAAAACAAAGATCGATCGATAGAGTCCGCATTTTTAACAAAATTTAAGCGCATTTCAATCCCGAATTCTTCATATAGCAGAATTTACAATAGAATCTCCAAGAAAGATCGTCATAACATTTACTACGATTGCATGTAAGAGAATTGTAATAATATTGTATCATATCAATTTTATAACTAACTTTATTGACGTCAGTTTCAGCCATAAATTATTGCGACAAATGGACGCACATATAATCAATTACAAAAATTACGTTATTGTTACAATTTTCTACGTTATTGTTACAATTTTCTTAGGTGCAATCATAGTAAATATTATGACAATCTTGACTGAAGAAGATTTTATTGTAAATTCTCTGCTTTCTGAAGTGTCCAGAATGAAAATGCGCTTAAATTTTGTTAAAATGTGGACTATCGATCGATTAATCTTTTACATTCAAAAAGTATATTTTATAATGTTGCAAAATATATACATTCTTCTTTCATATACAGCATAAATCCCACTTTTTTTTTTTGACAATTTTCATGGCGCCTGTATTTATGAGTTCTTCACGTTGTACAGTCGGGTGCAGTGCTCAATAGGCAGTTGATTTACTTCAACCTTAAGGGCCTCGCCTAACTGGGGCTTTTTTTTCCGCGTTTGCGACCGAGAGGCGCAGAAGCGATAAGGGCAACACTGCCTCGTGAATCAAGTACGCCATCGCCGTTAAGCGCAAGGCTCTGAACTGGCGCGCGGTGTTCTAGTCGTATTGCGTAAACCTATTGGACTATAGCCAGGGCTTCAGAAAATATGGAAGTAACCGTTATGGACCGCGATTCGAACGTAAACATAGAAAAGTTGAAACACCTCACAAAAAAGTAAGGAATATACACACATGAAAGAAAGCATATCAATTACAAGTTACAAACGGTACAGATACAAAATGTTAAATTCTAAGTGTTTCTAACAAAAAAATAATATTTTCCCAAAATCACACACATAAACACGAAATAACAACAAAAGTAACTTAACGGTGTCTGACTACTGAGTGTTTCTTTCTTCCCTCTGTATCTTAGTACCGTGTATGGCCTCCATGTGCATTGTGCAGGCCCCTATAGGCTGTTCACGGTAAAATGAACACTTTTTTTAAGGTCAGCTTAAGATCTACTTGTATGCACGCTGGGTATTCTTCCGCATTGTGTAAAATTGACATTTCCATGGGCCTTATCACTATTCCTGCGTCGGTCAGGTGAAACTGTGAAATTATTATAAAATTAAATCTTTTACAAATCTGGTTATTGTTACACTTCGATGCATCAAAAAAAAATCTGAAAGCGAAAGAAAAGATTTTAGTTATAAATTGTTAACTACCACTTTATATTCGACGTTAAGATAACTTCACTAAGCATATGTCACTCAGTGCGCACGTTAAATTATGTTCAGGGAGAGTGAATTTTTTCTACGGTTGATTTCAAAAGTGTTTACTTTATCGTGAATAGCCTTTAACACGCCGTGTGGCATGCTCGTAATCAAGGTGGTGACGTCATCTTCCGGATGATGGTCCTATTCCATCTGTGCAGCTCTTATGAGATTACGAATTGTTTCTGGATGTTGTGGGCGAATATAAACTGCTGTTTTCGACCTATGCCAGGCGTGTTCAATGCGCCTGTGCGTTCTCTGTCGATCACAAACGCACTACGCGACTCCTACCACCCTAAATCGCCTTACCTCACAGTGTTCACCTAGCAACATTGGTGGAAGTGAATATTTTACTCCCCCTGCAAAAAGGAATTTTATTGCGTGCTCAAGAACGAACCAGATACACGAGCCGGGTAATCGCCCAGGTTTCCTGGAAGAGGCAAGGTCGAAAACCGGTTGAACTATGAGCCATGCGAAGCGAAAAATGCAGGCAGAGTGATTCAAAGGCGGCAACGGTGTGTCAGTGCTTCTTGGTAGCCGCGGAGTCGTCGTGAGGACGTCGTGCACCATTACCTGGCACGTCGACGGCGAGCTGAAACATATCGTGAGCACGACCTAGCGTGGCGACCGAATCACCCACTTCGCCCGTGACGTAAGAGACGGGAAGGACTCGGCTACTGTTATGAACGAACCCCCAAGATGCCTTCTAGCACTTATAAAACCCGTCCCACTGTCTAATTTTCACCTTCCAACCTTATATTTGACAATAACATTTGAGGAAAAAATATGGCCGTCAAAATTTTCCTTCCAACAAATTTTAACAAATAATCTTGAATGTGTTTGAAAATGTGCCACAATATCAAAATTTTATTGGGAGAATATAATTTGAAATTTCATTCAAAAATTATTTCCATAGTGAGACATTTGTTTTTTTTTCATTCATGTGGTCCATTACAGGAAGAAATGTATGTAATATTGTAATTTATTTTCGTTTCTTTACTAAATTAAAGTTTTTATTTCTAAGATATGTTTCCTGCTAAGTGAAATTTGATGCCTCTGAGTTTGTGATATTATGTGCAATATTCACTTAAAATAGCATTCATTCCCAGGCAGCTTCAGCATAAATTAATTATCTTCATGACTTACTTCGTTTCCAGCAATTGTTCGTTATTTTCTTGACGTCCATTTTTGTTGTGCACGATCCTGATTGGTCGAGACCGTCAAAACATCAAATCAATTTCAGAACCGATTCCAATTTTCACATGTTTGATGGAAACTGAAGCCATCCAAATGTTTCAGACAAATATGGCGGCATTTATGACGTTTTAATGACGTCATAATTGTGTCCTAACTTTTATTCGACCGACCGTATTGCAAGCAGTTTGGCGGAAAATTTAACTGCCGATATTATTATCCACGTCCATAACAGTTCGTTTCGACCCTGGTACCGACATAAGAATTGTACGTCTACAGAGCTGAAGGGGACGAGTTTGGAATGGACACTGAATATGTGGAGGTATTCAAGGGTATTGCGACAGCTGCAAACCATGTTAAAATTTAACATAATGAAATCAAATAATATAATAAATTATACAAAGAATAGTATGGAATGCAACGAACCGCAACACGTGATGATGTACTCCGAAAAAGGCTTAGTCGGCTAAGAGTCTTCCATAAAAAAAATCCACGCATTTTTCACTTACTGTTTTTTTTTTATGCATCAAGGTGTAACAAGAAGTTCTGGTACCTAATGAGCCCTCTACATAACTGCAAATAAATTTTAGTGAAGTTCTTAAAAGTTTAGATGAATTCAGAAACATGTTTGACAGTACCAAGACAATTAAAATACACGAGTGACAAACCCGATATTCGAATTCAGAAAAACTTTATCACGGAGGTAGGATTCAGAGCGTCTGTAATCAGTCTAATGTTTGGAGTGATAAGGTTCACACTAAGCTGAAATATTTACACGGCCATCAGTTTAAAAGTGTCTGAGCCAATTAAAAACAACATCAGTTTACCTTTTTCCTTAAATGAGGATATCTGACAAAATTGCTTTAAAAGAGGTCCTGTACACGATGTTTCTAATAGATACTACCAGCATAAAAAGTTTGATTGATAATATTGCCAAGCATATAAAAATATTTATATGGCCGCCATTTAGAAACTCATTGTCTGGTCCTATTTAAACCAAGTAACTTTACATGGCCTTCTGTAAGAGTTCAAAAGTTGGTGGAAATTAGATGAAATATTCCGGAATTATGTCTTTTTTGCAAAAAAAAATCCTGCAAAAGAAGATATTTGTATGCATAAACGATGCTTTTAATTAATACTGCTTAAGTGCAAAATTCGGTTGAAATTTTTTTCATAGATATAACAAGTTAATCTTAATTTTTATATAAATTAAATCATGCTTGCAGCACATAAAATATGTTAATTTACATACCCTACTGTAGGACAATTTTGGTATGAATCGGTTGATTGGTCCCAGAGATATAGCATAAAACCTCCAATGTTTATGAAACGATCTTCATAAATGGAGGACAAAAAGTTTATGCATTAACACATTTTTTGATTATCATAAATACAATATACAAAGATAATACATAGTTTCATATATATATCACACTATGCTAGAATTTTTGTAAAGGCGCCATTCGGAAAATAAGACACGCACAAAAAACATATAAATTAATATGGCCTACCAAAGTACGACTTCTTCGCCAAATTTGAAAGAAATCGGTTTATTGTTTCTCGAGATAAGGCATAAAACTGTATAGTTTTATGTGGGGATATCTTACAAAATGGTGGAGAAATGAGGCTTTGCATAGACAATTTTGATGGACATAATCGATACTGTCAGCGTACAAAAAAATTTTAAATTTGTTTTCAGATTTCGTAGATAAAATATTTTAAGCTAAAATGTTCATATGGCCGCTATTTACACAATATATGTATATGGCCCTCTCCAAGTTTATAAGTTTACCTGGCCTGCCAGTGCTACTTGACTGCCAAATTTGGTAGAAATGTGTTGTTTTTTTGGAGATATCGCATAATTTTAGTTTGTCATGTGATACTATTTTACAAAATGGTTGACAAAAGAGATTATACGTTAACACATTTGATGGTTGTAATACATGCAACCGGCATACGAAGTTTCATTGGAATTAATTACTCATGTTTGGACGATATAACATACAAAACTAAAATACTACCTCTTTGCTGTATTTTGTAAGAATCTGTCAATTGTTTCCCGAGATATAACACAAAAACTTTATTAATTCATGTAGCGCTATCTTACAAAATGGTGGATAAAGGTGTTTTTTTCTTTCTTTCTTTCTTCTTCCCGTAAGCACACAAAATGTTGGTTGAAACTGGTCAAACGGTATGGTAGTTATACCAAATAAAGCAAAAATATTTATGTGGTGGCTATTTTGAAAATAAGTGCCTAATAAAGTCCAATTACTTACTAGCCTATTATATTATTACTTTCGTGCCCATTTTGACGAAAATTGGTTAAGTAGTTTTCGAGATACAACATAAAAGATTCATTCTTTCTTGTGGCGCCACCTTCCAAAATGGGGACCGACAGCAATATGCATCACTGAATTCGATGCTTGCACCCTGCGCTGTCAGCATACAAAATTTGGTTTAAATCGGTTGAATGGTTTCCGAGATATGACATCGCCCTAAAACTATGTCAGTCAGGTGTCATTTATGTGTACCTAGCTTGGTGAAATTCTGTTCACGCGTTCAAAAATTGAAAGAGGGAGATACACACACAACCACACAGAGAGGATAGTGATTTCGTTTTACAACGAGCATACAAGTAGATATTAAGCAGGGCTTTCAAAAGTGCCCATCTTACCATGAAAAGCCAATAATCGCATTAATTTATTATCATTTCGCTGTTTACACGGTCTAAAACGCCACACCACCGTGCAAAATCTTTCGGGGAAGATGTTGCAACCAATCCGGGTTGCAACCAGAGAAAATGACTTCACACATAATATTTCGCGAACAATGTCTCTGAAAACAAACATGCCATTTAAAAGCCTGTTATATAATATTACCGTTCGTCCGAAATTCTCGACTGCGACTAAGGCCCGGTTGCACCATCGTGGTTCGAAACTCGATCTGTGATCGGATCTAAGATCGACACAGAAAACTGTTGCACTATTCGAGTTCAGAGCTGGACTGGAGATCGAGATTAAGTTAAGCTCAAACCGCCGAAATTGGCGGTTCGAAATCTCGATCCGAGATCAGCAGCCCATCGTCGACAAATTTAGTTTGAAAATACGCCAACAGATAAAGAACTACGTTCGACTGTTTTCTTGGGATATTAAAACAACATTATACGTACTTGAATATTATTCAATAAAATTCGTACAATAATTCACTTAAGACAGATAATACATCGCACATCTAGTTATATATATAGTGAAAAATACGCCTACTTCCACGACGTCATATATTACCAATATCACTCATACTTAATATCGATCTCTCACTTTGGAACCAAGATAGGCGAATCGGAGATCCAGAATCGTGAAATTTCGTTGGTGCAACACCACTTTTGCACTGGAACCAAGATCAAACAGGATCCTGGTTCGGAACTAGGATCATTTGATCTCGGATCGGCGGAATATGTCGGGGCAACCGGGCAGCCGACAGTTTCCCCGCAGCGCCACGTGCATCATTCTAATTTCCGCTGAGCAAACCCGCAGGGGTCGAACACAACCCGCTCGGCAGCAAGGAATGTTTACTGCCGCGAACCGACTCCAAGCAGTCTGCACTCGATTTCCCGTACACCCGCTGCAACAAATTTCGCGCGCGCGCGAATCCGCTGGCCGGTATCGATCCGCGGATCCACGCGAACGAAACAAGACCGAACTTTTCTGGTGCGTATACGCCTTTTGAGAACAGACTCGCGTGGTACCGGGACGGAAACGGCAATGTAGCGTTTGCAGGGGGAACCATTCCGACACTATAACATCGTCCTTATATTCCATTCACGGTAACTTAAGGTAGAAGTAAAGCAAGTGCCTATGGAGAACTGCACCCGACTGTACAACGTTAAGACCCCATTAAAAACAGTACTACAGACACCATAAAAATTTGACAGAAAAGTGCGATTTATGCTGTATATGGAACAAGTATGTATATATTTTGAAACAAAGTATTTTTAACAAAATTTAAGCATATTTCCACCCTGGATGCTTCAGAATGCAAAATTTGCAAGAAAATCCTGTCACGGAATATCGTCATAATATTTACTACGATTGTATATAAGAAAATTGTAACAATGCTGCGGGAAATTATTTTTATAGTTGATTTTGTGTGCGTCCATGTGTCAGAAACATCTATGGCTGAAACTGGCGCAAATAAAGTTAAATTTTAAGATTGATATGATACTATGATTTTATTTCATATTATCACAATAATTATGACTTTCTTTCTTGAAGAAGATTTTCTAGCAAATTCTGCTTTCCGAAGCAGCCAAAACAGAAATGCGCCTAAATATTGTTTAAAAAAAAAAACAGACTATTAATATTTAAATCGATGATTTTTTTACACTTTTAAAAAGTACATTTCAGTAAAATATTTCATAATTTTTCAAAACATAAACATTCTTCTTTCATATACAGCATAAATCGCACTTTTCTGGCAATTTTTATGGTGTCTGAACTACTTTTTTTTTTAAGTTCTTCGCGTTGTATAGTCGGATGCAGTGCTTCATAGGCAGTTCCTTTACTTCAACCTTAAAACTTTTTTGAAGCCCTGCCAAAGTTCTACTTCCAGAAGCGAGGGAGCGATAAGGGCGATACTAACGCGCACGTTTAGTGCCTCATCGCTCCTACGCGCAAGGCGTGCAGTGTTTCCGTCGTAACTCTGTACTGTGCAAATTAGATCTGTAACATAGGGGTTTTATTACACGCGATGAAAACCTAAAGATTAAACTACACCCGTATATTTGTACTTTTCTCTAGCCGCTTAAGAAAATTGCTAGGCAAGCTTTAAAGATGCTATATTTGACCATTTTCACGGATTTTTTTTCTCCGAGAATACACTTAATATGACAAAAGTAAAGAAATAGGGGCATAGATAATTGATTTTTATCCACTCTATTTAATAGAGTCTACAAAATTGCACCACATTAGTGCACACTTAAGTTTATAATATTATTTAGCAAAGAACTATTTGTCACCAGGCATAACCAACACACCTATCTTATCACTGTTCTTATTCATATCAATTGCAAACGAAATATTATCATTTGCCGGTAATACATTAATAAACATTTAACCAAAATCGAAGTAAGTTTTATGTTAACACAAGTACATAGACTGTTCACGATAAGATGAGCACTTTTGAAAGCCCTGCTCAAGATCTAATTCTAAACCCGTTGTGTATTCCTCCGCCCTAAGTAAAATTAGCATTGTCATGGGTCTCATCACTTTATTCACGCGTCGGTCAAATGAAATTGTTAAATAACTAAGAAAGTAAATCCTTTACAAATCTACTCATCTTTACACTTCCGATACCTTAAAAAAAAAAAGGAAAGCAAAAAGAAATAATTTCAAGTTATCACAAATGGTAACCCCTACACATTTTATTCGACTTTAAGATATGGAACTACTTTCTAACCATCGTTACCAACTTTACTGGGTGAACGTCCTCAGTGCGCCCATTAAAATACATGGATGCAGGGTCAGTGACTTTTTTCTAAGGTTGAATTCCAAAGTGCTCACCTTATCGCGAACAGCCTTAGCTATTCACGGTAAAGTGAGCACTTTGGATAGTGCTCACTTTACCGTGAACAGCCTAAAGCTTGTCTTGAATATATGTAAATATATCCAAACCTCAAAGCATTAAGCCACAAAGCCAAGTATCCATTTCGTAACTTTTATTTCACTCGCATAACTCAAACAAAATATTACCCGCCAAATCAGACGAATTCGCATATAGGCTGTTCACGATTTTCTTAACAATTTTTTTTTAATCGAACTTAAAAGTCACTGCTCCTACCTGCATATATTTTAACGGCTCAGCTGACTCGCATGCGCCCAGTGACGTTAACGTTGGTGAGATAGTAGTTCACCATGTTTAAACGCTTTATTAAAAGTTATAAGTACATATATGTTAAAACTGAAATAATTTTTCTGTGTGAATTTTTAATGCATATAAGTGTAAGAATGAGCAAATTTGTAAAGTAAATATTTTTCTAATAATTTCGCGGTTTCGCTTGACGCATGACTAAAGTGACTGGCACACGGCAATGTTAATTTTGAATACAGTGGAAGGACACACAACGTGCATACAAATAGATCTTAAGCGGAGCTTTCAAAAGGGCTCAGTTTACAGCCCTTTAAAACCTACGCCAGTGCTCCCTCCCGACACAGGCCACGCCTCGATTTTGTTTTCGAGGTACGACATTGTGGGTTCCAATTTCGCGCGCCCGCCTTCCGTTTATACATGCTAATTCAATCGCCCGCTGATTCTGCTCCCGCCATAATGATGGCGTGTTAATACGAGCCATAAATGGTAGGTTAGCGAGGTAAGTAAAGCAAAACACGACATGTATAAAAAAAATGTGTGCGTAGACCAGTTTTGCAACCATTCCAACTGATATTTCCGCACTTAGAACCTACTTTTCAGCGTGACGCCGCCAATGTCTGTAAAGCAAGATTTTACGTAAATAATATAAATTATTTTACTAGCTGCCCTTCGAATGGTTGCATGAAACGAGTTCCGATACTATTTCTGGGCGAAAGTTTTGTTTTAGTACGTTAGCCACTCCCAAGATTACGCAGATGTCGAAATTAAAAACGCATTAGGGGAATGGAGCCAGCCTTGGGAACCGACGGGGACAGCGGCACCGGAATGCCAAGGGCGGGGACAAACAGGAGATCCCCGAGAAAACCCGCCGACCGGCAAATGTAAAGGCTGTTCACGATAAAGTCAGCACTTTTGAAATTAACTTTAGAAAAATGTCACTGGCCCTGCCTGCACATATTTTAACGGGCGCACTGAGTGACATGCGCCCGGTAAAATTGGATGGAAAGTAGTTCCATATCGTCGAATAAAAAGTGTTAGGTAACTATTTGTAATAATTTAAATTATGTCTTACGCTGTCTGTTTTTTTTAACGCCGATTTATTAAACATTTAAATTTTCTAATGATTCCACAGTATCATTTGACCGACGCATGAATAAAGTGATGAGGCCCGTGACAATGTTAATTTTACATAAGGTGAAATAATATACAACGTGCATACAAGTAGATCTTAAGCAGGGCTTTCAAAAGTGCTCATTTTACTGTGAACAGTCTATAGGAACAATTACTCATCTCTCGACGGAAGGTTTGTGCAGTCAACCTTGCTCCGCCGAAGACGAAGATGTGGATGGTGTTGGTGTTGGCGCACATGTGCCACAGCTGCGGTCGGAATGTTCTTCTTCTTCTTCTCTTTCTCGCTGCAGCCTCCTTCGCCACCCGCCGACGCCCGCAAGGACAGGTACAGGAAGGGGGCGTTGGGCTGCCAAGAAGAGGATGTAGGAAGAAGATTACATATATGAGAAGGGGGGGAGAGAGAATTGGACCCTGCCCAACTGTTACCTCGCAATATCCCGGTCTCCTCCAACTTGACATCCGCGCTGAGCGCGCGCGCACAGTAACCCCCCACCCCCCTTTCAATTCACGTACGGTCACAACTCCCTCCACTGGTCCAGCGGATTGGAGAGATTAGAGCGGCTGTGAAGCTGCGCGTTCCAAAGTCAAGAAGCGAGGGAGGGATAAGGGCGTCACCAACTCGCAACCCCTAGCACCTGATCGCTCCTAAAGGACGATATTACACGATACCAGATTCCGTAAAAGCCATAGCGGCCGTTATACGGGCTAGTATGGGACCCGTCATAGCATTTCCCGCCTTGCGCGGCCAGATTTCGTAGTTGGACACGTCCTATTTTTCGTGGCAAGTTCCATACCAGGTTTAGTACCTGGCCAATCACACTGCAGTTTCGGAGCGTAGGCCGCTCCCCGTGGCTACTACTTGAAACGAGTTGGTGAAGAAACCGAAAGAAAAGGACGCCTCCATCTTGGATTATACATCCGTGAGGTTGAAACTCTTTCATATAGATTTAAAATAAGACAGCAAAGAATAATATTGGCTACGGCAACTTTTAATTACTGTTATAAATACTTATACGTACTGTTTGAAAAAATTAATTCCAACTGTTTAACGTATCTACACTGTATAAACTCTACATTTGGAGTGTGAATCGGTGGTACAGTGATAAAGTTGCGGCGCCCGTGAATAATATTTGAATTTTGGGCGTCGAGTTCGAAACTCCCCGGAACCAAAATTTATTTCATCATTAAATTTTACATCCGGATAATAATCCCGGTACGTAAAGAAAAATCTGTAGTTTGCAACCGGTCAGTAATTTTCGTCAAAATTAAAAATAACACACTCGTACTCTTAGTGACTTGACGTCATTTTCAAGAGAATGAATGAAACTATACCAGTAACCAAATAATTTTTATGTAAAAGGCGAACAGTAATATAGCAATATTAAGATGTGCTAACTAGTATTTTTATAGGCCTACGCAAGTTACTAACTGGTAGCAGTTCTACGAATGGGGTTCACCTGTACTACAAACCACACACTGCGCACCCGCCAGGGAGCCAAATGCTAGTACGCGAACTGCTGTCGTGTAATATGAATCTTCCATGGCGGCTCATATAGCGGCTGGTATACCGGCTCGTGCACCAGGGCTTGTAGGCAAGCTTTAAAAATGCGATATTTGGCCATTTTCACGATCTTTGTCTCCATGAATACACTTAACATGACACGAGTAAAAAGATAGGGGCACAGTTTATTCCTTTTTGCCTTTTATGGCAAAAAGTCGTATTGCCAGAACTGGTATTTACCGAGAGACGCGTTTTCGTGCAAACAACGATTTCACAAGGGAATTTTTCAGTACATGGTCATCTTTACACTGAGGTATTAACACTTTGAGGACCATACTCGAGTGTAATTCGGGCAAAACGTGGTTGAATATTTCATTCCACGTAAAAAACAAAACTGGCCCGGATCTACTTACATGAATTCCTTATTTCATTAGGATTTCAAACAGGAACTAATACAACATCAACAACGTACTTCGTACATGAACGACAAATTCTTGTATAGTCACGGAAATCAATACGATGGGATGTACATCTTGTTACATATGAAAACGGTAAACTCGGCATTCCCATTAATTAGCAGACGGACAATACGGTAAAACTGGTGTCGTTTTGACCAGTAGAATGGCGTTACGTGACAATAGGGACCAATAGAACACAAGTGTCCCTGCAGCGGTATGGATACAGGTGACTTAACGTCTAGCTTGTTTGATTGCTGGTAAAAGTGTGCCGACATCAAAGTGTTTATAGTTGAACTGTTTATTTACTTTGAAATGCACTTCGAGTATTGCGCGCATACATCGCGCTTTGTTCCACTTTTACAGGTTATCTTCAAATAGATACTAAATGCATAAGTAGCAAAAGCGCACATAGTTCTAAATGTTAACTTAGCTTGGAGTACTAAATGCGTACATCGCGGAGATAGTTATTCACTTCGGGATCAGCTTTGGGCAGCAAATGTTATCATCCTGTAATCCTTCACAAGTTGGCTTCAAGCAGCCGAGAGCGGCGATTATCATATATTTGTAGAGACCTGCAAAATTCGCGTTATTATTTCCTCATACCTCATGCCTGCAAGAGCGCATTTCGTGGTTTCACTGGCTAATGGCAACTACAAGACGTTATTTACCTGTGTGACCGATTTACTGGGGTTAGGTCGCTCAACCGTTGAGCATTTACTGTTGGCTAAAAAAGTGACCTTAGGATGTGTCTCGCAAGTTGTAGGCCAATGACAAGAGTTCAGACAAGCATACAAACACCTTGCAGTTGTCCGCAACCACGAAATAAGAGGATTTTTATGGTTCTCGCCCCATTCGGAAATTATCTTTGAATAGCAAATGCGATCGAAATGCGATCGTCACGTTTGGTTGGCCATTCAGAAGTTAAGATTGAAGCAGTGAATGAGTCGATCACGGCGATTAAAAGTTCTATGTACTGAAACGTTTTCTGTGAAAACGTTGTTTGCGCGAATACGCGAATCTCAGTAAATAAAAGTTCTGAAAATATGATTTTTGTCAGAAAAGATAAATAAATAAAAAAAACAATTCTATATGCCCCTATTTCTTTACTTTTGCCATATTAAGTGTATTCTTGGAGAAAGAAGATCGTGAAAATGGTCAAATATAGCATTTTTTTAAAACTTACCTACGCAGTTTCCTTGAGCGGCAAGAGAATAGTACAAAGATACGGGCGTAGTTTAATCTGTGGTCTTTCATCGCGTGTAATAAAACACTCCTACGTTACAGATCGAATTTGCACAGTACAGCGTCACGGCGGAAACACTGCACGCCTTGAGCGTAGGAGCGATGAAGCGCAATGCGTGCGTGTTAACTTTCGCCCGTATAGCTCCCTCGCTTATTGACCTTGGACGCGCAGCTACGCAGGCCCCTTAATGTCCAGTTTGAAACGGACTTCCGAGTAGGAAATGCTCATAGGACTTGAGTTGGCTTGAAGGACCAAAATGTGTTAATGTGTGTGTGTGTGTGCGTGGTCGTCAGCAACTGTGGAAACTGGCAAATTCACGGAATGCGAGTGTAACGACAACTGTTCCCTAGGCACGTAGGCGGGAGAGAGAGACTATTATATGTCAATTAGGCTAGCTTAATTTGTCATCATCCACAGGTCCTTACCATATTTTTATGTTCTAGTAAAAACCAGTAAGAGCAGGCCCTGCCGACACTAGCAGCTCACTTTCTCTCCTTTAATGTTCATGTTCATAGTACAGACAAAAAAAAAAGGGGGGGGTCCAATAGCGCCACTTCTCCCATCAGGCGCGCCCAAACACGTCTCTGGTTACTGCCGGCATCAAGTTAAGGATAAACAAAGCTACCGCCCCCTCTCTACTAGTCTTTCCAACTCTATTAACTAAGAGCATGTTTTCCAAACACCCTATCTCCTGTAGCATTCTATGTAATTTAATGCATGCAATAATTTTTGAAATTTTTACTTCTCTGTCGCAAATGTGTGTTTACGTCTCTCTTGGCGGCTTTTTCCCTTGCTCTTCATAGTTAAGACTAGATCTAAATACACTTAGGGAGGTAGTCATGGCCCCAAAGTGCAGGCCATGGCTGCCCAATCCCTCTTTGCCGCGATGCATGTCTCCTTGCATGATTTTCCTTCCTAGTTGGCGTAAGGGGTTAGCCCTGAGACGCAATAAAATCCCGTCCTACCTTCGGGTCTTAAGTTCACATAACACTTAGAATAAGGTAGATTAGAACAAAAAAAAGAGAAAAAGTGAGGGGGGGGGTTAGAAGGGCGACTGGGTGACGCGGTCATCCATCTGCGCGGGCCAGGTGCTGCGACAAGGCGTCAGAAGGGGCCGCACTCGCGGAGCGTCCCCAGGACAGGGGACATCCTTCCCCGGAAGGACAGCGGACATCCGTCACCGCCCCAGACTCGTCGACTCCTCTCTGCCAACACTGACTGCTTCTTTTATTTTCAGGAACTAGCCCAAAGGCGGTTAAAGGCTGTTCACTATAAACTGAGCACGTCAGAAATGAACCTCAGAAAAAAGTCACTGCCCCTGCACGCATATATTGTAGCAGGTGCAGTGAGTGAGTGACATGCACCCAGTAAAGTTGGTAACGATGTATGGAGAGTATGTCCATACCTTAACGTCGAATAAAAAGTGCTAGGTAACCATTTGTGATAAATTAAAATTATTTCTTTCGCTTTTTGTTTATTTTCAATGCAACGAAGTGTAAAAGTAAGTAGATTTGTAAAGTATTTACTTTTTTAATAATTTCAGTTTCACTTGACCGACGCATGAATGAAGTGTGAGGCCCATAGCAATGCTAATTTTACATAGGGCGGAAAAATACACAACGTGTATACATGTAGATCAAACAGGGCTTTCTGAAGTGCTCATTTTACCGTGAACAGCCTATATCATCCGCGCACCTGTGCTATTTCTGAGTGATGCTAGGGGAATGGCATAACCCTTCTTTTTTATTTATGCTTTACTTTCCCATAAACCCCCCTTTTTCCTGTGGCGATAGGGCCGTGGTGGCTGAGCGGTATTAGCCTGCTCGCCTCCCACCAAGGCGGATGAACCGGGTTCAATCCCTGGCAGGGTCACTCCGGATTTTCGCATGTGGGAATCGTGTCGGACGATGCCGCAGGTCGGCGGGTTTTCTCGGGGATCTCCCGCTTCCCCCGTCCTTGCATTCCGACGCTGCTCCATACTCGCCTCGCTTCACCCTCATCGGCTCTCAAGATCTCGACGTTAAGAGCCACTGTTTCCTAGTTATCATGCGCAGACTGGAGAACGTTGGCCAACGACGCCATTTTGGTGGCGCGTGCTGCTCGAGTTGGCTGGATGAGCGGTTGTTACGCCTCTGTATTGTTAGTACTCTGCGTCTATCCCTCGCACGGGGGCCCAGACTCGTATTTTCGACGGTGCTGTCATCAGGCCGCAGGCGGACGGGGCAGGGAAGCTGCAGAGGGAGGTAGGGAGGGACGCACGGGCTATTTCTGGGTGTCGAACAGATGTCCCGTCTGCTGGGCGGGTGGGTGCCACCCCCCCCCCCCCCCCCAAGCACACGTGGCCCGCGACACGTGGATAAACCCCCGTCCCTTTTTTCCACGGCCACGCGCCAGCCACGTAGCGACATTCCTCGCGACACACGCCTCTTCACATCTCGGTCTGATCATCCCTGTCCTAGGCGATGTTGTGGGCTATTCCGCACTCTCGTGCCGGGACCACACAGCCGAGGACGAGCACAGCACGACACGCCATTTCCAATGTGACTGCTCGAATTTACAGCCCGACAGTTTACTAACGCGACACGAGCCATTTAGAAGGCGCTGATTAACTACGCTAGTTTCAAAGGCGGGGTAGGCAGACGGGAAATTTGGAATGCATGACGGTACGTATTTCTCATTGTAGGTAAAAGCTTATCATACTATTTAATTTTACAAGGTTGTACAAACTTTGCGTCGTGCCGCACGACACGACGACGAATAGAAATAATTTATAATCCAAAACTGCTGGTCGTACGACAGAATTGTCGGGCTTACGTCAGATGTATATTGTATATCATTGGTTGTTTAGTGTCCTGTCGTGCTTGCGGTGAATTGATGGTCGAGGCCATGTGATTCCGGCATCAGTCACAATACCCCGACGACCACGACACGACGAAATCTGAGTAGCAGCTTATGAGAAGTAAGGTCACTGCGACATCAGTCCGACCAAATCGCAGCCCCGACAGCCCGAGAAAAGTAGATTCTATTTCTACTTTCCATCGTGTCGGACTCATCGGGGCGCGCAAAAAATGTAAATACGACATTAGAAAACAAAAGTTCTTGTGTATTTCCCTACTGTAGTAAATAATAAACTAACCTACCGCCAAAATAACGTTCCAGTTTATTTTTAAATACTTTTTATCCCTCTTATAAATTCAAATATTCTGAAATGCAAAATAATCATTCACTTTATCGCGAGTTTTAAAAAGTAAATATTATAATTTTCCAACAGCCAACTAACATACTTGTCGCGCAGATTTCGTCGGGGTATTGTGAATTCTGAATAAAATTTAATATGAAATTCCGTCGAGCTCTGACGTCGTATCAGTCTGTCGTGTCGTGTTCGTCGGCCTATTGTGACTCCAGCTTATTGTCCATTCACAGTCATACCAGGTAGGTAATTAAAAGAGTAATGTTAAGGTGGCCGCCTGGTTGAAGAAATTCTGCACGTCCGAGGCCTAACAGCGTGGGAGCGCTAAGGGCGACCGAGACATGCACATCAACTCCCTCATCGCCTCTACGCACAAAGCACTGAAGTGGCGTGCAGTCTTGCCGTCGGTAACTGGCCTCTATGGGACTTTCAGCGGCGAACCTACCATTTTATGACGTTATACGTAATAAAAATACAGATTTATGCACTCCTTTGAGCCGTTTTCACTATCACAAAAACATGCTTCAGAGAGAAATGGATGTAATAAAACGCTTTCTGCTGGAGCTCTGCACACGATAGAAACAACAGGCACAAACGTGAATTTTCCTAAAGTGCGTTCATGGTAACATGAGCACTTCTTGAAACTAAGATTTGAAAATATTTACTGCGTGTGTGCTACCATACACAAAGGCGTGTAGGGTCCCAGTTAAACTGACAGCAGCGATTATAAAAAAAAATAGTTCCAGATCTTGACGTATTGCGAGGTAATATAATTTATGGCAAATCAAGTTCGCTTTTTTTTCCCCTGTTTTACATGCATTAGAACAGGAAATGGCATATTAGTAACAAATTTATGTTCCCAACAATTACACGTTTCGCTAGACTGGCGTATGAATAGGCATGAGACCACGACAATGTCAATTTCGGATACGCAATGAGAAGAAAAGTATATCTTAATCAGGGCTCAGGGCTGTCTAAAGTGCTCAATTAAAAATTATAGCCTATTCACGGTAAAGTGAGCACATTTGAATCAAACCTTTGAAAAATCGCATCAGGTGTGATGTGTGTGGTTGTTTCCTATGTCGTATATCACAAGCATTTTATACTTCTGTTAATGTAAAAATACCTCATTTTTGGTGAAATTAAATTTTTTTTATTTTTATTTTATTTATAAACTATTATAATTCATATATAATTAAGATGAATAAAATCCGAGAGAAAATAGGTGTGTTGGTAGTTAGTTGAGCTTAACATATCGTCGATAGCGAGATCATTAGAGACCGGAGCAAGTTGCTCATGGAAGAGGGATCATGGAAGGAATCGGCCCTGACTTTTGTAAAGGACCCATCTTTGTAAAGGACCCACCCCAGCATTCGCCTGGACAGATGGCGGGAAACCATACGTGTGTTGCTGAAGCCTAGTAAGAAATACTTCTTATGCAAAATATTACTATACGCTGTTCACGGTAAAGTGAGCACTTTTGAATTTGAAAGCCCTCTTCATTTGGAATAATAGTCATTTTATTTTAGCCTCAGGCGTAAACTTCCGAATGCTGTGAAATATACACACTGTGCTTATTACTTACATGACAATATTTATTTTAAAATGTGGTTAAAGGATAAGAAAAAGCTGAAAATAAAAAGGAACTAGGGCCTCGGATGTGCTCACTTTACCGTGAATAGCCTATAACACGAGAGCGCCCGAATGTGGGTTGCGTTGTCCCTTTGGAGTCGATTTCTAAACTCCGCTAAAGCTTTGTTTTCATGAGGCAGGGCTTGAGAAAGGTTGGAACTTATCAGGCTACCGCTCAATGTCGTGAAAAGCAAACTGTAGTGAAAAAGTGAAACTAAAGCTTGATCCACATTTACGACGATAAAGCCAAACACAGCGGACAGAAAAACCTATCGTTCACGTGTATAGGCTGTTCACCGTAAATCCCGCGAGGCCCTGGTTACTTTTTCCTTTCGCCAATTTCTTTTATCCTTTAACCACCTTTTTCAAATAAATATAGCCATGCACGTAATAAAAAACAGTGTGTGTATTCCACCACATTCGGATGTTAACGTTAAATACTAAAATAAAATATATTATATATGGGCAAACTGAGCACTTTTGAAATCCCTGCTTTAAGATCTACTAGTATGTACGTTGTGTATTCTTCCGTCTTATGTAAAATTAACATTGGCATGGGCTTCATCACTTTATTCATACGTCGGTCAAGTAAAACTGTGAAATTATTTTTTAATTAATTTTTTTTTTCAATTCTGTTCATTTTTACACTTTGACGCATTAAAAAAAAACGGAAAGCGAAAAAATAATTTCAGTTATCACTAACGGTTACCTAACACTTTTTATTCGACCTTAAGATATGGTACTTCTTTCCCTCCATCGTTACAAACCTTACTGGTCGCATGTCACTCGGTGCGCCCATTAAGTTATATGCAGGTAGCAGCAGTGACTTTTTGTAAGGTTAATTTGAAAAAGTGCTTTAACAGCTTTAACTGACGATTATTCCAAATAAAGAGGGATTTCGAAGGTGCTCGCATTACCGTGAATCGCCTATGCCAGCCATAAGGAATGCTCCGAGGATTTGTTGAGCTAGTCGCGAACGGACGGAAGCAACAGGCAGCTGTTGGCCGTGGTCGGTCGTCTTGGTCCTGATGGATGTGACGGACAGCCGGGGGACCTTCCTCCTCGGATCGGAAGCGGATGCTTTACGAGGTCCCGACGCGTTGAGACGGGGTGGGGGGGACCGCTGTCCAGCCATTCTCACAGCGACAAGGACAACATCCGGCCACGAGATCGGGCTTGAATAAAACATAAAATACCTGCAACACCTGCGCAGTGACACTTAATAAAAGTGTGCCCCCCCTGACACAACAGTTCGAACAAACACGCTACCGCCATCACGAAGAGAAAACACTGCTGCGAACTACGTGTTACATCCGGACGGAGAAAACATTATCCCGTTCAGAGCAAAATTTCAATCCTAATCGAACAGGAGTGAAGTAAGGTAATCCAATATGGATTGAAAGTTTATTGCTCTAAACACCCAACTGGACTGATCCCCAAAAATAATTTTAAAGAAACAACATGATCGCCACATTTAACTAATTTATTCACAAGTAGTTCTCAAACATTAGAACCAACAGTAGAAAAAATTTCGCTGGCCAAGAAAACTGCGGCGATCAGAAACGTTAAAATTCCATGTACCTAAATGTTGATTTTACGGCTCGAGCTATCACTCAAAGATAGTGCTTCATTTTCTCCAACTTTGCCCCTGCTTCTGCTGTTGTTTATATTTTATTCAGTCCAAATTCGGCTCTGGCTGATCCTTTACTATAAACGTAGTGCGTAATAGGTACTGGTGGGATCCCAACGTCTTCAACTATGGTCGTACGCGGACCCTGCTTTCCAGGTAGAATCTTACCACCTAGCCTATTTTCAGGACCCAGACCCTTCCAATACCATATTGAAATATGACATCAGTTAAATTTAATTAAATCATACTGCAACGGACAAAGCAAGCAGGACCAACATGTGATTCATCCCATCGATATTGCTCACGATGCACCTTACCGGCTTCACGCAAGTGCTCATTTACAAACACACGATTACTTTATATTGTACGTACAGGGTCGTATGACACTTGTCAGAGACGCGTGTTTCTTGCCAGTTCACAAACACGAAGATCCAAAGTTTTAAAAACACATATGCTCACAATTACATTATCCCGTATTCACACAGCTACTTTAAATTTCCACAGTTAGAGCAATTATTTGTATTTTCCCTGACTCGGGTGAGAAATTCCCCGACTTCCCCCCCTGTGGACTGGACTCCCTGCTAAAACTTGTAGCTTCGGTTTTAAAGCTGGAGTCACAATAGCCCGACGAACACGATACTACACACAGATACGTCAGAGCTCGACGGAATTTCACATTATATTTTATTCAGTGTTCACAATACCACGACGAAATCTGCCCGACAAGTGTTTTGGTCGGCTGTCGGAAAATCCTGAAACGGCAAGTGTTCCTATTAATATTCAACATTAACTTTTTTAAAACCCACGATAAAGCGAATGATTATTTTTATTTGGCATTATTTAAATTTATACAAGAGAAGATATGTATTGAAAAACAAACCGGAACGTTATTTTGGAGTCACGTTAATTTCTTACTTACTACAGTAGGGAAATATGCACGAAATTATTGTTTTACGATGTTGTATTTACATTTTTTTTTTTTGCGCGCTTCGACGAGCCCGACACGACGGAAAGTAGAAATAGAACTTACTGTTTTCGGGCTGTTGGCGCAGCAATTTTTTCGGGCCGACGTCACAGTGACCTTGCTTTTCGTTGGTTGCTACTCACATTTCGACGTGTCGGGGAAGTCGTGTCGTCGGGGTATTGTGACTCCAGCTTAAGAGCCCGCGTCACCCGACATATTGAAATTTAAATTTTTTTTCCTCCGATTCAATTTTAAGAGGATTGATTGGAAAATGCAACAAAGGAGCTTAGCTAATTGCCTTACCTATCATCAAGGACATAAATTGTTTCGAAAATTTTCGTAAGTAGTTCATATTTTAATGTAAAACAAAATTTTATATGTTAATTTAATCACGTCTTTTAACAACAATCAGGTACAAAGAAGTGCACTGAACTATGAAATGCGGTGCTTCATTAATGAAACATTGCCAGTAAAAACCCTGGCTCTTCTGGTTTTACACTAAAACGAATTATTTCTTTATAGGCGGGAAATAGCCTCTTGACCTTCACATTCATGAATCGTCCTGGACTGTACTCATACCCGGATAATTCTATAACCAAGTCCGTGTCCTTGTCTACCTCTAAAGCTGGATTTACAACGACAGTCCGACAGGACAGTTCCAACACCGACGAAAATTATCAGCCAATCAGGAGCAAGGTCACCCCGACAAAAGTCGGCCTCGCTTGGCAGCAGAAAAACAAGTAAACATAACCTAACAAAACAAAATGTGGTGCGGATTTCACTACTGTGGTAAATTTCACTTTAAACGTATGTTATTTACGTGTGCATCCTGGTTATCTCGTAACAGAAAGTTAATGAACTGGCGAAAATAAATATTCGTGGAAAAATAACTGCTTCAAAATCCAAAAGATTTGTGATGTCATCACACTTCATAGCAAGTTGCTAGTCATTCTAGGATTTGCCAAAAGCCACGCAACACTTGTCGGGAGTATTATAAACAATGAACTAATTATGGTGGCGGACGGTCGGGCCGCTGAAAGTCTCATAGGGCGCGTTTGCACGCCAGTTAAGTGATTTGCGCGTAAAGACGTCGAGAGCGTTGATATGCATGTCTCGGTCGCCCCTAGCACTCCCACGCTTTTTGGCCTCACGACGTGTAAAATTCCTTTAACCAGGCGGCAACCTCAGGAGGGCGTGGGACATAAATTAACACCAAATACGTAAACTGGTGTTTACTAGTTTTTGAAAGCCAACATACAAAAAAGTTAAAATGGCAATCCTAGATCATAGGTTTCGCCAACTTAACGACCAAGTATTTTGCAGTATTACTGTAACAATTTCGCATAGTGTATTGCGCCACGAAAACACACCAAAATTGACGGCGTCAGAAATATCTCGGCAGAATAACGTCACTCAGGTAAAATATTTTCTCTCGTAGTTAGTAAAAACTATTCTCTATCGGCTTCCATAAAATTTGTAAAAATACGACAAACCTCAATATCATTCATTCATGTCCCGCGCCCTCTTAAAGGGCTCTCTCCTTAGATTGCCAAGTCACGGTCGGAACGCGAAAATAAGCCGTATTTAAGGGCGGCTTATAATCGAGTCACAAATGTCGAGGTCTGCGTGACTGAACGGAACAGCGAAAGGTAGTTTTCCTTCGCAGCAGCTCGGGCGAAGCAAGTGCTTGGTTCGAGGTATGGGAATCTTGGCGGCGAAGGTCACGGCTATGCCACGGAGCTTGAAATGAAGGCCTTCTGTAACAGGTGAATTGTACTGCTCAACTCTCCAGACTTCCAATCCGGGTTCAAACCTCCCGAGTTCCCTTCTCTCTCTTTTTACTTTCTGCGCCGGGGGAGTGAAAGGCCATGCTACTTAAAGGCTGTTCACGATAAAGTGAGCACTTTTGAAAGTGACCTTGGAAAAAAGTCACTTCCCCTACATGCATATATTTTAATGGGAACACTGAGTTACATTCGCCCAGTAAAGTTGGTAACGATGGAAGGAACGTAGTTCCATATCTTAATGTCGAATAAAAAGTGTTGGGTAGCCATTTGTGATAATTTAAAATTAATTATTTTACTTTCTCTTTATAAATGCATTAGCAGATTTGTCAAGTATTTACTTTCGTAATAATTTTACAGTTTCATTAGACCGACGCATTAATAAAGTGATGGGGGTCAATATAAAGGCTAATTTTACATAAGGCGGAGGAATACACAACGTGTATACAAGTCGATCTTAAGCAGGGCTTTCAAAAGTGCTCATTTTACCGTGAACAGCCTATATAATAAGTGTCCACAGACAACGCAATAAGTTTTCTCTATAAGAAATCTAGCAGCAAAAGCTGATTATAAAAACATCTTTTAATTATTTTCACCCCCAAAAATATAATACTTTGAGATGAAAGGAGAGCTTGAGCCTTGTATTTTGGCATGTAATATTTCTTAAATGCGTTGTGTGTAGACACCACTAAAAAATATTCAAAAGTTTTTTTTTTAATTGACGTAGTGTTTTCTACGAAACCTGCGAAACGGACTTCACCCGGCAAACAGACGGGGGGTCCTTAAATTAACAGAACAGCGCAATGTATCGACACTTTATCTTACTTGCGGGGTGGATCTTTCTCCCTCGCGCCTTTTCTGCTAATATAGACCCTACCTATATCCCTTAGTAACAGTTAGATTTGCCGAGAGTCACAGATGACCTGCAACTATTTGCTTGATGTCGCCGAACTCCCATGGCGCCACCGGGGGGTACTGGGATCGAGTCCTAGGTAAGGCATGGGTGTTAGTTTAAGTTAGGTCAGAAGTTAGCCTTCAGGCATAACACCTGGCGACGCCAACAAGCGCTTTCCAATCCCGATTTACGTTGTCTTTGTTATAGCCGACAGCACTGCTCTTTGTACGCTCAACAAGGAAGTTGCGCTAAGTTTAATAATCTCTCCTGTCGTGTTATTTCTTGTGTCCGGATAGCAAGTTCTTAAGGCGATATCACACGATACCAGACACCGTAAAAGTTTGTGCAAGGTCCGCCATAGCGGCCGGTATACGGGCTAGTGTGACACCCGTCATGGCATTTCCCGCCTTGTACGGGCAGGTTTCGTACCGGGTTTGGTGAATGGACACGTCCTTATTTTCCGTGGCAGGTTCCATACCGACTCTCGTTCCTGGCCAATCATTGCAGTTTCAGAGCGTAGGGCGCTCCCCGTGGCTACTGATGAAACGAGTTGATTAAAGGAACCGAAAAAGACACCTCCGTCTTGAATTTACATCCATTAAGGTTGAAACTCTTTCAAATAGATTTAAAATATAACGACGAATAGTATTGGCGATGACAACTTTTAATTAGTTTAAAACCGTTATAAACACTTAAAACATTACCTACTGCATGAAAAACTTAATTTAAAAAATGTATAGTATCTACAGTATGTAAACTTAACATCTGGCGTGAAGACTGGCAAAGTTGCGACGCGTAGTAGTAGTATGTAACTTTAGGTCATGAGTTCGAAACACCGTCGAACCCAATTCTTTTTATCATTAAATTTTACCTGCGGATAATATCCCGGTACATATATAAAAAACTATATTCTCCAAACGTTCAGTAATTTTCGTCAAAATTAAAAATAACACACTCGTACTCTGGTGACTGCACGTCATTTTCAGAATGACAAACTACACTACTAAGCAAACAATTTATGTAAAAGGCGAACAGTAATATAGCAATATTAAGATGTGCTAGCTAGTATTTTTATAGGCCTACGCAAGTTACTAACTGGTAGCAGTTCTACGAATGGGGTTCATATTTACTACAAACCACACACTACGCACCCACCGAGGGTGCCAAATGCTAGTACGCGAACTGCTGCCGTGTAATATGAATCTTCCATGGCGACTCATATAGCGGCCTGTATACCGGCTCGTACACCAGGGCTTATGGAAGCTTGTACAAGAACCAAATACGGCAGCAGGTATCGTGTAATATCCGCTTTAAGATACAGTCGTCTGAGGAAGCTGTTTTGAACGACGTCGAGGGCTTACAAAATGGCGTGGCAACTTCTAAGAACAATTCGGATCTCGTCTTGCGCGAGTTTTCTTCCGGTAGCCATGCTTCATCGAAAACTCGTATTTCAAACACGCTGGAGCAGTCCAAACAACATTTATTCCAATCGCCATTTCGCCGTTTCGATCCTGGCATCCAGTGTGTAGGACTGATTTGAAAAACAGGAAATCTTCTGTTTAGGAGAGGGCTGCGCTAAGTGACCACCTGTCCTGTGCCGCAGTACAGAGTCCTTCCTAAGGGACAAAAGACTAAGTTCATAGGGATTTCTGGCTTCAGCCCCAGCTGCCTTTCTCGCATTGGAAAGGAAGGGACAGTTAAGCCTTCTTTTTGAATACCAGTCCTCCAGCGAGAGAACGCCGGCAAAGGGTTAAGGCTGGTCACCCCACCTTCAGGGACCGCCATACAAGAATGCAGGACCCCTACCTTCCTTCTAATCCTTCTTTTGACCAGGCAGTTCCAAGAAGCACTCTCTATGGATGAGATAAATCCGCAAGGAAAGTTGGCCACCGGTATTCTATATGTTATGGTCCATCCTAGACTATGCCCAAGGTGTGGTGCCCTCCATACTTCAATTTCTAGTCTATACAGTTATCACTTATTTGACATTGTGCAGGGGAAAATATTTTTTAAACATACACTTGTAGGTCTTAAGTTTCTTTTAACCCTTTGAAACCCACTTTAATTTATGGTTTCAGGTGTTCCAAACAAGAAAATTTATGATGCGTGCTGTACTCAACACGACACAACATTTGTTTCATTGTTGCAGCAAATGAGCTGTAGGCTATATGTTCGGCTGCAATAATATGAACCAATTATGACCTTGAACAATAAGACGCTTTGCGAATCATTTCTCACAGGAAAAAATCATTGGTCATTGAGCTTCGCGGTGTGCAGTACACACCTCAAATTTCTGACACGTGCGCAATGTACTTAATTGTGTACACTGGGTCGGAATGGGTTAATCTCACTATTCTATGCAAATATACAAGAAGAATCGAAATCCTGAGAGAGAAATGAAATTAAAATATTTACTACAAAAAAAAGGTAATGTGCAACTGAAATTTGTAGATAGGGCTTAAACGTAAGGTTACCAGCGAGGTCATTAGAGAAGGAGGAAGGAATGCCATATCCTGATCTAGGAGGAATCATCCCAGCACTCGAGAGACCATAGAAGACCGATACCAGGATTGCATGACCGGGAATCGAACCCGTGTCTTCCAGAACGCGAGTCCGGACCATTTTCCACTTCGCCACATCGCTTGATGTGTAACTTAACATATATATATATATATATATATTATATATATATATATATATATATATATATATAAACACACACATATTATGGCGTACATTAGATTATTACAATTCCTATTTTAAGTATCTAACAAAGCGCCATATTTAAAGACAGTCAGTTTTCAGGATAGACGATTCACGACAGTGAGCAATTTTAAGGCCCACCCAGCAGGCATAATGAACCAATTATGTTATTTTACTGTAGTATTATACGTTAATTTTCGCGAGCTCTGTTTATTAGTCACGTGACAATTTTTACATTAACAATTGGCTAAAGGATTAAAATAAGTTGAAAGGATCTTTCTAGAATGGCATTAAAAAAAGTGCTCACTTTACCATGAACAACCAATCTCCAATCTACGGTAGTTTTTGTTCAGTTAAAATTGGGGCGGCCTTGGCTGAACGGTTAGTCTGCCCCCCCCCCCCCCCCCAAAACCAAAACCGGGTTCAATCCCTGGTCGGCGGGTTTTCTCGGGGATCTCCCATTTCCCCCGCCCTTGTATTCCGGCACTGCTCCATTCCGACCTCATTTCGCCCAAATGTCAACTCCAGTTAAAATTAAGCAGGACATAATTTCGTCATCGCGACTTTCGTCCCCATTTTCATACAGGATTCATGTGCTGGGCGTTAATTACGGGAGATCCTGTCCAAAATAGACTGCCGAAATGCAACTTACATAAAATCGAATATTCAATACTGTTTACTTCTAGAATACTCTTACTAGACATGTCACGATCAACTTTCAAAGTTACAATTGAAAGCACGTAAAGGGTAAAAGGTGGGGGGGGGGGGGACTAAAAGTGATGTTAAGAAAAATGATAATATAAAATTATGACGGCAGTGATTTACTAATGTTCATGGAGCAGCAGTTAAATTGGATTTAATTTCGCTACCATCCAGACAAAAATGAAGAAATTTCCAACATTTTAAAGCATTCGACGGTTTTTTTTTTTTTTTTTTATAAAGAACGTTTTCTGATGGAGCTTTGCACAACGTTCGTCGGCCTACCTGATTTATTCGAGATTTTCTACTGTGACGATGCAGGACAAAGCGACAAAGTTTGTTGTTAATAACGGAAGGTTGGTGCTATTGGGACGGAATGGACATTTGTGCACAATGCTAATCTTTAAAGCTATTTCAAAATGGTGGGAAAACGGCATTTTTAATGCAGGTTTTATAGAATTATCGATTGATTTTACAACAATGTTGAAGACTAGCGCCTTTCTATAACACTTTATTTCATTTAATGTTCGATCGGAAATAATCCACGTGCAATAATGCCTGGATAATCCTGAGTCTTGACAGACTGCAAAATTCCCGTTATTGTTTGAGGACGTTAAATTTACAACACGTGTACCTTCGCAATGCGTTTGTCATTGGACCATATTTTATCTGACACTCCCTGGGTAACTCTGCGCCAATAAATGAACACTTCACAATAATGTGTACCAATCACATGCAGCTCAGTCCGAACGGGTGTGACTTTATAGCTACGCAGCAGCCAATGGAGAAACGATGCCGGGTCCAGTATAGGCAGTATTGTAAAGTTAGCCTGGTGAGTGATGGGGCAAACCGATCATTTCGTACCATCGAGTAATCGATTATTCATATTATCTTGATTAATAATCGATTATCAGTCGATTATTCTACGAAATTATTCAGTACACAACATTTGGTAGAGTTTTGGATGCAAAGTCCAATACGAACGAACACGCAGTACTCACATTCGCACATATGTTGTTGAATGTCTACTGTTATACAAAAATAATAAATAATCATCATGCTACATCTTAGGTAATAACAAATTTTTTCATTCGCTGGAGCAGCCACTACACTTTTTTTCGCAAACTTAAATGTCAAAAACATTAGACGAATATATAAAAAGAGAAGTGAATGAAAAATGTGTATGTAAAATAATTAATTAAGTTGCTGTTTTAGGTGCACAAGAAATATCAGAACTCAAATGTATAACTGTCTTCATTCCAATATTATATTTCAAAAATTAACTTTGCAGTGGCGATTACTTTTTATAATCGATTTAGGTTTCGAGTATAGAAATCAACATCCCATTATATAAAATCGATTAATCGATTATCCCCATCACTAAAACGCGAATTATGCATTTCTCTACTGATTCCATTTGACCGGCATGTATGTGAGGCACATAGTGTGCAAGACGAGAAGAAGGAGGACGTACCTTGGTGGTGGCGGTGGCGGGGGAGCCCTCGACGACGGGCTCGTTGGTGACCTGCACGGCGAGGTAGGGGTTGTCGATGAGCGGCCAGGCCCCTCGCACGCGGCACGTCTGGTACTGGTTGTCGAACGTCTTGAGGTGCGGGTCGCCGAACAGGCCGCAGTGGCGGAAGCGGCGGCGACCGCGCCACACGCAGTGCGGGGGCGGCGGCGGAGGCGGCGCCGAGCTCGTCGACGGCGGCGGCGCCCAAGCCGCCTCGTTGGTGGCGGCGGCGGGGGTGGTGCGCAGCAGCGTGGCGCAGTCGTTTTGCGTGATCTTCTTCTCGAGCCAGCTGACGACGAAGTGGAAGTTGATGTCGCCGCGGCACGACCTGGCCGTCTCGCGAAGGCAGCGGAGGTAGGCGTAGGCCAGCTTGCAAGACTCCGGGGACGCCTGGAAGTCCTGCAGTTTCTGGTGATCTCCGTACTCGCTCGAGCACTGCTCCACGCGGCACCCCTCGCACCGACCTGCCGGCAAATAGAACACCATCATCCCTGCCCGTTAACTATACAGGATGTAAACGACAAGCGTTTACAACTGTACACAGCAGAGAGACGATTTGAAGTATTTTGAAGTAGGACACTTGTGGTCCATAGGTTCGGGAAATTACCGTAAAAGCGCTTGACAAATGTGTACTAAGACACTTGCAGCGCACCGCTGTGAGCCCGGCCTTAATCGACCTGCTGGTCAGCTGAAGCTAGTTTGTACAACGGTCAAATCGGACATGAAAACTTAAAAATTAATTGCTTTTGTTTGAAACACTTGTTGCATTGTCACAATACTACAGACAAGTTACAGAAATCAGGAAAGAATGTATGAAATTTCAAATTATACACCTGTGTCATAAACCAAAGAAATATTTCTTGGCAGGCATTACAAATAAGCCTATTCGCCTGTTTTTCATCATATTTACTATAAATAAAATATATATAGATAAAATATAAGTAAACGTTCACATTAATCGTTAACAGAAGCATTAAACGTTTGCGATACATTACATATTTAGAAAGCAACCAAGTGATTTTTCAAAGGTTCTCTGAGAAAGTCGCGTCAATTTTCTTTTAAATACTTGTCTCTAAAATTGACGCAATGAGAAGGAATTGCGTTTTATATTGATTCTCCATTTAAAGTTCGCGGCTGCTGGCTTGCTCAGTATAGCGTTACAGCCTTTACCAGAATAATTCGCGAAATCTACGTGCAGTACCTCTAACACATAGAGCGAGAGAGAGAGAGAGAGAGAGAGAGAGAGAGAGAGAGAGAGAGAGAGAGAGAGAGAGAAACAAGTAAGGGGGGGGGGTAGAATTTACAATAGCCCGTCGCGTCCGTCCGTCCCCCAGTCAAGCAATTTACGACCAAACTTCGTACATCCGTCGTTAAGTTCATTGCTGCAAACTAATAAAAACCAAACTGTTTACAAATAGGAAAAAATTATCCATAAAGAGTAAAAAGAATTTTTGGTGGTACTGTCTTTTTAAGTACCCAAATCCACATACACGTACATAGCGAAAGTTAATCTATAAAAAAATTATAGATAGCTTATAAAGCACGATTTTATTACTTTTACTTTGCACAAAAGGAGGTCGTGTTTCCAAACGCAATTATCAATTATTACTCTTAAGGAAAAATGTAACTTAATTGCTTTTTACAGTTTCATAAACATACACATGAAAACAAAAGACAGCCAAAACAAAACACTGCACACACTACACAACCGTGTAAAGAATTCGGAATGAACGAGTAACAAAACGTGCAAGATAAGAAGGCTGTAATTTCATCCGTCCGTCCGTCAAAAGTTAAAGCTTGCCAAAATTTTGACGGACGGATAGAATTAATGGCCACCTCTGATTGGCTGTTGGTCACGTGATTTGACCTGTCCAATATCTTTGCACAGCTATGTATTGGAAAAAGATCTTACGGGTGCAATAAAACAAATCAAACAAAAACGGGTTGTTATAAATCCTGCCGTAAGGCGTTTACGAAAAGTAACCTGGTTAACTTAACTGGGTTAACTCGGTCACGTGACCAGTTTTACCCAATCACTTGCTGTTAACTAGATTGAGTGCTTAAAGTAACATTGGTGTTTTTAAATGGCGGGAACTCAAATTAAAATTAAGCCCGAATATTTAGTGCAGTTATTCAATACTGTGCTAGATGATGTGTTTTTGTTAAATTATATTATGAACAAACGTAAAAAAAATATTGCATTAATCCGTACTGCGATAATACAATACTTTTGTATTCAATGTCAGGTTAGTACAGAATTTAATTTCGGGCTACAACGACTGGCCACAGCAGCTAAACATTTACAATTTTACATATTTTGATAGTTTCCAGATTTCAGAATTCATTTTTTCGTTTACTTGTTTGTTTTTGTTGCTGCAATGTTTACACATTTACGCGCCATTTCACGTGTGTCGTCTGCTAGAGCCAAGTTACCCTGCTGTCGAGCAGGGGTTAGCCCAGAGTTGATCGAGTCGAGAACCGAGTCAACCGAGGTGACATTTCGTTAAGGCGCCTATAGTCGCGCTAGTGTCGTGCTCACGCGCGAAAGCACAGAGCGCAAAGTATCGAGCAGGGGGAAGAGAGAGGGGCTGTTGACATGGAGGTGCTGTTGACATGGACTGGCTTTCCTTATGGAAATAAAGACGCATCGGTGTTGCCTGCGCGTGGACCAATACACGAGGGGGCGGCGACGTTTGCAACATCCCCCCCCCCCCCGGACCGTAAACCGGGGGCGGTAATTCCGTCGGCGCTCCGCCACACCAGCTGGGGAATATTTCATAAAAGTTAAAATTCACCAGGTGACAGGGAATTGTCAGACAAAACTTCGGCTTACGCAATTAATTTATTTAAATATAACATCTGAATTAAAAAAAAAATTAATGAAAATGGTAAAAAAAATATTATTTCTAGTCCTTCCCCGCGCTGTTTTTTTTTTTTATAAAGAAAGTATGAGTTTACTTTTGATGACATCTCGCACTTAAAATTCCCATTGAAATAACCGCTCAATGTCAAACACGGTTCTATTTTTGCTGTTTCCTCTTATGACCATTATTGGAGGGCGTGAATAGCAGTTACGAAATAACAACTTAAAATGTTTGACTGGGTCAAGTACGCATCACAATTCCAGTCAAACATGGAACATTTATTGACACAAACAAATGCAATTTCTCAATTTACCTAACGAGCGAGGTGGCGCAGTGGTACCTCACTGGACTCGCATTCGGGAGGACCCGGTTTCGATTCCCGGTCCGGTCATCCTAATTACGCTTTTCCATGGTTTCCCGAAATCACTCCAGGCGAACGTTGGGCTGGGCCATGGGCGATTCCTTCCCCAATTCCTCTTCCCTCTTCCTTGTGTAACTTGCACTGTCTCTAATGACCTCGCTGTCAACGAGACGTTAAACCCAACTACCTACCTACCTCAATTCACCACCAGTTCAAAAGTGACCTCTTTGGAATTCCAGTGTACCATGCGGCGAAAACGGGGTAACAAGTGACTCCTACGAGTAAACCTGGTAAAGACTATTCGCTATAAGTGAGCACTTTTGAAATAAACCTTATAAATAAATCACTGCTCATACCTGCATATGTTTGAGCGGGCACATTGAGTGGCATGCGCCCAGTAAAGTTGGTAACGATAAACGGAAAGTAGTTCCATACGTTGAATACAATAAATGTGTATATAAATGAACAGATTTGTAGAATATTTACTTTTCTAATAATTTCGAAGTTTCACTTGACCGGCGCATGAATAAAGTAAAGAGGCTTATCGCAGTGTTGATTATACATAAGGCGGAATAATACACGTGTATACAAGTAGATCTTAAGCAGGGCTCAGTTTACCTTGAACCGCCTATAGTGATGTCAGCTCTAGCCAGAAGACAGCTCTGTTCTGAAAAACATTCAACAGGTACCAACAGAATGAACTCTTGAGATTTAACATTCTCAACCCCCCTTCCTAACCGATGAGCAATGTATCATATTGGCTGTTAACGGTATATTGAACACTTCTGAAAGCCTGCTTAAGATCTACTTGCATGCACTTTGTTTAATCTTTCACTTTCACCATATGTAAAGAAATTAGCCTTGCCATGGGCCTGATCACCGATTGAAAATTTACTGGGTCTTATAGAACAAAAAGAAAAGTGGTATTTTAAATTTCACAGCGGAAAAATACTCGAAGGCTAATAAAACTAACCGTCGATCAGAAACCTGCGCATTTCTTCCTAACAAGAAGACGGAAAATTAAATTTTTTTTATCTCTTGTGAAGTTCCATTTTAACTTGATAACAAGTGCAAATGCATTTGTAAAAGCTGAAACAGTGAGCTTGACACAACTTGTATTATTTTAATTGTTAGACTTAATGATGTCTAATTTCTGCAGTAAAAGTCCAAAATCTATTAGCTCTGAGTTAAATGTATACCTATAGGCTGTTCACGGTAAAGTGAGCACTTTTTAAGGCCCTTCTAAAATTTTCCTTTCATCCTATTTCTATCTTCATGCTGCTTTTTAATATAAACATTACAATGTGACCAAACACACAGGGTGTGCATTTCATCACTCTCACAAGTTAATGCCTGAGGCGGCCATAAGATATATTTATCAGTGGTTAATGCCTGTTGGGAGGGCCTTAAAAAGTGCTCACTTTACCGTGAACAGCCTATGGTTGTAATTTTACGTCGAAATGTATTGTAACAGGCTCTCATGAGTGAGCGGGATCTGTTATTATGTGTAAGCTGATCCTGAACAGAAATGTTCTTGTAATACCTTGAAATACAAAATAAACGCGCGAATTTAGGTTACACCCACAAATTGACATAAATGGTTGACATTATAGATAATTACGCAATTTTAGAAAACTGTAAGCTGTGGATTGACGTCTTTTATAACGTAGTTACAGGCCCGCCTATCTTGCTTGCTTATCTCGGAACAGATAACAACAGTAATTACTGTAATCGTTTAAAAAAATAAATATAACTACTTCTGTTCGTTGCGGGTCCTTGGCAATTTCGTGCCTGGTTTCGCAAAATATGTTTATTGCGGTCGTGTTCGAAATCACCAGCTAAAAGAGACAAAAAGACATGATTTTTCAGAAAATCTACAGAATAAAGATTCCTTGATATTATACCCTATCACGCAAACATGTCACTTGATAAACAAATCGTCACACCTTTAAATCAACAAGCCATCTCATTCAATATCTACGAGCTACGAAATTGATAACAATATATACCAAAACAGATACATTTTTAATTAAATATAAAGCCAGTATACATTATGTGGGAATGGCAAAAAAAAATAACATTATGGCTGTGTGGCCTTAAAAAATACATCCCGAATGTGACGACACATTGTCACTGTCTGGATTCCCGATATGGGAACATGTGCACCCTAGAATGTCCCCTTCGGCCAAGGGCACTTGCAGCTTGACCTCAGATATATATATATATATATATATATATATATATATATATTATATATATATATATATATATAGTTTTCTCCCGATGTGCAACTGTTTTGAAACATTTCATTTGTTTGTGCTTGTTCTGTGTTTACAACTCTGCATGGCCGTGGGAAACATTTGCTGACGTCGCCAAGACAAATGAAAACTTCATCGCCCAGAGTGAAACTCGGCGGAATAAAATTCGAGGTGGAAACGAACCCAGGCGTCCCGAGTTCATTAAAGAATATATCTCATGAAAGGATCGAGGGCAAGTAAGCAGGGGTACATTGCGCTGAATTCGAACACAGCCTATTCACATCCAGCGGAAACATTCAAATATATATTTTTCTTGTTAATGGTAGGAGAGTAGCTTCAATGGATCACTCCACCAGATGCAACATGTATAATTTATTAAACAATAGCAGTACATGCACTACGAACTTTTTCAGTAAAGTACAAATTACAATGCACGTGAAAAGAGAATGCATATATATTGTAACACTGTAAAATATTATATTATAAAGTTAACTTTTAATGAAAACTTTTACCGTATTTCTATTCTGGATGCTTCAAAAAGTACATTTCGCATAAAAACCGCCAGACATAGGCGTTTCAACGAAAATACTTCGTGTTCTAAACTGTAATGTTGTGAGTATGACGCTCTCATCGGAGCCAATAAAAAAATCCGTTTGTACTTTATGCTAACTGGCAGCAGTTGTTTACGAAACTACGGAACAATTACCTCCCGCTGTTTTCTACTGTGTACATTGCAGGCCATCAAGGACACTTAAGTACGACGTACCACACAACTACTTTGGTAGTAAGTAGGTAATAAAAATTAGTAATAATGATTACAAATATTTTTAATAATTTATTTAGTGCACGTCCATTTCAGTCACGAAATTTTGATCGCTTTTATTATAACAAATTTACGTACAGAAAATTAAATATTAAGACCGTTGCTTACCAACCTTGAAGTTTTAAATGGGGAATCAAAACTTCTCAATGCACCAATTTTTGGAATAACAGTTTCAAACCAAATTATTCAGTTACCTTTTCAGAAAATACAGCCACATCAAAAAATTTTCAAAAAAAATTTACTCATTTTTTTAAATTATTTTTTAATTAAAATTTGAATCTTAAATTTCAGGGAAAGTATATTTTGCCAGTATTCCTTAAGAAATGTCACGTAGAAAACATTTTGTAAGAAACTGTTACAATTAGAATTAAGGCATTGAGAAATTTCTTAATTTATTATTATTATTATTGCCACCATACTTGACGGGTTTTTTCCTTGCAAAATGTGCATTATAAAACCTCCACAATAGAAATATGCTTATTTTTAAATTAAAAATAAACTCAAATTTATTTATTTTTAAATATTTAAATAAATTCTAGCAAAATAGTTTACACTGTTACAAAATATGTGGACTCTTATTTAATACCAACATACATCGTACTCTTCTGACAATTTTAATACTGTGTGTACATTTTTTTCAAAGAGTTGTGTAGTCATGCGTGTTGTGCAGTTGGAACAGTGCTCCATTGAACACGTTGCATATTGCTGGGGCTGGCTGCTGCGAGGGTTGCTCAGCTTCGCGCTGAGGCAAGGCGCAGAGCGACCTCGGCCAGCCGAGCCTTGTTTTAACCATCACATACCGCGGGGATTTGGCCCGAGGTCAGGAAGGTACTATATAAGCCCAGACCGATGGCGGCTCTGGGCGCCATCTTGCCTGCCGCTGCCGGAGGCTCTACCCGCAGGACTACGAGACGAGAGGACCGCAGCCCGTGATCCGCCTTCGACGCCCGACGAGCGCGCCGTCGAGAGAGCTGTGCGACTACGAAGGCAGGGAGGGTAAGTATCCAATCCCTGGTAGGGCGACTTAAGGCACGCTAGGGCGCGGGACTTGTGACGGCTTTAAGCTCCCTCCGAGCATAGTTAGCCTTATTAACGTAAGCCACCTTGAGCTTGATTAAGGGCATCAACGCCCTTTTATAACGTAACCGTCGAGTTATAACTGCTAATTGTAACTGTTTTGTTGTAGAACCTTACTGGAGACTGAGTCGCCTACTTGAGGCGCGATTGTAATTAATTGCCTTTAATTAAACTAGTCTTTGTATCCTTTGAGCTACCCTTGTGCTCCCTAGTTAATACGGGGCCTGCTCCCTCACGAGAGGTCACAGCAAAATGGGTGATAATTTTGGCTGATATTGCACGCAGTAATACATCAGACCCCAGCACTTAGATTATTTCTTAACTTTCATTATTATTATTTTTTTTTAATTTTTACTGAAAAATTGTTTTGTAATTTTTCAAACGCGTGTAGGCTAACAGTACAAAAAATTATCTTATAAAATTTCTAAAACTACAAGAACCGTGTTTCTCAAGAAATGTTTGTACCTTACTTTCCCGCTTCCACGCGCTTAAGCAAAATGGCGGTCATTCAATAATGTAAAACCATGTATAGCTGTTCGTTCAAAAACTATGGGTGAAGTAAATTATACTTGCGTGCAAAAAGAAATGCACTGCAAGTTTGGGTAACGTAAAACACTTAAAACAACTCGAAAAATCATAATAAAACTACGACAATTTTAAAAATCGGAACACAGAACTCAAAAAATTAAATCAATGAGTTCCTAACCAAATTACTTCACTATTATTTTGTAGGTGTGTGTTAATGAATTCATTACAAGAATAACTGCAAAGTTCTTAGTCAAGTTGGTCTGGTGGTTAAGGGTGTGGACTAATACTTCAAAGGACGCAGGTTCTAGCTCCCGTGCTGACAAGTAGTAGCCGTGTTATTTGTGAATTATGTATATTTCGAATTTCTTTTCCTTTGCTCTCCATTATTAATTCATCACATTTGCTTTCTAGAAGAAAAACAATAATAATTATATGTTCACTTTTCAATAAGGTAAGTTGTAATACAAGCCTATCACTAATCCACACGTATGTTTTGCAGATTTTACAAGAAAACTGTTTCTATTCTAGTTCTACAAAGGATTTTATTGGCAACTGGGTTTCCAAGAAATTATTTTGTAAAAGTAGGAACCAATTTTTTACACTGTACAACTCTTCGACATGAATGGATTAATGGCAAAATATTCGAAGCACATATAGCGCGTTGTTCATCAGTTGCAAGGAAAAGTGCCGCGCAAAAGTACAGCGCACACCAAAAAACCTACGTAAACGCAACGCTTGAACTTTGAAATCAATGTGTGACCGAAGGGTTTAAAGTCACATTAAAATATTGGGACCCCGTTGTAACAGTAAGGGGGGGGGGGGGCAGATCACCGCTGGAATTTCCAGTGACCCCCACGGATCCCCGAAGCAAACGTTTACTGGAATTACTTGTTAACGGTAAATGTCGCATCGTCTCTTAAAACCGCAGTTGTTCAGTTTACATTTTTACTTGTACTTCAGTATCGAACATACTTTAAGGTATTCAATTACTAATTGCGGTACTTCCTAAGGCTGATTGTAGGTGTCATAGAAGTACCGGCAGTCTGGCAATAATTTTAGGAAATCAAGAAAAATAATATGCTGTCGCCTAACAAATTTGAAATGGAAGCTTGGCCACCAAAGCTCTCTAATGACCATGGTCGTAGAGGCCTACAGATGCTGTAAAAAATGCTCAGTGGGACAACATGCGTGCCACTTCCTGAAACGTACAATTATATTTCTACTGGGGTAAACATTTCAAATGATACGTCTGTAAAAGGTTGCTTTCCAGTTTTCTTCTTAGGAAGTTTGGATATCCACGCAGGAAACAGAAAAACGGAGTACTAAGACGTAGTCGATATGAACGAAACAGGAGGCTGTTAGTGAAGTCTGCTGCCATTCTCCCAAGGGTCTCCCAAGGGACGCAGCTGAGTCGGCGCGGAGGGACGACGTCTGGCTGAGCGTTCCGCAGGAGGAAGCGAAAACACGAGCACCTCGAGAAAAAAAAAACCCCACCTGCTGTTGGAAACGTCCGCTACATAAAGAAAATCGGAACAAAATATTTGTTTGTATAGGGCCAAATGTAGTTGCCCTAATAAAATATATTTCTGACCACACAAAATTTGAGAAGGAACAAAATTACTACCAAATGTATGTTTGAATAAACAAAATCTCTGTGTTGGTCCAAAAAAAATAGTTTGGCCACTCATTTGACTACCTTCGTTCGAAAATACAGCTCGAGAATTTGTTTGTATTTTTTTGTGGCAATTAGGATAGTAACCGTGTTTCTTAGTGCATCTATTGATGCTTAACAATCGTACAGTATACATTAATAAAACAATACAACAAGAAACTGACAAGTAAAGCTGTAAAACTTGAAATATTTGTTTGCACACCTTGTCCAATATTTGTAATATACCTAATTCAAAGCTTTCCGGCGTCAACAGTTGTCACATTAGCAGAGACTACTAAGGCATAGCGTTCGGACGCAGGTGATCTAGTTTCGAAACTCGGTCGAACTTGTAAAAGTTTTGTACGTCGACCCACAGTGTAAAAACACATATTTAGTTGCACCAACCGAATCTTACAGTTTGGGGCAATCAAATGAGAACAAATAAATAAATCGGTTTTCAGCAAACAAAATATTTCATTGTCCCTATACAAACAATTAATTTGGTTGCACCAAAAAATCTTGTTTGATTCAACAAAATATTTTTCTCAGTGCACGTTTCGCCCGTCTCGAACCACGTTCGTAAAGGTGGGGGATTAGCGTGCTACCCGCACATGCCCCCTCCCCCCCCCCCCCCCGCACCCAGCCATCGGTGATGTTAAAACTTGGACATCAATTGTTGCGAATAGGGGAATTACTGGACAGGCTCCCGTTACGAGCGTTTGGCCACGAAAAAATTTATTTTACGCCATACTGTTTTATAAAAATGTTAAGCCCCTGTCACTCTTGTCAAATTTTTCCGTCAAGCTGCTTCCAATAAGTTCGGTCACAATAAAGTTGGACAGTTATGACGTCACAGAAACGCCATAATCGCCGCCATTATTGTCTGAGAAAGTTGGATGGCTTCTGGTTCCATCATACATTTGAAGATTGGACCGGTTCTAAAATTTATTTGATGTTTGACGGTATCAGCCAATCAGAATCGTGCACGACAAAAATTTAAATAACGAACAATTGCTGGAAACGAAGTAAGTTATTAAGATAATTAATTCATGTAGAAGCTATCTGGGCATGAAAGCAATTTTAAGTAATATTGCACATAACATTACATTTCATTGTGTAGGAAACATATCTTATAAATAAAAACTTTAGTAAAGAAACAAAAATAAATTACAATATTACTAATATTTCTTCCTGTAATGGACCGCATGGAAAAATAAAAACAATATCTCACTATGAAAATAATTTTTAAATAATGTTTCTAATTATATTCTTCCAATAAAAAATTTGACAGTGTGGCACATTCAAGATCATTTGATAAAATTTGTTGGAATGAAAAATTTGATTGTCAAATATAGTTAAAGGTAAAAATATGACAGCGTGACAGGGGCTTAATAATAACGAAAACTAACTTACGCACTCCACACCCACACACACACACACACACACACACACACACACACACACACACACCGCACGCACACACGCAAGCAAGCATTTTTCGGAACTTGCCCAAAGGTCAACACTCTCTTGAACTTGTAACCCGCTTCCTAGCTTACATCCCGCGGTCTTGAGCCACCTCCTCTTCGCAGTCTACAACCAGTCCTGGGTGTCGGGGGCCAGATCCCGGGCCGAGACCACGAGCAAGAGGACAGAGAGAGAGAGTGTGTGTGTGTAAGGGAGAGAGACAGAGAGAGAGAGAGAGAGATCTAGACAGACTGGTCCACACGAAAACATTCGTACGCGCGGAATTCCAAGCTAAGCTGTCTGGGAGTGCGGCCAGCAGACGGAACAAGTTGGAGGGGGTTAAAAAAAGGGACGCGCTGTCTGGCGAGCCAAGCTGGCTGTTCGGACGCAACAGCGCGAACCGGAATACAGCAGTGGCGTGTAGCGAAAAAAATTTTATAGAGTAAGTAATATAATAGCCCTACATAATTTTGAGTGTTTTATATAACATTTGCTAGTGCCGGGCTTTGGTTCCATTTTCAATTTCTGCTATAAAAGGCAACTTCCAACTTTGCTTACCCTCCACGTGTATTTACCGTTTGATAATACCTAACATCAGTTATAAAACGAAACGAAATGAACGTAATAATAATTAAACTGAATATCTATTAAAGAGCATATTACAAATTATAAGAAAACTCCCGTTTTTCCGAACACTTTCATCCACTTTCCAAGGAAATGTGAACTGGAGGAAGCAAACAGAACGACTGCTTACCCTGCCGAAGGAACGTGGCAGGGTAACTCGTTTGCGAGTTCGATTCATCGCTAGTCGCTCTAGTTTGTGGAAATAAATACTAGATAGCAGCACTATGCGTGTACAGTACGGGAGTTACGAAAAACGCTTGCTCTCGAATAGGAAACGGAAACTCAGATTTGAGTGTGTTTTAACTTAAAAGTTAAGGCGAGAATTATAAAGGGTCAAACATTTCCAAAATGTATAGAGCAAGAATTGCCTACCTTGCGTCAATGGAAGGAATAAACGCCACTGGAATACAGCCTGTTCACGGTAAAGCGAAAACTTTTTAAGGTCCAATTTCTATATTTTTAACATTTTTTATACAAATATTATTGTGTGTGACTAATAAACAGAGTCTATATATTTCACCAATCCCAAAAGTCACCGTCTGAAGTATAACACAGTCTTTCGTGGTTGAAACATTTTCGAAGGGCCTTATAAAGTGCTCACTTTACCATGAACAGCCTATACCAGTTCGAACATCCCTCCACCCTTCCACATCACGCCGAAAGTCTGTTTTAACGCCCTTACACAACTGAAAACTTTTAACATTTGACTTTAAGATTTGACTGTGTTTGTTTTCCGACATGTTGTTTCTTATGGAGCTTGACACAACGGAACTGTCAAAGGTAAAGTCAAGCACTCTTGACTTTACGATTTCGAAAAGTTGAAATTTTTAAAGTCAAGGTCAAGTATCCATTTTGCCGAGATTCTAACAGAGGTTATGTGGAAAGCGCGTTATTTTATTGTAGGGCGATTTTATTCTCTTTACATTAAACAAAGTTCGTCTTAAATTAAATAAATGGCAAACAAATATAATGTGAAGTGAAATATATGAATTCGCATATTTTGATAAATTAAACAAATGAGAGTTTTGTTTTCAAATAAATAAACATTTAATATCAATTTTAAGCTTTTTTTTTTTTTTTTTAAAGTATGTAAAATGCATTCGTGGATAATATCATAATTATTTACACAACAAGATACCTTTTTTTGAAGCTCGGAGAACCGATGTTAATTGTCTGAACCCAGACTTTACAATTGTATTGTGTATTGGTGGTTTCGTCAGAGGAAAGGAAAAGTAGAGTCAAATGCTAAAGTCTTCTATTGTGTAAGAAACTGCTTTCCGCGGAAAATCTTCCCGGCAAGGTTTCAAGCCTTATTTGGAATATTAGTCAATTAACATATTGCATTGTAGCCTTGGAATTTAACTTACGAGTCCGGTGAAATATAAATATATACCTACACTGGGTTTATTACTTACATGGCAATATTTATTTTAAAATGTGGTGGAAGGATAGAAAAAAAAATGGCAGACAGGGAAAAAGTAACTAGGGCCTCAAAAGTGCTCACTTTATCGTGAACAGCCTATACCTCTAATGATACGTGGTCTGTTAACGGTCACTTTCAACTTTTGTTAAAAGAGAACCTGCGAACAGTCGTCCTCCAGATATAAGGAATGTTTTCCCGAAGTACTTGTAAGTAATTTTGCAAACATCCTGTATGGCCGTGGATTCAAAATTTCCGTGCGGAGAAACGAGGAATGCGTTGGGGTTGGCCCGGCACGACAGGCCTACGCACTGATAAGGTATAATTTTTTCTTACTTCTGATCGATGTTTCTCTGACAGAACCATCACGACGACCGTGTTTTATACGGCAGGTTTTTCCTGAGAACCAGTGCAGAGCAAGGTTGTTGCTCGATATTTCCCCACGCAGGCAAACAAGTGAAATCGGGGGGAAAGGGGAATGTGAGCGGACCTGTGCTGCCAATCACAGCTTTATAAAAGTCCCGGATTGCCAACGGGGGAAAAAAAAAAACCCCAAATCACAAATGACCTGAAAAAAATTTCAATTGAAATGTTATATTACACGAATTTCGGAAGCACGTTTCAATTGTCCAAGACCAACTTGACTTTAAAAAAATGTTATTGTCAGTAAAGACACAAACAGAAAATATATACTCATAATACAAAATTTTGATGATACCATTTCTCTGAGTTGGTGGTGAACTTAATCCACTCAATTAATGTCACAAAATTATTTACACCAACTTCATAACAAGTTCTGCCCCAAAAATTTACTTCTTGCAAGCAAAACAATAACAAATTTTTAAAAAATTGTAACAGACTACATAACACTTCACGAAAATGGCAAACGAAAATAATTTGCATTCAAAACGTACAGCTACTGATGGCAACTGGATAACATCGTAAATGGTCGCAAAAGAACTAATCGAATCACCAAACTAAACCACAATGCAATCGTCTGTATTTTTATTAATTACGTACTATCGATTATCACTGTTAAGTTAAAACAAATTTTTCGTGGTATACTTGAACAGCACTTCAAAATTTAAGAATTTATTGTAAAAACCCTGATATGTCCAGAATGTGATTTAAAAAATTCAGAAACCCAGGGACTTCTAAATGAACTTGTTCGGGGGGAGGGGGGGCACGAGTGGCATCACTGCAGCGGACTAGATAGTGTAGACTGTAAAACACGCCATGTAGGGCGAGTTCAAATGGTCTACCGTGGGGGGGGGGGTAAGGGGGGAGGCAGTTCTTAATGAGCGAGATACCGCAAGGCAAGGAATGCCTCGAGGTAACCCAGTCATCCACAGATGTGTTTTTTCACTCCGACCAAAACCAGTCCCCGCCCCTCTTTCCCCGTAATAGGTCCACCTCCCGGGGGCCACCGGAAGGACAAATTACAGTAATAGGCGCCGCGCGCGGGAAAACACAACCTGTGCGTTGTTAATAACCTCCACTCTTCGCTGCACAAACACGGTGGACGATGACGTGGGACTTGGAATTAGGTTGGTTGTATTAGGGAGTGGGAAACACAGGGGGGGGGGGGGTTGTGTTGTCTACTTACGTGCCACACGTCCTACCACTGCCCATCAGGGTCTCCGCGCAAGGCATTTCCGGGCATATTAATTAATAGCGGCGGCAGGAGAAACGTTTGGAGAGTTCGACAACCTGGAGGCAGATTGGGAGATGCGTCACCGTTTTGGACTTCAAGACAAAATTTTCGACCAAAAGTTACGAAAATGCGACTATCGCAATTTGGGCGATTTTTGTAAGGAATTTGCGATGTTTGGACTCTTTGTAATTATTTACTAGAAAATAATTAGTTCTCATAAGATCAGTTTTTTAAACGGCAACCACAGTGGATACAATTGAAGAGTCTCTTGTTCAGACTTTGTTACGATCGTTTATGCGTTTGACATATTTTTTAAATTTTATGTAGGCCTATATATCATTTTCAAATTTTAAAGCAATTCGTGTTTCATACATATAAAATATTGCATGAAAAATTTACAATATTTTTTTTTTCAAACTGTATTAAATAAAAAATGCGAAATCAAATTGGGCGAAAGTTGGACGAAAAAAAAATTGCCCATTTAGGCGACTTCATCAAAAACAATCTGGCAACCCTCAGCTCAGGCTACAATCCGGTCCCACCACAAATCACTGAAGGACACCGAGGTGAATGAAACAGCAGCTTGTTCCAGTAACTCCAGCAAAATGGCGTCACTGGCCCGCTAATTGTTGAAACGTCGTTCGCAAATTAGTGCACGTGTACCTGTAGTCTGTTCGCTGTTTCTTCGCACATTTGGATTCGAACTTTTGAAAAATCACTGCACGTGTGAAGCGTTTGGTTGTCTCCTAAATATGCTACATACCTCAAAACCTTTCGATAACTTGTGATTAAAATGAACTTTGACTGGTATTTTATCTATAAATTATAATATATAATTAACATGTATAAAAACATACAGAAATAAATGTGTGTTGGTAATGCCTAGTAAGAAATAGTTCTTGCACAAAATACTATTACACTAAGTGCGCAAGAACGCAGTGCGTTGTCCCTATGATGTAATTTTCTAGACTCATTTACCCTTTGTTAGCATGAGACGGAAGGGGGATATTCTGGAAGCTCAACTTTAGCACGTCTTCAGGAGATTTGGAAATAAATGTACATGGACTATAATGTCGAGGCGTGTGTGATTGTTAGAACGCACACACAATGAAAGAACACCACTTTTTTTTTTTCTTACACGTACATACACTTCTATGATGTAGGAGTCTGGCCTGTATGCCACGATGGAATATTCCTTTGACGACATCTGCATGGTGTCGTCCAAAAGCCTTCACTGCCGCTTGTATGAATTGTTGTATGGAAAATTTGACAATCTGCTGGCCGTTTTTGTCATGAACGTTTAGTAAACAAGTGCTTTGAGATGTATGTACATATGCTTCCTCTAACCAATTTGTAATGCCGTTTGATTACATACAAATTGGTAAAAGTATTTTATTCATATAAAAGTGTTTTGTTATTTAAAAATTAAGTAACTTAAAAACAAACACGTTCATTACTGTTGACCATGTGACTTTGACGAGTTATGTTCCTCTGTGGTAGGTCAATGTCGGGTACATGCGCAGAAGGCGAATAAGCGGTCTACCTCAACCTAAGGTGATTTTTTTTTAATTTTTTTTTTATTTTTTTTTAATTGAGAGAGGTTTACAAAAATGCCCAATTAATGCAGTTGTTAGTTGTCAAATCATTTTCGTTTTCAAAATATATAACACTCAAACACCGACACAAAGGCAGGTTCAAAGTGTTGAATTAGAGACTAAGCGAGGCATACTGCATTTGTGTTACACACTACGAAAGGAACAAAACAACTTTTTCTCTAAACTAGTTATTAAATGAATGTTATCAGTTTCAACTTGAATGAACAAAAAATTATTTACGACAAGTCTGGCCACTATTTTCAACTAAATTCAGAATACCAATACTTGCTCACCTGTTTATAAATCGCACTCATACTGAATCAGTTCTGCACACCACACAGATTGCGTTAAATGCAATTTGATTGGAAAAAAATATTTAGGAGCAAAGCCTAGTATGCTGCAGAATTCGGGAAATTAAGACTTTCTAGTGTTAAACTTTGAAAACTATAAATGAGTTGACAACTAATAACTGCATTAATGGGGCACTTTTCGAAAGCTCTTTCAGACAACCAAATAAAAAAAAAACGAATATCACCTTAAGTCTATAGCTTACACAGAAATTGTTTACTTCTTTTTCGTGGCGTGCAGGCTTTTTCAAGTGAGTGATAGTGAGGGGTGCACCATTAAAAAAAATTTCCTTCATTTTATGGGAAGTGCTGGTAGAAATTTATCCAGGAGAGTCCGTAAACTCTCCGTAAAATTACGAACACATTGATTTTCAGAAACAGACTTACTGTAAATTTTACGGAACCTCTCCGTTAATTTCCACGTAAGTTTTCTGTACTTCCCGTTTAAAATTTAAAAAAAGAGATAATGCAAATGTCTTTAATTTTCGTTAAGTTGGTGTTCTTCCGTGTATAAAAAATGATAGAATATTTTGTACTTACGGGAGGTTTGAACCCGAGTAAAAAAAATCACCAGTCCACGACTCTCCATTCTCCTACAACTCTCACTTGAAAACTGTGGTATATCGTTTATATTTTTATTCAAAGGACAAAAGCGAAAAATTCAGTTTCTATTAAATTTAGTGTATTTTTAGTGTTGCCAAATGTTACAGACAACTGATGAGATTTTTTTAATGTTTGAAAGCATGGGTCATAGTTACAGTGGCAAACCTTCGTGTAGAAACGGCATTGTTCGTCCCCGTAACTAGAACTTATGGAGTTAACTCCCTTTTTCGTCATTACGGATTGCCTTTCCGTTTATACACTGTACATTTCCGTAAAACATTCCGTAAATATACAGAATTAACGGTACGGGGCAAAGCTTGTACTCACCCGCCATGACCAGCAGGAGCGTCAGAAGCTGCAAGAGCAGCAGTCGGGACTCGGGGAGACACGAGGGGGGTCCCCAGTCCATCACACCCCCGACACTGCCGTGTCCCTGGGCCTCATGGCCAGCCGCACATCGCCTGCAACACACAACACACCCGCCTCCTTAAACACTCTTCACCACACTTTCTCATATCAACCTGTCAATAACCACTTCCCACGTGGGCTAGTTAAGGTAATGAGCACTTTTCTAGGCCCTCCCAACAGGCATCAAACACCTACCCTACGTATGATGTGTTTGGTATGTTTCCCGTACATATCATGTATCACAAAGGTTTTATACTTGTGTTAACATAAAAGAACAAATGCAAGTACCTTATTTTTTGTAAGAATTAAATTTTATCCATATATTATAGTATTTAATATGTGAATGATAAAAGTGAGAAATTAAGTGTGTTGGTAATGCCTAGTATAGGTAATTCACGATATACTCGGCCTTTTCTGAAGCCCTGCCAAATTTCTGCTTTTGGTTACTGATTACGTATCCTTCCGCTACACGTAAACATGAACACACTGCCATGTGACTTCTACTTTTATAACTGTCAAATGCGTTGGTTGCTGTTTACAGCTGTTCAAAGAATCACGTCATATTGCAGAAACCATTTCCTACGAATGTTCACAGTTTTAGACCTATAACAATATTTAGGTCAGGTTTAGGACTATTTGTTACACACAATATAGCACGTTACACATAATTCACATTAATATTTAGCCATGACGATGTTTGTTACAACTGCGGTGGAAACAACAGTAGTATTTAACCTGTTGTTATTAATATGTGTTTGGAATAAAAATTCAAACGAAGGGACAACCGGTCCAACAAAACGACGCAGTAAATTCAAGCACGCAACTCGTGTCGCTTATTTATTGTGCATCGACAAACGTAAAAAATAGTGGTGAATATGCAAACACATAGGCCTACCGTAACATTTATTCCGCTAATATTTACATGCATTGGTACTTACTGGTTTGTAGGTTTATTTTATTTTATTTGGGTGAGCCTAGCATTTATTTCGTTGGGATTGTTGCAGATATTCAAATCACAGAAACGTAAGCTCGTTACACAACAGTTTTTTAATCACCTAGTGCAAAGGCACAACGTTGTGATAAACAGATGTGAATGTAAAGAAGTAACTTCGTCATAACATCAGTTCATGGTTAAAACGTATCAATTTTGCACATATTTGAAATCAACACACACACACCTCACCTGCAACGACTACAACGCAGCCACCACGTCCTTGCATACGTAACGATCACTACACGTTTCACTCTGCCGTGGAAACACATATTTATCACAACGTTGTAACTTGCCAAGGATGTTTAAAAATAACCCGAGTACGAACTTCGTTAAGAAACACGCCGTATCACTGATACGTCGCCACATCGCTGTCAGTCGTAAGGTCATATAAAAACTGGGTATATATTGGGGAAAGCGCGTGGAAGGTGATCAATATCTAAATTCTCCCTTCCACGCCATTTCTGCCAACTTGCTGGATTTGTGCGCGTCGCGCCATCGCATCTAAATAACAAAGGCATTTAAACAATAAAATATATTTTTAGTTGTAAATTCCAAATTCAAAAATAATTATTTTGCTCTAGTAAGTACGAAATATGCTACAATTTTTTTACATGTATAAATTACTGTTTACTAGCGATGGGAGATTCCCCGAGAGAGAATGACAAAGACGGAGGGAGAGAGAGCGACAAGCTCCGTCCGCCCAGCTAACAGTTTCGTCGGTCGAAAAAACAAACACCACATCAACGTTATTGTGCGCTGTTTTTTAATGTAACAACGAAATATGTTCTATCGGGGCCACCTAAATATTGAAATATTTCAATAGCAATATTTAATTTACAAAGAGCATACCAAAACACTATGTTGAAACAATATTTGAACTGAGAACTATTTCTTACTAGTCGTTGCCAATACACCACTGCTCTCGCTGTTTTTTAATTTGCATATAATACGAAATAAACATTACAAGTTATAGAAGATACTAAGAAAAGTTTCATTTATTCAAAAATACAGTACTTTAGAGGTGTTATGTATTTATGTCATTGAACAAACCAGGTTGTCATGTTACACCTAGGGTGCTTTTTCAAAGTTTCGATTCCAAAAGGCTGAAGAAAGGCTATACTAAATAATTCTCAGGCAAAATATTGTTATAGGCTATTCACGGAAAACTGAGCCCTTTTGAAAGCCCTGCCAGTGGGAATAACAGTAAATAAATATACGTTATTGTAGCCCTTAAGGCGATATTAGACGATAAAAGATTTTATAAAAGCTTGTACAAGGTCCGCCATAGCGGCCGTTATACCGGCCAGCATGAGACCCGTCTTGGTATTTCCCGCCTTGTACGGCCAGATCTCGTACCAGGTTTCGTTAATTGGACACGTCCTATTTTTCCGTGCCAAGTTCCATACCGGCTTTCGCATCTGGCCAATTACATCGCAGTTTCAGAGCGAAGGGCGGTCCACGTGGCTACTACTTAAACGAGTTGACGAAGAAACCGAAAAGGACGCCTCCATCTTGAGTGTACATACCTGAGGGTGATACTCTTTCATGTGGATTTTAAATACGACTACGATGAATAATATTGGGTATTACAACTATTAATTACTGTTTAAAACCGGTCTAAATACTTGCATGACCTACTTTATGAAGATGTTAATTCTAACTTTTATTTTAAATACTGCGTATAAACTCGAAGGCTTGTGTGTGAATTGGTAGTACAGTGGTACAGACGTGGCGTCCAACACTATCGTGTCATTTGTGCGTGAGTTCAGAACTCCGTGGACACGAAGATTTTTTTATCATTACATTTTACATGCGGGTAATATCCCGGTACGTAATAGAAAACACTATATTATGCAACCGGTCAGTAATTTTAGTCAACATTAAAAATACAGAAACCCTATCATTGTGATTGCATGGCGCGCACGCAACGAAAATGGTATTTTTTTTTTTTTTTAGGTTGGATAAGGATACCACATCATCAGGCAACAGTGCACGCATGAACAAGGACAGAGTTAACGACAGAAACCATGTATTGGAAAGAGAAAGCGTCTGCAATCTAAGAGTGAGGCGCTCTATAGTACGCGGAACTGCTGTCGTGTAATATGAATCTTCCATGGCGGCTCATATAGCGGCTGGTATACCAGCTCGTGCACCAGGACTTTTATAGAAGCTTGTACAAGAACCAAGTACGGCTGCAGGTATCGTGTAATATCGTCTTCAGACGACTTCCGAGTGCCGTGGAATATACACACTGTGTTTATTACTTACATGGCAACATTTATTTCGAAAGGTGGTTAGAAAATAAATTATGACTGAAAGAATAAGGTAACTAGGGCTTCGAAATTGCTCACTTTACCGTGAACAGCCTATACACTGCATGAATGCCGTGCGTTGTCCTTTTGGCTTAGAGATGAACTTTGTTTGCATGAGGCGGAGGAATATCCTGGAAGTGGAACTTCAAAAAGGGCTTCAGAAAAGTTGGAAGCAAACGTGAATGGATTTACACGTGAACATGTTTCATCTCAGATTGGGGGATTCTTGTTTCCCGGCGAAATTTAATGATTACGCCACTCGAAACAAACATCGACCTCCGAGGCGACGCAGAACAACTGGCGAAACGTGTCTCGCCCATTGTTCCTGACAAAAAGAATTCGGACCACAGCGAAAGGACGGAGTGAACCGCGGGGACAAAAGGCAGGGCATGCATTGTCCCAGCCACTCGCTTTATGACTTGCCGTGACCGCCAAAAAAAAAATCAATAAAAGGGGAAGGAACTACGCAAGCAAAAAAAACTTGAGGGATTATGTCCTGATCGCAGTTCTTGAGGATACCTCCTCTTTTGTTCTCGGTTTTTATAACAAATCCGTTTTGAATGGTGTCGCGGGTTTGGGCCAAGAACTTGCCATGGATAACGTGGGCATTATTTAGAACGATGGATGCTATCTCCAGGCGCAATCTTCCTTCTACCTTCTCTTTCTTCTTTGGTAATGTCTGGCTCTGCGGCAAATACATCAATTCCGCTTATTTCCAATGGCGCACCACTGTAAGAGCAGGCATGAGGGCTGCAGAGGTGGCAAGGCTATCCTTAAGGGGGAAAGTCTGTTACGGATTGTCGCCACAACTGCGAAATGATGCATCGTGCGCTGCATGCATAATGCATTAGGTTGCGCCAGGTGCCTACTGTCTTTGACATTTTTTGATAGCAGGGATCGGGGAAAAAAACGGGGCGTTTCGTAAACACATTACCCGCCGGAAATTGCTGACAAACACCAGCACAAGTTGTTCCGAAAATATCACGTTGGACACGCACTCGCGCAGAAATATATCGTTCACCTGGTCCGCGACGAATGAAGTCCGCACACATGCCATGGCATTCAAAACAATCTATAGGTTATTCACGGTAAAGTGAGCGCTTTTTTGTGGACCTGATAAATTTTTCTTTTTCAGCCAACTTCTATCTTTCCACCACTTTTAAATATAAACAGTGCCATGTGTTAACACAGTGTGTATGTATACAACTCGCCATTCTCAGAAGTACGTCTGAGGCTGCAATAAAATCTATTTATTAGTAGTTAATGCCTGTTAGGTGGGCCTTAACCAGTGCTCACTTTACCATGAATAGCCTATAGAAATGAGTCACATGTATCCATCTACGATTGCAGTAAAAGCAGTTCTGTTGGTTGTATTTCCAGTCGTCAATGTCCTACAGGTCCACGCCATACCACATACTATAGGCTGTAAAGTGAGCACTTTTGAGGCCCTAGTTACTTTTTTCCTTTCAGTCATTTTTTATCCTTCAACTAACTTTTCAAACAAATATTGCCATGTAAGTAATAAGTATTGCTAACGAAGCTTCCGGAGTCTAGAAAATGACATCAAAGGAACGGCGCGACGAATTCGTGAGCCCTAAGTATAATACACTTTAGCATACGAACTATTTCTTACTAGGCATTACCAACACACCTATTTTCTCCCTGTTTCTACTCAGATTTGTTACAAATGAAATATAATTTATAGATAAAATAAAACCAAAAATATTCAGTTTAGCCAAAAATAAGGTGATTTTTAGTCAACACAAATATAAAATGCTTCTGTTACACGGCACACATAGGAAACAATCAAACACGTCTTACATAGGGTAATTTTTCAAAGGTTAGTTCCAAAAATTTGACGAGAGCGGGAATAGACTATAGATTTCATTTACTATGTGTGAATATTTTCAATCGGTTATCTCCCCTACTGGCGCATAGAAAAATTATACAGCATGATTCTCTCGCTATGGACGCTTCACGTCTGTCAATACATCCCGCGTTCTACAAGGAGATACAGGAAAAGATTTGTTTTGACGTGAATACGTCTTTAAATTTGCAACCATAGTGGGAGGCAATCCAGAAAATCCGCTGATAAGAAAATCGGGGGATACAGATTGGCATTGCAGCTCCGAATCTATCGTCTACATTCAAAATTAAATTACACCACTCGATTGTCAAAGGATCAAAGAATATGTTCCGTTGAGTGAGGACTGCGAAGCATCGCGCGTGGTTGGGTTAAAAAAAAGGGAGGGTGGGGGGGGGTTGAGTTCCTTCCGCCGCGTCTCGTAACTTCCTCGTAGTATAACATTTGACTAGGAGAAGCTACGACACTCGTTTAGGTTTCAATCGATAGCTCTCGTCAAGATCAATCTATTGCGAGTATAAAAAAAATTATGTGGCATGGTTATGATGAAATTGTATTCGTTTAATGTAAAAAAAAATTAAGAAAAACCTAACACAATGTCGGCCTATACTCGTCAAAAAGCCAAGTCGAAATACAGAAATCGTATACGATTAGAAAGAGCTTCTCAAAAGTATTCCAGCGATACCCATAAAACCCCATATGATCGAGTGAAGGGGTGTCGGGAACGTAAAAAAAAAAAAAAACCAAGTCGTCCGAGCGCGTCAACGTAGTCGTATTCACGCAAAACAAGTCGTATTCACGCAAAACAAACGGCCGTGTCCCCAACACAAACAAACCCAACGTACTGACAGCGCAATTTCTTAACAGGAAAAATGATTGCGGTTTGTATCTCAAAAGCAGCAAGATCCAGAAGTAATCTCCTAACCCCCCGTATTTCGCAGCGAACAGCAGGCTGCCTAGTGAAGGTGTCGCTGCATATAGCACGCGGCAAGCAGACTATCGCCTGGAGGCGCAGTCGTGAGTGAGGTAATGACAATGGCTTCTACCTGGGGGCTACCCTTGCCCAGAGGCCAGGGTCGTGTGACGTCACGACACTCTCCCTTGAGGCATCTCCCCCCCCCCCAAGCCGCGTTCCTTCCTAACACCTATCGCCCACTATAGGCTGTTCACGGTCAACTTAACCCTTTCAGACCCCACTTTAATCCCCTGTTTCAGACGTTGCAAACAAGACGTTTTATGACGTGTATCGTTCTTAAGTCGACACAACACGTGTTCAATTGTCACAGCCAATGAGCTGCAGGCTGTATGTTCGGCTACAGTAATATGAACCAATTATTACCTAGACCAGCAAGACGGTTTACGAATTATTCACCAACAGATAAGACCACTGGTAATTCTAGGTCTCAATGGGTTAAGATCTACATGTAGCACGCTGTGTATTCTTCCGCCTTACGTAATATTAATATTGTCATGGGCCTCATCACTTTAGTCATGGGTCGGTGATGTGAAACAGTAAAATTTTTTTAGAAAACTAAATATTTTTCAAATTTGCTCATTTGTAAGATTCGATACATAAAAAAAAGCGAGCGAGCTAAAAATAGATTACCTAACACTTTTTAATTCGATGTTAAGATACGGAACTACTTTCTCTCCATTGTTAACAACTTTACTAGGCACATTCCACTCAGTTGTATGCGGGTAGCAGAGACTTTTTCCTAGCGTTGATTTCAAAAGTGCTCAAGTTATCGTGAACAGCCTTTACCCGTAGTCATTCGCCACCTCTTGAATTCCCTTACACGTTTTCAGAGATGCGATATCTTTGAAACACAACTGTAGGGAATTATTTATTCGGATAATACTTAACCGCGCCATTTTTTAGTCGCCCCAAGCCTTTTATTCCGAACATCAGGATAAAATTTAAGACACTTCAAGCTGAAATCCATACGCAGTGTACAAAACTCGGTTCATCACGTGCCGGTACTTATTAATAATTTTATCCGTGATATAAAACACGCGACTGGAATTTCTTTTTTTCAAAACAATTCTTGACGCTCGCGACCGGCGTGGAACCAACACTTCACGAGTCACGTAATTTTCAAGTTTACCAAAATTATTCACTACATAGGAGTGAACACATGTCGACAACAGGGTACCATAGTTTTTTTGTGCTTCAAATGGAATTCGGTTAATACCAATATGATACGAAACTCTGAATGGCTTTACATTCAGGTGATATACGTACATCAGCTGCCCTGTTTATTTGAAGAAATAATAGATTATAAGAACCTCTGTACTATAACTGTCAACTAAGATCCTGTGTCCCGTTTATTCTCATACATAAAAAAAGGTTAATTTTTTTTTACAAGACCACGTAAGATTTGAGGACCTTGAGGTTAGCTCCCAAAATACGCACGGTACCAAAAAAAAAAAAAGCTGTATTTTCCTGGATTACCATTACAAATGCGGATCGCGTGCGGCTCAGCGACGCTATGCTGAATGTTGAAATATCAGACGCCAGGTGGACACAAAAGGAAAACGCATAGCTTTCACCGGCAGTAAATTTTCAGTTGTCGAGCCATCGAGATAGTAGCTATAGTCCATTCCCGACAAGAAGCGACTTATGAAAATCAACCTTTGAAAAAAAAAACACTCTAGGCATAACATATCAACTAGTTTTTTCATTAACCTGTATTCCACAAATATATATATAACACTGTGGTTAACTTTAGAGTACTGTATTATTGAATAAATGAAACTTTGCCTTAATATATTCTATAACTTGTAATATTTATTTCTTTTTAAATATGAATTAACAACAGCGAGAGCAGCGACGTGTTTGCAACGACCGGTAAGAAATAGTTCACAGTTAAAATATTATTTTAACCTCGTTTCTTAGTATACTATTTGTAAATTAAACTGTGCCTATCGAAATATTTAAATATTTTGGTAGCACCGATGGCTACATATATCATTTCTACAATTTAAAATGACAGCGGAAAATATCGTGAGTAGACCGTAATGGTAAGGTGTTGTTTTATCGAGCGAGAAAGCAATTGAAAAACTTGTCTGCTGGGCGAGGCTTGTCGCTTTCTCTCTCTTTCTTCGTCTCTTTCAAAATCGGGAAATTTCACTTCGCTGGTAAGGAAAAACATTATACATATTTTCAATTGTAGCATATTTTATACTTATTACAGCAAAATAATGTTTTCTGAATTTGTCATTTACAACTGAAAAGAGATTTTAATGCTTGAATACGTATTTTGATATATTTAGATATGATAACGGGGCAGTTAAAAAGTGAAGTTGGCAGACGTGGCGAGCCATAACATGGCGTATTGCTTTTTGCCAAACAATACGAAAATTATTCTTACTCCGAAAAATACTTCAAATTACCACATCACGTTTGTAGATGTTTTTTTAAACCTACCTAGGAAAAGTTACAATGTTGTGATAAATCTGTTTTTCCACGGCAGTAATATACTGTGACGTGTGTTTCGTTAGATCATTGCGTCTGTGAAATAGCGTGCCTTTGTGCATCGTGGTCGATACGCTGGCCCTGTGTGTGTGCGTGATTTCAAATATTTGATTAGCACTAGGTATACGTTTTAAATGTGAACTGTTTTTATGGTGAAGTTTATTTATTTACATCCACATCTGTTTATTTATCACAACGTTGTACCTTTGCCCTAAGGGGTTTGAAACACAGTCGTGTAACGTCATTTGCCACAATCCCAGAAGAAAAATAACTAAGCCCAGCCCGATAAATTTCAATAAACCTAATAAACAGTAAGTAGCAATACACAGAAATATGAGCGGAATAAAAGTTATCGTAGGCTTATTTGTGTGCATGTTCACCGCTATCTTTTAAAGTTTATATAACAAAAATGAGCAACACGAGATGCGTGCTTGAATTTAATGTGCCTTTTTCGTTTGACTGGTTGTTCCTTCGTTTTTATATTTATTCCAACTGAGGCCGTCCTTTTAAATAAATAACCAACAAGTGTTAAACACAACCGCGACAAAATACTAACGTTCATTACATGTATTGAGCTATGTTGTGAAAAACAAATATGTTAATGTAAAATACCAGTACGAACTGTCGTCAATTCGGGCATTTTTAAAACGTCATAAAGCTGACCTAAATAATGTTAGAGGCTTAAACTGTGAATATTCGTACGGAATAGTTTGTGGAATATGACAGAATTCTTTGAAAAGATGTAAACAGTAAACAACACATTTGACAGGTATAGACGTAGAAGTTACATTTCAATGTTTATTTTTAGGTGTAGCGAAAGTACACGAACATATGTACACACACAATGGAATAATGTAAACATTGATTGACAGATGCTGTATGGCAGTCACGTGGCAACGTTTGTTTACATTTGGTTGAAGAATAGGAAACGGGTCCGCAGGTAAATATTTAGAAGAGCTCCTAGAAAGTTGCTTTCAATGGGTAACGGGCTAAACATATTCTATGGTGCGCCATGGGCAGAATGGACTATACATACTTATTCTATGGTGCGCCATCGGCATTCGCACCCGATACGGCGCCGTTTCAATAGAAAGTTTTGTTACGTGGTTGCCTATGCATTTAGTGTTGCTATATTTTGTATACCTAGTGCACGCCCGAATAAGTTATCATTATGTGTAGGTAAGATTATTCAAATCTAAATTTAATGCTTAGATTGTGTTTTAAAACTTTTTTTTATAAATAAACACGTGTTCGTAAAAATTCGCGGTACTCTAGCCATGGATTGAGTTATAACTTATTTCTTCTACCACATTTCTCATGCAATGCAATACAGATGCTTCGCCGACCACGTGTAGAAGTGGTATTTTTTAGTAACAAACCAGCTACAAATGCATATAAGTAACGCAGGGTGCTATGACTTATTATTTCACATTTTAATTGTCACAACACTTTTTTTTTTACCGTATACAGTGTCGTAAAACAATACTTTGAATATAATCGATACAATTAATATCGATATTTTTTTTCCCCCGGTGTCTAAATTACTAGCGCACTGAGTCGGGAGTTACACATTTAGAAGGGAGTTGGCGCACCATGCGCGTTTTATACCTGCGACCCAACGCCAGAGCTCGCGATTGGCGGTCGATATTGCGTTGAGGCATGTTTGAAAAATGCGTTTTTTGATTAAACAATTGAACGCGTCCCCGGTATAATTACCGGCGAAAAGAAAATATACTCCAAGCGACAGCTGGATGCTACTTTCAAGCTATAACACTTGCTGTGAATATTATTCTGGCGACCGCAAACATCGTTAAAAACAGACTTTATGAGACTGATATATCTCAAACATACTACCTGGCATCGAGGAAAGCGATGATATAGGCTGTCCACGGTAAAACGAGCACTTTTGAAAGCCCTGCTTAAGAACTACTTCTATGCACGTTGTTTATTCTTCCGCCTTATGAAAAGTTAATATTCTCTCTAGTTAGCTACGCCACACAATCCACAAAACAACTAATTTAAAGTTATTTTATCCACAATTTTTTTTGTATGTCAAGAGAGTTGGTGGCACTCAAAGTCCTGCTTTATTTTATTCAAAAAAACAATACACAGTTATTACTACGCAATCCGAAAAATTTACGAGGTATTTTGATATATGAATGGAAATATTTCTTCATAAATTTGGGGGGTGGGGGTGTGGGGAAGGTTAAATATAAATAACCTTCCCCACACCCCCACCCTATTGATTTTTCTATGTAGGGTTACAAAAACTGTAAACTTAAGATGTGCAGCATCAACTTAACTTATGTCCCGTGCCCTATGAAAATATGATTATGCGAATTCGTTTGTTTAATGGTTTCCAAGAAAAGCCGGGTACGGGAGAATGGTGGGGGGAAAAATTAGTACTCCCTGGCCGTTACATGCAGATGGTCCAAAATCATGTAATATGATCGTATGCGCGATATGTCCATCACGATACTAGACTTGAAAAACCTGTGGCGAAATAAAAAAGATTGGAGCTATTTATTACATACCGAAACAACATAGAAATGGCCACCAGATGTAGAAGCAAGAATATTGTTCGCGAGCAGTGCTCTGCTGTCCACACTGCTGACGAGGCAGGATCATACTGAGTGCAAATTGGCGTGGACTGACCAATTAAATCAACCTATCAACAAACGTTTGGAGATGGAAACTGGATACGTGAACGCGGGTTTATTCTCGCGCATCTCAGGTATCTCACTCCTGTCTTCTGTAATCGATACTAGACATGATGCACACTAAAAAATGCTGGCGATGACGATAATCGGCATTACTCAATTTCGGCTCTCACTGGGATAGAGTAACAGTTTTCGACTCGTCCCGTTTTTTTTTTTCCCCCGCAAGATACATTTCTTACTAAGAAACGAGAAATGTGAGAGTCTCGACATTTACAAGACACTATTTCTGGAGCACTGTTGATATCGTCGCCTTTGTAAGCTAAAAATTAATGAACGTAGCGAAACTGTGGCCGGCTTATAACGTTTCGGAAACTGTTATTTAGGACCAGTAATGCGGGAAATTTCAATACACCTTCTGAAATAATACCTTTGGCAAAAAAAAACTTGGTAAATCCAAAATGATGGGTGGGAATCCGCCTTAATAAATCTTTATATATAAAATCCGTTGTGCGTGACTAAACCGCATCATCACTGACATCGCGACCATATTCACGCCATATGTTATTGAGGAGGCGAGTAAGGTTTTTTGTTGTGTTTCATTCCGATAAGTGGCACTAGGGTCTTAACTTCTATATTTGTGGGCCGATTTTGCTCATACTTGAAGGAAAATGCCAGCGATACCACACGGCCAAACATAGGTCGATGTATCAGACGTAATAGAGAGGACCCATTAAGAAGGCAAAATAGAACGTGAAAGAGGCGGAGCAACGTTCGCCGGGATCAGCTATAGGCAGTTAACGGTAAAATGAGCACCTTTGAAAGCCCTGCGTAAGCTCTGTTTGTATACACAAGTATTCCTCCGCCTTGTGTAAAATTAACATTGCTACAGCCCTCACCACTTTATTCACGCGTCGGTCAAATTAGAATGTGAAATTATTACGAAAGTAAATACTTTACAAATCTGCTCATTTTTACACTTCGATGCATTAAGAACAGAAAGCGAAAGAATTAATTTTAAGTTATCACAAACAGTTACCTCACGCTTCCATCGTTACCGACTTTATTGGGCGAATGTCACTCAACGCACCCATTAAAATATATGCATCCAGAGGCAGCGACTTTTTTCTATGGTTCATTCCTAAAGTACTCACTTTATCGTGAACAGCCTTTGATAGTGAATGTAATTATATTTTGAATAGTCGAGTGCAAAGGCGACAGGTATTTCGAGTGTAGTTTAATTTTGGTATCTGTAGCCGAAACCTGGAACTCGCGTAGCAGACGCGTTCATTCGATGTTCGTAACCCTGCCGGCCGTATCACGAGGCCTTTTCGACAGTCAGTTGGCGCGGCACGTGTTCGGCTCACCTCGGCCGGCGCTCGGGCGTGCTCGGGTTCAGTGGGTCGCCGTGTGCCTGCGAGCGACTCACGTGCAGCCCAGGGCGCGGTCACTGACCCCCTCCTCCCCCTAACACAGCGTTCCGGGCAAGCTGTCGGGAGGAAGAGACCTCAAACCCCGCCACTTGGGGGGTTCTCCTACGTTCCCCTTAGCCACTTCGGTCATGGGAAACAACTTTTTAACCCTTTAGTATAAATTCTTTTGGCTTTAAATTCCGTCCATTCTCACTGTCGCTGAAGTCCTGAATTTCAAAATTTCGCGCAGATTAAATCCATTTTAATTTAATTTTTAACTATCTTTAACCCGTACAGGCAAGGGAAGGGCAGGTAAAAATTCAGTCTTGGAAACAGCTCCCAGGCGCTACCCTGGGAATACTGTACAAAATGATTGCATTGCAGTATTAAGGTTCAGCCCCACCAGCCACGTTGAATTTTCCATTTATATGCCATAACTTCCCTTTCAGTGAAATATTCTAATATTTGTTAATCTCGAAAAAAAATACGGCATGACTACTTAACGAGTTTTCAGAATTTATGTTTATACTTATACGTAACGTATATTGTAATGATTGTGTAGTAGCAGTTTCGTAATAAGTGTCGGTGTACAACTGAAATAAGCTAGAACCAATCATTCAATATGGTGTGTGAGGCCGAGCATTAAGTATATTTGATGGGGGGGAATGGGGGTTAGCTTCTCCTTCCCTCCACAAGCTAACTGATAACCGTCTGGGTGGCCAAGATCATTAACAAGGGACAGATCCACCCCCGCGCTGAGGGAGTAGCGTTCCAGTGATGATGTAAAACCAGCTCCGGCGTTCCTGAAGGCCGTCTGCGTCCAGGCCCGCCACAGGATATACAGCCCATTCGCGATCACTTCCCACTTAGTCTGAATCCTTGCTAAAAAAAAGTTCTACTCCCAGGAAATTCCTCCGCCTCGTGCAAACAAAGCTTCACCGAGTCTAGAACATTACACTAAAAAGAGACAGCGCACCGGATTCGTGCGCAGTCAGTGTAATATTATTCTGCTTATGAACTATTTCTTGCTAGGCATTGAGGGCGCCGCCTACTTGGATGTTTTCAGCGCGTTTGAGGACTACGTAAAATTAATGGAAACGTAAAGTCGCATTCTCAAATGCTAAATTTTTCAACTGTGTTACGGGTTCCGTGTTCGAATTAGTCATTTCGGTTACTTAATCGATCACTTTTAACCAGAGTAGGAATCTAAATGTTTGGGGATTTAGGGGGAAAATTTTCTGAGTTGGAGAAGCACGCTGGATTCCCAAGAACCTTCACATAAGCATCTGATATTTATGTACGCCTTCTTTCATGGCTGTTTTAATAAGAGTTATGTGAATTAAAAACAACAAGAAGGAAGGAAAATATAACGATGAATCACCGAGAAGTTCGTTGCTTATTTTCATTTTGTACTTAATACATATTTAGTTAAATATAACTTTGTAGTGTGAAATTAATTTTTTAATTGGCTATAAACGTAAGAAAGTGATTTAAGTAAATACGAAACCACAGTTTTTTACTTGGAAATACATGAAATTTATTGATTTTATGCTCCCAAGTAACAAGACGCCATTGAAACATGCAGTAATCCAACTCCTAAACTGAACACTAGGAGCGCTGCTCAGAGTCGTTCCGATACACCACCATACAATCCCTATGGCTACGGTGTTTTAAAAAAGAAAGCCCCTGGACGTGTATGCAACAAAAAAAATTTTCACACTTGAGACTAGACCGAAATACGACTTTTAAAATGTCCATCGACGATCAATGCAGCAATAAAATAATAACATTTGAAAACAAAAAATAACCTTTTCAAGGGTTTTCTGCTCGAAAATAGACGTGAATGTTTCCGAAGCTAGGATCTTTGCGTTGAACTTAGGCGATATTTACAACGACCATCGCGTCCGTCCGTCATCCGTCCGTTAAACACGTGACCAACAGCCAATCAGAGGTGGCCAATAATTCTATTCGTCCGTCCGTCAAAACCGCGGGAAGCTTTAACTTTTGACGGACGAACGGATGAAATTATAGTCTTCTAAACATGCACGCTTTGTTGCTCATTCACCAAAAGTTCTTTATAAGTCTGTGTAGTGAGCGCAATGTTTTGTTTTCATATGTTTCTTTATGTAACTGTTAAATTAAATTAAGTTGCATTTTCCCGGGAAAAAAAGATACTAATTACGTTTGGACACACGAGCTTCTTTTGTGCAATTGTAAAAATAATAAAATAATGCTTTATATGCTATTTAAAATTTTTCTACCTCGATTAATTGGTTACGTACGTGAATGATTTTTATGGAGAATTTTTTTCCTATTTGTAAACGGTTTCGTTTTTATTAGTTTGCAGCAATGAACTTACGACGGTCGGGTGAAGTTTGGTTGTAAACATACACTAAGCATGAGGTAGACCGATCTCGCTGGCTGCGCACAACCAATCACCGTGTCCCAACACTGAGCTGCTTTTCTGCCAACACGTCTAGCGAAAATGGCGAATTTTTCCTATCCCTGCTTATACTTAATTTCCCGATGGGGTAAAATCAACACACACTGTGTTTATTACTGACATTGCACTATTTCAGTAAAAATGTGGTTGCAGGAAACAAAATGGCTGAAATAAAAAAAGTAACTAGGGGCTCCAAAGTGCTCGCGAGTTCAAAAACCTGTATGCTAGACTCCACAGTCATGTGTATACTCGAGCCTCAGCTATTTGTTCATTGGCTGCTGCCCGATAGAGTAGCCAGTGTTACTTCACACCTGGCAGTATGGCATTCGCTACATGTTTCTTTGCTAGTCTGCTATTGGCTCAGAGTCGTCCAGGGCGTGTCTAATAAACTGCGATCCAATTATAAAGTCAACTTCTGTGAACACGTGTTTGACGTCTATCTTGTCCCGAAATGAACTCGCGAAATGTTCCTATCCCTACCTTTTACACAGTAAGAGATGTTATATTGGAGTATAATCAGATCTGCGACCCCAGTGGCTGACGACCAGCCAATGATGAACGTTGTAGAGCACAGTAAGCACGCCCAGTGTGGCGTGGACCAATAGAAGAGTCGTAAGTGGGAATACAGAAACCAATAGAATAGACGTTCCTGCAGTAGTGTATACAAGTGACATAGACTGCTCGCGTTAAAGTAAGCACTTTTTAAGGCCCTGCAAATTTTTTGCTATGAGTTGATTTCTCTATTTTTTACCATTTTTTAATATAAACACTGCAACGTTACTAATAAAAACAACCTATACATTTCACCAAAACCCAAAAGTCGAGGTCTGCAGCAGCCACAAAATATATTTATTAGTGGTTAAAGCCAAATAGAGGGGCCTTAAAAAGTGCTCACTTTACCGTGAACAGAAGTGTATACACTTCTAACTTGTCTTCAATTGTAGTAATATTTGCGGACCTGAATGTGTTAAGAAATTTAGCCTCAATGCGTTGATTTTAAGACAGGCGTTTCAAACTGAATGTATTCTTCGCGAGTTTTTTTAGAAGTTCCCTAAAGCGGAAATGTTAATGTAACATGTATAGGCTGTTTGCAAGTAATTTTTTTAATTAATGATTTACAAAAAAGTATGCACATACTGTTTATGTATATTGAAAATATACGCTCGTTAGGGATCTTCTCCTAAAAAAAAAAGAAGAATTAATTTTGTTTGAAACGCCTGTCTTTAAAATTTAACGCTTTAAGGCAAAATTACCTTAGGGCGGATTCCCATCTAGGATTTATCGATCTTTCGCCAAAGCTACTATTTCAGAAGGTGTATTTAAATTTCCCGCACGGCAGATCCTAAATAAACATCTTCCCAAACTTCATCGAGCTGCCACAGCTTCCCCACATTTATTGATTTTTAACTGGTAACTGTCGAGGCGAAAAGCGAGATAAATTCTTGCGAGTGATTACAAAGGCGACGATATAAACAGTAATCAAGAAATACTGACCTTAGACAATGCTCTACGCAATGTTCTGTGCTCTGTCGTTCAAAAAAAAACATGATACAAAACTGTATTTCCAGAGTACGGCAAAAATTCCATAAATCCAAGATGGCGGGTGAAGGGAATGGTGCACGAAAGAAATTTATTTACCCGATTTTCGATATAAGTCGTTTTCCAATGGGTTTATCGAAATGTTTGGTTCGACAAGGCGTAAATAATAATTTTCAACGCCTTTTGAAGTTGTTAGGGTTTCACTGCCTTCGTTATTCTCTGAGCATTGGTGGAAGGAAAGAAAGGGATAATTTTTTATCATCTTCAATCAGAGTTTTGAGAACAACGAATGCAGAGGATTTTTAACCACGTATTAAGGTGTTCAAAATTGTTATTTACGTCTTGTCGAATCAAAAATTTCGAAAAATCATCTGTAAAACAAATTGTTACAAAAATGATATAAATATATTATTTTCCTGCTTCTAACATTGAACAGCTTATAAACGCTGTTCACGATTAAGTGAGCTCTTTTGAGGCCCTGGTTACTTCTTTATTACACCTTTATTTTTATCATTTAACTACATTTATAAATAAATATTGCAGTGTACGTAATAAACGCAGTGTGTATATCCCAACGCAATCAGGAGTTACCGCCTACAGTTAAAATAAAATATATTTTATGACTGTTATACCTAGGGATAGGAAAATTTCGCGAAATCAATGACCTGTAGGCTAGACTCCACAGTACTGTCTACACTCGAGCCTCAGATGTTTGTTCATTGGCTGCTGCTCCAGAGAGTAGTCAGTGTTACTCCACACCTGGTAGTATGGCACTCGCTACTTGTTTCCTTGCAGGTCTGCTATTGGATCAGAGTCGTCCAGAGCGTGTATAATGTTCTGTGATCCAATAGCAAAGGTAACTTCAGCGTACACGTGTTGGACGTCTATCTTGTCTAGTGAAATGAATTCGCGGAATTTTCCTAGCCCTAGAGATACCAAATAAGAGGGCTTTCGAAAGTGCTCACTTTACCGTGAACAGCCTATACCTCCAGGACTGTCGGAAAAAAAAAAAAGTGTACTCGTTCATGTGAGAGTGTGGTCGACGTTGTCGCTAATGATTACGAGATGAACTCGGAGAAAGAGGTAGATAGGGAGGGAGGGAGAAGTTAGGTGGCTTGCCGCAAGCGATCCTCGCACGCACGCACAACAACCACAAAGCCGGGGCAAACACGACGATGATGGCCGGTTTCCGGCGCTGATGCCTCGTGAGAACTACTGCCTACGCGTCTCACACACACACGCCGGCAATTGAAGGCGCGTACGTGACTACCCCCCCCCCCCTCCCCCCCCAAGGGGGGACGGAGTTTGTCACGAGAGCACATCTGCGACGCGACTCGATCACTTCGCCCGACTAATGACCCGTCTTTATTTAGCCCGCGCGACGCTTCCTGCCCGAGGGGGATGTCGGCATGAATACTAAGCGCAGGGCCCTTCTTACACAACTGAAAACAACTTTAACATTTGACTTTACATTTGATTTCCGACATGTATCTTGTGGATCTTGACACGATGGAACTGCCACAGGTAAAATCGGGCACTTTGACTTCACGATTTCGAAAAGTTGAAATTTAAAGTCAAAGTTAAGGAGCCATTTTGCCGAGAATCTAACAGAGGTTATGTGGAAAGTGCTTTATTTTATTGTAGGGCGATTTCAATATCGGTATGTTACACAAAGCTCGTCTAAAATTAAATAAATGGCAAATGTGAAGAGGACATATATGAATTGACATATTTTAATAAAGTAAACAAATGAGTTTTTTTTTTTTGAGAAATAGATGAGTTTTTTTGTTTAGAAATAAATGGTTAATATAAATTTTCAGAATATTTTTAAACGGTTCGTAAAATGCATTCCTGGATGATATCATAATTAATTACATAACAAGATACACATTTTCATGAAGCTCGCAGGACCGATGATCAATTGTCTGAACTCTTGACTTTACAATTGTATTGTGTACTGGTGGTTTCATATGAGGAAAGGAAATGTAACCTTGATTTCGTCATGGCCGTATAGTGTTTCAATACGTGCTAAGAGTGGGATGGAGCCCCGCGGCCAAGGTCAAGAAGCGAGGGAGCGATACGGGCGCCACTAACACGCACGCCTAGCGCCTCATCGCTCCTACGCGCAAGGCGTACAGCGTTTCCGCCGTGACGCTGTACTGTGCACATTAGATCTGTAACATAGTTGTTTTATTACACGCGATGAAAGACCATTGATTAAACTACGTCCGTATCTTTGTAATTTTCTCCTGCCGCTCAAGGAAACTGCATAGGCAAGCTTTAAAAATGCTGCATTTAATTTATTATGCAGACGTATCGGGCAAGAGCTTTTCAGCGCAAAGTAAAAACCCTTCTACGAACTTGTTAATTAAGCTGTAAAAATGGAGAGACTGCCATGCGGCAGAAAAGATGACACACGCAAGTCTCACAGCCAAATTTCGTCGGCTAATACATAATTATTCGGATTGTGAGTCAATTTAGCACAAGGTTTATGGTCATGCGCAATGGACTACTGTTATGTTCTATGCTCTGCGCCTATGTTCACTGTGAAACCAGCGTCAACGATTACGTGCGTGACAGCCGGGAGGGCGGAGAAAACAGTGTGATGGTTTCTTGCGCGACGTAGGCTACTAACGGGACGTTTTGTCCTCGAGATCTGCGCCGAAAACACTTAACACCGGCGCGCGCCGCTAGGCTGCGTTAATGAAGCAGTGACGGGGCGCATTCCGAAACTCCGACGTGGCTGCCCAGAGAAAGAAAACATGCAACGATTTCAGCACGCTGAAAAAAAACAGACACGCCTTTTGTTCTTCAAGGCGCGAATTCTTCTTCCGCTGATGGGTAAGCGGGAAAAGATTTGTTCAGCGCCAAGGGAAAATACATAATTACAAAAGTAAAGGAACTGCCGGACAAAAAAAAAAAAAGTAAATATTCACCCAAATGGCATTTCGTGTTGGAAAAGGAGTAAACTGCTAAAAGCGGAAATTTCTGAGTGAATACGGTATTTACAGGGATATAAACAAGAACCCCCCCCCCCCCCTAACTTAAAACATTTTTACTTTGGTCTACAGAAGAATTTTATTTCACCCCAAATAACATGTGCGTGTGCATATATACTTCAAATTCATATAAAATATAAGTAATTTACCCTTTATTTTTCTACCCCTATCTTTGATAACTGTACAGCACAATTTTGTTAATTACATTGTACAGGGCTTTTTAACGTCCCCCGGTTTTATGCACGAGGGCTTGGCAGGGGATGGCTTGCAGACTAACTTATAATCTAACTTCAATCAAAACACATGCCTTACCCAGGTTTCGAACCCAGAGCCTCCCGCACCCCAGAACGGCGGCGCACCAACCGACTGCGCCACGGGAGATCGGCAATTTTGTTAACATTTTTTTCGGGTTTTCTTAAGTAGCCTGTACTGTAATGAAAAATATTCATATTCATAAAACATTGACCAACACTTTCTACTTCTCAAGCAAAAACGTTGACCTGAAAAATTATTAGTATGCGAAAATAAGAAGACCCCAATTTACTTTTCGTAAGTAAAAATTGAAAAAATCAAGTATCATAATCGGAGAAATACGCCACATATATTTCTATCCTTCAACCCATGTTTACAGGGCTGTATATATTTCTGTCTGGAAAGATTCCAGGCAGTAAGGCCATCAAACACCCAAACAATGCTCGAAAAGTCTTGGGAGCCAGACGCGACTTTGTCGAAGCAGGCAAGGGCAGAAGAGGAAAAAAAAAAGGATTTCACATTCCGAAACGCCCGATTGTATCGAAGCCAGACAACCCGTTTGTTTAAACCACAAGTCGGTTTTTTTTTCCTCCCGGTGGCTGTGATGTTGGAAGAAAGGACGCAGGGGAGAAAAAAGAGAGAAGGGGGTTAACGAAAACGAGGTAATGGGAGGGAGATGAGAACAAGCGGTCATTGCAGCGACGTGATTCGCTGATGGTTGGATTTTTCTCCCCCTGTTAAATTTAATCGAATTTAACGAGCGGTCCGAAGAGCAGCGCAAGAAATATCGAAATTCCGAAACCCAGGAACAGATTGATCAAAAATCCACGGCCCCCCCCCCCTTTTTTTCCCCAACTATCTATTATAATTTCCGAAAAGGAGAGCAGAACCAATTCCATACCTTCCTATCCCAACGAACCACCAAATGCTTTGGAATATCTGTGTTGCTAATGAAATACTTCTGGGGCATTCAAAATCCAAACTTTTGGAGATGGTCGAAGGAAGGATACGGAAAACAAACATCAAAGAACTTTTTTTTTAATCCGAATACCTCGCAGTTGTATTAGGCACGCGTAAATAGTTGCGCAATCTCTAAATAATATTGCAATAGTTTATTTGCTAAGTGCAGGAGTTAAAAGACTTCCTTCCACCCATGCTATATGAAGTACAGCTCATGTATTACTGTCTCCGCTCGACCAAGTGTAAGAACAAGCCTAACTGGATGAAAAAGTTGAGATCTAACACATTAATTCAGACATGCGTAAAATGCCACATCAGACTACACAAGGTTTAAAACTTACCAGAATTTGTATCTACAGCTCGCAGCACAATATTGCTAGTGCGAAATTATAACCCAAGATTCTGTATGTGCAAAAATTTCAATTTGTAAGGGTTAATCAAACAGCCTTAATTCCGCGGTGTGCCCTATATTTACGACGATTTACACCTGTTCCTCGCCCCACTATAGTCTCGAGTTACTCAATTTAAGGGGTGGGAAAAAAACACATACTTGGCATCTTACCCGCCAAGTGTCTTTCATAGGTATTCTTTGGAAGCACTGTAACATTCATAATGTTTTATCAGAGATAAAATACTGTACACTACGAGATGCGCAGTTAATGATAGGGAGAAGTATATCAGAAAGTACTCAGTATTTCGATGAGGTATAAAAGATTATGAAAACTCTTCCGTGCATTCTAAACACTGAGCAGCATTTACAGTTATAAACAAAATTACGAAATCACGATATTAAACACTTAGGCCATCACTTTGTTACGAGAACAATACCACTTAAGTAATTTAAAAAAAAAACTAAACATGAAAAGCATCGGGAACACATTTTCCTGCACCAGTTTGCAGGGCGATAATAGAGTACAATCCACAGTTGGTACAAAATTCGAAAAGTAAGAATCCGCGCGAAAACACAAGTTTCAAATTTGAAGAAAAAAAATACACACACACACACTGTAATACGAGGAAAAAATATAATCGAGCTTTCAATTCCATGAACTGTAACAGGCAGTAGGCGATATAGCACTAAGAATGCATTATGCAGAGTTCGCAAAACAGCTGAAAATATTAGTAATTCTAAATTAAAGTTAAGCAGAACTCAAAAATGTACACCTTTCTTTTTATAATCGAAATCTCTACGTCACTACCTCCTGGTGTACAGGCTGATTTCAAAAGTAATTACTTACCGTGAACAACCTTCTTGTAACAAAATTATTTTTTTTTAACGTCGCTGTATTTAATAAGCTCTTTTTTTAAAAATATGTAAGTATTTGGGATATTTTAGCTTGTGCAACATTACATTTTATTTCACCACTGCTTTTGAACGACCTTGTTTTCATACCTGAAAAACTCTAACGGTTTTGTTGGGGGGGGGGGGGGGCCTTACGTATAATACAGGCATATACTTACATCTAAATACTACCACGGTGTTGTTTTTCAGGTGTGTGTGTGTGTGTGTGTGTGTGTGTGTGTGTGTGTGTGTGTGTGTATATATATATATATATATATATATATATATATATATATATATATATATATATATATATATATATTCGAATGTAACGTTTTTAAATGTTGTGAAACCCAAACAAAGTGTAACACCGAAACGAAAACCAATGCATTTTTTTTTTGTTGCTGGAACCGACCTAATATCGCAAATTCATGGCTTTGGTTAATTTGTAAGATCGCTTTTTTTGTAAATATACAATATCAGCTCACAAGTACTTCACGTGTTGTGGATAAGGATACAATGTTTGCGTGTGTTTAGTGTCAAAGTTTCATAAACAGCCGATAACACCATGTCAATCACCATCACCACTTATGGGGATTCCAGCTGTCGGGAGGATCACTGAAGACTTATTAGCCATGTACCTGGCATCTAAAGGATTGCCCTGTATTTACAGCTGAATATCTTCCACGAATGTTGGTACCTATAGAGCGTCTCACTCTTAGATTGCAGTGTGCGGTGTAATGGGCATTCTCTCTCTCTCTCTCTCTCTCTTTCCAATACAGGGTTTCTATCGTTAACTATGTCCTTGTTCCTGCTTGCAATGTTGCCTGATGTGTTATCTTCATCCAGCCTAAAATAAATGCCATTTACGTTGCGTGCGCGCCATGCAATCACAATGAAAGGGTTTCTCACAGGCTTCAGTTTCAAAGGAGCCGCTTAGCTTTGCGCCGCAGGATTGGATTCCTTTAGGAGTTGGCAGGGAGGTAAACAGATAAAAATTATCTTAAATCAGGCCGTTTCCAATAACCGCCCATTTGTTTCTCAGCTTGCCAGTTACGTCACAAAGCTGAAACAATCTGGCAACAGTGAGTACCGCAAGCCCTTTTATAGCTGTTATCGACATTTTAGAAATGCGGAAACTGAGTTTCAAATTTTAAAAAAACCTATGAGCAGCTAATGTGTTTGCACAACTCATAACACCAATGCCATAGAACTGATAATCTTGTCTCACTTATTAGTAGCTACCTGCAAAATTCGCGTTATCATTTGGCATCAAGCTAAACTTCACAGTACTGTATGTATTAGAGCAGGAGTCGTTTCTCAACTGGCTTCTGCACAGACGCGAAGTCGCGCCCTTTCTGACAACTCCACTTGACTGGGGCACACAATTGTTAAGTGTTAATTTATTGGCACAGAGGTACACAGGGCGTATCAAATAGTCTGGTCTAACGACAAAATATAATGCAGGGATACAAGGATTTTTAAGTTTAACGTGTCCCCAATTAATAATGCGAATTGTGCAGGTCTCAACTTATTAGAAATATTATGGCCGGGTGTCGCTTTTCAATGTATTAAGTATGCAGTTTCTACCTCCTTTCTAAGATGCGCCTTTTTATTGGGCATTCCCCATTTTATTTTTTATTTTTTTAATCGAATTAGAGAGGACCTATTACGGTAAATAAGGGTTTCAGAAAAGTTTGAAGTAGCCGTGATGATTACACTGAGTGTACTACCTTTTTATAAGTCCTCCTATTCGTTGTACAATCGGCGGGGTGATCCTTTGTTGTAAGTCCCTTTACGTCTGCCTCGTGTCCGAGTAACTTAATTCTGAATGAACCGCTAAGATAAGAAAATGTCTGCTCATACACACATGCACGTACATGGCAATTACAATCGTTAAGTCTCGAAAAATGTCTCTACATCAAATAAAAAGTGTTCTCCCTACAATAGAACTAGCAGTGGAATCTCTTCGCGAATAGTAGGGGGCCGCGATGGGTGAGCGGTTAGACTGCTCGCCTCCCACCAAGGCGTACCGGGTTCAATCCCCGGCCGGGCCACTCCCGGAGTTTCGCAAGTGCGAATCGTGCCGGACGATGCCGCTCATCGGCGGGAGATCTCCCGTTTCCCCAGGCCTTACATTCCGGTGATGCTCCATTCTTACCTCATCGGCTTGCTTGAGAGCCGATGTTGTCAAGAGCCGCCCAAATATCTCAACTCAACTGTTCGCGAAAATCAGGCGTCCATAATCATAAGCTGTATGTAAAAGAGGTTAGCTCTCCACACCCCTCTACCCACCGAGCTTACGCGCCAATCAGAACGAATTAAACCTGTCGATGGAAATCACTCGACCATGCGGTAATCCTTGACCAGGTGCAGGCGAGTCGAACTCCTCCAGGAAGTTGAGAGAGCGAGTGTGGGGAACGCCTGCCTCCTGCACAGACTGTATGGGTCGTTTTGTTGGGAAGGTTAGTTAATTAATCCCAAGGACGACCAGGTACAGCCTGTGCTCCAAGAACAGGAAGACCGAACACGGGGGGGGGGGGGGAGAAGGGTAGCCCGCCACACCAGGGATTGGGTCAGCTGGTCGTTCCCGCTACTACCCGTTCCGAGAACGTCGGACTCACCCGGACTGAAAACAACGACCCATCGCGTAATTTATCGCCCCTGAAAGACTCATCATTTTAGTACAGCTAATTCGGTGCTAGCTGTAAATTAAAAAAGTCTTCGTAACAGCATAGAAATGCGGCCGCCTGTTAAGTGAAAAGATTCCAGGGATTACTATATAGGCTTTTCACTGTAAAAAAAAAAAGCACATTTGAAAGCACTGCTTAAGATCTACTTGTATGCACGTTATGTAAAATTAACACTGCCATGGGCCCCATCTCTTTATTCATGCGTCGGTCAAGTGGAACTGTGAAATTATTAGAAAAGTCAACATTTTATAAAAGTGCTCAATTTTACACGCTGATGCATTAAAAAAAATAGAAAGCGATATAAAATACTTTAATGATCACAAATGGTTACCTAACACTTATTCGACGTTAAGACAAGGAACTACTTTCCATCTGTTGTTACCAAATTTATCGGGCACGTGTTACTGCGCCCGTTGAAGTATATGCAGGCAGGGGCAGTGACTTTTTTCTAAGATTGAATTCAAAAGTGCTCACTTTATCGTGAACAGCCTTCATATTTGACAGCCTACACGAGCGCACTTGGCAATTTCCTTTGCCAGTCCCCGTGCTCCTTTATGTAAAGACAGTTTCTTACCTGAATAGGTCAATCGGAAATCAGTTACATCAACCAAGGACGTCCATGATTCGCGGGCAGACACCTAACACGTGTCTCGATAAAAATCAGCCAACCAGGAACGTTGACATGAACTAAAGCGTTTTGGAATACAGCTAGACGTTGAATCTTTTTACTTTAACGTGTGCGCTTGTTGAAATACTACGTTGATGAAGAATAAAATATCATTAGTTCTTGGACAATTATTTGCACCCATTTACACAAATTCTAGAAAATAGAAATGTTTCAGCTACTGCATATTCACCACTGCTTAATCATCAGTTTTGTTTGTCTCTAGTCCGTAGTGCAATGCAGAGCTAACAGTTCCTTTTTTAAGTAATGTAATGTACAATTAATCCTTGCGATTAGTATAACTAACACTTTCTGTAATTTTACTTCGGAAATCTAAGTATGTGGATTGGTGGAAAAAAAAAAATACTATTTCATTTCGTGTATACCTCTCTGCTGTTAACCAAACTTGACATCTGGAAACAGGCATTTCTATTTTTCACACTTTCATGCCGAAAAGCTTCATAATGTACGCTTAACTTGGAGCTAAGTATGTCTAAGTTCCAATGGGACGTTTGTAATGTTTACGCATTTATTTCAGTGTAGATCGCCTTAGGACTGCACTATATGCCCTTTGTATCGCCCCTCTGCACATCACATCGATATCTAAATGTCATACGGCTTCCGCATGGGACGATTTATTGCAAATATCTACTCCAAAGACAATCGAAAAATTTAACCCGCCCAGAATTTGGTCACTGTGTAGGAAATGGTGTACGAGTTTAGCGAACTCCAAGGAGCTCGGGCAAAGGAGGATAGGGAAGAACGAAGGAGAGAAAGCAGAAAGCAAGCTGCGTGCTGTGGAGACCTTCGGAACGAGTACATAAGAGAGAACTGAGAAAGATGAGCGGATTGAAGATCAGGAGGGGGGGGGGGTGTAAGATATTACGACCTTCCTCAAGGCGATGAGCTTCACAGCATGCAATTAACTGGAACTCGACCGGGAGCGAGAGAAAGAGAGAGACACGTCGAATACCACTTTCCTTGCATCCCTCGATCCCCACAGCGCTTCTACAACTGTCTTGCTCCACCCCTCTTCCACGAAACGTTTTAACACTTTGAGGACTATACGCGAGTGTAGTTCGGGCAAAACTTGTCTGAATATTTCGTTCCACACAAAAAAACAAAACCGGTCCGGGTATAATTACATCAATTCCCTATTTTATAAGGATTTTAAATACAACATCAACAACGAACTTCGTAAATGAACGACAAATGTTTGTATGGTTACGGAAATCAACGCGATGGGTTGTACAACATGTTACATACGAAAGAACTTTTGGTTGGAAAACGGTAAACTCCGCACACAATTGGTTGGCAGCCGGCCAATACGGAAAGATTGGTGTCGTTTTGACCAGTAATGGTGTTAAGAGACAATAGGGACCAAATAAGTCACTGTGTCCCTGCAGATGTATGGGTATAGGCGACTAACGTCTAGCTTGACTTTAAAGCTCGTAAAAAAGTATGCCGACGTCAAAGTGTTAAAAAATTTTCCAGACATCCGCTTTCCAAACCAAAGTTTCGCTTACTAAATTCGTTTTTTATGATGACAGCGAAGACTTCGGTGGTAGTAACTACGGCGTCGAACACCCTCGCACTCCGCGGTTCGGATGTTATAATCAGAAAGTTACAGTGTTAGTAATTCCCTCTTTTTTTTTCTGCGATACTCATTAGACGTGTGCCCAATGTGCTGATCTACGAAAAGAACACAACACACTTCAGACAAGGGCTGTTTGAGTGCTTACAAGGCGATGTGCATATCGGAAACACCATTTTTGAGTACCCCAAAAAGGCTGAAAACGCTAAAGCGTTGTATCTCAAAATGTAAACGTCAAACACATTTTTAAAAAAAAGACTCAGGGGTAGGGCAGTTCGATATTGTGATATATCGATAATTATCGGTATCAAAAATAACTTACCTATCGATATGTAACTTCGAAAATATCGGCATATCGATGGTTCGATATTATCGAAGTTTTCGGTATTACCAGTTATTTCGTTATTAAATTATTTGGTAATTATCTAATACTTTCGGTATTATCGATAATTTCTGTTTTATCTGAAATTTTTTTATAATCGATGTATCGATAATACTGAGTAACTGATTGGAAAAAATATCTATATTAAATTTTTATGACATCGAACAGTTCTACTCAAGGGCCCTCCCTGCATTGAACCTTCCTTCAGACTTTCCGGCAACAAAATAATAGTGTCGGCACTGAAAGTCTCATAGGTACACGCAGAGGCGACGAGAACACTGCACGTAAGTTTAGAGCTTTGCGCTTAGTGGCGATGACGCACTCGATACGCGAGGCAGTGTCGCCCTTATCGCTCCTGCTTCTCTCGGCCTCAAACGCGGAGAAAAAAAACTCCAGGTATCGCGACTCCAGCCGCGTACGCCAGAAAAATGGCGGCACTACGCGCCTACTCAGGAAATGTGCACACCTTCACGCAACGTATCAGAGGTCCCGCCACGTAATTTTACTTCCGGTTACTTACCTGTTCTGTAGCATAACAGTACGGCGTAAAAACACACGTGTACCTTGTAAGGATGACACTACAAATATTGCAAAACTCTTCACCTTTACCTGTAAACACAAATGCGGACTCAGATGCGTACAGTCACAAAATTTATAATTAAATTCGTGAGCATGCATTACTCACTACTTTCAAATGATGACATAAAACGCAACGTAATAGCTCGTTATATGTAAAGACTGTGAAGAGAAATCGTAGAAGCCAGACAAGAAATATGACACCAGAAATTCTATCATTGTCTAATAAAAGTTTAAAACCGTAGAAGACCTTTTTTCTCCGCCTCGTATTTCAAGGACACTTGCGAGAAAATTTTATACCCACCAACGTTAATAAACCACTTCGTTGACTATGATAGCTTTTATAGCGCCATTAAGAGGTTCGTTTTTGTGGACGAAATGGGTTGAGTAACTCGCATCGACTATAAATCTTAGCTTCCAGCAGAATACAGAACACTTCCTAATAATGGAAGGAAAAAAGTGGGCTGTTGTACAGACTCAAAACAGGGCTGAAAAATTCACGTCGGTTAGCAAATTACAAGTTATAACATCTGCAAATATCAACGAACGGTACAGCTGAATCGAAAGCACAGGCCCAAAATTTCACTTCTTTATATTTCCCACTGTGTAACTTCTCGTGAATATGTTATTAGGTACATACGACATCGGTTCATCTGGAATGTCAGCCCGAAGAAACCTCCATGTGTTCAGATTCGTATGCCAAGTGTTTTTAGCTCGGTTTAGACCTTTCGAAAGTGAAAATCTTTAAAACTGCGAGTCGTAACTTAAGTGTATCATTTTTCCTAACCACACCAGTGGGCGACTGTAACGTCTCGAATATATTTTCCACCCCCCACCACCACTTTTTCAAGAGCACGAGTGACGTCATGCACCCTCAACCAGCACTTTTGGTTATTCAACTGTTCATATCACATTTGGATCACCGTCATTTCCCATACTTCTGAACTTGGCTGTTTGTAAATTAATAATGGCAGCATAATAAGAATACTTTGGTTAATTCACGGATGGTATAAAACGGCACACTTCACCAAGAGGAAGAGGGAGCATTATGGGTAGTGAAGGGATCAAGTGGTGATGAACAACGATTGGCACAAATCAACTAGAACACAACTCCCGGCTTGTTAAACAAAACGTACAGTTTCTCATCATAGTGTCCACCCCGCATATCGTTAGCGCGCAGCTAATTAAGCGGTTCATAATCCCACTTTACGTAATTCTGTACGTCTACCGTTAAAATGGGAGTATGGATTCGAGCCCTCCTTGTACAGATACTTCATAATGTATCCCGAGGTTCGCAGCTCGACGAGAGTCTATACCGTACTAAAACTGACGACGTGCATTAGGCATGCCCAGCTTTTTTCTTTACATGTTTATTAGCGTTTAAAACTTTTTATTAGAGTTTAAAACAGTTAAGTGGCAATTAGCTGCATATTAACAAATCCCCGACCTCTACGACCAAGACCATTAAATAATGTTTTGACCTTCGATGGGATGGTCTTGCGCTTGGAATCGTGATTATGACGCTTGTCAGTAAGTTAGGAAATATTCAATAAATAAAGAATTAATTAAACTTGACTTAATTTCGTTTAGTGTTTCGCCTCAATGATGTGTACAGAAGTTGAATAAGTGTGTTTATATATATATATATATGTGTGTGTGTGTGTGTGTGTGTGTGTGTGTGTGTGATGTTCACGGTAAAATGAGCACTTTTGAAAGTCCTGCGAAAGAGTTATTTTAATGAACGTTGTGTATCCTTCCGCCTTATGTAAAATTAACATTGTCATGGGCCTCATCACTTTATTCATGTGTCGGTCAAGTAAAACTTGAAATTATTGGGAAAATAAATACTATACAAATCTGTTCATTTTTTACACTTCGATGCATATAAAAAAAAGAAAGCTAAGGTAATAATTTAAATTATCACAAATGGTTACCTAACATTTTTTTTTATTCGGGGTTAACACCAACTTCAGTGGGTCCAACCGACGAGCTCTCCGAAATGCTGCGCTTAGTAAACAGTAATCACACACGAAAATTAAAACACTCATGTGAAATTATATTCCTTAAGCGAAGCGCATAACCTTCCACACTGATGAAAATTTATACCATATTTCCCTTCCGACATATTATTATTATTATTCGCCCACTATTAAGGTGGCCACCGAACAGTGGGCAGAGCTCCGACAGAAATCGTTTTATTAAAAAACTGTTCAAACGTGTCTGAGTGAGGTCTGCTTACAGCTTTTAAGAAACCTTACGCGTTTTTTATATGTTTTTAACTTTCTCCGTCTCTCTCTAAAGCATGTTTCTGTGTAAGTGAAAATGGCTCAAACGGTTATTTTTGCCGTCATTTTTAGGTATGAGCATTCCGGTACAAAACATCAAAAGGAACATGTACGTGCATCAATCCTTTTTTTTTTTTTTTTGGCTCATACAACGGTAAGGTCTCCGCTGAAAGTCTCATAGAGGCGCTTATCAACGGCAAGTCTGTACTCCAGTTCAGTACCTTGCGCGTAGGGACGACGAGAGAGTTGATGCGCATGTCTCGGTCGCCCCTAGCGCACCAGTGCTTTTAGGCGTCAGACAAACAAAATTCCTTCAACCAGGCTGCCACCTCAAGCCATGTCTTCTTCCAACTTGAATGAAAAGAACTCGTAAATTCACTTTGAAGGTCACTTTAAAGCAGAATTGATTTTATACTGGGTTTCGCGCGAAAACTTATGCGAGAATATAACGCAAATTCCACCTTAAATGAATTTGCACACAGCACAGAAAACTTGTACTCGTAATGAATTCTCCTTGCAAGGGGGAATAGTCCCAAAATGTTAATTTCGCTCTTAATTATGTGAAAGCTCTTTGTTACTTAGTTTTTTATTATTATCGTGTCTATTAATATATTTTGAGTAGTTTCCTCCAACTCTCACGATACTATCAAAACTCATGTTTCGCCAGATTCCTCTCCGCACAGCTTGAATGTGAATGTGCTCTTGGCTCCTATATCCCTCTGGAAGATGCAAAGTTGGTCACATGACCGGCGTAAAAGGAACGATAGAATTGATTGTTTTGTGCACCTTGCGATAAATATATGACACGTTCTGTATTCTGATCTCGTAAAAAGTTCTGCGTTAAACTCTCGCACGAAATCTTGCAGCAGTTTCGCATGTATCTTGGGCAGGAGCGGATCTTGACTTTCGGCTTGCGTTGGGATGAAGGCAATTTTCCCATTGTACAGACGAAGTTCTATACTTTCATACTGTGGCACGGTAAATTGTCTCATTACTAGAGATAGAAAAAATTTCGCGAGGTCAATGACCCGTGGGTTAGACTCCACAGTTCTGTATACTCCCGAGCCTCAGATGTTTGTCCATTGGCTGCTGCTCCAGAGAGTAGTCAGTGTTACTCCACATCTGGTAGTATGGCGCTCGCTTCTTGTTTCCTTGCCTGTCTGCTATTAGCTACTGAGTCTTCCAGGGCGTATGTGATGAACTATGATCCAACTGTTAGGTGACTTCAGCGTACACGCGTTGGACGTCTATCTTGTCCTGAAATGAATTCGCGAAATTTTCCTATCCCTACTCATTACAATTTTAGTAAATAATATTAATTAAATAACAGTAATAGTATTTTTAACAGTTATTTCGTTCGTAAAGTTTTAAAACATTCACAAAGCAGTCTCATTTTTCTTGTTTGGTTTTCTACGTATCTTGCGTCTTGTAAAAGCTCATTTAGAATTCGTGCAATTGAGGACAGGGATTATGTTTCATAGAGTATGAGTAATTTTTAAGAAGGTGAAAATTATAACACTGTCATTCCGGGACGGGGAAGAAAAGAGCTGCCGTATCATTGTCCCGTCTCTTCTCCTGGATTCGCCAAGAAGGTCCACGATTTAGCTCCCGGAGATCTCACGTGCGAACGTACAACCTCCTCCACGAGAGTGAGTAGGGGGGGAGGGGTTGAAGATGCCGGGAGAAGATCGCTCCAATTTACATGCGAAGAAGAGTAAAGAGGAAGGGAGGAGACGCCCGGGCCCGCATATTTCGTGTGGCGCCAGTGGTCCGCGACTTTTCGGGCCGAGCTGTCCACGGGTCTTCTCCGTCGCTGCCGCGTTTTCTCCAGCGGAGAGTTATTTATAGCCCCCCCCCCCCACTTATTCGTTCGTCCAGGTCCTTTCCTCCTTCCAGTCGTGGACAACCGGAGCTCCCACCACCGGGAGGACCCAATCAAATTAGAAAACAATGGATCCCCGCGCACGTCTTCAAGGTAGACTTGTTGTCCCCCGACCCCCTTTATCCATCCAGACAATGTCCAAGAGCTGGGGGGGGGAAATTACATAAAGAAACAACCCGTTCCTGGAGAAAGCTCCTCTGGAGAGATCTCCAGCGCCGCCCTTATATCCTCGTTACCACCGCGGCTAGCTGTCCAAAGGAAATCAATCAGCCAGTCTCAGAAGTTTTCAAACGGCCGCGGGACAATAGCGAAATTCAAACGTTTCTCCCCCCTCTCTTCGCTGCATCTTTGTGGCCATCCCAATTATAAACAAAACAGGGATCGGGATTTTAAAAAAATATGGTTCCCCGAAGAGAGGGACCTAGATATCTCCTGGTTATCGATGTCCTTTAGGCGACGCTATATATTCCGGGTTCTCTACTTTATCCCGACAGGAGGGCGCGTTAGCGAAACCACGACAGTGTTGCCAGGCGGTTCTGCCGTGACCCTGGAGGTTGGTAGGTGCTGTTCGTACGTGGGTCCAGTAGTTCAGAGAAAAAGGTAGTGTTCCTTTCCCTGCGTTAACAAAATTAACTTGTAAACTTGCGAAATTTTGTTCCGTTACCCTACGCGCGTTAAAATGTTGTTCACGGTAAACTGAGCACATTTGAAAAATCCGCTTAAGATCCACTTGTATGCACATCCTGTATTCCTCCGCCATACGAGGAATGTCATGGGCCTCATCACTTTATTCACTGTGAAATTATTAGAAAAGTAAATATTTTGATATGCTCGTTTTTACACTTCTATGCTTAAAAAAAAAACAGAAAGAGAACGAAATAATTGAAGTTATCATAAATGTTTACCTAGCCCTTTTTATTCGACGTAGTTACATGGAACTACTTTCCCTCCATCGTTACCAACTTTACTGGGAGCATGCCCCTCAATGCGCCCGTCAATATGTATATAAACAGGGAGAGTGACTTTTTTCTAAGGTTAATTTCAGAAGTTCTCTCTCTCTCTCTCTCTCTCTCTCTCTCTCTCTCTCTCTCTCTCTCTCTCTCTCCTCTCTCTCTCTCTCTCTCTCTCTCTCTCTCTCTCTCTCTCTCTCTCTCTCTCTCTCTCCTCTCTCTCTCTCTCTCTCTCTCTCCTCTCTCTCTCCCCCCCCCCTTAGTTATAAGTTTTAAAAAAGGCTATTCACAGTAAAGTGAGCACTCATTTGGGATAAAGTCATAAATAAAGTGATAGGATCTCCGCTGGAAGTCCCGCAGCACTACGAGAACACTTCATGCCAGTTCTGAGCCCTGCGCGTAGCGGCGATGGCGCTCTTGTAGCGCGTGCCAGTGTAACCCTTATAGCTCCTGCACTTCTCGGCCAAAAAAAAAACTATGCTAGCACAAGGCTCCCAACTGGCGTGCAGTGTTCTCGTCGTGCTGCGTGTACCTATGGGACTTTCAGCGGTGGCCCTGTTATTTTATTTGTGGCAAGTCTATAGGAAGGGAGGGGGCCCTCGAGTAGTTTAGTTATGTAGCTGACGCGTATATTATGACACAGCGTTTCGAAAAAACAGTTTTTAGCCTTTTTGGAGTGCTACAAATGGTGTTTGTAATGTGCGTGATGTCTTCAAAGCACACAACAGTCCTCGCATGACGTGTGTGCTCCTTGCGTAGATCAGCACGTCGAACGAACGTTTAACAGTCTCGTTAATAAAATTGTATTTCAGACACACTGCCACGCAGTTCAAGAGAGCCAGGTAGACGGGGCCTTAAGAATTCAAAAAAGTGCCCAGTTTACCGTGAACGGCCTATGCGAGGTTATTAACCCCTGTCCTAAGGACACCCTTCCTTCCACAAGGTATGCATTTCACCGAACGCTGGGCCTTGATCAAGCTGACAAATGGCGAATGGGGTTGCGGCGAAACGCGGGACCAGATTGCTTGAAGACAAGAAGGTACGATTTTTTTCCATAAACCTACCGTATTTTTAAGTGCTAAGTGCGAGCCCGAGGTAGGGATGGTAACTAATTGCGTCTCAGGGCGAACCCATTGCGCCTACAAGGGAAAGAATTCATGCAAAGATACATGAATCGCGGCAGAGAGGGATTGTGCGATTGGTGCCATGACTACCTCCCTAAGTGTGCCTATAACTAAGAGAGAGGGAAACCCCAGCATAGGCGCTGTAAATCCCTTAGGACAGGAATGAATACAGATTATTGCATGCATTAATAGAAATACTACAGGAAGCAGATGTTGAAACCATGTTCTCTATTAGTGGGAAAGAAAGACTAGAAGAGAAGGGGACGGACATCTTAATTTAATTAAGATGCCCCCACCCCCTCATTTTGTAGTAGTCTAAAGTAACACACTCTAGTTTAACCAAAGAGATGCTTGCACATCACTATGGTGAGGGAAGTGGCACGACTGAGCCTCTGCTAGAGATGGGCGTTATTTAACGTAACAGTTATAATAACCTGTTACCATTTGGTAACGTGTTACACGAATAAAACGTTCCATCGTTTAAGCCGTTATTTTTAGAACGTCTCGGATTGCCTCACTTAAACCAACGCTTGACTACTGCGCATGCGTAAAAGTTAATTTATGGAACGTCTAGACTTGCAACTGTGAGCATGCGCGGATGATATTTCTTGAAACACCTAGCTCTTGGAACATTGAACGACGTAATTGTTACATTCCCGAACGTCGGGACAGGCGAGAAATCCATTATCTAACAAGTAATTGGGCACCCCGTGAAGATAAGTAATTCAGTACGTCAGTTGAATTGTGTTTCGCGACCTTCGGAGTAGGACCGCTGGTGTTTGTCCGTGGTAGCAGGAACACAGAGGACTATTGTAACATTCTGGACAATGAAATGCCTCTAATATTGTGGCGTTTTTACGGAATGGACCCGTGTTACTTCAAGGATGATGTTGTCATGTGCCATGTTTCAAGGGCTACTATACAGTGATACGCCGAAAGCAATGTTCGCCGATTGGACTTGCCCGCCGTCCAGAGCCCCGACCTCAACCCTATAGAACATTTTTGGGACGAATTGGATAGCCGGGTGAGGGCTCCACTGCTCAACTCATGGAATAGTTACAAGAGGAATGGCGACGAATCCCCGTGGATGTCCTGCAACCACTCGTAGAGAGCATGCCAGACAGGGTGGCTGCAGTTATAGCCGCAAGAGGTGGTCCTACGAGATTCTAACGGGGTGACAACGACCGAGCAAACATCGTGGACAGGTGTCCAACTACTTTTTGATAGATAGTGCATTTCACAGTAACCTGTTACAAAAATAATACGTTACCGGAACGTGTTACTTACTTGAAACTGAAACGATGGAACTCGTTATATGAAAGTAAGTGTTTAGCCCATTCCTAGACTCTGCCCCCTGAGTCCCCAGTAGATTCACTACAAGGCACCCACGCCGCTATTCCTGTACTTGGCACGGGCCCTCTGCGGTGAAATCCAGGAGGGGGGACACCACCCCTCTGTCCCTTCCCTGGTCCCACGGTCGACCATCCGTCCACACCAGCGGGTGGGCATCCCACCTGACGACAATTCTCTTGTGTTCCTTGGCCGCCGCCGCGATGCGCGAATCGTTAGGAGGGCGTCCGCGCGTTGTTTTCTCGCTTCGCGATGGGCGATAAGGCGGAGCTCGTTGAAGTGTCGTAATGTGAAACACCGGGGTGGATAAGGGAAACTGTCCTTCAACCCACCTCCCCTGGCTAGGCAAATGCTAGGGGCTTACTGCTCCTTTTTACATATTGACTGACAATATTAAGCTCTGAACCAACTTACCTACTTGCATTATGACAGCGTGTGTAGGCTGTTCACGGTAAAGTGAGCACTTTTTAAGGCGCTTATAAATTTTTCCTTTCATCCACTTTCCATCTTCCTGCAACTTTTTTATATAAACATTGCAATGTAACCAATAAACACAATGTCTACAGTTCATTACCCTCCAAATTTAATGCCTGAGGCTGCAATAAGATAGGCCTATATTTATTACTGGTTAATGCATGTTGGAAGAGCCGTACGAAATTCTCACTTTGCAGTGAACAGTCTATATAAGAGTTGTACGACATTTAACGCCCTTCTTTATTATGACATTAAAATCATCACATTTGAATAGTAACCGATGGCATCAAACAAAACATTTTCATCATTTTCACAGTTTTATATTTGCGAAGTTGAGTCGAAATCCTTAAGGGTCAATGGCTGCTGCGGTGAAGCTGTAAAATCGACCGTTCCAGAAACAAATAAGTGCTTTCAGGTCTCAGGGTCTCCCAGAAACAAACAAGTGCTTTCAGGTCTCAGGGTCTCAGCCGATCGGAACCGTTGTATCGTTGTGAACTCAGCAACAACAAAAGGTCTGCGAAGTCTTCACTTTCCTATGATAGTTCTATTACTGGGGGCGGCCAAATTTACACATAGTGTAGCGCCCACTTAAATTGAGATATTGTTTAGTGAGAGCCTGTATATGTCATGACCTGCACTTAAAAATGGAGACGCGGCGGTATCTACTGGTGTTAACAGAGGAGAAAATATTTCGGTGTGAAAAAGTCTCATCTGCCGTTGACAGTCCTGTAAGTTTTCCACGTGATAGCATTGGCTGGGGACTGAACCCGGAATCACCGCGATTAAAGATCATGTGGTAACAGGTCGGGCATTCACAGAGACCGTCTGCCGCTTGAAAGTGATTCGTACACGTCAGCGAAACGACAACACGCGTGTGTTGGCAACTTGCTATGGAGAACGAAGGTGCGCCGTGGGCTTGCGCAGTGAATCAAAACGTGAGATACGTTTTAGAGCGGCTAGTGTGTTGCGCCGTTGGGCCACACAGGGAATCAGACTGGCCTCCGAACTGGCTGAGCATACGATACTTATAAAAATACTCGACGCGATAAACATTTCATGGGGCGCATTCGCCCGGGACTTTTATCTTTTATAGCCAGTTCACGGTAAAATGAGCCGTTTTGAGGCCGTAGTTACTAGGTTTCCTTTCAGCCATATTTACCTTTAACCACCTATTTAGATGAATATTGTCATGTAGGTAACAAACGCAGTGTGTACATTCCACAGAATTCGGAAATGAACGTCTAAAACTGAAATAAACTGTATTTATCGACGATTATTCCAAATGAGAAGTCTTTCGAAAGTGCTTACTTTACCGTGAATAGCCTATATCTCAGTATTCACTGCAGTCTAGAACTGAGTGATATCACTAAAACACCGGTAATTTAACTATAGTTGATTAGCTGCTACTCACTGGAGAATTACTCTTAACTGAAAATCGATTTCAACAAAAAAAAAATTAGCGGAAAAATCATTATTAAATAAACCAAGTTCAAGCCACAGAAATAATCAGTGAGCCGCCATTGATTTCCTGTAGAGCACTTTGCACCTGTTGGAATGATTCGGAGCGATTTTGACTATACCGCGTTCATAATAGTGTGAAGCATCAGAATTGCAGAGTTACAGTTTTTTTTTTTTTTTTTTTTTTTTTTTTTTTTTTTTTTTTTTTTTTTTTTTTTTTTACAGCATGTTTCACATGTGCTAATCGAATTACCAAGCCTCGCATTCTCGCATAGTGCATTCTAAGGCTGAATTAAGCGATATTAAAATACTACTCACTCAAAATTTCAATTAGAAAAATCAGGCTGACTGGCGAAGAAATGCCGAGTTATTGGAATTCCCTGTGAATCAAAGAATGAATCGCACTGTATGATATAAACAAGCGCTAAAATAAATATTAATGGCATCAAGGACTTTTAAAAACCAATTTTTTTTTGGGGGGGGGGGGAAGATGAAAGACCAATCCTAATTAAAATGTGATGAAAAATTGTGCAATTATTTCACCAAGTCGTAGAGCTTCAACTTTCAGTGCGGTATTCTTTGAAAAATTAAACGTGATGTAAAGGAGCCAGACATGTAACAATATTCATTAGAAATGCCTGTTATTAAAAAAAAAAAAATCGTGCAGTTAACAACGAACGTGTACATACAGTCTGCATTAAAATACGTCCCTTGAATCATTAAATCGCTAGTCATTAAAATTATCTGAAGGATGCAGGCGATTTCGAAAGGGGGGAAGGGATTTTCCTCCAGTAGAATTTCGCTGGTTCGAGGAAATTTATACAGCGAAACGAAACGCATGCTACCGGGAACTAGTTTGCTTCTCCTCCCCCGCCACCAGTTTTTTTTTGCTGGCGTTAACTGCTGCCCCACGGGAGCATGTTTCGTGTGGATGACGAACACAGCAGAGTTTTGCTGCGTTTCCACACGCCAGGACAATTTACTGCCTTGTGCGCCCACCAGTGTGTGCGGGAAACTGACATTAACTACCAGGGGAACAGTGTGCTAAGGACCTGTAATTATCCCCGGCACACCGAAATGCCCGATGTTTTCAAGCAAAAAGTTACAACATTTTCCGTTAAGGATCCGTAGTTTTTTTTTTTTTTACGCGCATTTAAAGACTCTACACACGTTTGCGTGAGATCCTCCTGTTCTTTTTTTGGGAACCAATCTAGAAACAAATCAAGAAGAGTGAACTGATAGATAAAGGTTTTGCTTGACGTCACTATGAAGATGCATTAGGCTCGAGCTATTTCCTTCACCGTAAATGTACACATGTCTTCTTGGCGCATGATGTGCCAAAGAAACATGTTGAAGTAACACAAACCTCTTCGTACAAGATAATTAAGAGCGCTGCTTTTAAACACACATTGTTGGCAAAACAAACAAGGTCCTTCCCCATTCTAGAAACTTTCCTATGGCCTCTTTTAACACATTGAGGTCTGCACACATTTACTGGCACTTAAGACAAATTAGAAGTAAGTCACCTGTATCCACGTTTGTTTTGTTGGCGTTGAGCGCTTTTGAAAGCCCTGCTTAAGATCTACTTGTATGCACATTGTGTACTCTTCCGCCTTATGCTAAATTAAGATTGCCCCGTCGACTTATTCATGCGTCGGTATAGTGCAGCTGTGAAATCATTACAAAAGAAAATGTTTTTCAAATCTGCCCATTTTTTCACTTAGATGCATAAAAAAAAAACCAGAGAAGGAAAGAAATTATTTAAATTATTACAAATGGTTACCTGATATTTTTTATTCAACGATAAGATATGGAACTACTTGCCAACCACCGGTACCAACTTTGCTGGGCGCATGTCGCTCTGTTCGCCCGAGAAAATATATGCAGGTAGGGATAGTGACTATTTTCTAAGGTTGAGTTCAAAAGTGCTCACTTTACCGTGAACAGCCTGTAACAGTGGGAATTTATAACACGCGATGAATGCCTTAACTACGCCCGTATCTTTATACTCTTCTCTTGACGCTTAAGGAAACTGCATAGGCAAGTTTTAAAAATGCTGTATTTGACCATTTTCACGAATTTTTTTTCTCCGAGATTACAACTGAATATAATGAAAGTAAAAAAAATTAGGGGCATATATAATTGTTTTTTTATCTTTCCTGACAAAAAAAATGTTATATTTTCATAACTTTTATTTACCGAGATACGTGTTAACGAGCAAACGATTTCACAGAAAACGTCTCAGTACATAGGACTCTTAAGGGGGTTCAGTCCCGCCATCTTGGATTTTCACTACTTTTGCCATAACTTCCACGTAAGAACGTTTAATGAGATTTCTCGCATGACATGACATAAATTATAGCTGCTTGAGTTTAATCAAACTATTACATCTCTATAGAATTGATTGTTGTTCGGCCAGTGACTGGACGCAAGAAATAAACAACTTTTCCTTGCTTTCGCTTACAGAAATGGTCCAGGAACAGTAATCTAGGAATAAGCGTTGTAGATAATGTGCAATGCAATGTCCTGCGCTTTGTCGAAGCCCAAAATAAAATGCAAAATCTGCAATGCAATTAAACGGCAGAAAATCGAAAAATCCAAGATGGCGGAGACTGATCAGCCTTAAGCTGACCACTTCATCTTTAGTCTAGCTAGGTGGTTCTTGCAACGAAACTTGCTTTTTTCAGTACATGTTACGGGTGAAATCGCCCACGCGTCTGCCCTGGACGGTCTCCACAGACACTCGTCCTAAAAGACGATGCATTATCAGTGTTGCCAATATTACCGCCCAAGCGCCCGCGGTCGTTGCGCAATTAAAGAGATCGATCGCCCGATACGTGGAGAACTCGTTCCCGACTTCTTCTCAGTTCCGAGATGCTGCGGCAGCGACAACGCACACAAGAACAAGGCGAGACACGTCCCTGCCGTTTTACCGGGAAATTCCCATGCGTAAGAGATAACGCAATGACGCTGCGCCGCCGTGAGTCGGCGCGCTGCGAAAGTCAACTGCCAAAACAACAGGGGCGCCAGCTGCGAGATCACGAGAACAAAAAACGTTTCCGTGACGAACTGTTTAACTGGCGGTTAACGTGCACGTGCGGGGAATGCGCACCCCGTGATACTCATTTACAAGCCTGTCTTGTCTCATTACCTTGCGACGAACGTCTACTTAGAATCTATAATGAACGTGTGCTGCAAATCACACAGTTAACACACGGAAGCGAACGTGACAGAATAAATCATGGCACAAAGATACGGGGTTTTCAATAAAATCTTATTAATATTGTCTACGATCATTATTGATAACCTACTATTACATGAAAGTTCCTAGTGTGCTAAATGGTAAAATTAAAATAATACAGCATAGAAAATTGCTTTGTGGGTCAAATAATAAAAAAAAAAATTATTTACTAGCTTCTTCAAAACAAGTCCCACCATACAGAATGGAAACAAAATTTAAAACCAACATGGCCCGACAAAACCGACCGTACTACGGGAATCAGACTAAAATGTACATATTATGTAAAAGGTACACCTTTATATGCAATTCCCTTTCCTAGGATGTCTAGCCGCGTATAAAGTAGGCAACTAATTTACCAGTGCTATCAATACATTACTGTCGAAAATATTCACGCTTAGGCTTATTGTTATGCAAGCACTATGCGGCAATGGAGTATTGTGACAAATAGTCTATTCGCGGTTAATGAAGCATTTAAGAAATCAACCTTTGAAAAATGTCATATTCTGTTCACGGTAAAGTGAGCAATTTTGAGGCCCTAGTTACTTTTTCCTTTCAGTCATTTCTTATCCTCCAACCACATTTTTATTTTTATATAAAAATTGCCATGTGAGTAATAAACATAGTTTGTATATTTCACCGGACTTTGAAGATAACGTCTAAGGCTAAAATAAAATATATTTATTGATTATTATTCCAAATGAGAGAACTTCCAAAAGTGCTCACTTTACCGTGAATGGCCTATAACCCTGCAGTAGTGAGAGCACGCTCCGAGATATGGAGTTCCAGAATGGACTACGTTCCGTGAGAATAACCTGAAGAGGGGGTGGGAGGACAAGCACACTAGCCCAGTGCTGCCCCTTTTTGGAGGGGAGCACACTCACTAGTAACCCCGGCCCCTCCTCTGTCCAGGTTATTCTTATAGCACTTGTACATTCTTGCAGTAGGTATCTCGGGGCGACATGCCCTCACTACTCCCTGCCAGCATATATTTTTTTACGGGTAAAATGATCGCCATGCGCCCAGTAAGGTTAGCAACGAAGGAGAGAAAGTAGTTCCACGTCACAAGTAAAATTGCTAGCTAAATATTTGCGAACACCAAAGATCTTTCGCACGCGAGCGAATTCGCAAAACATTCGCTTTCACATTAATTTCACAGTTTCACTTGACCGACACGTGAATAAAGCGACCAGACCCGTGGCGATGTCAATTTTGCACGTAATGGAAGAATACACTATGCGCGTGCAAGTAGGGCTTTAAAAAGTGCTCAGATTACCGTGAACACTCTGCAGTCGTGTGGTGGGTCTCACCATAGGCAGTCGTGTCTTATTCTGATTAACCTATTCAGGACCAAGTGTAGCCTACATGTTTTGCTTTCTCAAGGCAATGCCCCGAAACTGCACAGTAAATAACTCTGAGCAACTTGCCGGGGTCAAACTTTCACACGCACTATTCCAGCGACTAGCGAGGGGTAAACTGAAAATGGCGGAAAGTTTAGTAGAATAAATGAAACTGAAAGGAAATATGGAAATTCTGGGTTACACACGCGCGCGCACGAACACGCATTACAAATAGCTAGTGATACAATTAGCATTTTTATTTGAAAAGTTAACTCGCAATAAGGTTGCTGTTTTAGACAATGTTTACGATGAACTGATGGTAAGCAAAGGTGTTTGTGTAAACACAGAATTTTATTTTTGCATCATGCTCGTTCCAAAACCACTTTTACTCTCGCTTTTCTCAGCTGTTAATCTCTCTTACTTTGCTCTCGGAGGAGTAGCGTAATGGAACGCCGTCTTTTAAGTCTAGCCTATACATAGGAGATTGATTTTCTGACTACTGTTCTATGCAACCCATGCCATCATGTTCTGGGAACACAGTTTTAGAAAGTTGGTAGGCAAGTCATATGTGCAGCGAGTGGTTTGTGTGTAGTTCTGAATTATTCATGCACGATGAAGGATTTGGAACGGGACGGGCAACAAGGGGAATTTAAATAAATTAAAAAAATATTGAGCCGTCGGTGCCTCCGAGGCTGTATCCCAATCGCTCATTTTCGAAATAGTACGGCGCTTTATACAGCGTTGCGCTGCTGGGCAATCATTTCTTTGTTAAAGGCCGTTCACTATAAATATAAAGTAAGCACTTTTGAAATCAACCTTAGAAAAAAGTCACTGCCCCTACCTGCATATATTTCAAAGGGTGGCCTGGGTGACATGCAACCAGTAAAATTGGTAACAATAGGTAGTTCCGTATCCTAGTTGAATAAAAGTGTTAGATAACAATTTCTGATATTTTAAATTATTTATTACGCTTTGTTTTTTTTTTAACGCCTCAATGTGTAAAAATAAGCATATTTATTAAATATTTACAGTTTCACTTGACCGACGCATGAATAAAGTGATGAGGCCCATGGCAATGTTAATTTTACACAAGGTGGCAGGATACACAACGTGCATACAAGTAGACCTTGAGCAGGGCTTTCAAAAGTGCTCATTTACCGTGAACAGCCTATACCACACGAAGTTCGGCCGGCGCACTTGTCGGCTCCAGACCGCTGGAGGTGAATGCTAGACAGTTTTCACACCCTCGAAATATTTCTTAGCGCGGTATTTCTCCCCCAAGGACGCTTAGCTAAGCACCGCGCGGCGCCGACGCCGTATACGGGACGCTGCCGACACGGCGAGGCTGTGCTGCGGTTCGCGGACGCCTGCGAACTCGGGGTGCCTGGAGAAAGCCGGCATCGAGGGACGCGGTTACACGAGTGCTGTTAAAACACATTCAGTAGCCATGTCTGAACAAGTCCAAAAAAAAAAAAAAAAAAAAAAAAAGGACGTGTTTTCGCGGTTACGCACCAAAAGTAGAATGAAATCAATGGAAATTATAACCTCAATAAACATGGAACTTAAGGGTCCTCCTATGTACTGAAACGTTTTCTGTGAACTCTTTTTTTGCGCGTAAGAGCGTATCTCGGTAAATAAAAGTTCAGGAAATGCGAAGTTTTGCCAGAAAGGATAACAAAAAAACAATTATCTACACCCCTATTGTTTTACTGTTGTCATATTTAGTGTATTCTTAGAGAAAAAATATCGTGAAAATGGTCAAATATCCCATTTCTAACACTTGCCTATGCAGTCTCCTTAAGCGGCAAAAGAAAAGGACAAAAATACGGATGTAGTTTAATCTGTGGGCTTTCATCGCGCGTAATAAGACCCCTATGTTACAGTTTGAATTGCACAGTACAGCTTCACGGCGGAAACACTGCACGCAGGAGCGATGAGGCGCTAGGCGTGCGTGTTAGTGTCGCCCGTAATCGCTCCCTCGCTTCTTGACCTTGGTCAGGCAGCTATATAGTCATCTTAAAATGCACGATATGCAATTATAATAGGCTCCAACATTTATCACTATTGCTGTGATGGCATAGTGGTTGTGTAGTAGCACATTCCACCACAAACTTAACTTAATTCAACAAATGCAGTAATTCCCGCCAAATACACTGCTTGTTTACTTCGAAGCAGCCAATAGGAGCGCAGCAGAGAAGTCGTTCGAAACGACTTATGAAAACTGTTTTCACTTTGAACGAGAAACGACTGCGACGTGAACTCGTTCGACGGCAACGTAATCTCTTCAATAGCTGACCTTGTTTAACTAAACTAGTTCTGCATCACGTGTGACGGCGGCCAGGCATAATCCAATCGCAGTTACTTCACATTATTCTGTAGCCCTGCTGTAGTTCTGCTCCCAGGATATTCCTCAGCCTCACGTAAACAAAGCTTAGCCCATTCTAACCAAGTATACACAATTGCGTAAATTACGCACAATTATTGGTCGGTGCTGCACACTGCGAAGCTGAATGAACAATAAATTATAGGATGTTCACGGTAAAATGAGCACTTTTGAAAGCCCTGCTTAATGCCTACGTATAAGCACGTTGTGTATTCTCCCATCTTATGTAACATTAATATTGCCATAAGCCTCCTCATCACTTGGTTCATGCATCGGCCAAGTGAAACTGTAAGTTAATTGAATAAGTAAATATTTTACAAATCTGCTCTTTTTAACGCTTCGATAAGTTGAAAAAAACAGAGACATGAAGAAATTATTTAAGTCATCACAAATGGCTAACTAACACTTTTAATTCGACGTCACGATGTTACCAAATTACTGTGCGCATGCCACTCAGTGCGCCCGTTATAATAACATGCAGGTTTTAAAGGTTGATTTCAAGTGCTCACTTTACCGTGAACAGCCTTTATATAGCTCGTTGGCGTATTTATTGCAGACGGGGTAACACACGCTTGTTATACTTAGTTAACATAGAAGTGCCTTCTTTTATAATTGAACTTACCACAGGCAGTCGTCTCCTGGCAAGGTCACCAGATGTCACCCCGCACACAGGGCTGCCCGAGACGAACCAACAAACAACATCAATAACGTCGGTGGGTCACACAGCATATCATAACATTTTGTTTATAATTAATATGGATAAAAATACAGGAAGAAAAAAAATATTGCGTGTTGTCAAAGCCCGGCAAGAAACAGTTCTTATGCAAAAAAAATTGCAACGCCGAGTGCGCGAGAACACGGTGCGCTGTCCCTTTGGCGTAGTTTTCTAGACTCGGTTAAGCTTTGTTTGCATGGGGGGCGGAGGAATATCCTGAAAGTGGATCTTCAGCAGGGCTTCGCAAAAATACGGAATTAACAATGAATGGACTGAAAGTCGCATGTGCGTGACGAATTTACCGATCACGGGGCCCCCCCTCGGGGATCCCCTTTAATTGCGTAATGAACGTTCATTACGTTAATTTAAGCCGCAGCCTCGCTGGCTGATCGTTCTCGGCGCCGACACTCAGAGTTGTTTGTCAGCTGACGAGCCAGGAGCTGAGCTCGTCAAGTGCTGCAACGAGGCCCTCGGCAGTCGAAATCAGGTCAGTTCGTGCGTGTACGACCGCGTGACTGGAAACAATATGTGGTCTTCGAGAAAGTCGGTTGTCAGCTCGTAAATAGCTCAAGCTCTCCTAATGTTAACTATGGCAACATCAGGGTAAAATTCGCCTGCTACACTGGCACGCCAGAGTGCACAGTAGCATATATGCTGTAGATGGGCAGTGACTTTCCAAAGGTTGATTGTCGAAAAGTGCTCACTTTAACTTTTAACAGCCTTTATTTGGATGCGAGAAAATTTCGCGAATGTGATCAATGGAATGTACTTCGGCCACGTGTACGTTCGGAATTTCCGCTTCTATCGGATCACACAAGTTTGCTGGGCGGGCCCTAGGACCACTTTCAACCAATAACGAGCCCGCAAGGAGGAGTAGTGCCGAATCACGTGCTACCTGGTGTGAAGGTTGAACTGGATTAACAGCCAACGAACAACTGACTGAAGCTCCAGTGCACAGAGGATTGTGCAGTCTAGCCTGTCGCAGGACGAATCCACGACATTTCCTAGTCTCTCAACGTTTATTCGAGGTAAAATGAGCACTTTAGAAATCAACCTTTGAAAAATGCCACACTTTCCCCCTCCCTTTCCAGCGTGTATTTTAAGGGGAACACTGCGACTGGTATGCGATCAGTAAAGTTGGCAACGACAGAGAGGGAAAGTAGTTCCATCATGTCTAAAAATTGCATTAAAAGTGCTCGGTAAACAATTGTCAATACAGAAATTATTTCTTTTACTTTGTTTTTTAAGTGTGATTATTAGCAGATTTGAAAATATTTGTTCTTTTTAATAATTCCATAGTTCCACTAGACCGACGCATGAACAGTGACTAGGCCCATCCCAATGTTAATTTCACATATGGTGGAATAGTATACAATTTGCATACAAGTAAGACATTAAGCAGAACTTTCAGAATTGATCAGTTTACTGTGAACAGCCCATACTGATAATGATACGAGCCTATTACATGAGGTAGGGGGAGAAGATGGGAGGAAGTGAGAGAAGAGTAGGAGCCCGAAAAATGTCGGCCTAATAGGCCTCCAGATTTCCGTTATTCGACTCTGGACAGTTGACGGGCAAAGCGGGGGAAGAGGCCTTAATCTAGGACACAGTTCACGTACGTTGAGGATCCCCCTCCTGGGTTTACCCGAACACATGTTTTGCATGTATCCAAATGCCTTGATCATCGGGGCCCCCTGCGCCTGAGCCCATTGTTACCCGAACACAGGCAGAGGTCGCGACGCAGCGTTGCCAAACGGGCAGCGACACGTGCGAAGAAGAGCGGGCGAAGCTGCTTCAATTAGCTAGTCCGCGGACAAGGTTAAAAGTGAGCACTTTTGAGACCAAACTTCGAAAAATGCCGTTGTCATTTCCAGCGTGTTTAACAGACACACTGACTGACATGCGCCCTAGTAAAGTTGGCAACGGTGGAGGGAAAGTAGTTCCATGTCTCAACGTTGAATTAGAAGTGGTCGGCAAACATGTGTCAATACTACGATTCGACAAAAAGCTTGCGCGCTCGTTGAGTGCTTCACGCATAGTGGCGACGCGGCACTTGATTTACGTGCCTATGTCGCCCTTAGCGTTCACTCGCTCCTGTGCCATGTCGCGTCAGGTAGGCGGCCCCATGCTCATCTTCGGCTTTTCTTAGCATCGCCAACTAAGTTTAGATCCTTGCGTTCCACACGTAACGGACGTAACGTGTCTCTCTTACTGCAGAATATTCTGATGTGACCTTTTTAGACAGACGTAGAGATTCTCAAGATCCCATCTCATCTCACAGTCGAACCGCCTCGAACGCCAACGCTAATGAGTTGATTGCGAAATCACTAGGCAGTTTCAGTGATCTCGGGACATAAACTTGAGGAATTATGAACAATGGCGCGTCTTTACGGTCGGCCAACTTTGGCACACAGTTCAAAGGTGCGAACGCTGCTTTCATCTCAAATGTAACAAAAGTCGGAAGGATTCCACAGAAGACAATATCTTTCAGCGATTCTTGCGTCGCCGGAGCGACTGTGTGAATCGGAACAAAAAAAAAAAAAAACATGTCGGCAGCGATAAACCGCTAGCCGCTTGGGCTAGATGACATTTACTGACGCCAGACGAAACGAGATGCCATAGTGAAACTTCAGATACAACACTAATTCATTAGGACTTGGGGGAGGAGAGAGATGAAAAAACTATGGGTCAGAAAACTATGTATTTCTCTCATCGAATTCATAAGTTATGGCGGAAGCAATATTCTATGTTAGTTTATTTGAAGTATTGTGTGTTGATTTTATTTTTAAAAACAAACACGGGCTACGCGATTCTTTTAACCGGAATGACGAATGAAAAAAAAAATGCTACCCCCATTCAAAAGCTATGGATTGAATTTGTTATTATTCCCTGTAACACTTTCTAGTATAGGTTCATCGTCTCAGATTGCAAATCTACGACACATATAAACCTGTGGGAGCTACAGTGCGCCAGATCCTTATACTGCGATGAAATTTGTGTTGCAAAAAAATTTGTCCCGGTGAATTGCCACAAAATATCCAACGTCGTCTATACGGACTACTTTTAACGGGTTGCACGTGTGTTTCTAATGAGAGTTCGGAGTAAAGCTGCTCTAAGGATTTCGCCTACGAAATTAAGCTCTGCACACCAATAATGCAGCAGTAACACTCTAAAACCTTAAACATTCAAAATCGCTCCGATCCAACTAGCCAAAGAAGCTCCGCCGGAAATAAATGGCAGTTTGTTTACCTGATATATTACGGAACCGAACTTCAGTGGTGGTTTCCGCTGCATTCACGATGAATCCCACTAACCTGAGGCAATTGTCTCACAGTTCACTCAATGACGTACCCAGTTGTTCGTTCAATTTTTTTTTGCCGGTAAAGCCTGCGTCGAACAACATCGCAGAAACGTGCCGTATCGAGAGATCTCAGTCCTCACTTGAACTGTACTGCTTTGATGTTAAACTTAACAATATATAGCCCCACATACAAAAATACTTCTATGTTAAGTCTAGGACCGCTATGTTGCACGCTATACGATAGTAGGTCCACATACCTGCTGGATACTTTACGCCAAGCGAGATAATGATTCTCGGGCTCAAAACTGCCGCCCTTAAGAAATCATTTGTCTCGCCTGACCAAGAAATGCCAAAATGGCTCTGTGCGAAAAATGTCACGACACCTGACTCGGTTGCCCTTATCGTCCCAGTCTGCGCAAGCTGACGAAAGACATACATATATATACTATATCACTAATCGAGGAAAAATAGGCGATGATATAATAATTTAGAAACGGTAACAATTTCTCAAAAAATTTACCTTCTCTTGTGTATTTCCCTGGTATAGTCGATTCGCGGTTATTCCCTAAATATGATTCTGTTTAATGCAAACGTAAATCATTTTTGTCAAATTAATCTTATCTATAAAATATAATATAAAATTTATAACTAATAAGAATTAAAACAGTGAGAAAACAAGTGTTCTGGTAATAACCTAGTAAGGAATAGCTCTCATGCAAAATATTTAATTTCACTGAGAGAGCACGAATGCGGTGCGTCGTCTCTTTAGTGTAATTTTCTAGGCGGACGAATATCTTGGAAGAAGAACTTCAGCAGAGCCACAGAAATGTTTGAAGTAACCGTGAACGGATCATATGCGTGATACCCGATCCAAGATCGGCCCCGGCGGCTCAACCCTCTGTTCACACAACAGTCTTCCTTAGTCGGAGGTTGCTGAAAGACCATTTCTTCCCCTTCCTTCTTTTCCAACTTTTCCTTACGATTTCTTTTACGGATGTATATTTAGATTTCTCCCTTTGAAGCTTCGTCAGGCAGTGGCGACTTGGTGTTTACGGCTGCTCAGACTTGTGATGCGCAGTACTGGAATGAAAAGACGAACCAAGAGTAGAAGGGGGGGGGGGGGGGAGATGCCACAGCGCCGATCTCAAGCATGCCAGGGCACGCCTGATCAGTGCAACAGGGACAGAGAGGAATAGGAAAAAGGGAGGGAGAGGAGGATCATCGGCGCCGGACGCGAACAAAGGCCAGCCGAAGACGTTCGGCTGGCGAGGCTAGCTGCGCCCCGAAGGTCATGCCGCCAATTGGAAACACGGGACGAGCCAGGTTCAACGCCCTCCCTCAGTGTCTTCTCGCCTGGCCGTCCCTTCGTAGACGCAAGGTACCTCGGGGGTTTGTTGAAGGGAGGAGGGACCCAAGGCCACCGGCCGTAATTACGTGAACGTGAACGTGGCCTGCCTTGCCCATCCCTTCCAAAGACCCCGTTCGGGACGCTGCCCCTGTCTTCCGCTCCGGCACGGGGTCAAGCCAACGACCCGCAAGCCGCTCTCTTTGAGACGAGCTGAGAATTGGGCAGTTCGTAACATCGAGGTCTTGAAAGCCGATGAGGGTGAAGCGAGGGAGAGTGCGGAGCAGCGCCGGAATGGAAATGCCAGGGAGAAACGGGAGATCCCCGAGAAAACCCGCTGACCAGCGGCATCGCCCGGTACCCGGTTCGCCTAGGTTCGTGGTTTTGAGTTATGGCAATCGCCTAGAGAGTGCCTACATCAAATTTTGAGGGCGTATTCACCAGAAAAACATGGACCATTCTTTGCAAAAAAAAAAAAAAAAAGGCGCGTCTATATGCCCCTATTACAGCTAAGGCCTCAATTTCGCTCAAGTTAGTTACGTGGTAACTATTCTTTAGAGAGACAGTAAAAAAATGTTTAGGGAATAGAGTTCCTGGAACCCGGTAACATGGCCATTACTTCTATTGCACGTTGGAAAGATCAATGTTTCAAGTTTTGGCAACCAAAAACTTTCGCCACTAGCTAAGCGCCAGTGTCAGGTGTGTACTAGATTCTCTTTTTTTCTGCGTTAAACAGTAATCATAAACGGAATACAAAATAACTTCGTAACCAAGTAAAATCTTACCTCTATTATTATTCACGTCGCTTAAAATTTTAATTTAAGGCGAATTCTCACCCTCCATCTTGTATTTATCGATTTTTCGCCATAGCTTCTATTTGAAAAGGTGTATTGAAATTCCCGGCATGACATATCCTAAATAACAACTTCCCAAACTTTATCAAACACTGCCGGGTGGGATCTGTTTTAAAGTTTCCTTTTGGAACAGTGCACACCTAGCGGCGGTAATCCTCTCCAAGCCGAAAGCATCTCCCATTAGGAAATTACGTTGTATTCCTAACATGAGGACAAATAGGCTGTTCACGGTAAAATGAGCACTTTTGGAAGCCCTGCTTAAGATCTGCTTGTATACACGTCGTGTGTTCTTCCGCCTTATCTAAAATTAACAATTCCATGGGCCTCATCACTTTAGTCATGCATCGGTCAAGTGAAACTGTGAAATTATTAGAAAAGTAAATATTATACAAATATGGTCATTTTTACACTTCGGTGTATTAAAAATTACAAAAAAGCAAGAGAAATAATTTAAGTTATCACAAATAGTTACCTATAAATAGAGACAGGTGTATTTCGCGAAAATAATGATGACCGTGCTAGACTTCAATATCCTACGTCTACAAAAACAACTACGTGAGAATACATGTTCCTATTTGACTGGGCCAATCGTAATAAGGTACTCCGATACCGAACGTCCATGATTCGCAGACAAGACACTTGAGGCACGTGGCATTAAAAATCATCCAACCACGAAAGTGCCTATGAACAAGTGTTTTGGAGTACAGCCGGTCTTGAAAACTTTTCGCGAAAAAACACCTGTCTCTACATATAACACTTTTTGTTCGACGTTAATGTAAGGAACTACTTTCCCTTCCCCATCGTGACCAACTTTACAGGACACGTGTCACTCATTGCGCCCGTTGAAATATACGCAGTGACTTTTTTCTAAGGTTAATTTCAAAAGAGCTCACTTAAACGTGAAACGCCTTTAGTGAGCAGTTGCCTTGGTCAACGGCGGAGCTGGGACGTGTCCGAGGGTCGCCATGGCAACGACGTTGCAGACGTGACCCTTTCTCGCGGCGCGGATGGGCGGCCGAGAAGACGAGAGAGAGAGAGAGAGGGAGAGACGGAGAAAGACCGCTGCACTCGTTCAAGTATTCCGGGCATACCACCGCCCATCAATTGGCCAAGTCGCGGCTCGATGGGACAGCACCGCCGGAATGCCAAATTAAAAACAGCCACGGCCCGAATACAGAGAGACGGTCGCAGAGGAGGGTGTTATATCAGTACATCGTTGGGGGGGGGGGGGTCTCCAACCTGTGTTGACTGACGGCCAGGAAGCCACGGCGCGATCGATGGACTTTTATGGGCAGCGTCCACCACATTGTGACCCCCGCGCGCCGCCGTTCACTGTGAGTTTATGGCGGCAGTAAACAGACAAGCGTGATCTCCTGGCTACCCGACCGTTGCCAACATTGTAGACAGAAACAGTTTCGCCGCCAGAGTAGATAAAGAACGCAGGGACGAAATGATATGGCGGTTGCTTTCCGTGGGGCCTGTCAACTCGGGTGATTTCCTTCGCGAGGCTCCGAAAACGGGCATTGTTCATTTTTAAGGCTCGGCACCAGCTGCTAAGTCTATTGGCGGTTTATTCGCACTTACTGAATCAAACCTTTGAAAAATCACCCCATACATGAAGTGTTTATAGTTATTTCCTAAGTATGGCATGCACCACAAGCGTTTTATACCTCTGTTAACCTGAAAATATCATATTTTTTGGAACTTTGCCTTTATTTTACTTATAGATTATACTATTTTGTAATAAATATGAATAAAAACAGTGAGAAAACATGTGTTAGTAGAGCCTAGTAAGAAATAGTTGTCATGCAAAATATCATAATAGCTGAGTGCGAACGATCTAGGTGCATTGTTGCTCTTTGGTGTAATTTAAGCTTAGTCTGCATGAGGTGGAGGAATATCCTCAAAGTAGAACTTCAGCTCCGATTCAGTAGTTGTTTAAGGGAACAGTCCCCGCCATCCTGAATTTTTTAGAATTTTCCCAAAAACCTGTATCGTAAATTTTTGTATTGAATGTTAGGGTACGACACGACGCAGGACATCCCTTTATACATTTTCTGAAGTTGGTATTGCTCGACTAATGTGTGGTTAGTTTAAATGATCTAATCGCCCGCAGGAAAATTTATTCACTTCTTCCCAGCTGTTGCTAATTAAAGATTAAATAAGGCAATGAAAACCAGTGGCGTGTAGTGAACTTTTTTTACGGGGTAAGCCATTTCCACTTACAAACGCAACTGCCAACTTTGCTTACCCTCCACGTGTACTTGCCATTTTATGATACCTAACATTAGTTATTAAAACGGAAACGAAATGAACGAGATAATAACTAATGTGATCATTATTTGGAGATATATTACAAATTATAGGGAAACTCCCGTTCTCCCGAACGCTTTCCACCCACTTTCCAAGGAAAAATGTAGGACTGGAGGACGCAAACAGAACGATGCTTACCCTGCCGAAGGAACGCAGTCGAGCGTGTGGCGTGTTGTTGCTTGCGAGTTCGATTCATCGCTAGACTCTCCCGTTTGTGGAAATAAATGCTAGATGGCAGCACTATGCGTGTACGGTACGGGAGTTACGAAGACTCTTGTTTCTCGGATCGGAATCGGGAAACGCAGAATTAAAATTGTTTAAAGTTACGGCGAAAACTATAAATAGTCAAACAATTCCTAAAATGTATAGGGTAAGCATTGTTTACCTTGCGTCTATGGAATGAACTCCACTGATGAAAAAGGAATAACTTGATAAAACTTGATAAGCTACTTATGTTGTATTGTGCGAAAAAAAATTTAATTAAACCAAGTTAAATGTAAGTTATGATGAAACATAGATGAATTCAAGATGGCGGAGATTGATTCCCCTGAATACCTTTGTAACTAGTTTTATATTCAAAAAAGGCAGAAACCTATTGATAAAATTTAAATATGTTCCTGGCATTTTACAACTGGCAGATGACACGCAAATGAAATTAAGCACAAAAATTAACAACACGTAATATGTAAATTTTATATAATCTTACGTTGTCAGTAAATACTCGGAATCCGAAATTATGACTGGAGTGCACGAGAATTTGCTAATCCAGAAATATTTTCAGGGGAGTGTGTGATAGAAAAGTTACAAGAACTATAAAATCCTTAAATTTTTAAAATATGCTTGTGTCAATGCGCTGCACGCTGTCAACACTGGAGAACTAAATTAACAATATTAAAAGTTATTTTTAAAAAAATAACCGCTTGCACGTGTAGTCAGCGACAGTATTACTGAAATTTCGACGTCCTGAGATAGGGCCCCAGGAAGAGTTCGTATTTCTATTGACGCAATCATTGAAGGGACCAGCTGGCGTTCATGGGGTCGCCTGATGTGCGAAGTCAAAATAAAGGTTAAAAGTAAATAATTAAAAAAAAAAAACGTAAGCCACTTTTACTTAAGTTGTCACTTAATACTGTCGTAGTTTCCCATAATTTCGTTTTACATCGGCGTGTTTACTCTACTAGCCCCCTAGTTGTATGGGTAGAGACCTGAAAAATTCGCGAGTTCAGTGACCTGCAGGCTAGACTCTAGTCTTATGTAGAAATATGCCGACATCAACTGCACATTGGTTGTCTGCTGTCACAGTGGAAGACTGGGCCATAGTTCTCCCGGAGCTGTAAAACACAGGGTGGACCAATAGCTAAAGTTATACAAACATATGTGTTTTGAATTTTAGATTGTCACAAAATGATTCTTCAGATATCTATATATGGGTAATAATTGTAAGCAATAGTATCTATTCTAATTTTTTTTTTAATCAATGAAATATTTTAATGTAAATCTTTTTTCAGGACAAAAATTAAAGTCTACATTCTTGCCAGATTATAAATTTGGTTATTGAAATAGATATGTAGTCGTTCAAATTAGTCATTCATCAAAAATCGCTGAGCAGCTCATTACAGGAAGAAAATTAATAATAGGCCTATTGTAATTTATTTTCGTTTCTTTACTAAATTAAAATTTACTTTATAGATATGTTTCCTGCACTATGAAATAAATGCCTTTGAGCTCGTAATATCACGTGCAATATTCATATAAAATAGCATTCATGCCCAGATAGCTTCTACATAAATTAATTATCTTCATAACTTACTTCATTTCCAGCAATTGTTCCGTTATCTTAGGTTTCTTAACGTCCATTTTTTTTTCGCAGACGATTCTGATTTGCTGAGATCGCCAAAACATCAAATAAATTCGAGAACCGGTCCAATTTTCAAATGTTTGACGGAAACTGAAGCCATCCAACTTTCTCAGGCAAAAAAATGGCGGCGTTCATGAGCTTCCGATGACGTCATCAACTGTCCAACTTCATTTGACCAAACTTGTTTGAAGCAGTTTGACGGAAAAACTTGATAGTGTGGCAGGGGGGCTGGCTTTATGGCCGGACGTGTAAACTTGAGGCTTTCACAAATTTCGCTAGGGGAATCGCCTTAAACCCGCCACCGGGCGTGAATATGAAGCAGGATACTCGATTGAGTCGCCTGTCTTGGTACGGTGATTGTTTTGCAGCACAAGACGAATTGCTCGAGCGGGGAAGGTAAAAAAAACCAGCTGTCAAGGCACGTTTTAAGATCGCAAGACCAGAGCGAATTAGGAATTCACATCGTTGCCGCGAACAACGGACTGGGGACTTTTTCTTTTGTGCGTGTGTGTGGAGTGGTAGCAATTGGAGAGTTCCCTCGCGGCTGTTGGCAATGTTGGTAATAAGGTTCAAGGGCACGAAATTGTGTGAGCCGACGTTGCCAGATTGAGCGTACTCATCTCTTAATAGTTCTGATAGTTTTCAGAATACGGGAAATCAGTACTTGAAAATAAGGGAAAAATCTTAAGAAATCGTTCACCTGTTCGTGGTTCAAACCCAACTGCAGAACAGAGTCTTAAAAAAATCGATAGGATCAGAGATTTTGTGCAAAACCATAAGCATTTAATTTTTGTAGCGTAGAGTAGTCCTAGATAAATGGGTAAAGCTTGTAACAAGTACTTATTAAATAAGTTCACTGATATCGTTTCACTCACTTAACATCGTAGTTTTAGGGGGAAAAAAACACTACAAAAGGCCATTAAATGCTCCACGGAAATAACTTTTAATTGTGCGCCAACTAAATGCATTTATAAACAAAGAAATGTCATGCTAACGCTACAGAAATTAACTATTGAAAATTTGACAACAATGGTGTAGCTTTTCGACGGTCCCAGAAACAATATCGCAGGATACTAGTACTAGACGCGCATCTTACATTTGCAATTAATGAAATGCCGTGCAAAATATATTCAGTATTGCCAAAGGACGGAAATGCACTCTTGGTCGTTTACAACCGCGGAAGAATTAGGCGTTGCGAGTAGTTTGTGACACAAAAGATGTTTTGTCAGACATCAAAAACGCATACTTTGTTTTTTTTCTGGCCTGTAGTTGCTTTTGAAACGCCCTCGAATTTCTTTAGCCAGTAAGAAACATTAATATTTTCAACCGTATAAATAACAAAATGGATTTTAAAAAATCTCGAGTGGAGGTACATCCAATGAAAGAACAAATGTCCAAGAAAGGATTTGAAAAAGTCCAGGCTGCTGCCAAATGAATTCACAGAATAAACCTTTCACTTGCGCCGTTTCCTAAAGTTTGGCCAAGAAACGAGGTTTTTGTTCCGGAAGTAGATGAACTGTGTGCATGGAAAGATGTATGCGGTATATATATATAATTATTTCTAAGTAATACCTTTGCCAAATTACCGTTATCAACACAACGCGTGCACAGGAAATTAATAACAGGTGTGCTGATGCCAGCAAAGGTATGTAAAACGTTATGTTTAAGTAAATCATTGCACAATAACCTAAAAGCATTTCCATCTTTGACGAGATATTTATTGCTTGGAATAAATCAAGCATACTTCCAATGTATTGTCTGTGTAGAAAAAAAAAATAAGTCTCCTTTACGTAACACTGCGCTGTCGTGTTTCGCAAGAGGCCAGCGCATTTACAACTCCCGCCGGTTGCACGGTCTTAAATTTTGGAACAAATTTGTTTGGCAGTAGATTTTGACAGCTCGGGATAATGTGGTGAGAATGGAATCATAACCATCCATTCTGCGTCTTCTTCTTTTTTTTTTCTTTTAGGAGGCAGTGAAAAAGCAGGACTAATTATCTTGGAAGACGAAAACGAAATTCTGTTCTCGCAGATAGCAGGTCCATGCCAAAACATCTTCACAGTGATTTACGTCAACCGACTCCACGAGAATTAACCACCTTCCACGATGAACGTGGCGAAGTAATTCTTTTCTTATATTGAAACATCGGTAAAACGTTTAGCGTGTCAGCGTTTTTTTCTTCTCTTACGCTTACAGGAGCAGGTACTTAAAATTACGCGCCTTCGTGAGAGAAAACTTCCACAGAATGAAATTACAACACGAGAACGAAGAAGTTCTGCCAACTTGTGGCCATGATTACTGCGCGTACGTTTGCGGTAGACCATAATCAACACTTTGAAGCCTGGACACCTTTGCAGACATTCGAGACAAGCTAGCAGCGAGCCACGTATATCCCACCACTGCGTGAATATAATTTCTTCTGGTTTCTATTCCTCCACTGCGATCGCTATCCCCCATTGATCCACACTGCACTGCACTGAATTCGTGTACTACGTAACGTTTGTTATTGGCCCGGCGTCTGCCAATGGAGTGCCGAGTTCAATGCGTTCGATAAAATTGTATTTTATGCTCGACACTACATGTAGTCCATCGTGTTCATGTTCGTAACCGTGCGGAATTTAGAATTGTATTCACAACATTGCCTGCCGGTGGGAGGAAATGGACCTCGTGAAATATTGTTAAAAACTAGGAAAACAATGAGATCGTGTTATATCCGCGCGATTCTTATCTTCAGGAATGGAGATATTTCCAGATTTGCTTTGCCCGAGCGAAGCTCCGGCGCAGTCTTCGAAGTGCGAATGCCCATGCGTGTGCCTGGCCTTCATTATTCAACGCAGTAGAGGGGGACGCGATGATCAGGCTATACCAGCCTCCCGCCAAGGCGGGTATCGATTCCCGGCGGGGTCACACCGCGGATTTCTCCCGCGCGAGAATCTTGCCCGGACGATGCGGCGAAGTTTTCTCCGGGCCTTACTCTCCCCCCGTCATGGGTGTTCCCCAAACGCAACAAGATCCTCAAAATTAGCCTAGGATCGTGGACGGATACGAGGTTTTTATTTTTTTTTTGTCCTTTCAAACTACCCTGAGATACATACCAGTTGAATGTTTTTCAGGTAGTTGGCGAATGGCTCGTTTTACACGCTCATGCGCATCAGTCCACACACAATCAGTCGAGAGCGGCTAGTTCTATGAAACCAACCTTCGGGGGAAAAATTCCTGCGATTAACTGTACTGATTTTAACGTAAACAATGACAGGTATACATAATAATGGGTAATACTACCAGCGAATTGCAAAATGTAGGTATACATGTTAACATCTTATTAAAATATAATTTTTAAATTGGTGGCACAATATAATCGGGTTTCTTTTTAATCATACACTAACAGTGAATTTCCGTTATTATTTGTTCCCTGAATATCCCATGTATCACAAGCGTTTTAATACGTCAGTAAACATTAAAATGTGTTATTTTCAATCAAATTTTAATTCAACTAATATTTTATCTATAAATTATAGTTCGTTTACAGTTTAACACATTGAGGCCTGCGCACATTTACTGGCACTTAAGACAAACTAGAAGTGTCACCTATATCCACTACTGCAAGAATACCGGTTCTATTGGTGTCCGTGTTAGAACTCACCATCATCCTATTGTTCCATACCACACCGGACACTACCCTGTACTTGATAGCGTTCATTATTGGCCTGTCATCAACCAATGGAAATCCGAGCGGATACTGACCCAATCAAATGTCTTTTTAACGTATAAAAGGACTTACAATCTCTCATATCCCTTTGAGTGGCCATAAAAAATCAATTCTATCGTTATCAATATCACTGCGTTGTCGTGTTGTGGGGTCATGTTAAACACTAGCCGAACAAAGAATGCAGCATCTATGCGAGTTTTGTTCTGAAGAATATAGAAATTTTCAAATTAGCTTCCCTCGAGATACACTCGAGCATAGGCAACAAAGTATTAATACGAATAAAAAGAAACAGAAAGTATGTTAGTAATGGCTCGTAAGAAATAGTTTTCATGTAAAATATTATTAAACTGAGTCCGTAAGAATGCGGTGCGTTGTCCTCTTGGTGTAATATTCTAGACTCGGTTAAGCTTTGTTTGCATGAGACGGGCGAATAGCCTGATCCCATGTTAAGGAAATTTTTCCCCAGTGCGATAATTTTAAAGATAGGAGTTTCAAACAAACTAATTTCTTAGGTTACGGCAGTATGTACTTTTTTGTAAAACATAATATTTTAAAAATTCCTTGCAAACAGGCTATAGGCAGTTTCATAAAAGTTATAAGTAACCACGAATGGACTCCAGGCATTAAGTATTGAACTTGATTTTTATCATTTAATGTTAAAAGCCATCGTGATCAAATTTTGTGCGCACAATTAGACTAATATTGCTTGTTTTTCTTAACGAATTTTACAAAATTTTTGCAGGCATTTTATTTCTTATACTACAACAATTTCGAAATTAATTTGTTATTAATCTCAAGATTCCCAGTCGTAACGTACTGCAAACAATACAATTCCGTCAAAGGTAAATCAAGAAAGTGATCTGCACGTTCATTATCACGACCAAGAAGCGATTGTACAAATGCGAAGATACTTTTCACTCCGTGCAAGGTAGAGAAGGAGTGATAAAAGACCTTGTCTTGAGGGCCGAGGAAGGTGAAGGGAGGTAAGTATGGAGTAACGCCGGAATGAAATGTCAGATCAGCTGCATCGTCCGGCATGATTCCCACTCATGCAAATTTCAGAGTAGCCCGGCCGGGGATTGAACCCGGATCGCCTTGGTGGGAGGCGAGTAGTCTAACAAGAAAAAGAAAATCTAAATGAGGGAAAATGTGATTTGTGAGCGGAGCTCCATTCCCTCGTCCGCCAGGAAACGAAGGCCTGGGTGTCCAGAAGGGGTACTTCGATGTCCTGGACGATGCTGAGGTTGGAACAGAACGGTGGGCGAGGAAATAAATAAAAATAACAAAATAGAATAGCACAGATAGAAGGGGGCTGGGGGCCTTCGGGTTCGTGGACGGGGTCATTCGACCGTTGGGCGCCACGACGGACCGGCAGAAAGGCTAGTTAGCTGTATGCGAGCCCGACGGCGCCTGGTCGCGCGGGCAGATTCGTGGGAATCCCGGTCCCTGGTCTGTTCCGGCGAGGGCGCCGAACGGGGGACGGCCGAAAGGACACCCGAATGGGAGCTGTCTCGGTCGGGGCAGAATAGCTCGCCACCTTCCTAGGAAGTGTGAATGATGCTTTTGAATAGTAATGGAATTTGTAGCTTAAATTACGGGAGCCCATACGTTAATAATAAACTGTTATTATAGTAGTCATGGTAGAATTGAACATCCTGTATGGCAGTACTGCTAAGCTAAGTAGGGTTAATGAAATAAATAAATAAAAAAGTCTAGCCACTGAACCACAGCGACCCCAGTAAAGAAAGAGAGAACGCTAGTTCCCGGGCGCGTTCTACACTTCACTCATCCAAAGACACGTGTTAAATAAATTCTATAGGTTTACGTAAGCCTTCCCGTGCGAGCTTGCGCAGTACGCAGGCGTCTGGCCTTCGTTTACCATGCGACCCCCATTTACGGTGCGATTAAGCGTTTGCACTCTCTGCTGCTGCACTTAGCTTGTTCAGTTCTTATGTTTATGTTTATACATACCCATTATCATACGCTTATCCGTAATGTACCGACATCTGCGGGTGTATGCTATTTTAGAGTCTAATTTCTGTGAAGAACAAATTTAAAGTGAAAAATAGTAAATAAAACTATGGCGAGCTGCTTCGGTCATGACTTAGCTAAACTCATTCCCATTCGAGAGTTCGCCTGTTCGATCCCTAAAAGACTGCAAATGCGATGCGTTTGTTTTATTCTAACCGGTTTTCCGCCCTCGGGTATACACGCCTTCCTTAATTCCCTACGTCCATGTTTTATGCAGTATGTCAATTTCCCTCTTGGCATTCCCTGTACGCGAATATATTGATACAAAACATGACAACGAAGAGATGACAATATTGCGAAACATTCATGGCAACAGGCGTAACGGAACAGAATTTCACGTCTGAACAAGGGCTTCTAACTTTTCTATAGCCCTGCTAAAGTTTTACTTCCAATATATTCCTCCGTTTCTTGCAAACAAAACTTCATCGGAAACTGCACCGTATTCGTGCATTATATTTTGCACGAGGACTATATATTATATGCCGTTCACTGTAAAGTGAACACGTTTTAAGGCCCTCCCAACAGGCATTAACCGCTAATAAATATATCGTATTGCCGCCTCAGGCATTAAATTTTGATGGTGGTGAAATGTATACACTGCAAGGTTTATTGGTAGCACTGCAAGGTTTATATTAAAAAGCAGCAGGAAGATGTAAATTGGATGAAAGGAAAAAATTTATAAAGGCTCACTTTACCGTGAACGGCCTATACTAGACATTACCAGTGCACCTATTTTTTCCCTGTTTTAAATTCGCATTAATTATAATTGTAATACTATAATTTATTCTATGTAAAAGTTCGATTTAATATAAACAAGGTGAAGACAGCTCACGGTAAAATGAGTACTTTTGACAGCCCAGCTTAAGATCTACTTGCATGCACATTGAGTCTTCTTCCGCCCTATGTAAAATTAACATTACCATGGGCCTCATCGCACTTTATTCATACGTCGCTCAAGAGAAACTGTGAAATTGTCACAAACGCGAATAGTTTGCAAATCTGCTCATTTTCACACTTTGATGCATTAAAATTATTTTTAAAAAAGTGAAAGAAATAATTTAAATTATTACAACTGGTTACGACAACGTAACACTTTTTATTTTACGTTAAGATATGGAACTATTTTCCATTCTTCGTTACCAACTTTACTGGGCACATATCACTCAGTGCACCCGTTAAAATATATGCAGGCAGGGACAGTGACTTTTTTTCCAGGGTTGATTAAGTGCTCACTTTATCGTGAACAGTCTTTACGAGTGAACACATAACTGCAAACAATGGGGGGGGGGGGGGAACTTTTCTTATGTAGGTCAGTTAACCAGCAAAAAAAAAAACTAATGAGAAATTTCAACAACAACGCACAACGCAATCTGCTGAATATATTAGTCAAATCAATCTAAACATCAGAAAATTTAGTATTCTGTAGGAATCTCGATTTCAACGCAGAGGAAGCTCTTTCTGAATTAGCTGTTTACTTAATTTGGAGATGGAAATTTACAATCGTGTAAATATGTGGATGTGCGTGTTGTTAATCCAGACGCGGTACACTTGTGTTCACTTGGACAAATATACACAGAACGTCCCTGGCAGGCAAATTTACACGTTAACCCGATTTTCTGGCAACGTAGTGTTTTGGCAAAGGGGGGGCAAACCGTCTTGGCCCCACCGCACTTCGTCAACTAATTATTTATTCCTATGACCTCTCCACGCGTCTGGAAACATTACGGAAAGAAAAAACATTGATCCCACAACTTCCTGGGTGATAAACTGCTGTAAAATATCAGGAGCGACTTCGTGTCGCTCTGGCTATATGATTATAGGCTGTTCGCGGTAAGGGAGCAATTTTGAAAGCCTTCTCACTTGGAATACTAGTCAATAAATATATTTGAGGTCAGCCGTTGACGTTAACTTCCGAGTACGGTGGAATATACAAAGTGTGTTTATTACTTACACGGCAATATTTATTTAAAAAGGCGGTTAAAGGATTTTTTAAAAATGGCTGAAAAGAAAGAGTTACTAAGGCCTTAAAAGTGCGCGCTGACTTTACCATGAACGGCCCATACCGAATGTTGGCCCGGTTTTCAGCAAAAGTGAAACTTACTTTCCAAAATAACCTTTCACTTATAGCCTGTTCGTTTCTTCAAATGTTTTGAATGAAACCTTTGCTCACGTATCACAAACGTATAAAAGTTCTGTTGACATAAAAAAAAACTTTATTTTTTGTTACACTGAACTTTTACTTATATTTTATCTATAAATTATAATATTTAGTATATTATTAATACGAATAAGAACAGGGAGAAAAAGGCACGCTGTAATGCCTATTAAACTTTAGCAGGGCTTCAAAAAAGTTGTAAGCATGCCTGACTGGATTATAGTAATGAACGTATTAAGTAAATACATCTGTTAAGTGGCAGCGTTTTTTTTATATCAGAACCAGAGTTTAAGTTTCTCAACTAACGGAAATTCAAGTCATGTTTTCGCAATTTGAAATACGGCATCCGCTGACAATCACACAATAAAAACTGAAAAATAATAATACCATAAATAAAAATATTAACAGCGTCAGAAATATCTTGACAGAAATGCATCGCTCAGGTAAAATATTTCTTCACAAAATTTAGTAAGTAAAAAACATTTATGTAAGTTAGAACTGTCTTGGTTCGGTTACACAGGCTTTTGTAGGATACGATTAACGTCTACAGCGGTATATTATGTCCCACGCAATCAGAAATCATGTTATAAATAAGTGGCATTATAAAATTCTCGTGTGTATTTATATAAACAGTGCACTAACTTTGGTCCGCAACGTCACCTGGTTTATACAGAGGCTCTAAATGGGAATAAATGTCGATAAAATGTTGAGCATCGGGGTACGCAGTTACAAAATTCCGCGAGGGGGCGGGGTTGAAAACAGCAAAATAAAATCCACATTTACGAGATTCTCGCCCGGGCGCAATTTACAAATACGACGTTGTTTAGGTTTACAGTAAGTATATGCACTAAACGCTTAAGGTAAATAACATATTCAATTTCATAAGGATTAATACTGTGTTCAAAAAGTCATCATAAGTGAACCACTATCTTTAATCAAATTTTATTAAAAGACAAAAATGGTTACTGTGGGTCATCCTTAAAAGATAAACATATGCTGTCGCGGACTTTTTGTACACCTTTTTGAGATCTACAATTCCGTACTACATTAATTTGGTGTATCTCGTATGGTTTAGTCAGCGTAAGCCATGTAAGCGCCTGAAAAGCGGCTTTATCCGACCTGCTTAGAAAATGACAATAAATATTAAATGTGTTATATACCTAAACCTTCCTCAAGAAATTCTCTAAATGACGGCAAAAACCGCATAAGAATCCATCAATTAGTTTAGAAGCCTTAGCCGAATACAGACACGCGCGGCAGGCCGACTATTGTTTCCACTCATCAAAGCATATAAATTGGCTACTGTGCAGCTGGCGTGCGCGCTCTCGCTCCACGGTTCCCTCTCCGCGACACGGCAGCGGCCGCGGGGCGCCTCGATACATCGCCGCTCGAGACGCGCGATATCGCAATCGATAGCCGCGCGCAGGCACGGGTCCAAGAGAGAGCGCTCTCTCGGCCAGATGCGGGCCTCCGTGAATCAAGTCGTTTATCTCGGCCAGCTGTCCCTAGCGCGCGGCCTGCTATATGATCATGATGTAGATGGGGGGGGGGGGGGTAGGAAAGGAGGGGCAGGACGAGGCGACGGAGATTAGTGGGCTATGATTGGCCGGAAGAGGTGGGGCCGGCCGTGTTATCAGCACGGGTCAGACAGCGTGTCGTGTCACTGCAGCCATCACAACACGCACGCCATAAGGCGGGCAACGAATCCGTTCCCAGCACCAATTACAAGGCGAAGCAACACGATTCCAATGAGCAATTCTGAACATCTACTTGTATATAGGTAGTTCACGGTAAAATGACAACTTTTGAAAGCTTGTATACACGTTGTGTATTCTTCCGCCTTACGTAAAATTAACATTGGCATGGCCCTCATCACTTTATTCACGCAACAGTCAAATGATACACTGAAACTATTAAGAAAGTAAATAATCACAAATCTGCTCATTTTTACACTTCGATGCAATAAAAAACAGAAAGCGAAATGTATAATCTTTTAAAGTTATCACAAGTGGTTACGTAAAACGTTTTATTCGACGTTAAAATATGGAACTCCTTTCCATCCATCGTTACCAACTTTACTGAGCGTATGTCACTCAGTGCACCCATTAAAATATATGCATGCAGCGGCAGAGACTTTTTTCGAAGGTTCCTTTCAAAAGTGCTCACTTTATCGTGAACCGTCTTTAGGCTGATTACGGTAAAGTGAGTACTTTTGAAAGCCCTCTCACTTGGAAAAATAGTCATTAAATATACTTTATTGTATTCCTAGGCGTTAACTACCAAGTGCAGTGATGTATACACACTGTGTTTATTACTTACATTGCAATAATTATTTAAAAAGGTAGTTCCAAGTATAAAAAAATATATGAAAGGAAAAAGGAACCAGGGCCTCAAGTGCTCACCTTACCGTGAACAGCCTATATGCACGTTGTGATCCCTTCTGCCACGCGTCAAACTAACATTCCCGTGGGCCTGAAAGGGATGTTGATAACAGAAAAAAATATCGATATTATTTATATTACAAAACTATACATAGAAAGGAAAGTATCTCTTTTCGGTGCATTGGAATTCGATGTTTTAAATACTAAATAACTTGATAAATAATGTAGAATTGCTTTACATATTGAGAACCCGAGGCATTGCACAAGGATGTGGCGCCTGTTTTTGCCGCATGTTGACAAATAAAACATAGTAATTTTTAAAATCAATTTTTGTATTCAAAACAACAGCTTATTAAAGCCGCATTTCAAAAATATTTATTTCCGACAGCTGGAAAAATATATTGATTTCGATCAAATATCGCTGAAATATATTGACGAATAATATCATTTCGATACATCGTATAATTCTCCAACGTTCCTAGGGTCAGAGCACTTTATTCATGCGTCGATCAGGTAAAACTGAGGAACTATTGGAAAAGGAAACGTTATCACAAATTCGTTAATTCTTAAATTTATGCATCTAAAAGAAACACTCTCAGCATTTACAAATGCTTAACCTCCAGACCCTTTGCTGTGACCAACTTCACTGAGCACACGCCATTCAGTGACCGCGTTCAAATTTTATAAATTTAAAAACAATTTTTTCTGCATATCTCTACTATTTATTTTGCAGTTTATTAAAGTAATCGTAATTCTGAAGAAAAAAAAAACGACAATTTGTTATTCAGAAACTACAGGTTATAGCTATTGCCGAATATGATGAATTTGTTAATTAAACTATATAGCCAATAAATCAAAATCCATCGAAATATATTAAGTAGTTGAAACTCAATCCTGGATTTTATATTCCGGAGTGAACTGTAAAAACACAAGTTCTCCACACACTAGAGACTCGGCTCCATGTTCATTGGCAGCTAACCCGATCCGCCGAACAGTTTTACCTGCATAACCAGGCAGCACAGGATTTCCCCCTTTCGCGCCGGCATTTTTGGTACCAACTCCTGGGCGATCCATTCGCAAATGCGACTCAAATGTACAAGTCGTAGCAGAGGAACTGCTTTTCCTGAAGGCCGTCCACACAACCGAAAATTGATCATCTGACCAACTCAAAGTACTTTTGAATTAACGATTTCGAAAAATCGAAACTCGCCAGACAAAATAAAGGTTGACACCTTTTTTCTATTGGAAAATTTCCTTGGCATTTCCCTGATTTCCAGACAAAAGTAATCTCTTTTGCCTCACCCTTTCATGACATTTTCTTTTCTGTAAGGATTGGCGCCTTTGCATTATAACACACTTTTAACACCCAAATACTTTACTTAATGTAAAAACTGCTCATCACATAGATTGCAAAGAAAAATTCCTAAGCATTAAACACAATTTTTAACTTTATACTATTCTGGCAGCGGTGCACAATAGGTGACAGAATTGCGAAATATATCACGCATATCGCAGAATTCCGACATTTACCTAACTTGTTTGAAATTCCCCTACATCTCCCCGATTTCCCAGAGAATTTTTAAATTCCCCGACATTTCCTGTGTTTTCCACATCTGTGACGACCCTGAAAAAAAAAAAAAAACAATAAGATGTCAGTTGGAAGGAGTAAGAGTTTATTAATATCGATATATCGAACCAGACACGTCGATGCTTAAGCTGAAGGCTTACAGGAAAACGGGAGTAACGAGCATACGAGAAGGTGTACGCCGTGTTTACTATAATGGACGCAGGCAGCTTGGTGGAGGAAGGCAGGTAGCCCCAAGGCTCGTACACACACGCGACCTGCGTGAATCTAATTCGACCGGGAGAGTAATGGCACGGGACGATGATGACGGGGAGATTATGGGCCCACCCCCCCGCCCCCCTTCCGCGGGGCAAGGAACGGTGTCTGGCAGAAAACCGGTAGTGGCGTACGCCGCCGGGCTGAATCACACGAAAACGACCCTTAGTGCCCCGCCAGACCGTTCGCCCCGCTCGGCGCGACTGACTCCCTTCGCGTCTTACGCCGCGGTTGCACCAACGTCTTCCCCGATCCGAGATCGAATGAACCTAGTTCCGAAACCATGATCCACTCTGATCTTTGTTACAATGTAACAATGTTACACCAACGAAATTTCACGCTTCTGGATCTCCGATTCGTCGATCTTGGCTCCAAACTGAGAGATCGAGATTAAGCATGAGACTAATTGTGCTATTGGTTCGTAATATATGACGTTATGGAAGTAGGCGTGTTTTTCACTTTAGGTAGAACTAGATGTACAATCTTTGATCTGTTTTAAGTGAATTATTGTTGTACGAATTTTACTGAATAATATATATATAACCGCCGATTCCAGCGGTTTGGAATGAACTTCATCTCGATCTCCAGTCCAGCTCGGAACTCGAATGGCCCCGACAGTTTTCTGTGTCGATCTTAGACCCGACCTCGGATCGGGCTTTACACGTTAACTTCCGAGTGTGGTGGAAAATACACACTCTGTGTATTACATAGTAATATCCATTCTAAAAGGCGGTTAAATGATAAAATATGGCTGAAAAGAAAAAGCAACTGGGGACTCAAAAGCGATCACTTTACCGTGGACAGCCTTATGTAGAGAACTTACTAAACTACTGAATTACGAAATCGCAACCATCGCTGTATACGAGTGACTTTCGATGGCGTGGGAGGAATTGAACCCTAGTAAATACTAAAATACTAATACACTAAATGGTCAGGTAGTAATTCCTGAAGGTGGTGCTTTTTCCATTCCGTCCATTGCAACACGTTTGTTTCGCCGGGGAAGCACATCTTGACTACACACACCAGGAAATCGCAGATAAAGGAAAAGTATTGGTTCTGAGAAATAAAGGGGGGGGGGGGGGGACAGCACGCCAAGGAAGTGAATTTGCAAAATACACCGGAGCCTTCACTTGTTTACCGAGTGCAGGCCAGTCCGCGCTAGTATGAAAATTCCGCCTTCCCTTCAAAACAAATGCGCGGGTTTCGTTTTTAGGCTATTCGCGGTAAAATCGGCACTTTTTGAAAGCCCAGCCATTTGGAATAACGCGCGATAAATATATTTGATTTTAACTTTCGACGTTAACTTCCGAGTGATGTGGAATACACACAGTGTTTATTAATCACATGGCAATATTTATTCAAATTAATGATGGTTTAGAAGATAAAAAAAAAATCGCTGAAAGGAAAAAGTAACTAACTAGGACCTCAGAAGTGCTCACTTTACCGTGAACAGCTCATACCTAGTTTGTGACAATAATTTTTGTGAGTAAAAATGCCCTGCAACACGTGAAAAAACGTTCGACTGCGACAAGGTCACAGCCAGCCAATCGAATGCCCGCCAGTATACCAGCAAGGCACGTATAGTGGGCGTTTCCGGTAGTATTGACCAGGATGGCGAGTGTGAGAATACTAAGACGAAATGTACTCGTATTCCTGTACACTTGGGACATAGGCGACTCGCTTGTACTTTTTGTTGAATGTTTGTAAATGTGTACCGATACACACGTGTTAATGATAACGCACTGCTAAATTCTATTTCCTTAAAGGCTGTTCACGATAAAGTGAGCACTTTTGAAATCAACCTTAGAAAAAAGGCACTGGCCCTGCCTACATATGTTTTAACGGGCGCACAGAGTGACGTGAGTCCAGTAAAGTTGGTCGCGATGGAGGGGATAGTAGTTCCATATATTAACGTCGAACAAAAAATGTTAGGTGATTACTTAAATTATTTCTCACGTTTTCTGTATTTTGTAATGCACTGAAGTGTAAAAATGAGCGGATTTATAAAATATTTACTTTTCTAATAATTTCACTGTTTCACTTGACCGACGCTTGGATGAAGCCTATGGCAATGATATTTCTACATTAAGACGGAAGAACACACATGTATACAAGCAGATCTTAAGCTGGGCTTTCAAAAGTGCTCATTTTACCGTGAACAGCCTATACCCGATTTTAAGTATATTTTACATCAGTAATCTCGTAACACCCAGTATCGCCTATCCTCCAACAAACACAAGGAAGGAAATCATGTTGAGTGTGCGAAGAAAAAATTGCATATTTTCGGAAGTACACGCCTAATTTTTTTCGCACTTTTTGTGTACTGTATACGCCGTAAATATTAAATTACATTAAAAATGGAGTGGAGAGATTCGGGCGGCTCTTCGCATCGCGGTCTTGAAGAGTCGATGAGGGTGAAGTGAGATGAGAATGGTGCAGCGCCGAGATGCACGGGCAGAGTAAACGGGAGAGCCCCGAGAAAACCCGCCAGCCAGCGGCATCGTTCGGCATGATTCCCACGTGTGAAAGCCGCCGGGAATCGACCCAGACTCGCCAGGGTGGGAGGCGAGCAGTCTAACCACTACACTAGCGCGGCCCCATTATCTTATAAAGATTTCGCTAGATCCTTCACTGTGGGTTAACCCCCTCTCATTAGGTTGCAAGATATAACACAAAAATATAATTTAAAAAATTACAAACTGTGCCAACCTCGGTTTTATTTTCCTTTAAATTTGTATGCAATTTCGTTGTTCCTTGGCTATTTATATAATTGAGCTGCACCAGAAAATTATGGAAAACACACCCCATGATCAAATCCTGTGCACGGGTCTGCCCGACCCACAGATGAAATACCCGTATGGGCATCCGATTTCAGCAGGGGGGAAAAAAATCCTGTCTCGTTCATGACTCCATTTTCAGGACTGGATGGTTTTATCTGCTTGCAAGTACGTAATAGATGCTCAGTAGTCAAGTATAGTCTGTTCACGATAAAGTGAACACTTTTTTTCGGCCCTCCCAATAGGTGTTGGCCCCTAATAAATGTATTCTATTGCTGCCTCGGGCGTCGACTTTTGGGAGAAGTGAAATGTATACACTCTGTTTATTAGTCACATAACAATGTTTATATTACAAAGTGCTCACTTTACCGCGAACAGCCTATACCAGGATGTCTTCTCAACTACAAGAAAACTGCAGGTCACGTAGAGTTTTAAAACCTGGGCCTTCATGGAACTTCTCACTCGCAAGAAACATGTAACTCTGAATGTAGGAAACACACACGCATGTAGTTACTTCCAACTTTTATGAAGCCTGTTGAAGTTCTGCCACAACCCCCCCCCCCCCCCCCCCAAGCAAACAAACCTTACCCATTCTAGAAAATTAAATTAGAAAGAAAATGCGTGCGCACTCATTTGTAATAATATTTTGCATTTCTTCAGGGTTGCCAACTTTTTTCCACTGAAAAATTCCCCAACATTTCTCTGATTTCCCGACAGATTTCCAGATTTTTTTCCCCCGACTTTCTCTAAAAAAAAAAAAAGTTCTCTAAGGATTGGCGCCTTTGCAATATAACATTTTTTTCACGCCAAAATACTTCTCTGATCTTACAAAACTGCTCACGACATGGATTGCAAAGAAAAATGCCCAAGCATTCAGGCCACAACCATTAATACGATTTTATATGATTCTGGCAGCGGTGCGTAATTAATGACAGAATTGCCAAATATAGCATGCATATCACAGAATTCACTGACATTTAGCTAACTTGCTTGAAATTTCCTGACATTTCCCAGTATTCCGGGTTCTTCAGATCCGTGGCAACCCTGAACTGGGCATTACCAACACACGTATTTTCTTACTATTTTTATGCATATTAAATTGAGATTGAATATTACAATTTTTTGATCAAATATAAGTATAAGTCAAACTGACAGTTGTGCAAAACGCTTGTGATATACCAAACCCGTCGTACATGGGGTGATTTCTCAAAGGTTCGATTCAAAAAGCGCGAATGGACAAAATATACACTAAGGCCGCGTCCGAAATGGCATTTAGTTGACGAAATGATCACGTGACCCGATTTAGTATACAAAAATGATGACGTATTTGGTACGTCGTACCTAGCGGATGTTATAGGCCGTTCACGTTAAAGTGAGCACTTTTGAAGCCCTAGTTACTTTTTTCTTTCAACGAATTTATATGCTTCCACTGCTTGTTAATGTAAACCCCGTCATGTGAGTAATAAACACAGTGTATATATTCACAATGTCCAAAACCAACAGTCCCAGGCCACAATGTAACGTATTTATTGGTTATTATGTCCGACGAAACAGCTTCACAAAGTGCTCACGTTACAGTGAATGGAGTACAGCAAAAATACAAAATAACAAAATCAACACCATGTCGGATTTGACGTTCAAAAAACATACGCGAATGCGTAATAAAAATTTCTTTTTAAAACAAATAACTGTTCAAAAATACACTAGGCGTGTTTTACAAAACAAGCGAGTGTTGTGCTTTGCATAAATCATTTTCTTATCTGTTAACTTATTGGCAGGATTCCAGTGATGATTGTAGAGATATTACGACCGTTTTACTCGCTATTTCGAGATAATAAAAAAAAAAGATTTGTCACTGTGAACGTAAAAAATGTCCGTTGCCGCGAGCGTTAAAGAAATGATCGTCGACAACGTCCGAATTGAAACTTACGAAACGACAAATGACAAAATAACGAGTTTGTCATCTCGGACACCTCAGCAAACGCCTGCATACTTGTTACCGGGGCAACATCAGAGATCAAACTGCGAGGACTTTTTCCCATGCTACTCTCTTGAAGGCCCCTTGCACAATTGAAATCTTTACATTTGACTCTACCGTTTGGCTTTTACGTTTACTTTCCGACATGTTGTTCCTTATGGAGCTTGACGCAATAGAACTATCAAAGGTAAAAGTCAAGCACTCTTGACTACGATTTCGAGAAGTTAAAATTTAAAGTCAAAAGTCCATCAGCCATTTTGCCGAGAATCTAACACAGGTTATGTGGGAAGTGCGTTATTTTATTGTAGGGCAATTTTAATCTCGGTATATCAAACAAAGCTCGTCTTAAATTAAATAAATGGCAAACGAATAAATTGTGAAGAGGAAATACATATGAGTTGACATATTGTAATAAAGTAAACAAATGAATTTTTTGTTTTGAAATAAACTTTTAATATAAATGTTAAGCCTATTTAAAAAATGGTACGTAAAATGCATTATCATAATTATTTTCATAACAACATACAACATTTTTACGAAGCTCACAGAACCGATGTTCAATTGTCTGAACTGTGACTTTACAATATTGTATTGTGTATTGGTGGTTTCGTCAGAGGAAATGGGAACGTAAAGTCAAATGTGAAGTTTTCGATTGTGTAAGAAGCTTTACTCCAGTACTCCTCGTGTTTGAGGGACGTAGTAGGGGGGGGGGGGAAGACGCGAGGGCTACAGAGAAGCCACATCTGGGTCAACACACCGCTCCCGGTACTACCAACACTGCCGTTATAAATAGTCATACCCGAGCTCTCTCGCACCGCACACGTGAGCCTACACATCTCACTTCGGCCCCGCGACGACCACAACACTACAGGAACACTACTGTACGCTGTTTACGGTGAAAAAGGGGCGTTTCTGAAATACCCCTGGATAAAGATCCACTTGTATGCACGTTGTGTATTCCTCCGCCTTATGTAAAATTAACATTGTCATGGGCTTCGTCGCTTTACTCGTGCGTCGGTCTAGGCCCACGGTGAAAAAATATTAGAAAAGTAAAATGCTTTGCAAATCTTTGCCCATTTTTACAATTCGATGCATTAATAAAAAAAAAACAGAAAGTGAAAGGAATGATCTAAATTATCACAAATGGTTACCTAGCACTTTTTATTCTAAGTTAAAATATGGAACTATTTTTCCATTCACGGTTACCAACTTTACTGGGCACATGTTACTCAGTGCGCCGATTAATATATGCAGGTAGGGGCAGTGATATTTTTCCAAGGTTGAAAAAGTTGCTCATATTATCGTGGAACAGCCTTTATCAAACCATTTAAAAAATCCCCCCACACATGACGTGTTCGGACGTTTACTAAATATGTCGTGTATTACGAGCTTTTAACGCTTGTGGTACCACAAAAGTACCTTATTACTTACTAAATTCAACATTTACCTATATTTTAGCTATAAATTACATTTCGTTTATAACTAATATTAATAATAAAAGCAGTCAGAACATGTGTTATTAATGCCTAGTAAGAAATAGTTCCTATACTCTTATTCACGGTAAACTGAGTACTTTTGAAAGACCTCTCAATTTGTAATAATAGTCGAAAAACATATTTTATTTAATTCTAAGACGTTTAACATCCGCGTTTGAAAACATGGTTGAAGAAGAAAAAAACGGGTCAGAGATGAAAATTACGGGCTTCAAATGTGCTCACTTGACCGCGAGCAGTTTTATATGCAGAATATTATTAAACAGATTGCGCACGAAGGCTGTGCGCTGTCCCTTTTAGTGTCGACTTACTAGACTTAGTTAAGCTTTGTATGCACGAGGCGGAGGAATATAACCCAGGAAGTAGAGCTTCAGCAGAGGCTTCAGCAAAGTTTGAAGTAACAGCGAACAGACTTGGAAGAATACGCGTGGGTGTTTTATTTACGATCCCAGAAGTTTCCATGCCGAAAGAAAAAAAACGCGGCTATCGAAACTCGTTGATTACCGTCTTCAACCTGGCAGCCGAGAACTCGCTACGGCAGCTTGCTACGACAGTTTGAAGTACCGCATAATTTGGCGGTTAGTCTTTCATATGAGACGTATTAGAGAAAAAAAGGGGGGGGGGGGGGGAAGAGGCCTTTAAAAACATTTGTCACGTCGTCAAGAGGCGAACAAAAAAAAACATGACACCACCTCCAACCAGCGACAGATGTTACGTACAAGCACTCGTGGAAAAATCTCCCACTTCCGTTTTTCCAACCGAAATAGGGGGGGGGGGGGTTGAAGAGGTCTCTTCTTTCCGCCGCTCGCGCTATTTTTATTGCCATTGCGTTATTTACTTTCCTCGGATGAATGCCGACGTCTGTGTTCCAGCAGGAAGTGCCCGCCCCCGGGAGGGGAAGTTAGAGAGAGGGTAGCCGTTGCAGTGCTGCCATCCCTCGCGATCGCCGTCCCCCTGTGTTCCAATTATTTTCCCTTTCACGTCTTGACACTTCCCCCAAGAGCGCGTGATAAAATATATCGCCTCCGCCTTCCACGAACTGCGAGCTCAGGTCAGTTCTATCTCTCCTTCCCCCTTTCTCTTCCTACTCCTCATTCGCTACCCAGAACTAAACGGCTTTTCATTTCGGATCCCTTTTTCCCAAGCCGAGAAGGAGGTTCACGAAAGGGGAAAAAAAAAAAATTTCCTTGCTCTTCCCAGCACCCTCTTGTCACGATGGGGGCGCGAGAACGACGTTGCCAACTCTACGGCTCCCAGTGTTGCCAACCCTCCGCAGATGGAAAACAGGTACCAGCGAGATAAAGCAGTGTTCACACGAAACTCGCGTGCACCCTAGAAAACAGGTTTACCACAACAAGGAAACTTTTTTTCCCTTCATTTTGGACATCACAGAAGTTCCTGAGTTGGTAACAATTATTACATCTCATCTATATAAATGTTGTCGCTTGTACAAAGCTGCAGGTGTTTTGTTTCCAGGAATGAGACAAAATAATTTCCTCACAAACACCAGGTAACATAGTGAGGTTGATATCAGAATATTATTAACCACAGCAAATTCTTGTTTTATTGTGCGCAACAAATATACGCGAAACAAAAGCTAGTTTACCGCCACACCGGAATGAGATGTGTAACTTACTGTAGGCTGTTCACGGTAAAGTGAGCACTTTCGGGGCCCTAGTTACTTTTTCCTTTCAGTCGTATTTTATATTTTATCCACCTTTTTAAATATATATTGTCGTGTAAGTAATAGACATAATATGCACGTTCCTCCGCACTCGAAAGTTAACGTGTAAGCCTAAAATTAAATATATTTATTGACTAATATCCGAAATGAGAGAGCTTTCAAGAGTGCTCAATTTACCGTGAATGCCCTGCAGCAAACGTATCCTTGAGATGTTAATTAAAAATAGCCAGGAAGCTAGAATGAAACGTGTGTTTTCTTACACTCTTATCTTGGCTAATGAGAATGTGCTAATGATTTCGCGTGTTCTTGTACACCGTAGGTAACAAAACGGGCTTCACTCATTTGCACGAAAAACGAGACGAAAATTGCCGGTTTCATCAGAGCTGGAATTGTTTCGTACCTGCTGCACAGTTTAGGTATAGGCTGTTCACAGTAAAGTGAGCACTTTTGAGATCCTAGTAACATTTTTCCTTTTCAGCCGGCTTTATTCCTTTGATCAGCTTTTTAAATCAATACCGCCATGTAAGTAGTGAACACAGTGTGCATATTCCGCCGCACTTCAAAGTTCGCTTCTAAGGTTGAAATAAAATTTATAGGCTACTATTCCAAATGAGAGGCCTTTCAAAAATGCTCACTTTACTGTGAATAGCGTATAGTAGCTTTGCCTGTCCTTGAATTTTACAGTCCTGTTTCATAGCCCGATTCTAAAGAGTCTTAGGCCTACATACTGCTCACTTTGTATCGCGCACGCTACTTTAAATAAATTCTGGGAAATGTGTCACCCACCTGAACAAAAAAAATTAAGATTTTGACCAGCAACAAACTGTCGTGCACGAATTATAAATAACTTGGAATTAAAAAAAATCTGATTTTACAAGTTTCTGCGCGCGAGGAAAGAGGGGTTGGTAAGGGCGGTATTTCCGTGCGCATTGAAGATATTTTCTCCTTGGGAGGGGTAGAAAATAGATGCGGACTGACGTGCATTCGGGAAGAGCACGTAGGACCTCGTGGAAGCTGTGTGTGCTGCAAACTAAACCTCCTTTCCAACCGAGGCGAACCGGGTTCGATTTCCCGGCGAGATGATCGGCAGGTTTTCTCGAGGATCTCCCGTTTCTTTCTTCCGGCGCTGCTCCATATTCACCTCGCTTCGCCCTCGTCGGCTCTCAAGACTTCGCAGTTAACTGCCTATGAAGCACTGCCACCCGACTATACAGCACGAATGACTCATAAAAAAAATTAGTACAGGCACCATAAAAATCGTCAGAAAAGAGGGATTTATGCTGTATATGAAATATTTTACTAAAATATACTTTTTAAATTACAAAAATTTTTATCAATTATATTAGTCTGTACTTTTAACCCAATTTAAGCAAATTTCCATTCTGGATGCTTTAGAAGCAGAATTTGCACGAAAATTTTCGTCATAGAATATCGTCATAACGTTTACCATTATTGTGTAAGAAAATTGTAATAATAATGTAGGGGATAATTTTTATAATTGATTTTATATGCGTCCATTTGTTGCAAACATTTATGTCTGACTCTGGCAGTTAATTATAAAATTGATATGATGCATTATTACTATGATCTTATTACACATGATCAAAGAAAATATGACGATTTTGAAAAATATTTTCTTGTAAATTCTGCTTTCCGAAGCACCCAAAACGGAAATGCGCTTAAATGTAAAAAATGAGGACTATATCGATCGATAATTTTTTTTACATTTTAAAATTATATTTTAGTAAAATATTTTATAACGTTGCAAAATGTATACATTCTTGTTTCATATACAGCATTAATCACACTTTTCTGACATTTTTAACGCTGTCCATAGTAAATTTTTATGAGTTCATATTGTAAAGTCAGGTGCAGTGCTCCATAGGCAGTTTCTTTACTGCAACATTAAGCGGGCCGCCTACTAGGCGCTAGAAATGTGTTGCAGTGTGTTGGGAGATCCGTTTTTTTTTTTACGAAACTATTCCACGTGCGCCCAATGTGCTAATTTACGAAAAGAAAACAAACTTCAGGCGATGGCGGAATGTCACTTTCATAACACTATGCATATTAGAACCACTATTTCCAAGCTCTCCAACATAGCTAAAAACAGCCTTTTCAAACTGCCGTATGTCAAAATGTGCCGACCGGATCTACATGAAACACAGATACAATCCTGCATTGAACTTTCCATCAGTAAAATAATATGGTCACCGCTAAAAGTCCCATAGAAAAACGGTTCGACGAAAAGCTTCCTCGCTAGTTTAGTGATTCGCTCATAGTGGCGTTGCGGCACTCGTTAAGACGTACCAGTGTCGCCCTTACCGTTCGCTCGCTCCTGAGTCATGTCGCGACAGGTAGGCGGTCCCCTTAAGGGGGGCATGGGACATAAATTAACACCAAATAATACTGGTTTTTGAAAGTCAACATCGAAAAAAAAATATAAATGGCAATCATAAATAGGTTTTGCCTACTTAACGACCAAGTATTTTGCAGCATTACTGTATCAATTTCGCATAGTGTCTTGCGCCACGAAAATACAAAAATTGACGGCGTCAGAAATATCTCGGCAGAAACGTCACTCAGGTAAAATATTTGCTCCCGTAGTTAGTAAAAACTATTCCGTATGGTTGCTCTTTCTTTATTTTTCTCTATCGGCTTCCATAAAATTTGTAACATAAGATAAACCTCAATAGCATTAAATTTATGTCCCGCGCCATCTTAAGAGCCGCCGCGATCTCTTAAACTCAAAACAACTTACGCAAGCTAAGCTATTCATCCTGTGGGTACACTTCAAAACGCATAGCCGGTTGCCTCATCTGGTTTCGTTCGTACACGGGGCCTTGGGAAGTGTGAAGAGGAGAGGGCGTGGAAAAGAAATTAGCGTCGCAGGACAAACAGGAGCGAGATTGGAGCTGGCGTTAATCTCGTCCACTAGCGTCAGTTAACATCTCGGAGGAAAATATCACACAGCGACGACGGACCTTCTCATCCCAACTTTTTCTTCGCCATCTCAAATGAGGACGCGTGGCGCGCGGGTTTGTAGGCCACAACCCGTTCAAACCACGCGCTCGGCCTGGTTGTTCACGATAACGTGAGCTCTTCTGAATTCAACCTTAGACAAAAGTCACAGCTCCTATCCGCATGTACCAGGGTTGCCACCATTTCCCCATTGGAAAATTCCCGGACATTTCCCTCATTTCCATACAAAAAGAATTGTTTCCCTGACCTGTTGCTAACTCTCTTCTTCTGGGGATTGACGCCTTTGCATTATAATACACTTTTACACCAAAATACTTCCCTGATATTACAAAATTCCTCCCTACATAGATTACAAAAAAAAAAAAAAAAAGCCTAAGTATTCAGTCCACGATCATCAAAACAATTTTATATGATTCTGGCAGCGGTGCATGTTTGATGACAGAACTGCCAAATATATCATTCATATCACAGATTTCCCTGACATTCAGTTAACTTGTTAAAATTCCCTGACATTTCCGTAACAGTTTTTAAATTCCCTGCCATTTACCTGTTTTCCCGATTTTCCAGAATTGTGGCAATATTGATATACAGGATGAGTCCTTAAAAAGAGATCCTGATATACAGGATGAGTCCTTAAAAAGAGGCCCCGTGGGACATGTGTGTAACTTGGCATGCGCTCAGTAAAGTTGGTAACGATGGAGGGAAAGTAGTTCCATATTTTAACGTCGAATGTTTAGAAACCATTTGCGATAACTTAATTTGTTTTGCGTGGTGTTTTATAAATTCATATAAGTACAAAAATTTGCATATTTTGCAAATAATTAATTTTTATAATAATTTCCCAGTTTCTCTTGACCGACGCATGAATAAAGTGATAAGGCTTATGGCAATTATAGTTTTCGGAAGGCGGAAGAATACACACCGTACATACAAGTAGATCTGTTTACCGTGAACAACCTATACAAGTGAAATATTCGAGCAAGGGCGGTGCTGGTATCTCATGATGCTCAAAATGAACTAGCACCACCTGAAATCTTGTATCCATATAAATAGGTAATTTTAAGTATTATTCGAAAAAGGCATTTAGAAATAAATTTCACTTGCAGCTAGAACTTCACTATAAAAACACTGTTTATTTCAATGCATTCTGTAATAACGAAAAAAAAAAAAAAAAAAAAGGTGATTTCTGAACACAGCCCGCTGCGTTGCCAAACGTACATCTTTACACAAGGATATCAATAGATATTGCTAACAGTATACCACACACAGACGGCAACGAGTAACCATCGTTTTGGACCTCTCTATGATAATGGCGATCACGTTGACTGTCTTTAAGCAAACTCAAGTTGCAGAATAACGCCCCAAGACAGGTTGTGTTCCAAAGCACTGATGTTCAGAACCATTTATGTGGTCGGATCATTTGTAAAGTTACGCGCATTATTCGTCCGCCCGCAAATGACGGACGATCAGTAATCGGAGATCTGATCGGCTCACTCATGTAACAGATTGTCTTCACGCCAAAGACAAGCGATAAATAGTCAAATGAGGACTGCAAGCGTGCGCATAGGATATTGAAGCCTATAAGGTGTTCACGATCAAATGAGCACTTTTGAAAGCCCTGCTTAAACTCTACTTGTATACACGTTGTGTGTTCTTCCGGCTTGTGTAAAATTATCATTGCCATGGGCCTCATCAGTTTGTTCATGCGTCGGTCAAGTGAAACTGTGAAATTATTGAAAAGTAAATATTGTGCAAATATGCCCATTTTTACATATCGGTGCATTAAAAAACACAGAAAGCGAGAGAAATAATTTTAATTGTTTGGCGTTAATATATGGAACTACTTTCCCCTCTGTCGTTACCAACTTTACTGGGCGAATGTTACTCATTGCGCCCGTTAAAATGCATGTAGGTAGGTGGCAGTGACTTTTTTCTAAGGCTGATTTCACAAGTGCTCTTTATATCGTGAACAGCCTATATCCTCCTCGTAGATCTTTTCGCGAAAAACACGTGATCCAAGATATAGCAGTTCGGAAAAGTCGGTTTTAGCTATGTCGGAGGGCATGAAAATAATGTTTCCAGTGCGCGTAATGTCTTGAATGTACATCGTATGGGATGCGCTTTCTTTTCGCAGGTAAACATATTGGCGGGGATAGGAAAATTTCTCGAGTTCAATGACCTGCAGGTTAGACTCCTCGGTCCTCTGCATACTGGAGCCTCAGCTGTGTGTTCATTGGCTGTTGCCCCACACCTGGCAGTTATTGGATTCGCAAGGTTTTTCCTTGCAAGTCTGCTATTGGCTCAGAGGCGTGCAGGGTGGGTCTAATAAACTGTGATCCAATTGCGAAGGTGACTTCACTGTATATTTGTTTGACGTCTATCTTGTCCCGAAATGAATTCGCCTAATTTTCTTATTTCTATTGGGACACTTCGTAAAAATTTTCAACCACGCTGCAGATATTTGGGCGGCTCGCAACATCGTGGGGGGGGGGGGGGAGCGTTGAGAACCGATACGGGGAATGCGATCCGAGCACGGAGCAGCGACCGGAATGCAAGACCCGGAGAAGAAACGGGAGACCCCCGAGAAAAAAGCCCGCGCCGACCAGCGGCATCGTCTGGCACGATTCCCACACTAGAAAATCTGTGGAGTGACGCTGCCGGGAATCGAACCCGGTTCGCCGTGGTGGGAGTTGAGTAGTCTGTCCACTACACTACCGCGGCCCCACCAAGGCTTTGTAAATATACAATGGTTTGTAATAACTATACTGAATGTGTGTGGTTAAAGTGGTTGGGGGGAGGTGATGGTTGAAAAGTTTACAGTTTGTCCTGCGAGATTCATTCACGCCCTAAAATGAAACGCTTGGTTTGGACGGAGCTTTCCGAAGAGTTAAGGGGTTTCGGGGGGGCAGGGAGGAACAAGGGCTAGGTCGCCACAACTGGCAATTGCGCCGGGACATCAGCACCGCCCTAGATTCTGAGAACACGCCCCGCCCTGTCATTACAGCTGAACGCCTCTGCTCAGCCCAATTCGCGCCAGTATATAATGGCGAACCTCTCGCAACACGTGGATCTATCACAGCAAGCTGTGTTCCCTACCCCACTTCATACCAGCCCATAAAAGAAACAGCTGGCCCACAGCGCAGAATATATAGTCTGTTCCCAACTTGGAAAAGACTCTTGAAAAACACCCAAACTGTTAACTGAACGCACCGATATAGACTGTTCACGGTAAAATGATAACTTTTGAAAGCCCTGCTTAAGATCTACTTGTATACATGTTGTGTATTATTCCGTCTTATGTAAAATTAACATTGCCATGGGCTTCATCACTTTATTCATGCGTCGGTCAAATGAAACTGTCAAATTACTAAGAACGTAAATACTTCACAAATCTGCTCATTTTTATACTTCGACGCATTAAAAAAAAAAAAAACAGAAAGCGAAAGAAATAATTTTGAGTTATCGCAATTGGTTACCTGACACTTTTTATTCATCGTTAATATATGGAACCACTTTCCATCCATCGTTACCAACTTTACTGGGTGAATGTCACTCAGTACGCCCATTAAAATATATGCATGCAGGGGAGGTGATTTTTTCTCTGAGGTTCGTATCTAAAGTGCTTACGTTATCGTGAACAGTCTTTACTACTGTATGTCTCATAAGATGGCAAGATTTTGACAGTTCAACTAATGTTTACTTTTATGTATCCTTTCGCCATCAACTGGTGTGTCAGTTGGATGCTACACGAAAACACGGAAATGGGTTTCGGAAAATAAATGGCGTATTTAGGACATAAGACGGACAATTACTGGCCCAATAGAAATTACTAGTAATCAAAATCGATGTACACGAAATACATGTTGCTTTAAAAACTATGCAGAGCTCGCGGGGAAAAAAAACTATTGGTATCTGTTTGTAAATTTGTTATTTTGCATACGAAATATATTCATTTGAGCGGTATAGTTGGTTAGGTTCGAGAAGGAACACACAGACATGGTAAAGACTGTTCACGATAAAGTGAGCACTTTTGAAATCAACGTTAGAAAAATGTCACTGCCCCTACCTGCATATAGTTCAACGGTTGCCCTGAGTGACAAGCGCCCTGTGAAGTTGGTAACGGTGGATGGGAAGTAGTTCCGTATCTTGACGTCGAATAAAAAGTGTCGGTGGCCATTTCTGATAACTCAAATTATTCCTTTCACTTTCCGTTTATTTTCAATGCATTGAAGTGTAGAAATGAGCAGATTTGTTAGATATTTACGTCTCAAATAATTTCCCAGTTTCACTTGGCCGGTGCACGAATAAAGTGATGATGGCCACGACAATGTTAATCTTACAGACTTTTCTCCTATTACTGTCACGAAACGACACGAATTTTAAATATAATTTATCAAATTATTTGAAAAAAAAAAATAATTCAATATTATCATGCAACATTTGTGTAGGCTTTTGGAGTCAATATCAAGCACATACGGAAAGCATGGATGGGCAGTGGGAATACGACATTAACAGATCTAAGGTTTGAAGTCGCGTTTCATCCGCCTCTGAATCGTCTTATTGTGCATTTCATTTTGAACACCTATACATTACTACTTCAGCAGGAAGATTAGTTTGTAACACTTACAACCGCTGTTTTGTGACCACGTAAAATAAAAATATATTAATTAATCTAGGAACTCTTTGTTACAGCGTAAATTACACTTGCCTGATGTGCGTCGCCAGTGCACGCAGAATAGCCAACTTAATATTAACTTTTGTTCGTTCGTGCATCAGCTGATAAGCGATTTTATAAACGGCGCTTTGTTTGTTTCGTATACGTAAAGTTGCCACTCACTGACTGTCAAAATCTTGCCATCTTATACGAGATAGACAGTGCAAATAGTGACTCGCACGCACTGCTAGTTAGTTAGGCAGCATGGAAAAAGGAAATACTACCGAAGTTTTAACATATTTTTTTCTTTGTTGCTTAAAATTGGAGTCTGAAAGATTCCAACAAATTCTCTTCCGGTCGTGAACACAACTATAGGCTGCTCGCGTTTATTTGAGTGGTTTCGAAATCAACCTTTCAAAAATGTCACACAGCCCCTTAACACTGTTAGTGAGCGAGTGTGAGCGGAGCAAAAAAAAAAAAAAAAAAATCCTTAATTTTTACATAAAGTTACTCGGAAAAATTTATCCAGATGTTTACGCAAACTCTCCATAAAATTAACGGACACAACGATTTTCAGAAATGTCAATCGTTTTTCTGTAATTCCAGTTAAAAATATAAGTAGAGAATGGAAAAGTCTGTAATGTTCGTTATGTGGTTGTTTTATTGTGAACCAAAAAGAAATTTCAATAGGACATGGTTTGAATCACGAGCCAAAGTCGCATGCCTAACCACACACGTAAAACTCTTACGTTATGCTTATGATGTAGGCCCTAACTTCGGTATTCTTAATACAGTCGCATAAGCTACTTTCTCAGTTTCTATAAAGTCGGTGTATTTAATTTAAGCGTTGCTGTGAGTTACAGACGCCTCGTGCTACTATTTAATGTCGTTCGTGAAACAACGCCTGGTAATCTAAATTAGCGTCCAAAATTAAGAAAGAAAAAAAAAAGCAGGTGTCCGATCCCTCTCGTGGCCACTTTGCCACAATATAGCATCGGATGATAGTAAACTATAAAAAGGAATAGGAAAATGTCGAGAGTTCAATGACCGGTAGGCTAGACTCCTCAGTCCTCTGCATACTAGAGCCTCAGCTGTGTGTTTATTGGCCGTTGCCCCACACCTGGCAGTTATGGGATCCGCAAGGTGTTTCCTTGCAAGTCTGCTATTGGCTCAGAGTCGTGCAGGGCGGGTCTAATAAACTGTGATCCAATTGCGAAGGTGACATCACTGTGTATGTGTTTGACGTCTATCTTGTCCCGAAATGAATTCGCGAAATTTTTCTATCCCGAACCATAAAACATAAGCGAAGTCAACACGAACACAATTATCTCGATTCACTAAGGCAGGATGTACAACTGACCGTCGCGTCCGTCCGCCGATCACGTGACCAACAGCATTTCCAGAGGCGTCCATTAATTCTATCCGTCCGTCCGTCCGTCAAAACCTTGGCAAGCTTAAACTTTGGCGGGCGGGCGGATGGAAATACTTCAAAACTGCTCCTTTTTGTTGCCGGTTTTTTCCGAGTTCGTTAGAAGGCTGTGGGACTGTGCGCAGTGTTGTTGTTTTGCTTGTGCTTTTTTTTTGTTTTCATGGGTGTTTTTATGTAGCAGTAAAATGCAATGAAGGTACATTTTTCCTCAACGAGTTTTTTGACGACCACGTCGGGAATAAAAGTTCTTTCTTTGCAACAGCAAACGTAATAAAATTATTATCCTGACGGTACTAAAATTATTTATATTAACATCGACCAATTTCAGGTATTTGCGTGTGCTTTCGTTTGGCTTATTTACATGTACACGCACACGATACCGCCAATAATTTGCACTTTTAATGGAGATTTTTTTTTGTCCTACTGGACAGTTTTATTGGCGATAATTTGCATCAATAAGGACGAAATTGCCAGCTGCATCAAGCGACTCTCAACTGGCGTGCAGTGTCCTCGTCACGCTGCGTGTACCCGTGGGACTTTCAGCGGTGACCCTGTTATTTTATTGGTGTGAAATCTGTAGAAAAATTCACTGCGGTGCCCTCGAGTAGTTTTGTATGTATCTGACTCGTACATTTTGAGACACAACGTCTTTGAAAAAGCAAGTTTTTTCTAGTCAGTTTGGAGTGCTCTGAAATGACTTTCCTAATACGCACGACGTCTTGAAAGCAATCGACGACCCTCGTGTCTGTTCGTAGACCAGCACGTTGGACGCACGTTTAATAGTTCCGTACAAAAAAAAAGTGTGTTTCGAACACACGTGCATTTCCAGCGCCAGGCAGGCGAGAGCCGGAACACGAAAATCCAACACGATGTTAGGAAGTGACTAGCTGAAAGACCTCTCTGATCACACCTTCGAACAATGAACCAAGGCACGAGCGTGTTTGCAACAACACCTCGCGAAAGACACTTGCAGGGACCCCCCCCCCCCTTTCCCCGTAGGGGCAGAAAATATTAAACAAGACGTCCGATATAGGCCAACGAACACTGGAAGCGGCGTTTTTTGTCATCGGGGCAGCGGACGAAAAATATGTGAAGATGGGTGTGTGCGGCCATCGTCAACCGCCTCCTACAATCAGCCTCCGGCAACATGAACAAGGGGGAGACTTTCCAATTAGATTAAAATAGTAGTGCCGTTCGGTAATAATGCATAATTAATTAACATCTTGATATTTCATTTAAGCTCCTCCGATCAATAGTCATGTAAGTAGTTATTGTATAATCCTTATGTTCAATAAACCCAATCTTATACTGTTGTGCTCTACCTAATCATGACTCATTATCTAGCTACGCCCATGGCCACTTTCAAGTGTGAATTAACTTAAAAGCCAATTCGTAAAAGTGGTGGGGGCGCCGGGTATCAATCCCGGTTTGTCAACTTTCAAACACATTCAGGAAACCCGTTACGTCTGCTCAATATGACGTGTTGATCACCTCTTGACAGCAATACAGGCTGACAATGACATGATCTGTATAGTCTTAATAAGGTCATCCATCGCAGTTTGCGGTGTTGACGCCCATTCTTCCTGTACAGAAACTCCGAAGACTGGATGGTGATTGGTGGATTCGGGCGCGATGCATCGGGTCTCCCTAGAAACATCCCCAACATGCCCTATAGGATTTAAGCACGGAGAGCGAGCATGTCAATCAATTCGCGCAATATCTTCAGTTTCCAGGGTACTCCAAGAGGCCGGATATTATCAACCTTTGGGTGTACAGAACCTCGAAACAACGGAACATGAGGTGCCAAGATCTCGTCACGAACACAATTTCTATGGAATTTGCCCGATAATTCCGCTCCGAGTCTGCATGCGATGTCTGGTGTGAAAGAGTTGAGCCTACACACTTGGGCGATTCTCTACGAGGTCTAGAGAGCCGATGAGGTGAGGACGGAGCAGCACCGGAATGTTAAGTGCGGGGGGAAACGGGAGATCCCGAGAAAACCCACCCGACCAGCGACATTGTCCGGCACTTGCGAAAATCCGGGGTGATCCCGCCGGGGATTGAACCCGGTTCGCATTGGTGGGTGGCGAGCAGGCTAACCGCTCGGCCACCGCTGGCTTCAGTGAAAGAGCACTTGTGTTACGTGTGTTTTGGAAAGAAAACCAAGGCATTTAATCAACGAAACATAGGTCCATTCTTTATGCTTTCGTAAAAATGCTACTGTCGTCGACAAAATGATTTTTTTTTAACGTGATGGAGCATTTCGTGAGTTGTAGGGAGCTAAATTTTTTTGTTGTCCGTGACGCGGCTTTCTCATTTCACGCCAACGACCAAGGACAGGGCGGAGGTAAAGCGGTAAAAAAAAAAAAAAAAAAACTTTTGCTAGGGACGTTCCGCTCCGCCCATGGCGACACGTAAAACTAAAACCCAGATAGCGTGTCCGTTTGTCCCCGAGCACACTTTTGTTTGGACACAGGTTCCCTTGCACGGAGCTGTCGTCGCTGGCACGACCTGGACGCACACTCACCTTTACAAGTCTATACGCTTTCCACGGTAAAATGAGCTCTTTTAAGGTCCTAGTTACTTTTCTTTTCGGCCATTTTTAATCCTTTAACCGCCATTTTAAAATAAATATTAACACGTAGGTAATAAACACGTATATTCTATCACACTCGGAAGTTAATGTCCAAGGCTAAGATAAAATATATTTATTGAATATTATTCCAAATGAGCGGGCTTTCAGAAGTGATCACTTTACCGTGAATAGCCTCTATAAACGACGGAGAAACGACATGTACTGAGATACCTCCCAAAACGACCATGAAGCAGTATCAAGGGAGATTTACCCACCATTTTACGGAATTTAGTATTTAGTCGAATATAAAGTGTTAAGTAGCCATTTATGATTTAGATTATTTCTTTCGCTTTCTGTTTTTTTTAATGCATCGCAGCGTAAAAATTAGCAGATTTGTAAAGTGTTTACTTTTATATAATCATTTCACAGTTTCACTTGACCGACGCATTAATAATGTGATGAGGCCCAAGACAACGTTAATTTTACGTAAGGCGGAACACAACGTGCATACAAGCAGCTCTTCGGCAGGGCTTTCAAAAGTGCTCATTTTATCGTGAATAGTACGTCGTGAGCAACAAAATGTTGAGCACTGCTACGTACGCACAGACGAGCGTAGCCAGCTGCCCTCCCCCCCCCCCCCCTTTTTTTCCAAACCAAGTTCAAGCAAATAAAATTATATCGACTAATACCATAACAGTGTCATAGTGCAAAATTTATAATGTGTTTTGTTTATTAACTGGCGATTTTGGTATATTTTTCTGAGCACTTTAAGTTAAGGCAAAGAAATTTAAATTTAAGACAATTGTTGAGGCGTTTTGATTTGAATCTACTACAAAGCATCATGGTGCGTATGTATGCTAAAGCTTCTTTCCCATTCACAAAACACAGCCCTCCCCTTTCGACAATTTCAACATAAATCCTGACACAAAGCCATACACAGGAGTTAACCAGGACAAGATAAACATCTTAAACGCTGCCTTTATTGAACCCTCCATAAAGATTATGTCATATGTGGTCCGCAAGTGAACTACGCTTATTTATAAGCATGCTCACGATTTTTAAATTTTGAAATCTAAGCTCGTAGGGAAAAAATCTTTGTTGGAAATTGCGCGCACCTTAACGCAAACACTAACGGGGTAAGGCTCTCTTGCAGTATTATTTGCAGGGAATTAAGGAAAGCAATTTGGGGGCCTTGGATTTATTAATCACATGCGGCGGTGTAAATATGTAATGGGCTGAAAGAACCAATCAGGAAAACCATCTCTAGTGCTCGCGTAAATGCGAATCATCTGTGAGAGAAACCTAACGTCTAGAGGAAACGTGGATTCGAAGGATGTACGCTTCAGAACCGGTATGTTTAAAAAATTTACCGATCTATTAGTAAGTGCGCCGATTTATATTCAAATATTGCATTAAAAAATTTTCCAGTGCTTTAGGTGGCGTGACGTTGTCGTTGAGAGAGCTGAGAACGAAACGAGTTGGCGATCACGTACAATGTTGCTGCTGTCAGGAATGATGAAGCTGGTAATATCCAGCGGCATATTATATTCACTCGCCTCGCCTGCGATATTGGCTGCCTACGTGACGCTATTATACGGGCGAGCCCGTCCCGTCCCGTCATTTTCCGAGCACCCGTGACGTCACGCGCAGTTACTTAAACTGTCGGCCAGTGGCGTTTATTCCACGGACGCACGGTAAGTAATGCTAACCCTATACGTTCTAAGTTTCCCGTTGTCTATACGAGACACGGGAGTTTTCGTGTACACGCGCAGTGCTGCTATCTAGTATTCATTTCCACAAACGGGAGCGACTAGCGATGAATCGAACTCGCAAGCGACAACACGGGCAGGGTACGTTAACGCGATTTTATCAGCAAATATTGCTACAGAAAACTGTTTTCGAAAAAAAAAAAAAAAATTATTTATCCATCTTTCCTTTGTTATAATGTACTTTTAAATATTTACATTTTATAAAAAAAAAAATACAAAAAATTTGGCACAATATTTTAACGTAGCATCATTCCTTAAGAAATTCCACGTAGAATAATTTTTGTTTGAAATAGTTATCTTTAAAGTTGAAGCGCAATGAGAAGGAATTTCGTTTAACGTTGATTCCCCACTTGAAGTTCGCGGTTGCCGGCATCGTGAACGTTGATTCCCCACTTGAAGTTCGCGGTTGCCGGCATCGTGAACAGCCTATGGCAAGTGGTGTACAGCCACTTCGTGAAAATTAATTCCTAATAAAGTATTTGAACGAGGGTGCCTATTTGTGGGTTTATCAGGTATTAATTCACTTATAGAGTAACAGGTGCTTCGTGGCCGGCTATAATTAGGGTCCTGCTCATTCGACACAAAACCCTGGCTCAACTACAATTTGGTTCTGTACAGTAGATGAGACCTCCTCAAATGGGGTCTTGTTAATTGCACCATACCCGCCCCACCATTCATTCAGGATCCCCTCATCCTGTATATACCACTTCCCCATAACAGTCCCGATAAAAGAGTTTCGTAAAAGGAAAGCACCCCCCTCCATCCCCTTCTTGGCCCTTAACGAAGAAAAAACTAGCCCTTGTTCCATTATCATTGACGTTCACGTAACGGCGAAAAGTTTGTAGTGGTGTATTCATCATTGTAAAGCAACCACTTTTGCACAAATCGGAACCTTTTCTTTTTCTAGGGGATGGGGAAATTATCTTACATCTGAACACAAGCGCATAAACTTACTACATAAAGGTGTGTGTATATATATATATATATATATATATATATAGGCTATTCACGGTAAAGTGAACGCTTTCAAAAGCCCTATCATTTGGAATAAGTCAATAAATATATTTAATTGTAGCTTTGCTTAGACGATAACTTCCGAGTGCGGTGGAATGAATATACACACTGTGTTTATTACTTACGAGGCGATATTTATTTCAATAGGTGATTAAAAGGAGAAAAAATTGCTGGAAGGAAAAAGTAACTAGGGGCTCTAAGGTGTCACGGTGAACAGCCTATGTTAACGATTTCCATAACAGACTGTTCACGGTCAAGCGAGCACATTTGAGGCTCTAGTTACTTTTTTCCTATCAGCCATATTTTATCCTTCCGCCACTTTTTAAAATTAAGTAGTGCCAAATAAGTAGAGTATTATATATTAACGTCTAAGGCTACAATAAAATATATTTATTGACTGTTATTCCCAATGTGAGGGCTTCGAATAGTGCTCACTCTACCGTGAATATCCAATACCCAATTAAAATCGCTGAACACAAACAAGACGCGCGAGTTTGCTTACATCATAAAAAAATGCTCCTGCCTTCCAGTTTTATTAATGTTAGCATGCTGTCCATAGTGTTTGGAATTAAAAACAGATTGATACTAGATATTACCGGCGTTATTAATTATCATTATGAGGCTGGTAATTGGCTGAAGCCCTCCGCAACCCTGCACTCGTTCGCGCCTTGCTCTGCGGGAGGCGAAGTACTGCACGAAGATTTGCGACTAATCTTAGTCTAGTACAGTTTAGTACAATTCAGGGAGTGATAAGCAGGATTAACAACAGCCCGTCGCGTCCGTCCGTCTCCCAGCCGGGCGATTTACAACCAAACTTCGTACGTCCGTCGTCCATTGCTGCAAACTAATAAAAACAAAACTGTTTACAAATAGGAAAAAATTCTCCACTAAAGTGAACATTGTTTGCAGGATTATGTTTCTAAGTACCAAAAACAACTAAACACGTACGTAACGGAAATAAATATAAGTAAAAAAAATTTTCTATGGTATATAAAGCAAAATTTTATTATTTTTACTATTACAAAAAAGGAGCTCGTGTTTCCGAACGTAATTATCAATTACTCTTCAGGAAAAATTTAACTTAATTGTATTTTACAGTTACATGAAACAAACATATGACAGCAAAAACAATACACAGCACAGCCTTGTAGAGAACTCGGGATGAACGAGCAACAAAACGAGCAAGTTTCGAAGGCTGTAATTTCATCCGTTCGTCCGTTGAAAGAAGTTAAAGCTTGCCAAGGTTTTGACGAACGGATAGAATTAATGGCCATCTCTGATCGGGTTTTGGTCAGGTGATTGACGGACGGACGTGACGTAAATCCTGCCATATGGTCAACAGTATTTCTATCTTAAAAGTATTTGCAAACGAAAGTTCCCAAAAAAAAATTTCTATCATTTTTCTTTATTATATCGAGTATTTCGTTATTATGACACTTTCGACCCACATTTGCCCTAATGAAATTTACACTGTCAATATGACAACATCCCTAAAGAACGTTCAAACAGGCTAGCAACTTTTTAGAAGTGCAACGAACCGAGATTTCAAGTTTACACGTTCACATTTGCATTAAAACCATGATAAACGTTATTTCTCAAATGACACAATATTTTAACCATAAAATGTCCTCAAAATAAAGTAATATAATATGGCTGCTAAGCAGCCTGCGTCAACCCGCAAAATTCTATTTTTTATTTATTTATTACTAACTCAAATTTGAGAGGATTTATTGAAAAATGTGTAAAGACAACAGATGTTTCCATCATTATGGACATGACATATGAACTATTAATGTTTATTTATCCAACAAATAAATTAATAAAACATTTGGTATATTAATTCATTCCAACCCTAACTAGGAAACACCTATTAAAAATCAGGGATAAAAATGTGCACACATCCATGACCTGGGGGTTTGAACTGCGCTGTAGTGTATCTGAAATCCTGTCCATAGGCTGTTCACGGTAAAATGAGCACTTTTGAAAGCCGTGCTTAAGACCTACATATACGCACGTTGTGTATTCTTCCGCCTTATGAAAAATTAACATTGCCATGGGCCTCGCCACTTTATTCATGCTTCGGTCAAATGAAACTGTGAAATTATTAATAAAGTGAATACTTTACAAATCTGCTCATTTTTACACTTATGCGCATTAAAAAACAGGAAGCGAAAGATATGGAACTATTTTTCGTCCATCGTTACCAACTTTACTGGGCGAAGGTGACTCAGTGTGCCCATTAAAATATATGCAGGTATGGGGAGTGATTTTTTTCTACGGTTAATTTCTAAAGTGCTCACTTTATCGTGAACAGCCTTTATATATTTTATGGAACTATTAAACGTAAGGCCAACGTGGTGATATACGAAACTGACATTTTTTGTCAGCTTTACTCAACAACTATGTGTATGAACATTGTGTATTCTTCCACCGACATTGCAACGGGCCTGGTAACTTCATCCATGCGTCGTTCAAGTGAAAACCGCGAACTTAATATAAAAAAGTAAAAAAGTTTACAAAATTGTCGATTCCTCAATTCCTACACTTACAAGCATTATAAAAAAAAACAGAAAGCAAAATAAATAATTTCAATGTTCACGAATGTTCTCGCAACGCTTTTAAATTCACCGCTGAGACATGGAACTACTTTCCCTCCATCGTTGCCAACTTCACAGGTTCCATTCCTGCCACACTTGTGCCCGTTAAAATCAATGCAGGAAAGGGCTGTGACATTTTTTTAAAGACTAATACTTAAAAAAAATTGCTTAATACATCGTGAGCAGACTTTAACAGAAAAAAAGTAAAAGTTCATTGTGTTCGCGGAATATCCCGGGACGGCCACCATGCAGACAAAGCGGTTGCAGTGATGTCCTGTCGCCGGCAAGCGGCGACCCAGACCCTGCTGCCATCTGTTATCCTGCAAGGAAGCTTGCAAAGAAATGCTAAAAGCGAGCGAAGTAATTACAGTGGATTTCTTTGCCATTTAGCTAATCAAATTTTTTTTTTTTTTTGTAATATAAAATTCTCTTTAATAAAAATATATTAATACTTATAAATTATATTTTTGAACATGAAAGACTCTTCAGGCATTTGGAAAGATCATCCTTTTATTTTCCTAATATAAAGAAATGTATTAAATTTGGACCCCGATTAATATCTCTGCAGACCATTATTACGTACATTTTCATTTGTTCTTGACCTCAGCTTTTTGCCAGTGTATTTATTACGAAATGCACAAATGTTATCCTTCTAAGGCGGTTTTCTCAATACTGCGATGCGTTGCGTTGCGATGGGACGCGATACGTTTGACGCCGGCGATCGCCGACCGATTCCATTTGTGGTTTCACAATAACGCGACAGTTTGTCGGCGACGGGTGCTACGCTGCCAACCGGTAAAGAATTTTGGCCAGAATGGCGAACAAAACACATACGAAAAACTGGTCCGTTGGAAAAAAAAAAAAACAGAAAATTAAAGAAACATATGTAAAGAATAAGGCACTACTACGAGATAACACACAGAAAGTTTGCTTTGCGCCCAATGCGTATTTGTTTACAAAACTCAACACTACTTTTTTAGAGTCTTCAGTGCTCAAAGTAAACAACAATTCTTCTTCTTCTTCTATGTCGCCGGCGACGAGCGACAATTCCAAGCAACGTTCGACGACGCTCGCCGCGGGCGTCAAGGCTCTCTGATTGGCCGATGCTCGACGCGACGTGTCGCAACGCTCTACTGTGAAGCTGGCTTAAGGCGAAGACCGGATACCGCGGCGCGATCTTTCAAAGGCGGTTTTTTCCCGCGGCACGTGACCGACTGCTAACGATGTTCTGGTTTCCTCGGGGCAACAGGTTACCCGACAAGGCACCGCGTTCCAGAGATCCTTGCCGCCCGACTACACGTTGCAACATTATTTTATTTTCTCGCTAGGTATCCTTCACCAGTCGGTTTGCAAACCTTTATACAAGAGTACGAGTCTTCGGCAATGCAAACTCACTCTCGCCGTAGTCGATTCCTCAGGGCCTTTAACGTTAAAAATAGATATTTATCTATTTACGTCTCATATTTAGATGACGAAAGTAAGACAAACGTCTTTTCTTGCATTTAACTATGAGTATAGAAACGTTAAAAGACAATCAATAATGTATGAAGTTATTACAAAATTGAATATCGTAAACTTACAATGAAGTAATACAAAATCATTGATTTACATACAATAAATAAAGTAACTACGAAAATACTGATTTATAGATATAATGAAAAAAACTATAACATTACTGCATTACAGTACAATGAAATTAATACAAAATGATTAATGGCGAATACAAATATAATTTTACAAATTTCATGAAATAAAACACAATACGGAAAATGAATAATAAAAAAGCCTTACATTTACTAATTACTAAGACTAAACACAAGAATTTTCAGATCATGTATGTTGTACAGGGAAAAAAATTATTTCTTGGCACGATTTTTAAAGGTGACTCGATGTTGCAGTTCGGATTTCGTCTAGCAGCCGGGAGACCTTAACGAATCAATGCGCAGGTCAGCGAATGTGAAGATTTTCTGTTTGGAAGTGTGTAAGAAACTAGTTAGAGCTCTGTCGAGACCAAGAAAAATGTGTTGGTATGTTATACTATCTTGTCAGTAGCTGTTTATGAGAAAGCGGTATATAATCGAAACAACGAATACTGTCTTCTATTAAGTGAGAAACTTCATTTGTTGATGGACTCTTTAAGCCTAGTAGTACGGCATCTATCTTTCTTGCACAAGAGAGCATCAAAAATAGCCTATACTAGTAGATGAACACTAGCTATAGGCCGTTCACGGTTAAGTGAGCACTTTTAGAAGCCGTTTCATCAGACATAATAACCAACAAATACATTTCATTGTGCCCTCAGACGTTTAGTTTTGGGTATGGTGAATGTATACCCTGTGTTGATATGAACAAGTGGTGGAAGGATATAAATTGGTTGAAATTTAAAAAAAAAGTAATCAGGGCTTCAAAAGTCGTCACTTTACCGTGAACGGCCTATAACATGCTAGCTAGTGTACTACTTCGAGAACAAAACGACGACTGCAGATTCGGATGCTGTATTTCGGGTCGCTGGGATAATTCAAGCTACATCGATGTCAGCTGCAGAATGGAATAAACGGTGGAAATATCGCAGATGTGTTTATTTTGAAATTCCTGACATTCTATTAACCGTTATTATTTTTATAAACGTCTAGGTGTATAAATACTTGAAACAGTTCCATTCGTTCAACTTGAACATTGTATACTCTAAAATAGGTTAACTTTGTTCCAAATAAAAATTCGTTTGTTTACATTCGGCTTGTACGAGAATGATGGAGAATAAAGCTTGGCTCACAACCATCCGTCGCCTGTCCGTCAGTCAGCCATCCGTCGATTTTTTTCGTCCGTCAGCTGAAAGCGACTCACAACAGTCCGACCTCCGTCGGGCCAGAAAATTTCCAGTGTTACCACCCAACAACACTAACTTTCTCGCGCACAGACAAATGTTTGTAATGGATGTAATAAATATATTCTCTTCCCCTAACGTAATTCGTCAGCATTTCCTCCCGAAAATCTATAAGTCATCTTCAGTTCGATCCAAAGGTGAAGCGTAAAAAAAGTAAACAACTTCACTGCCTTGTGCATTTAAACAGAAAAAAAAATATTCAGACAAAGAAACAAGTGACTTTTCCGACAGCCATGTTCAAAGAACGATATTACAAGGCGGTGGGCGTCAAAAGTTAAAAGTTTTGAGATATATCTGACGGATTGAAGGACAGGAAAAAAAAATTGCCCTGTGATTGGCTGAAGATCAAGTGACCAACGATCGGGCGGGCGGGCGGCAAACGGATGGTCGTGAATCCAGCTTAACAGAACCGTCCCTATCTCGCACTACCTAGAGTACAAGTAATCGTGTGCTGGTCCCTATAGCATGATCGACGGCCATTCTCACGACACAAGTCGAGGTGTGTAAATTGTAAACCTTCTTGCACAAGAAAGATACCCGCGTGTATTGGGATGGTCGTGAATCCAGCTTAACAGAACCGTCCCTATCTCGCACTACCTAGTGTACAAGTAATCGTGTGCTGGTCCCTATAGCATGATCGACGGCCATTCACACGACACAAGTCGAGGTGTGTGAATTGTAAACCTTCTTGCACAAGAAAGATACCCGCGTGTATTGGGATGGTCGTGAATCCAGCTTAACAGAACCGTCCCTATCTCGCACTACCTAGAGTACAAGTAATCGTGTGCTGGTCCCTATAGCATGATCGACGGCCATTCACACGACACAAGTCGAGGTGTGTGAATTGTAAACCTTCTTGCACAAGAAAGATACCCGCGTGTATTGTAGTGGGGCTTTAGTTTTCCGCTTTGTAGTTCGGATCATTGAATCCCCTTCATGCACCGCGAAGCCTCGTAAAACACGACAGTCGGTGAAAAGGTTAATCATGTTATCCGCGGTAAAAGTGTACACTTCTGAAACCAGCCTTTCAAGAAGAAAAATCACTCCCTTGAATGCGTGTATTTTATACCGTATTGGGACTATCCTGTTTAAATTTGTGGTTAATCAATATGGTGGTTGTTTTAGTTCTATTTATTCTACGGATTAGCGTAATACCGGCATTTAGGCCGCTAACAATTTTCGTGATTCCACTTGACCGACGCAAGAATGAAGCCATTAAAAATAAGCCAACGTAAATGAAAATTCAGGGCTGCTATAAGTTTTCCAGACAAAAATTTAAAAAAATTCCCAACCGTTTATGCATTTATTTTCTTTAGAAATTAACGAAAAATTTAGGGGTTTACAAAATTAGATTAAAATTAAAACATCCGGAACTCACTGTTTTGAAACTAGTCTAACAGCTCAAGGAGTCTTAATTCTTCACCTGCAAATTAATTTCTCTCACAGGATAATTATATTTGGTATCCAATAGTTTTTTCAAAAAATTTACTCACCCGCTAATGGGAACGTTTTGACTGCAGAGGAAATATGTTACCTTAAAGTGCATTCCAAGTTTAAATTTCCAGGAGCAGCCACCAGTTCTCCCGACTTTATTAGGTTTGTAAGGCATTCCGTGCCTGTAGCAGTACTCAAAATATACACAGCGGAAGGATGCAATTTAAGCAAAAAATTATAGTAACATCAACTCTTTCACATGTTATTTAACAGCGAAAAGCCCACAGCTGTCTCGCCGAAGAAACGTGTAACTATAATTTCGTCGGTAAAGAATAAAAGAAGGGTAGTTTAAAATGCGGGCGGTTAAGGAAAATCGTATTTATAGTATAGGCTGTTCACGGTAAAGCGAACACTTAAGGCCATTTCTACAGGGATTAACCACTAATAAATAGATTGTAGCTGCAGACGTTAACGTTGGTTAGTGGTGAAATGTACACACTGTGTTTATTAATGGCAACTTTTATGTTAAAAAGCGAGAGAATGAAAAGAAAAATTCAACAGGGCCTTAAAAAGTGCTCACTTTACCGTGAATCGCCTATACGAACAGTGATTTGTCCTTGTTGAAACTATTCGGACCTCTTCATGTTAAGACTGGTCGCACATTCTGGCGGAAATATAAAGTATGCGACAACAGAAAAATACGGTGGATGGTGTTAGATATGCGTTACAACTTCTACGGTTATGCGTGGAAAAACACACAACCATACAAACATTTATTAAGTAATTTATGCCACGACGTTGTACCTTGACATCTTACACGAGTTCAAGCGCTGAAACAAGGCATTGGCCGGGAATGAGGAATTAATTGGAGCATTTGAGGGCGTGTGTTTACAGGAGGGAAATGAAAGACGGCGCAGAAATATTTTTGTACGCGGGTTACAAGGCATTGGCCGGGAATGAGGAATTAATAGGAGCATCTAAGGGCGTGTGTTTACAGGAGGGAAATGAAAGACGGCGCAGAAATATTTTTGTACGCTGGTTGCTTGCCGGGGCAGAAAGACGTGTAACACGTGTGTGTTGTTCTGAACGAAAACTTAATGCACGCAAATATGCCAATATATCTCTTATCTTTTGTCATTGGTACACTTTTGAGTACAAATCGTACGGCAGGAAAAAACAAATTGCAGGAATACAGAAATTCTTGCACCTCAGCATCCTGAGGTTATGTGTACCTGCTCAGCCACTCTCCATTACACATTAGTAAGACTGGTTTCCTTGGCGGGAACTCGGAATATCTCGAGACTTGACAGGTGCTACCACGGACGAGACCGGCAAAAACCGAAAGTTACGATAGGAATGCCAGAGGGCCGTGGCTAACTAACTCTCGGGGAACCAGACAAAAATAAATAAATAAAGCAGTTAAGTGCTAGTATTTCATTTTTTTTTTTTCCTGAAACAAACGACGCACTGGCACAGCTAGAACAAATCCACTTTTTGGCGAAAAATGCTCGTTTATTGTAACCTCCGCGAAAATTTCCGTGCAAATCGTACTACCCCCCCCCCCCCCCCTTGACGCAAGAATGCGTTAAAATATTTGCGCCGACCTTGTTGTGCCGTGATTTTTATTTCATTTTTAATCAGATGTTAAATTGCGCGGCCTATTCCAATAGTATAAGTCATGACAGATGAAGGCTATTCACGATAAAGCGAGCAATTATGAAATCAACCTTAGGAAAAAAAGTCACTTGTCCTATAGGCTGTTCACGGTAAAGTGAGCACTTTTTTCCTTTCAGCCATATTTTATCCTTTAACCGCCTTTAATATGCATATTGCCATGAAAGTAATTAACACAGTATGTACATTCCACCGTACTAGAAAGTTAACGTACAAGGATAAAATAAATCATATTTATTGGCTATAATTTCAAATGATACATCTTTCATAAGTGCTTACTTTACCGTAAACAGCCTATACCTGCATATATTTTTTAACGGGCGCATTGAGATGGCATGCGCTCAGTAACGTTGGTAACAGTGGAGGGAAAGTAGTTTCATGTCTTATGTCGAATTAAAAGTGTTATTCGCAAAAACTTGAATGATTTCTTTTGCCTTGAGTGTAAGTATTACCAGAAATGTTAAGTATGTACTTACTTTTCTATTAATTTCACAGCAGTTTCACTTGACCCATGCACGAATAGTGATGAGGCCTATGGCACTGTTAATTATTCGTAAGGTGGAAGCATACACAACGTGCTAAGCAGGGCTTTCTAAAAAATTCTCAGTTTACCGTGAACAACACTATAGAAATGTTGTCTTAATGCGCTGTGGGAATAAAACTGTATATGTCAAGCTGAATAAGTTACAAAGCGTAATTCGATAGTACAACAGGTGTTCATTACATGTCGAACTCGATTGTAGGGCAAGGAAATTAATCAAAATTGTACCAATAAAGACAGAGTGGAAATACTGTTGTGTGTATATATATATATATATAGGTTGTTGCCGGTAATATGAGCACTTTTGAAAGCCCAGCTTAAGATCTACCTGAATGCACGCAGCGTGTGCTAAATTAACATTGCCATGGGCCTCCACTTTATTCATGCATGTCAAGTGAAACTGAAATTATTAGAAGGGTAAATATTTTACATTTCTGCTCATTTTTTACACTTTGATGTATAAAAAAAACCATAAAGCGATAGACATGTTATCACAAATGGTTATCTAACACTTTTTATTCGAAGTTAAGATATGGAATTACTTCCCCTCCATAGTTACCAACTTCAATGAGTGCATGTCACACAGTTTACTTCCCCTCCATAGTTACCAACTTCACTGAGTGCATGTCACACAGTTTACTTCCCCTCCATAGTTACCAACTTCACTGAGTGCATGTCACACAGTTTACTTCCCCTCCATAGTTACCAACTTCACTGAGTGCATGTCACACAGTGCGCCCACTAAAATATATGCAAGCCGGGGCAGTGACTTACTTATAAGGTTGATTTCAAAAGTAGGCTACTCACTTAACATTAACAGCCTTTATGTTATGGCAATATATTCACTTCAAGGTACTAAAAAATAATTTATAACGAATTTTTATTATCAAACTGCAGGCGTAGAATATATAAAAGTATGTAGGCCTACTTTATTTAACTTCTGGCCATGGAGTTCAGTCTTTACTTTAACGTGTGTAAATGAACAAATAAAAAATGGAATTCAAGCTCCAATATCATACGCGAAACACAATAAGACCTCAAAACTCGGAATTTATTTCTTCAATGCCTGTCAAGTTTATACTGGAAGATCACCAATGGGGAAGTCAAAAGTTACCCTCAAGAATTATTATTATTTTTTTTTTTGAAGGCTGATAATGACAAGTGCTCATTTAACCACCGAAAGTCTAAATGCATTGACCAAGAGATTCGCCATAATTGTTACAAATATACGTCAAATAATTGAAACGTTAAGAATCGCCACATTTTGCTCTTTTAAATTCTGTCCACACTGCTCTACAAAATCTGGCCACTGTTCGAGTTATAATTATTCATTAAGCAGCGGTTTTTTTAAATTAAGTTGGCTTAAAAGTTCTGAATCAACGCTGCCAGTACTTCCTAACGTCATTTAGTTCAAATTTCTTGGAGAAATCTGAACAACATAACGGACCTTATTTCGAATGCCAGTAAAACTTCGTTTAGGAAGAGAACCCCCGAAAGACCATTGGATAATCCAACGTAAAAAAAAAACTAATTTTATCAACAAAAACAAGCGTCGTAATTCATTAATGATGTATCAGTTTGATAGAAGACTGATATAAATCAACCAGTTCCCCGAATTGCAGGTAACATTTCCTAAATCCACCTTAATATTTATCACAAGGCTACTCATTTCCACTTGTCAGTCAAGAAAGGTTTATTGCAAAGAAATAAATAACTTACACTACACTTTTACATCAGGACTGTCATGTTTGGTTTGGCTACGTTCTGGCAAAACTTACACTTATAATCTGCACTTCAGTAGCAAAAAAAAACTCGCATTTAAATTAACTTTCGTTGAAACATGTAAAATGCATAGGACGAGTTGAAACTTGTAACATGCGTTCTTGAAGGTTCTACAACACCGCGCTGGTATAAAGCAGGGTTGCCACCATTTTTCCCACTGCGTGGAAAGTACTGGTAAATTCCAGGTTTAAACTGTCCCAGACTTTATTAGTCTTTAGCAGTATTTTCCACTTGGTTGAACAATTTGCCTGAGATCACTAAATGTCGAAGCAGTTTATAACGTACATTAAAATGTTATTGTAAAAACGGAAACCGTTATAAGAACCACAATGTTCATGTCTCAAGCATGTCCTATTTTTTATTATAGACAATTTTATGTAGGTCTATTATAATATTTTTTAAATATGTGTTTGTAGGCAAAGTTATTTTTATTCTATTGTACTCCATTATCTAGTGTGGCCACTTGAAATCATTTACATTAAATTACCCAACTAAACACAGGAATTATCAAGCTTCATTTTATGAGTAACTACTGGAATAATTCTCATGGAATTACATTCTCGAAATGATTTATCATTTTCAAACATAAATATGTATACGTAGGATACCCCTATAATAAATATAAGGATAAACATTGACACTCTGATTCAGTTAATTGATATTAATAAGTAATAGCAAATTTTAATTAAAAACAAATAACTTTAAATAGTCTAACTTTGTTACACATCCAGATAGGCCTAAATAATTATATTATATTTGCCGGTAAAAACCAAGTTTTTGCCAGTGGCATGGAATTTACTGAAACTCATTTTAAGTTCCAGTTTTATTTTTAGACACTAGTATTTCGTTAGTTTCAATCCGAAAAGATCGCGATCAGTTAATAAGAATACTAGCTGATATCTGTTGAACGGCCATTGCAATGGTCACAGCTAAAAGTGTATTCATTATAAATAAAGAAATTCAAGGCAATTTACTTCAGAATACTAGGTGTACTGGTATAAAAAATACTGCAACGACATTTCGTTACGTTACTGACGATTATTAGCTAATTATTTGGTAAGTTTTTTATTTCGAAGTTGGCAAAATGCAAATTACAAAAAAAAAAAAGAATATTTTAAATTTTGGGCATATTCTCATCGGGGTGCAAGGCAAGTTTTAACACAATGGCTATTGAAACACGGGCTCGGGTAGCTATACTTTGTCGTAATTAATACCACTCGTATTTTCATGAATAAATTGTGCTTGCAACTACGGTAAGCTATTTATTTGCTGTTAAACTCTAACTGTAGAGCAACTATAACAATAACAACTCAATGTTGAGTTATAAAAATCCCTCCTTTTTACGGTATTAACATGAATTGCGACTGATGATTTCCGAGCTATTGTCAGTTTGTTTGACACAAGTATGTACAGAGTATATTTAATTGAAAATAAGAGTCTGCTCAAAAACCTACGCTATATTGTGTTGCTAAGACAAATACAGGATGTGTTTACATAACACACAACGCAAAATAAATGTACACATACGTAAATATAAAGACCAAGGAAAAAAAAATACATTATCAAGAGGCGAAACAGAAATTTGATAGTTCAAATAGTATTATATCTGAAAATTATCAGTGGTTTCATAATATGTACATATCTTGAGCAGGACTAGAGACAAGGCAATGTTTAAAGAAATTAAAATAGCACAATAATATTGATCCACAATAACATAAAATTTGTTTCATAATCCGCATTACTACATATCTTGAGCAGGACTAGAGACAAGGCAATGTTTAAAGAAATTAAAATAGCACAATAATATTGATCCACGATAACATAAAATTTGTTTCATAATCCGCATTACCAATCATATATATAAATGGCATAACCTATAAAGTACCTGGGAGGAAAACAACTTACTTGTTTTCTCGTCTATTTTAAACTTCGGTATATCTGACTTTGCAGAAGACCTCGTAATGTACTAAGTCTTGCTGTCAAATTGGCGTTTAATTTCGTCATGTAAGTTGTTAAATATAATATACGGCGCATCAAGGACAGAACACATCAACTGGCTGGCGGAAGCCCGTTATCTGCAACGAAGCTGAATGGAAAAATCCTAGCCTCCGTCTTATTTATTTTCATACTATTTCATTTGCGTGACGCGATTTCGTTTATTTTTAGCGAATGCATGTTATCTCATCATATTTAACTAGTTGTTATGCTTCCACAGCACATTTTGGAACAATTTTTGGCCCAGTTGACAGCTTGGCCTACAATTAATCTGGCACATTTAAACGGCAAGTGTGGAATTATTTAAAGCGTTATAGATCAGCGAGTTATGTGGGCAGCTCACAGCATAAATTTGATGGCATTAAAAATAGTTCCGTTACAAATAACTGAATTACACCGCCCCCTGAAACTAATCGTGCATATTTCACGCTTTTAACTTTTAACAGTCATTTAAATGTTACGAGGCTGGGAAGCCGCACTTTGGGACAAGAGATACTGAGTAGTAATATTTCTTCCTTATCTGACGTCTTATTTGACGTTCTCGCGTCCATCCACAAGGTTCGTGTAATCCACGCCCGTGCCAAGTGCTCGTAATTCATACGGCCCCGCTACGCCGTACAGAAGAAATGCACAATACCTAAACCGACCATCCTACTATCATTTCGGAAATTGCATCATTTTAATATAATTTACATGTGCCCAAATCCTGCAGACATTAAATAAATTTCAGTTGGATTTGTTGGATAATTATTCTGACAGAATGGATAACTTGTTATTCTTAATACAGTTTTGTTGATATTTACTGGGATGTTGCAGGCAGATGTAGGGTAACAAATTTAGTCGTGAACTTTAAAACCTGTATCGATGTAATGCGTGGTACAATCAAGTTACTGGAGTCCGTATTATATATACTGTGTCAATGGCAAAAATTAGATTTTTCGGCAACAAGCGACGTTCGAGAAGAACAGGTTTTGGGACACTGCACTTTCCTGAGGCATAACAATTAAGTTGAGCAAAGAAACGAACAATTTTCCAACTCGAGATACATACATGCGCCACAAAAATAATTATGTTCACGAAGATAAAAAAAAAAGTTTTGAATATGCTGCTAGCTTCAATTAACATACTCAGCGTTAGGTCTCGCGTGTTCCTTTTTTTTTTTTTGTTCACACATCCTAACCTCAAGACGTAATGCTGAGATGCACAGTACGTGGTATATAAATAACGATACAAGCGAACAGCGGGTACGAAAAGGGATTTACCCACAGCGGGCCTCCTCTTGTTTTGCTCTCGCAGCGCGTATGCGTGTGTGTGGACCACGGGATCAATGGACCTTTCCCCTACCGCCTTCCCCCCCCCCCCCCCAAACGGCCGGATCCCACCACATGTTACACATGAAGCCGATACCGTAGTGGCCCGTGCGTGCAACCCTTGTGAAAGTTTCACACACGACCTCCGCCGCCGGGGAAATTTCCACTCATGATCGGACATACCACGGGAAACGTCCTCAAAAGTCGGTACAACAAGATAAAAGGCCGTCCGCTGTGAAGTAAGCACCTTACAAATTCAACCTAGGGGAAAAAAAATCAGTCCACAGCTACACAAATTACAATACAAACTGGCGCGCAGGCAGTTGGATTGCGAGTGTGATGTTTACGATTACGACCAGTAAAATTAATATTTCCCATTTTATACACATTAGAAAATTAGATTACGAATCTACGCTATTAGTTATACATTTACATTCCTGACAGATCTCGTGATTTCTCTTGGAACTGCGCATGAATAAAGTGATCGATCAGGCCTATGTCAACGTCACATTATTACCGTGGTGGATGGATACCGAGTAAAGAAAGAAGTAGATCTACGCAGAGCTTTCAAAAAGTTCTCAGGGCTTGTTCGAACTGACGATTTGGTATTTGGGAACCGTAGTGTTTAGTAGCGTTCAGTTCAAACGCTGTCGAGTCACTTGTTTTTAAAATGGTTGCGATTTGGTAATTTAGAAAGTTTCGATACGTACTAAAATCCCAAATACGTCAACTTCAGTAAGACTAATCCTGGTCACGGCATCAGTTTTCCGTGAACAGAATGCGCGACGATCTTGTGATACCCGCGGCAAAAAATTTTTCCATTCGACACTACTTGCGCAATCTTTCGCTCCCAGCGTTCCGAAAGTGTTGCAACCTCGTCGATTCCCGCCCACACTCCATGCTGACACCTGGTGCCAAAAATGGAAGTCCGATGGCGGTAGTTTGTCCACTCACCACACCAAGGTTCGACGAAAATTTTCGACGCTACTTTACGCAATCTTTAAATGCCTGGAGTTTCGTGTGTTGCGACGCCGTTTTGATTTCTGCGCATCTGGCGCAGAAAAACCTCCGTTACGTCGGATGGCGATGATTGGCAACCATCCTGCAAGAACAGCCAATTACAGTCGTACTTGCGACAAACTCGCCAGCAAGCGACGAGAAACCAACCACACCCCCGCGACCAGCTGCACAGACGGGTTTTTACCGAGATGTCAACTAGGAACATAAATATCTCGCAACCGTACACAGGGTGCCGTAGGGTAATGGTCCCCGTCATCCGTGCGACTCGAGAAATAAAAACGATATAAGACAAAAAACTGCGCGATAAGAAGGACTGCAGACAATTGCAAGCGCGCCTTGGCAATGTTGGTCACTTCCACGAAGGCGAGGTACCTCGGGCTATTCAAATGGAAACTCACCCAACGTTCCGTGCTCGGGGCTTCGACCGTAGCTGGCTCGTGGCTGTCAGAGTGCGCCTTGCTGCTGCGTCGCGAGGCACATCTGGGGTCCCTCCTGGGCGACGGGAAGCTCTTCTGCCTCTCCTGCGGGAACCACACGTCCCTGCCTGCCCGGGGTTCACGCCTCCATCGACTGCTGGGGATGAAACGCCACCCGGTTATTCCCCCAAAGAAATGTTTTTAACAAGTTTGTTTCAAAAAAAAAAATCACTTCACCGGTGTCGTAAGGTACTGCGGGGAACACGGAAGCGTCGGCACAAACTCTTCCGTGAGACAGCGTGGCGCGCGATTCAAAAAAAATCCCGACGTAACGACACACGACCTTCTCTGCTCGGAAGCTCACTGCGGACAGCGCTGAACCGACCGGGAGCTGCCAACATCACGCAGCAGCAAAGCTTACCCCCTCCCCCCTCCCCTTTTTTCGACCAATCTTCCCCTCTTCCGACGCTTCCCCTCCCAGCACGCAGTGGACCGGTTCCCCCTCCTTTCCCCCTCCCGAGGCCGTAGCGCATCAACACAAAGCCAGAGAATGAACCTGTGGAAACGAAGGGGACCCGGGAACACGCGGTAGACTACAGGAGAGAAGGAATTAAAAAAAAACGAAACTTAGTACGGAGGAAGAAGTGTCAGAGAGTGCCAGGGGAGGGGCGACGTAAAGAGAGAGGAAAGGAAGGAAAACAAGAATAACAAGAGGAGGGCCCCGTAGTTTTGTTGGGGCGGCTGAGGTGATTCGAGACGAAATGGAAATTTATTCCGGCAGTGCATGAAAGAAGAAGGAAGGGGGAAGGATTCAGGATGTGTCGGAGGGGGAAGAGAGAAGAGAATTAGCTACGCTCCCTTCCCTGCGAGGGGGCCCCGATAAATAACATCACGGTCCGGCATCTATGCGTGAGGGATACGAAAAAAAAAAAACAATAGGGGTTGGAGGAGGGTGGAATGACGCCTTTTGGATTCCGCTGGCAACAAAAGCTGGAAAATATATGGTCTTGAAACGATAATTCCTATTTTAAAATGAATCACGGCGTGAATTCTTGGAAATGCTTGCTCCTCGGGATGCAAGGACACACGTAGGACGCGAGGATATTTTTATCGTTTGTTTCGATACTGCAAGGGAATGTGCAGGTTTGTAAATCATTTGGTGGAGGGGGGGGGGGAATAGGATTAGAATCGGTTTCTTTTGTAAGCATGCGGGCACGGGAATGAACTTGGCAATTCCCGCTCGGTTTGACCGAGTTTGTTGCTACAATAACCCTTTTAGACCTGATTAAATGTTTCAGGTGTCGCAAATGAGTAATCATGTGAAACGTGCTGTACTTACAGCCGACACAGCGCTTGTTTCGTGAACACAGCCAATATGCTTGCTGTAGGCTTTGTGTTTCACTTACAGAAGTAAGAAACATTCATGACGGCGAACAATAACACACTTTAAAAACCAGTTACGCAAAGAAAGAATCGTTGCGCATTGAGCCTGGGACTCCAGAGTACGGGCCAAAAGTAATCTGCGTATGTCATGTACACAATTATGTACATCAGGTCTGAATCCTGAACGGGTAAAGCATCGAGTCTGCGTACGTTGCTGTGTGCATATTATCCATATGGTTTCACATCATTATTTTTCATGCATGATGTATGTAAATTTTCTCCTGGTGTACTTATTAAAAAAACTTCCATTGAAATCGATGACAAATGCAACACGCGAGATTCATTGATTGTAGCGGTAATTTAACACTGCAAAATGTGCAGAGGTACTAAAGTTTCGTTCTAGTCGTGGTTTCACGCTCTGAACTCGGCCCACATCTGCAATAAACTTCCTAAAGCATCCTTCCAGACGTACAAATAGAGACCTATGACTTTTAAGATTCTTGTAAATTTTCACTAACTTTCTGACTGTGGTCTCCGATTATCCAACGTGAGAGATATTCGCAGACTTGCTTTGTTTTATAATTGCACGTGTTGCTAGTTTCTGTTGTGATGTTTCTAATGTCAAACGTATCCATCCACCTGTAGTTTTACAATATTCTTGGTACCCCGCCTCAAAAAAAAAATCAAACCACCATTACTGCGATGAATTAAATCAATGTACGGTGACTGGAGAGATTTAATTGCAAATTGCTCATATTTACCCGTACTTTATGAGTATTTTGATATTCCAATTCAAGACTTTTAGTTGCTTATCTCTGAATATGACACAAGAATATTTCATTGCTAATGATGTCCAAATAATTTCATAACTTCCGGTAGTAGTGTATGTAAGGAGCTCCTGGAACATAGGAATGCTAATTCGGTATTCCTGATATAGTCTGTTCACGATAAAATAAGCACTTTCGAGAGCCCTTTTTAAGATCTACCTGTTTGCACATTGTGTATTCTTCCGCCTTATGTAAAATTAACATTGCCAAGGGCCTCGTCACTTTATTCATGTGTCGGTCACGTAAAACTCTTAAATTATTATAAAAGAAATTATTTAAGGAATATGGTCATTTTTACACTGCGATACATAAAAAAAAACAGAAAGTGAAAGAAATAATTTAAGTTATCACAAATGGTTACCTAACACTTTCTATTCGGCGTTAAGATATGGAACTACTTTCTATCCATCGTTACCAACTTTGCTGGGCGCATGTCACTCAGTGCACCCGTTAAAATATATGCAGGAAGGGACTGTAACTTTTTTCTAAGGTTGATATCAAAAGTGCTCACTTTATCGTGAACAGCCTTTAGCTGCCATCGAAGTGAGCCAAGAAAGTATGTCAAGGTATGAAATGCTCTAATTGTGCTGACACCATACATGTTTCGTTATCGCTATCAGTAAGCTAGTGAGCTGCAAGTTTTGTGTTCAGCGATAGTGATGTGAACCATTCATAACCTACAGAAGCAGCACTGTTTATGAGTCAGCTGCCGGGAGGGAAGGTCACTGGGCATTGAGCCTTGGAGTATACGGGTTTGAAAAGCTCAATGTTAGATGAGCTCAGCACTTGTGCGAGCCAGTTTGGGTCAAACATTTACCAATTTGGAATTCTGGCTTGCATTGTTTTCAATGTACACACTTTATTTATTAATATTTTTCACTAATATAATTTTGTCTGTTATCGCAGTATTTCAAATGCCTATTGGACAAAACTCACATTTTTCTTCTTTCATTATACGTTAATAAGAAGCAAATAATGGTATAAAGTAGGCTGTTAGTAGGATAGTTGTATCCTAGTAGTTATAATTAAGGACTTGGTTAACGGAATTAATTTTAATAATTACGAAAATTCATAAATATAATAAAGGTATTAAAGAATGGACTAAGAACAAATTATTATAATTTAAATACTACATGTTAATCTTCCATGACCATAGTAGATAACCGTCAACTTGTTGCACAGAGGAAACTGCTGTGGGTAATTGATTCCAAGACCACGTTACTGAGTTATGTTATAACTGGTGCATACCACTGATCGCCCAGCACAAAGACTACAGCTTACTGGTTGTGATAAAGAAACAAGTTCTTTAAGTACAGCACCCATCAAAAATTTCTAATTTTAACGCCAGAAATTATACATTAGCATGAAAATGAAAGGGTCAGTTCTAAGTTCCGATTACTCATTAGCATTTCCGTTTACATATTCGCCCTGTAGTTGAATACATATCTGAAGTTGTAGGAGTATTTTCATAAATCTGCTGGAGGATGACACCTGGGCTAAATACGACCCATTCCCACTCCTCGTAAACCTCGCGCCTTGCGGGGTGGAAAGCGAAGGGGTGGCTGTAGTAACAATGGCAACTGGAAGGGGGTGTGTATAGGGGCGTGGCCCGCATTCCTGGGCGTGCCGTTCTGCTCCGCGCGGGGGATTGGGGGGAATGGGGCAGTGGAGATAACACCAACACAATTGTCACCAACCCTCCACTTCACTTCCACCTTTACGAAGCCCTTTTTTACTATATTTATTATTTATATGCATTCTTATGTTCCTGTAGACGATTTCTGCCACTTTAAGGCAGTAAGGGGCCACGGTGGCTGAGCGGTTAGCGCGCTCGCCTCCCACCGAGGAGAACCAAGGCGGGCCGGGTCACCGGATTTTCGCAAGTGGGAATCGTGCCCCACGATGCCGTTGGTCGGCGGGTTTTCTCGGGTATCTCCCGCTTCCCCTCCCCTTCATTCCGACGCCGCTCCGTATTCACTTCAACCACCCTCATCGGCTCTCAAAACGTCGCCGTTAAGAGCCGTCCAAACCTCTTCACTCACTCTTTAATGCAGTTACTCAATTTCTTGTGGCACCTGTGTTGCCACAAATTCCGCGCTCTTGTAGTTATAGTGTAATCACGGTTTCTTCACGCTTTTTTTTTTTTTTCCAATCTTTTGAATAACCACTTCACATGTAATGTGTTTGGTTGTTTCCTAAATAAATATCACAAGCGTTTTATACTTGTGTTGACTGAAAATTACAGTATTTATGGTTAAACTGTAATTTTAGTAATATTTTACCTATAAATTATAGTGTTTCATTTATAAATAATACTAATGAGAACAGCGAGAAGTGTTAAATATTTGCGACAGTGTCCGAGTGTCACTGAGTTCGAGATGTTGAGTTGAGAGATTTCGGACGGCTCTTGAAAACGAGGTCTCGAGAGCCGATGAAGGCGAAATGAGGTGAGAATGGAGCAGCGTCGGAACGCAAGGGCGGGAGAAACGGGAGATCTCCCAGAAAACCCGCCGACCAGCGGCATCGTCAGGCACGATTCCTACTTGCAAAAATCCGGGAGAGGCCCGACCGCTCTAGTGGGAGGCGAGCCACCACGGCCCTGACCGAGTTCGACGCGGTTATACTAATCAGCAGGCTCGTGACAGTGTTTGCTTTTACGTAAGGCTGAAGGACACACTGAGGCGGAAAGAGGTATACAATAGAGTTTTCATAATATTTGTGTTTGGTGAAAGTTAGGAATGTGTCAGATTGAATTCTTACGTCCTGCGAAACAGAACTTCGAAAGAACATGTTGTTATACTACTCGTGTATACTTATTTATGGTGTTCTATTAGGTTGGCACTCCACTGTGGAAATTTTCGTGGGATAACCATAGCCTAAAGATGAGGTAAACCAATTTTTGTCTTCTGCGTACGCACTCAACATTGACCTTAGACCACACCAACACAAATATCAAAGTAACATGGTCTACAGTGATGAACGTGTTTATATTTTATCTTGTTTTTCAAAAGACACAAGCACTTTTATGTAAGTAAGAAAACTTCTACCAGTTTGAATTTAATCAAACTGCATTACAAGTTTGTTTGAGAAAACATACAAACATCTCAAAGCACTTGTTTACTATAGTGTATTCGTGGTTTGATTTCAATGTTGGGACACGAAGGCTGGTTTTGCGCAGCTAGCGTGATCGCTCTACTCCAAATTCACTGTACGAGGAAGTCACGTCCGAGTCAACGCGCACTTGCACAGCAATGAAGGCTACGTCGGTCCAAAGAACCCGATGGCCGTCGAACTTTCATAAGTGTGGGTTTTCCGGGGATTAAGGGATGTTGATATCGGGGGGGGGGGGGGGGGGGAATATCGATATTATTTCTGTTGGTTATTTATATAAGTATAGTTTTACGAAACCATATATGGAAAGAAAATATCGATTTTTTCGGTACATCGGAATCCGATAGCGTAGATGTATCAAAGGACTTGAAAAACGTAAAATTGCTTAGAATATTACATATTAAGGACACGAGGCATTGCAGAAAGTTGTGGTGCATGTTTCTGGTGCATTTGCCGAGACATAATAGTTTTTTTATTCGATGTTTGTATTAAAATCATAACTTTTTAAAGATCACTTAAAAAATATTTATTTCCGATATATGAAAAAAAATATATATTGATTTCGATAAAATATCGAAGAAATATATCGACGATTTATATCGATATATCGTTGACATAATATCGTATATATATATATATATATATATATATATATATATATATATATATATATATATATATATATATATATATATATATAAACATCCATATCCCTACCGCGGACTACGAACCAGCTGCTTTAGGAAGCATTATTCATTTATTTTCATGCCTGAGAAAAAATGGTGATGTGATAGCCTTCGGAAACCAGAGGCGCGCTGTTGTCTTCTCACAGGTGGCTAGCTCCTTCTCATTCAGAGACTGTAAGAGGGGAGTACACAGCATATAACGTGGACGGAATGGAAACGAACAGCTGTCGAGGCAAAAACACGGAAGCGTTGAGCAACGTCAGTTACGAAACCTCGCGCGAGCTGTTGCAATTTCTCCGCTTGTCCGCTTCTTTTATTGACCTCCTTTCTACAGTTCCAGGTGCGATCTTAGAAGGCTGCTTCTAATTATTTACATTTTTCACCAGGGCTTGGATGAAAATTGACTATAGGTACACCTATAAATGCACTTTTTTGCGAAAATATTCCACGATTATTTGTACTCCAAAAAACTTGTTTTTATCCCCTTTCGTAATTGGGTAATTTGATTGTCGCGCGTCTTCGTGTTCTGCCCGCGAGTCACGCACGTACAGGTAAGTCTTAAAATAAAAATTATTTGCAGGCCTGTGATTTCGTGGGCATTGTCTACCAACATAACCAACTGAACTTTTTGTAATTTACCCTCTGTTTTAACGTTGGCAGTATACCGTATAACCGCTTCGGCAAACCAATTAATAGGGTGAGGGTTTTGTTTGTATTTAAATGGACTGTTATCCACTGCCGAAAACAACCATAACAAAACAAAGAAACCGAAAACCAAATAAATCCCAGGAAATGAGCAACACAACAAAGAACTAAGAACTACAGAAGCACGTAGTAATCGAGAGAAAATGAAACACTGAGTGATAGGTAACACACTGGACAAGAAAATTGGTGGACAACTAACTGCAGCAATAAATTTAATTTTCGTTGTAATGTTGAGTTTTCTAGTGAAGTCTTGTTTCATTATCTGACTAAGATTTTGTTGTTATTGTCTTTTATCTTCTGGTATTAATTTGTAATTTTTTCTTTTTTCTTTCTGCGTTTTTATGATATTTACATCTTTTTGATATTTTCTATAATCATTGACAAGGCAATAATTTATATATTTAAGTTCGTTTGTAACCGGGTAGTCTTATAGCGTTTCTTTGAGTTTCCATTTCCATTGTCACGTGGTGTCCTCTGATATTGTTTTTCTTTACTTCGATTCATTATTGCAGTTTGTCATAGTGTTCATTGTGATTGTTGTTCGTCCAGTTTTCTTGTCAAATTTGTTGCCTATCGTTCGTTGGTTCATACTCCAGTGACTACTAAGTTCTTCTTTAGTTCTTAGTTCTTTGTTGTTTATTATCTGGGATTTGTTGGGTTTTCGGTTTCTTTGTTTTATTATTAAGGTTATTTTCGGCAATGGGTATAGTCAATTTAAATGCTAACAAAAATCCGCACACCATTGCCATTAATCTTTAAAGATAAGATAAGAGCTGTGTTTGAACTTCCTGCAACAAGCCCTCGTTCACTTGCACCTTGATCATTTAAGTACTCTCAAAGCCTGACATTCCCTTTAACCCTTTATAACGAAGTTGGTATAATTTCGAACACCCGTCTTCCTTTCGCATTTTACAACGCACATACGAAAAAAATCAATTAAATAAACGTATTTTCTTATGTAGCCTCGGTTTGTGTACGAACTACAGTGCCCAGAAAATGGCGGGAAGGGGAGACAAAACTGTTATGAACATTTGAAAAACAGAACTTACAGTGAAGGGGGTGTAAATGCGACTTCGCTCGCTCCCTTGGCGAAGGGCACATTTCGAGCGTGCATTCCTGCCCTTCGTTTGAATTAGAACAGCCCTTTTTTGACGTCACGAGCTCGATGCATTTTCGAAGGGAACGTAGCCAGTTAGGGGCCCTTAATAGCTGAACTGGAACACGGTTAAATGTCTCTCTCTCTCTCTCTCTCTCTCTCTCTCTCTCTCTCTCTCTCTCTCTCTCTCTCTCTCTCTCTCTCTCTCTCTCTCTCTCTCTCTCTCTATACTGCTGAGTTGCAACTATTTCCTTGTATATTCCGTTCACGGTTAACTGGGCTCTTTTGAAATCAACCTTAAGTATCCTTGCTATCTTGGATTTCCGTATTTTCCTCATCATTTTAATTTTCGGAGACAATATTTAAAAACCAAGTTTGTCATGACATAGTCATGACTTACTTTTCTTAATTAGTAACTGTAATCAAACATTATCAAATTATTTAGTAATTTCAGTCCCACGTGGGAAAATACAGGTATATTTGAAATCCTACAAATTAAAAAAAAAATCGTTAAGTAGTCGTCCATGTCATGTCTAGATTTGATTTTTTTTTATTTCTGGTCATACAATTTCATTGCGAAGATTTGTAAGAAAATTCGAAGATGGAGTGGATACTACCCCCTTAACGCTGAATTAAAAATGTAAGGTAAACATTTGTAGATAACAAACTCGTTTCTTTTGCTTTCTGAATTAGAAAAGCCATTAGATATCTACTTTTGTAATAATTTCACAGATTCACTTGAATGCCTGTGGCAATGATAATTTTACATTTGGTGTTAGAATACACAGTGTGTATAAGAGTAGATCATCCGAGAATTCCTCTGTTTACCGTGAACAGCCTTTACGCTCGTTGCCTGGTATTGTATTATGTATAGCTTATAAACGTACCCCAGTGTTATGCCGTAAGACTTATCAGCAGGCAACGACTTACAAACTCACTTAAATTAACACCCATGCCTTGCCACGGGATTCGAGCCCAGTGCCTCCTGCACCCCGCAGAGTGATGGCGCACCAACCGACTGCGCTACGAGTGTTCGGCTCCTTGCCTCGTCAGGCAACAGCCGAGATAGGTCCACGCGGTAACGGAGGGTTACGGCGGCCAGGGGTAAACGGGACACAGAAAATAACACATTAAAATGGCACAGGTACCCAGCTGAAAGCCATAACTGGCTTAGCTACTGGAATTTAGAATAAATTAGGAAAATAGTCGAAACATAAAATTTGTCACGTTATAAAAATTAAAAACAAGTTAGATTTTAAAATTATATTTTGTTATCGCCTTAAAGAAAAAGGTTATGTTATAATTTTTTAAATGTCTAAAGTTAAAATTCCTCTGCTTCCACTCTTGAACCCTCACCCCGCCATCCTCTCCGGAGACAGCGGGGCCGACGGTTGTCGTTTACATGAGGTGTCCGTCGTGTGTTTGATGTCTGTGTCTGTGTTGCGATGGTGTCAGTGTAATGTGGTTTGTGTAGGGTGTTGTAGAGTGTAGGTGTTGTTCCTTTAGTTTATTTGTTCTTGTCTGTATCCGTAATATTGATGTCTTTGTGAGTCGGACGACATTAATATACGAGATTATGTTATTATATTATATATAGACTGTTCACGGTAAAGTGAGCACTTTTGAGGCCCTAGTTACTTTTTTCTCTCGACATTTTTTTTATCTTTTAACCGCCTTATTTAAATAAAACTTGTCATGTAATTAATCAATATAGTGCACGTATTCCACCACACTCGGAAGTTAACATCAAAGGCTAAAATAACATATTTATTGGCTATTATTCCAAATGAGAGAACTTTCAAAGGTGCTCATTTTATCGTGAATGGCCTATAACAGGACGAATTCTGTCTGTCTTTCTGCCTGTCCTTCTTTAATACTTCGAAGTCCCTTGAAACTTAACAAAAGTTCTTTAAATTTTGCAGAGTGAATCCTCAGGGTCAAATATAGGTAAAGTTCGAATTTCAGCAAGATCAGATTACGCAATCATTACATTTTACCCTAAAAACTAATTTTTTAATTACTTTTATCCTATGAAAGTTTTGTATTTATGCATACAGAGTATTGCATAGAGATGTGAAGGTACTGGAATATCATTTCTGTTTACTCTAAATGTCTCGCTTCAATGTTGAGTTAATTTCCAAGTGGGGCCTTAGTGGCTCAGTAGATAGAGCAATTCCAAGTGGAGCGCAGTGGCTCAGTGGATAGAGCTATCCCAAGAGGGGCCACAGTGGCGAAGTGGATAGAGGAATATCAAATGGGGCAGCAGTCACTTCAATGTTGAGTTAATTTAACATAATTTCATTATTACCTACATAGCCTATATATGCAATGATTTTTTTTTTTTTCCAGTTTTTGTATGATAACCAACATTTGTAACATGGTAACTATTCTAGGCAAGTGACAATACTACAAAAAAAAGGTCAAAGGTCAGGGGATGTGCCCTTAGTTGTTTATAATGATATGAGACGTATTGTTTGTGAGGGCTCAAAAGGAACTTTTTTTATTAATTCAGTTTCGAAAATTATACCAATAACAATTATTAGCTTGGTAGGTATTACTTTTATTAGTGATTACAGTTCAATAAGGAAAATAATTCTAGTAACCACTCCCAAGTGAGCATTGCTATAGGCTATTCACGGTAAAATGAGCACTTTTGAAAGCCCTGCTTAAGATCTACTTGTATGCACGTTGTGTATTATCCCACCTTATGTAAAATTAACGTTGACATCAGCCTTATCCCTTTATTCGTAAAGTAAATATTTAAAAAATCTGCTCTTTTACACAAAAAAAAAAAACAGATATACAAAGATAAAAATTTAAGTTTTCACAGATTGTTACCTAACATATTTTATTCGACGTTAAGATATGGAACTACTTCCCATCCATCATTGCCAACATGACTCAGCGCATGTCACTCTTTGCACTCGTTAGAATATATGCAGGGTAGCAGCTGTAACTTTTTTCTAAGGTTTATTTCAGAAGTGCTCACTTTATCGTGAACAGCCTTTGCAGGAATAAATAGGTTGACAATTTTGAAGGAATACTAAGGCGGGCTTGGAAAGCCCTGAGAAAACCCGGGAGGGGGGGGGATTGTCACGAGGTGAATGCCAGAACTGGCGACGCCACGGCTAGCGGGGACCCTGGCCACACGATAAGCGGCTTACAAAACTCTCGCGTCATACCGCAGTGACTCAGCGCAATCCGTGAGGTTGGTTGGCCTGAGTCAGTCGGGTGCACTCTAGAGCCGGAGTTCGTCGCCCACGGAAAAATTCAGTCACGAGTGTGTACTTGACAATGGTCACTATACGCCGAAGACACAAACGCAGGGCAATCCAATGATTTCTTCGTGTTACAAGTCTACGAGTTTCGAGTACATGATGAGTCGGAGACAAGTATCGATAAATGTAATAAAAATAAAAGGTACGACGTGGGGGACCGAATTCCACCTAAAGGCTGTTCACGATAAAGTGAGCACTTTTGAAATCAACCTTAGAAAAAAATTCACTGCTCCTACCAGCATAATATTTTAACGGGCGCACTGAGTGACATGCGCCTAGTACAGTTGGTAACGATATAGCGAAAGTAGTTCAATATCTTAACCATTTGTGACGACTTAAATGATTTTTTCCGCTTTCTGTTTTTTTTTAATGCACTGGTGTGTAAAAATGAGCAGATTTGTAAAATATTTACTTTTATTATAATTTCCCAGTTCCACTTTACCGACTCATAAATAAAGCGACGAGGCCCATGACAATGTTAATTTTACATAAGGCGGAATATTACACAACGCTTATATAAGTAGATCTTAAGCAGGGCTTTCCAAAGTGCTCATTTTACCGTGAATAGCCTATACCTCTGAACAACCTAAACTGTTATAGGCTGTTCACGGTAAAGTGAGCACTTTTGAGGGCCTAAACTACCTTTTTCCTATCAGTCATTTTTTATCCTTGCACCACTTTCCAAATAAATATTGTCATGCAAGTAATAAACACAGTGTATATATTTCACCTGACTTGAACATTAACGTCTAACACTACAATTTAATACATTTATTGACTATTATTCCAAATGAGATGGTTTCAGAAAGTTCTCACATTACCGTGAATAGCCTGTACTAGCATGACACCTTCCTGTCTGTTAAATATAATCATATGAATTACAGTTTGAAAACATAATTTACTGTGTAAATATGCAGGATCGCTGATTTCGCGGCCAAACGAGCATTTGCTTATGTATTCAACCCTTGAAAGAAAAAATCCCTGCCCTAAACTTACCGGCTGGCATGCTCCCTGTAAAGTTGGCATCTACTTAGAAAAATTCGTTCGACGTGTTAACTTCGTATTTTATGTGTACCTATATTTTCACCGCATGCAAAATTAATACTTTCGTGGACTCGGCGACTTTATTCATAAAGAAATTAAAATGTAACTGAAATAGTTATGAATGCACATAAGTGGACTGTACGCCAATTCTTACGCGCAGAACATAAAGAGAAAATTAATCGATTCAACGCTAACACATCTAGTTGAAACAGGCAGCTGCTTCCATCCCCCTTGATTTTGGTCCTAAGCCACACCACTTTTTAAATATGGTGCTAATAAAATTTCACTTTTATAAGCTCCCACCCCCTTTCCCCATTTTTGAGCATCCCCATTATTACACAGGTCAGTACTGCTGATATCGAGTGACTATTTTATTGTATCGAATCTAGTGTTTTTCAAATAAATTAATCCAAATTAATTCGGAAACTACAAGTATGACTTATTTTGGTTCTTTTATATTTACGTAAGTAAAATCTTCATTCAGTTTCGAACCTGATGACATTCGTAACTTGACACAGCATTTACAAACAATAATTCAGGCGTGGCGGTTGCGTAGCAGAAAAATTTGTTAAGTTGCGAAGTGAGAGATACAGCAGTTAATTTAAAATTACGTTTTTTTGTCCTCCTTTTGCAATAATGTGCAAGAATGGTTACTGTTGCTATTAAATCATCATTTCTAAATGCCACATGGACAATAGAGTGTCAATGAAACTTGCAATATCATTCCTGCTAATGTGACCTTAGATAATTTACAGATGCTTTTTTTTATCAGAAAATAAGCAGGCTAGTTTTAGAGTTTAGAGGCTTTATCACGGGGAAATCTCATTTTTATCGACATTCGCCAACATCTGTCTTTTTTTTTTTTTTTTTTTTTTACGTACATCTGTTAGAAAATGGAGCAATGTAAGTTTTTTTTTTTTTTTTTTTTCGATAGTTCAGTCGCTTTTAATTTTAAAAAATCCTTCGTACATTCTGCAGTGTACAAGCCAACATCACTAATAAACTATATATATATATATATATATTACAAGAAACTTCACATTTAAATAGGGATCGTGTATAGATGCAACTACAGTTTTTCCATAGAGTTCCGTGACTGAAATTTAATCGTAGCTGAAGTATTCAACCACATCCTATTATCCTATTATATAATCCTATTATAGCCTATAATATGGCGATCTCTGTCTGTCTGTATGTCTATCCCTCTTTAATACTTCTAAGTCCTTTGAAACTCAACAAAGTTCTTCGAATTTTGCAGAGCGAATCCTCAGGGTAATATACAGGTCATGTTCGAATTTCAGTAGGATCAGATTACGCAATCATTACCTTAGCCCTAAAAACTCATTTTTTTTTAAATTACTTTTTCCAACGAACTGATAACAGCAGTACTACTCATAACACCTTCGTTAACTGGGAATGTTTTCCAAACAAATTATATCTCGAGAACCCATTTCACTAATGTCTTTTAGTTTTGCGTCTCTAGAATTATTTGCTCGTCTGAAAAAACAGAACTCTTAAGAATCCAGAGCCAGCTTTTGCAGTAATTCCTCGTAGTCCAAATCTGAATTACAATGACAGTGAAATATAACTTTCTTCGATGTCCACAACTCGTACAGTCCACTCAGTACCATCTTTGCTAACGTCCTTTTCAATGGCGTGTATATTGCGAAACCTGTTAACGTACGTCTTGACCGAAACTGCCGAAATTGTTGCGATGTCTGTAAAACAATAACATACTAAATTACAACCACAATACACCGCAAGGGTGTATTGTCCCTAAAATCCCCCTTAAGGAGATAACTGGTCACTGTCAATGGTCACAGTAAGTATTTTTGAATGTATCAAGTGGGGCCTTAGTGGCTTAGTGGACAGAGAGATTCAAAGTGGGGCCACAGTGGCTCAGTGGATAGAAAAATATCAATTTTTTTTTTTTTCAGTCTTTGTATGATAGAGATAATTGTTGCTCGTGTATTTCGGATTTTAAAGGAAAACCAATGCTGGCTGGTCGTGCTTCTTGTTACGCCTGGTTCGCGGTACTGCCATCGTAAATATGACTATTTTTTTAATACACAGCCAATAAACCTTTTTCCACTTTGTGTGCAACGCATATTATGCATGAAATAAATATTATCATTTATAAATAATTTTAAATTAAGTTTCGTCTAACCAAAGAAATAATCCTTATATCATATCGGAACTATAAAAGGCTTGTGGTGTATGTTATATTCAGGAAACGACAGAATACGTTACACAAGAAAGTGATTTTTTAAAGGTTCAATTCTAAAAGTGTCAAGATACCACGAATCAGGGGCGTATTTAGGGGGGGGAGGGTGGCTCAAGGGGAACGTGCCCCCCCCCCCCCTTCCTTTTCCCGATCACGATCAAAACTCTCCCAACTGGCGAATGCATTGAAGTTCGAAATTCTTGCAAATTCCTCCATGATGCTTAGGGTTCTATGTCTTAAGCAAAGTTTACTGGAATCCGCGCATTAAAGTTTTGTGCTATTTCCTTTTTGAGTAGTATAAAAATAAGCTGTTTTCACTTTGATTCTACTAGTTCTGTTCTGACGTCGAGTCAGACGAGCTCGACTAAGCGAAGTCGTGGTGACTTGTTGACGTTAGCCAGTTCCCTCGGCAAATTGATAAGGATCCCGCTTTTATACACACGCACTAGCCCAGGTCCCCCAATCCTCCCTACCCTCCCTCTTCAAAGGACAAACACGCAAGTAAAGGCTGTTCGCGATAAAGTGAGCATTTTTGAAATCATCCTTAGACAAATGTCACTGTCCCTACATGCATATATTTTGGCTGCAGCACTGAGTGAAATGCGTCCAGTAAAGTTGGTAACGATGGACGGAAACTAGTTCCACATCTTAACGTCAAATTAAAAGCGTTAGGTAACTATTGGTGATAAGTTAAATATTTCTTACGCTTTCTGTCCCCCCCCCCCCCCCCAATTCATCGAAGGGTAAAAATATAAACAGATTTGTAAGATATTTATGTTACTAATTATATCACAGTTTCGTTTGACCGACGCATGAATAACGTTAAGAGGTCCACGACAGTGATAATTTAGCATAAGGCGGAAGAATACACAACATGCATACAAGTAGATCTTAAGCAGAGCTTTCAAAAGTGCTCATTTTACCGTGAACAGCCTGTATCGTGACGATTGACACGCGATTGTCTCCCCGACATTCGGACTTCGTTCGGGACCGAACGCTGCCTCGACCCGCAAAGAAAAAAAAACAGAAAACAAACATTAACCACATGGTGTCAGCTTGACATCTTCATTGGAGCCCGCGCGCTTCTATCCTGGACGCTGCGATAGCGATATTATCTCCAGAGTAAATCTTCCTCCCGTACGTCCATAAATAGTCGACACTCGACGGACTGCGTTTTCGCAACTAGAGATTGCGTTTCTACCTTCTGCACGCTAACTCAGCGAATACATGCAGCATGCCAGAGTGAAATGAGTGAAGAAATTTGGGCGGCTCTTAACAGCGATGTCTTGAGAGCCGATGAGGGTGATGTAGATGAGTATGGAGCGGCACCGGGATGAAAGGGCGAGAAAGCCCACCAAACCAGCGGCATCGTTGGGCACGATTTCCACTTGCGAAGATCCGGGAGTGACCCAGGCCGGGGGGTTGATTCTGGTTCGCCTTGGTGGGAGGCGAGCAGGCTAACCGGTCAGCCAACGCAGCCCCGGAAAGGCTGGATAAATATATTATCATATGAGAACTGTTTCCCGGTTTTAAATCGTAGACTAAGGATGAGGTAGACCGATTTTGCTGTCTGGATACAACCAATCTCCATGCCCCAGTATTAAACTGCTTTTCTGCCGTATAGTAAACATTTGCTTTGGGATGTTTATATACTTCCTCTAACAAATTTGGAATGCAGTTAGATTAAATTCAAACTCATGAAGTATTTTATTCTTATATAAGTGCTTGCCGTTTGAAAATTAGGATATTGTTAGGTGGGACGCCTGAGGAGCGTATCGGAGTTCGTAAGGGATGGAGGTCTTAATAAAAATAGAAGAACTAAATTTGATTTATAATTTATTTACAGCATTAAATTATCTGTCTCCACTATTATTCATTTTATTTAACAGTGGGCGCAATATTTAATGTATATTTCAAATCTAATTAAAGCCCTTCTTTATGTCTTTGTTTATTTATTGTCAATTAACCCATACTCATCATTAACAGATGTTCAGTCTAATTGTTGCCATCACTTGTGGCGTCTTCCACTCACGCATCTAGTCCAATACTGCAGCCTGCCAGCCGCACCCTTCACTGCTTGATACTCGCAGTCGCAGATCTCCCTTCTGCTAGTCACTTCTCTCGCCGTTCGTCGTCTATCGCTGAAACTCAGCTACTCATCCATTCAGCAACTCCCGGCCCGGAGGCCCATCACACTATTTATCCTCTGCTGACCTCTTGACCTGGAAAGTTCGACAAACCCCGAGTTACGCTTAGAGAAACTAGGGAAGCAAACCACTAGAAAATTCTTCAGATAAATACAGAAACTCAATACAACCAAGGCCAACAGCTCGAGCTACAAAAAAAGATTACCGTGTCGGCTAGCTTTTTGTAACATATACGCGGTTCCTGGGTATAGCTCGCTTGTAATTCAAACATTCCATTGACATGCCGCCGCTATCGTATAACATAACTACTCTTTCCTTCACTTTCACTCGCTCGCGCGGAACAAAGTACCGAGCGCGTAACCATAGTATATTGTAATTTAATCAATACGCATGTTTAATACGGTATCCGAAACCGTAACCTCACGATCTGTCACCGGCTTCGTGAAACAAAGGTAGGATTATCAGAGATACTGTTTTATCCGGAACAATTATTTTTTTGCGTGTTTTGTTCCATGTACTTTTATTGTTTACTATAGGCTGTTCACGTTAAATGAGCACTTTTTTAAGGCCCTGCTGGATTTTTCCTTTTGGTTGATTTCTATGTTCCTATCTTTTTTTAATATAAACATTGCCTTGTGACAAACAAACGCAGGGTATACTTTTCTTCGCTCCCAAAAATTAATGTCTGAAACTGTAATAAATTATATCTATTAGTGGTTAGTGCCGATTAGAAGGGCCTTCAAAAGTGCTCACTTTACCGTGAATAGCCTATACTTTTTTTCTTCTTTTTTTCATTTCACAGCATAATTGAGTAAAATATAAAATTAAGAAGGGTAGTTGCAGACAAACAAAGGATCACAATGACATGTTCAAATAAGTATTCGTAAATTGCTACAGTACAAAACATAGTTGGTTCCTATTTACAAAAAAAAATGTTGGCTCATATATTGAAAATATTTCACATAAATGGAATACATTACGTGTATCAGATGCCCCCTTTGATGTAATCAAATCTGCAAATGTCGTTTTGTGCATATCTGAAATATTTAACGCACTATCGGTGTTGAAAGTACTACCTTAGTCACCCCAGTGGATGACGGGATGAATTTGACATTTCGTGAAGTTGTGTTGTGCATGTTTGCATATGTGAATTATGAATGTGTGTGAGTAAGTGAATAAGTGAGAGAGTAATAAAATTGTATATTTGGTTTGTTTAGTATTAAGTTACACATACGTTTTAATATATAATTTTAATGTTTGAATTTCTAACACGTGTAAGTGTCTTATGTTATGGGTCCAGTGTAAGATAAGGCGACTATGCCTTAACTGCGCCTTTACGCCGTCAATAAATAAATAAATATGCGCTCCCGCTGCAAGATGTGTATAGGCTATTCACGGGTAAAGTGAGCATCTTTGAAAGCTCTTCTTAAGATCTACTTGCATGCACGTTGCGTATTCTTCCGTCTTATGCAAGATTAGCATTGTTATGGGCCTCATCACTTTATTTATGCGTCGCTCAAGTGAAATTGTTAAACTATTAGAGCAGTAAATATTTCACAAATATGGCTCATTTTAAACTTCGGCGTATTAAAAGAAAATCATGAAGCAAAATAAATCATTTAAATTATCAGAAATGTTACCTAAAATTTTTTATCCGACGTTGACATACGGAACTACTTTCCCTTCATCGTTACCAACTTTACTGGGCGCATGTCACTCAGGGTGCCTGTTAAAATATATGCAAGTGGGAGCAGTGACTTTTTTTTCTAAGGTTGATTTCAAAAGTACTTACCTTATCGTGAACAGCCTTTAGGAGAATGTTCACTGCCGGCGAGGTGTCGGGGATGGTTAGCGCGGCGGCAGCTGGAAGAGGTGTGGGAGGTTGGTAACCATGTTCGAGGGAAGAGGGTGGGTGTCGGCAGGGTGCAGTGGTGAGCTGCCTTTATTGAGGAGTTGGTATCCCTGCTTGTGTAGGTACGGGGAGGGGGGCATGAAGGGCGGCCCCGTCTGCTCGTGATGAGGGTTGGCCGCGGGCGGTCAGGGGTGCCAACCGTGCGGTCTCCACGCCGCGCTTCTACCTTGCATCTTCTACCTCTTGCAGGTGAGTATAGTCTGTTCACGGTAAAGTGAGTACTTTTTAAGCCCCTTCCAAAAAGCAATAACCCCTAATAAATATATGTTATTGCAATCTCAGACGCTAACTTTCGAGAGTGATGAAATGTATACACTGTGTTTAAAAGTCATATTGCAATGTTTACATTATAAAGTGGCAGAAAGATAGAAATTAATTGAAAGGAAAAATTTAGCAGGGCCTTAAAAAATGCTTACTTTATCGTGAACAGCCTTTAACAGATGAATCCTTACAGCAGAGGGGTGGCCTTGTGTGCGGATGTGCATGATGAAATGATAAAGCCTTTCCGCTATGTTGTGAGCCCACAACATTGGAAACCTAACCTGTCACATTCAAATTGATAAAGGCTGTTCACGATAAAGTGAGCTCTTTTGAAATCGACCTTAGAAAAAGTCACTGCCATTGCCTGCATATATTTTAACTGGAACACTGAGAGACATGCGTCCAGTAAAGTTGGTGACGATAAATGAAAAATAGTTACTTATGATAACGTCGAATAAAAAATGTTACATAATAGTTTGTGATAACTTATTTTTTTTTTTATTGCGTCTATTTGTAAAAATGAGCAGATTTGTAAAATATTTCATTTTCTGATAATTTCACATCATCATTTGACCGACGAATAAATAAAGTGATGAGGCCCACGCCAATGCTAATTATACCTACATAAGGCGGAAGAACATAGGACGTGCCTACAGGTATATATTAAGCAGGGCTTATAAAAATGCTAATTTTACCGTGAACAGCCTTTGCTATTGTATTAGAGCATGTTGATATTTAGACCGAAAGTTTTAGCTTCTTAGTTGTTATTTATATTTAAAAAATTCCGCATTTTAAACGCATTAAACAGAAAAACTTGCCTCAACATTTACAATGTTTTGGACGTCACAGTATGGCGATGGGCGAAAATACAGCTCCGAGTTTGTGACGTCATGCCATCTCCTACCCTTCGTAACTCCATGGACCCGCCAATACTTGCGAGAGGTGCCTTAGGCTAAAGATGAGGTAGGCCGCTTATTCGTCTTCTGCCCATGTACCCAACATTGGCCTACCCCAATTATGTGGTATATTGCTCTACACTGTTGCGACCACAATGCATGTGCGATATTTCAGAAACATTGTTTCGTGATCGATATATCGTCATATCAGACAGCCCAAATCCCAGGGATAACAACATTTCGCTTATTCACTTCAGAAAAACATAGACGTACAACACGTGTGTACACTAAGCCTTTGCAATTGGATAACAGTTTATTAGAAACGCCCTGGATGACTCTGAGCCAATAGCAGACTTGCAAGGAAACAAGTAGCGAGTGTCATACTACTAGGTGTGGAGTAACACTGACTACTCTCTGGAGCAGCATACAATGAACAAACGTTTGAGGCTCGAGTGTGCACAGGACTGTGGAGTCTAGCCAAATTTTCCTATACCTACAGGCCCTTGCACAATTGAAAACTCTAACATTGACTTTACGTTTGCTTTCCGACTTGTTTCTTATGGAACTTTACATAATGGAACTGTCACAGTTAAAGTCAAGCACTCTTGACTTTATAATCTCGAAAAGTTGAAATTTAAAGACAAAGTCAAACAGCCATTTTGCCGTGAATCTAACAGAGGTTATGTGGAATGTGTGTTATTTTATTGAAAGGTGATTTTTATCTGTGTGTATTAAACAGAGCTTGTCTTTAATTAAATATATGGCAAACGAATATAATGTAAAGAGGAAATATATTAATCTACATAAATATAGGAGTTAGGCTCCAGCGCGACCTATCGGAACCTAACCTACCAAATGCAAAGCACAATAAAACAATTTATTTTATGCCAACAAACATTTCCTGCAAGTATGAGCAAAATCGGCCATAAAAATATAAAAGTTAGACTCCAGCGCCACCTATCGGAATGAAACATAACTAAAAACCTTACTCGCCACCTCAATAACATGTGGTGTGAATGTGATGATGCGGTTTAGTCACTCACAAAGGATTATATATATTTATAAGTATGTATATATATATATGATTGGTGGTTTCGTCAAAGTTAAAGGAAATGTAAAGTCAAATGTTAAAGTTTTCTATTGTGTAAGGAACTTATTCCTAATGCTGTCAGCTCTCCGGCCCGCAGCTGCGACCGTCCTGTCCAACGTCGTAAATAAGGAGCGCCGCTTGCTGAGTGCAGAACCCGTCGCGTTCACATCACCCGTTTACGTTCGAGAGAGGATTTTCGCGCCTCCGGGAGGCTGTTAATGCGTCGGTTCGCCCGGAGGCGGGCCCCCAAGTTGCCGGCGGTCGCCGACTGATGGATGTCCGCCCCGGGGATAATGCGTATTCCTGCAGGCGCACAGGTTTTTCTCATCTGCATCTCCGCTCTCGCTGCGCGTGGAAAAGTTCCCGAGGTCGGCTAGTTTACTTCCCGCGGTTGGGCGCGAAGGGAACACAGAACATATTGAAATGGCACCAGTACCCAGCTGAAGGACATAACTGGTCTTAGTTGCTAGAATTTAAAATAAATTTCCAAATTGGTCGCAACATAAAATACAGTATGTCACGTTATAAAAATTAAAAACAAGTTAAATTTTAAAATTACGCTGGTTTAAAATTTGTTTTGTTATAATATTAAAGAAATGGGTTACGTTTGTCAAAAGTTAATATTCCTCTGCCTCCACCACCCTTGAAGCCTCACCCCGCCATCTTCTCCGGGGACAGAGGGGCCAACGGTTGTGGTCGTTTTGTAAGGTGTCCGTCGTGTGTTTGATGTTTGTGTTGTGTTGGTGTCAGTAATGGTGTTTGTTTAGGGTGTTGTACAGTGTAGGTGTTGTTCCTTTAGTTTATTTGTTCTTGTATGTATCTGTAATATTAATGTCTTAGACGACATCAATCGAGATTACGTTATTGTTTATAATGGTATGTAATTCATTGTTAGTGAGGGCTCAAGAGGAACATTTATTAATTTAGTTTCGAAAATTATACTAATCTTAATTATTAGAGCGGTAGGTGTTATTTTTTATTAGTGATTATATTTCGATAAAGAAAATATTTCTAGTAACCACTCCCAAGTGTATATTACTACAGGAATATATAGGTTAACAATTTTGAAGGTTTACTACGGTGGGGCACGCTTCCATCCAATCCAAGGGAATCGTGGCTGACGATGCCGCTGGTCGGTGGGTTTTCTCGGTGATCTCCCGTTCGCGCCTCCCCTTCATTCCGACGCTGCTCCATATTCACCTCAATCACCCTCATCGGCACTCAAGAACTCAATGTTGAGACCCGCCCAAATCTCTTCACTCGCTCTCTCCAATCCGGTGGCAGAATATATAAGCACTGCCATGACGAACTCAAAGCCATTAGTTGGCTAAACGGCTCACAGTACGATTGTGGCGTAACAATAGTTCCGGCGGTATTTTATAATTTTACTGATCACGCGTATTAATTTAAGTCATATATTGCGTAGTTTCACATTGAATAATATTAGTATTCTCTGGATGCATGCAAGAAAATGTGCGACTGCAGCTTGTAGCTTGGAAATATTTTTGATTGGTGTTTTGTTTGTGGAACGCCGCACTAAGTAACCAGTGATGTGCAAGATGGCGGACGCTGCGAGTCGGGTCGAAGTGTCATTACAAATCGCACAGGAAAGTGATGCTTATTATTTAATTCTGAATGTAAAGACTTCACTTTATCAAAAATAGGTTACAAATGTAATTTTTATATTTTTTCACAATAAGAAAGCGGAGGACCCGTGATTTTCGCAGCTAGCTGCTCGTTTCTCGTGCGTTGGTGCGGCTGATAACACAACCAATATCGTATAGTTTATTCGCGGTTTGTTGGCACTTTTTTTTTAACCAAACCTTTGAAAAATCACTCCATGTAGGATGTGTTTAGTTATTTCCCAAATATGTCATGTATGGCAAGCGTTTTATGGCTGTGTTAACATTGAAATTTTATTTTTAAATTATAATATTACATTTGTAATAAATATTAGTAAAAAAAACCGCGAGTAAACATGTGTGTTGGCAGCGCCTAGTAAGCGGCGCGGAAACGACGACGGCTTCTGATTGGCTGTTCTAGTTTCCCGCTCCTGTCTGGTCGGCGTACATGTGAACCGGGCTTAACGCGGCCCGGGACGGATGAGACGCGCGCGGTAGTAATGAGGAAGGGGTTACCTCGTGCGTGCGAATCGTGCGTAGCTGATGATCCACGCACGCGCAGGGACGTGATCATCTCTAGCCCCGTGGAGGCGAGCGGAACTCGTCTGACAGGGACGCTGCTGCCGGTGGCTGGGTCATTAGGCCTGTTACGAGGGGGCAAGAACACCCCCCCACCTCCTTCATTCCTCTACCGGCTATAAACATGGACGCGGAACTACCGCCGGCTCCTGCATCTTCGTCGGTCGTCGAAACACCCCCCTCCCCCTCTTCTTTTCCATCAAGAGACGTTCCAATGCGCTGTCGATGTCCATACATACATCCCCGGCCATCTACTATTCACATATCTAAAGGCCGTTCACAGTAAGTGAGTACTTTTTGAAGCTGTTTCATCAGACATAACAACCAATAAATACATTTCATTGTGGCATCGGAGTTTTGGTTTAGGATATGGTGAATGTATACACTGTGTTTATTACTCACATGGAAGGGTATACATTAACAAATGGCGGACGGATGTAAATTGGTTGAAAGAAAAAAAAGTAACTAGGGCTTCAAAAGTGCTCACTTTACCGTGAACGGCCTATACAAAACTTATTTTAGTAGTTCGAGTATTGGGTACACATCAATATAGGCTGATCACGGTAAAGTGAGCACTTTTTAAGGCCCTCCCAAGAGGCGTTAACTACTAATGAATACTTCTCATTGCAGCTCCGTGCATTAAGTATTCAGGGTGGTGTGAAATGTATACACTGTGTTTATTGGTCACATTGCAATGTTTATATTAAAAAGCTGCAGGGAGATGCAAAGTGAATGAAAGGAAAAAAAAATAGAAGGGCCTTAAAAAGTGCTCACTTTACCGTGAACAGCCGATAGCCCTAAGTTCAGTATCAGAAACAAGTAAGGTGACAAGAGCGGACACTTACATGTTGTAACGATCTTCTTATCTTGAAGTCTTTTTCAGGGGCGGCGGGTGGGTGGTAGGTGCCTGGATTAATACTAACAGCAGACACGCGTTACGAAAAATATTCACCCAGTATAATTAAAAAATAATTTTTAATGATTATTTTGTGATAAACACGCTTCATTGAAGTAGTTAATAATCACAGTGTGTTAAATGTTTAATAAAATAGCTTATTTTCAAGAAAGTTTTGTTTATTATTATTATTAAAAAGGCTATTCCCGGTTAGCACTTACAGTATGTTTACAGCTTACATTATTCTGGAGAGGTTCTAGAACGAGGTTTTAAAATTGCTTAGTTAGAACCTACTTTAGTAACGCCATTTAGTTACCGAATACGGTTTTCGGCAGTAATTAAATATATACCTGTGCTGTTTGTGTTATCTCTGTCGTTTAACATCTACGTTACTTCCAAATGTGACACAACAGAATAGAATGGACAAAAAACGGATTAAATTTTTCTAATCGTTTTAGTAAGTTATTAAATCAGCACCTGAAATATATGTAGGTTAAATCAGTATGTTTGATATACAAAACACTCATAATTTTTATTCAAAACCGATCTGTTCCATAAAATGATTAATTCTAGTCGTAAAATGTCAATGTTGGTGTTTCCACAGGCACTTACTTCAAATAACGCGATTGTAAGCCCTATCTAGTGTCACCCCCTTGGTCAGTATCTCTAAGGCAACTTTAAAAATATTTTACCGCTACTAACTTTAGGACCAATGCCAATTTTAAAATGGCAGAAATTTCAGGACCAGTGGCTTTAGGGCTACTAATTTTAGTGGTACTGAATTTAGGGATAGTGACGTCAGAACTTGTGACTTTAGAGCTAGTGACTTGCGGCTAGTGAGTTTAGGGTTAATGCAAGTTTTGAGAGGGTAGGAATTTTAGGGTTAATGCCTTTAGGACTAGTGACCACAGGACTATTAACTTTGGCTCTTAGCGGCTTTAGAAATAATGAGTAAAGATCTAGTGAATTCAGAGCTAGTGTCTTTAGGATTAGTGACTTAAGGGCTGATGATTTTAGAGCTAGTGACTTTAGGGCTACTGCCGCACACTTTAATGTTTATCCATTTACACCTCGTCATGGGTAGAGCTTCGAAAAAAAAACGTGAAAACTCTTTATGGGTATGTATTAAAAAGATTGTCTTTGAAGCAAAAAGTATGGCGATACCTCTTCCGGCTAATAAATGCTGATCATACCATACCAACATATGTTACCCCTTTTCGCTATTGTAAGCGCAGAATTTCGGAGTTCTCCTGGGAGTATTCATCACAGGCAGAAAATGTCTACTCGTGGTCAGCGGCAGGCTGCGATTGGCCAGGCACCCCCTTGCGGATGTCGTGGTTAATGGCAGCAGTGCTACAGTATAGGCAATTCACGGTACGGTGAGCACTTTATAGAGTTCTGCTAAATTTTTCCTCTCAGCCAATGTGTGACAGAGTGTACACATTTCACCTCTCTCAAAAATTAACGCCCAAGGCTGCTATAGAATCATTTATTAGTGGTTGATGTATGTTGGGAGGGCCTTAAAAAGTGCTCACTTTCCCGTGAACAGCCTAGAGCTACCAGTTTCTCCTCACCCCACTACGTCTCTGGTTGCAGGCAGGTAGCTCCCGCATTTTACACACTTCTCATAACTCTACTCTAAGTCGTGCAATGCCTTCGTAGTAATCACTTTTTTCAAAATGTTAGCGAAAATGTGGGATAAAGCGGGAGAGAATTTTTATTTAATATTGTAGCAGTGCTCTTATTAAACGGAATTCAAAGAAATGCCGAACCGTAATTTTTAGGGAAAGTGCCGATTATGTCATAATAATACCTCTCTGGATTCCAGATTGGAAATAATCTGAACATAAAAATCGAGAGATTCTTTTTCATTTGAGTGGGCATTAAAACTTTTTTTTTCTTGCGCGAAGTATTACGCACACCATTGCGCATGTTGCATGGGTCTACAGAGTACAATTTTAGCTTACATCGTACGAGAAAGCCAACATGTTCCTTTTATATACAGCGATATATCTAAGGTAGACTGCGAATTTTTAAATTCTATTGAATGACGAAAATTGGCACGAAGGTTTGTTGCGTTAGAATGATTGCCATATAATGACGTAATATAATCCCTTCACGGTTACTTCACACTTTTCTGTAGCTCTGCTGAAGTACTGCTTCCAGGATATTCCTCCGCTTCGTGCAAACGAAGATTAACTCTAGAAAATAACACCAAAGCACAACGCGTCGAATTTGTTCGAATTTAGTTGTAATAATATTTCGCATGGGCACTATTCCTGACTAGGTTCTACCAACACACGCGTTTTCTCGCGGTTTTTATTAATATTTACTATAAACGAAGTATTGTAATTTATCGTTAAAATATAGGTAAAACTTATATTTAACTAAAAATACGATATAGGCCGTTCACGGTAAAGTGAGCACTTTTTAAAGCTGTTTCATCACACATAATAGCCAATAAATACATTTCATTGTGGCCTCGGACACTGTGTGTATTGCTCACGTGGCAGGGTTTACATTAACAGTTGGTGGAAGGATATAAATAGGTGGAAAGAAAAAAGTAACTAGAGCTTCAAAAACGCTCACTTTACCATGAGCACCCTATACTTAAGTTAACGCTTGTGATACGTGTAATATTTGGTAAATAACTAAACATGTCTTACGCGGGGTGATTTTTCAAAGGTTTGATGGAGAAAGTATGGGAGAAACCGCGAATATACTATAAAGAAGTTTCACGTCTCGGGCTAAAAGCTATGGTGACACCCCAATTCTCACCCCGCAGCGACTGAGCTTAGTTTGTGTGTACATCTGCACACGCTGCAGTTTTACTACATGTAAAAGTTTAACTATAGGCTGTTCACGGTAAAAAGAGCACTTTTGAAAACCCTGCTTAAGATCTAATTACTTGAATGCACGTTGTGTGTATTCTTCCGTCTAATGTAAAATCTACATTGCCGTTGGCCTTATCGCTTTATTCATGCGTCGGTCAGATGAAACTGTGAAATTATTAAGAAAGTAAATACTTTACGAATCACCTAATTTTTACACTTCGATGCATTAATTAAGCTATCACAAATGATTACCTAAAATTTTTATTCGACATTGAAGATATGGAACTACTTTGCATCCATCGTTACCAACGTGACTGGGCGAGTCTGACTCAGTGCATCCGATAAAATATATGCATGCAGGGGGAGTGACTTTATTCTGAGCTTCGTTCCTAAACTGCTCACTTTATCGTGGACAGCCTTTAACACTTTCTACACTATGCTCGATCTACACTATGCTCGAGTGTAGCTCGAGCAAAGCTAATATGAAAATGTATTCGTTGTTCAGAACAAAACTCGCATGCAGATGTGCAGTCTTTGTTCGACTCGTGTTTAACATTACATCACAAGAACACCACAGAGCAGCAAAAATGATATTGCTAGCGATAGAATTTCTTTTCTTTTATAACCACTTAAAGAGATATGACTGATTGTAAATCTTTTTATACGATAAAGGACATTTGATTATGTCGATATCAGCTCGGTTCTCGATTGGTTGATGACCGGCCAATAATAATACTCTGTAAAGTACAGGTGATGTCCTGTGTGGTATGGACCAAGAGGAGGATGGTGAGTTCTTACACAGAAACAAACAGACCCGGTGTTCTTGCAGTAGTGGGTATAGGTGGCTCACTTCTAAGTTGTCTTAAGTGCCAGTAAAAGAGTACAGGCCTCAATGTGTTAATATATATGATTTTATGGTTTTAAATCCACCAGTTACATACATATATATATATTTTTTTTACCATGCAATGACAGTATTTCGCACCCACTCCGCTCGGGTTAGCACCGCCCAGATTTTCAAATTCAAAATCTGTTCGCGCGAACGTAAAGGACGCAGCAGGCTTTTAGTGCTTCGCGCCGCAGGCGAAGCACTCTTCGAAAGTGTTCGTCTCGACACCCACCAGAGCCAGCGAGGTGTAAGAATGCCCGGAGGTCCAGGAAGGATGGAAGTGTGTGTCCCTCTTCTAATCCCTCACACAATGTATACGCCACGGCGGGAGATATACAGAAAATATAATTTGTAAGGGAGTGGAGCTTGGGGGAGGGAGTGGTAGGGGGATGGATGGGCATAACAGGAAAAAGAACTCGCGTCTTTCTCAGAGAGAAAGAGAGAGAAATAAAAAGGAATAAAAGAAGGGGACAAACCGTGTCATTCTGGTAACACGGCCTCTCCAGAGAGGGAGGGCGAGAAACCTTCAAAGACGGAAAGAAAGAAGAGAGGAAAGGTAAGACGCAATCCCCATTCTCCGGGGATCTCTTGTCCTCCTGCTGCAAGGTCGAAAATTGTCCAACGATGCCAAGCCACATTCAGCTTTATTGTCTCCCCCCCCCCCCCCCCCCCTTCGTCCTGCTTGCGCGCGCATTGTGGCTGCACCAAAACCGTTCACACCTGACACTAAATCTTGCCGTGGACGTTTTTCGTTTACTCCGAGCGGGCGATGGGGGGTTGGGGGGTTGAGAATGGGAGAGCCAGCAGGAACTGTGGTGAGGAATAAAAAGTTGACGTAGGGGTGAGGAAGGATCTCCCAAAACTTGGGACCGGGGGTGTGAGAACTAGAGCTCGCCTCGATGCATCAGCCCCTATTCCTGATTTACGGCGCAACTTTTTATAGCACTAAAAAAAAAAATGGAGAGTTTAATTGTGAGGCAGGTATACGTCTAGTGATCCGTGGCAGGGATACAGGAAAAAATAATTAATAGCGGTGTTAATAAAACGCTGGAGGGCCATAAAAGGGCTTAGGGCGCGAATGGTAACGCTGTCGGAGCTTCAAAAATTCCTGTCGTTATGAATAATGGCTTCGTTATATCGACGGTTCCCGAAATATTTAACCCTTGGGTCCGGGATGTCGTACAAGTAATTTATTACCGATTCGATCTGCGTAAACGCTATTTCTATACAGGTAATATGCAATCCGATGCATAAATTATCTTTCAAATATACCGCATTAGCAATAAAAAGGCCAATGGAAAGTGGAGTTTTTATGTGTTCAAGGATACTTGGTTGATTATCGAGTTTCAGGTAGGTACTGTTATAATGATTATACGAAGTACAAATAGAAAAGCAGATAACTCGCCACATATATAATCAACGATTTAAAAACTAGTTGCACATTACCTCGGATTCATTTAATTTTAATGACCAAGTGCTTTATATAAATTGTTCTTCTTAATACTCTTGTACTCTGAACTAGCACATATGGCTCTTTTCATTCCGGAAAAACGAACATTTCCTAAAGCCGATATTACACGATACTTAGTTCTTGTACAAGCTTCTACAAGCCCTGGTTCACGGGCCAGTATACCAGCCGCCATATGAGCCACCATGGAAGATTCATGTTACACGACAGCAGTTCGCGCACTAGCATTTGGCTCCCTCAGTGGGCGCGTAGTGTGTGGTTTGTAGTAAATATGAACTCCATTCGTAGAACTGCTACCAGTTAGTAACTTGCGTAGGCCTATAAAAATACTAGCTAGCACATCTTAATATTGCAATATTACTGTTCGCCTTTTACATAAATTGATTGCTTACTAGTATAGTTTCATTAATTTTCTTGAAAATTACGTGAAGTCACTAGAGTACGAGTGTGCTATTTTTAATTTTGACGAACATTGCTGACCGGTTGTAAAATATTGTTTTTTCTTTAAGTACTGGGATGTTATCAGCGTGTAAAATTTAATGATAAAAAAAATTAGGGTCTGGCGGAGTATTGAACTTACACCCAGAAGTTATATATATATATATATATATATATATATATATATATATATATATATATTATATATATATATATATATATATATATATAACGCCGCGACGTTACCTCTGTACTACCAGTTCGCACAACAGATGTAGAGTTTATATAATGTAGATATAAATAAGAACTTGAATTAATTTTTCCTACAGTAGGTAATGTTTTAAGTATTTAGAATGGTTTTAAACAGTAATTAAAAGTTCTCATAGCCAATATTATTCGTCGTCGTATTTAAAATCTATTTGAAAGAGTTTCAACCTCGCGGATGTAATATCAAGATGGAGGCGCCCTTTTTAGTTTCTTCATCAACTCGTTTCAAGTAGTAGTCACAGGGAGCGCCCTACGATATGAAACTGCAATGTGATTGGCTAGGCACGAGAGCCGGTACGGAATCAGCCACGAAAAATAGGGCGTGTCCAATTACCAAACCTGGTACGAAATCTGCCCGTGCAAGGCGGGAAATGCCATGACGGGTGCCACACTAGCCCGTATACCGGCCGCTATGGCGGACCTGGCACAATCTTTTACGGAATCTGGTATCGTGTGATATCGCCTTTAAGGAATGTTAAAAAAAAAACCCACCAACCAGCGGCTACTCTCGTGGTTTTTGTATATTCCCTAATAAACTGTCCCGTTTTTTCCGAGATAAAAAGTACCCTATGTGCTAATCCAGAATATAGTCTATCCTTGCAGCAAATTTAATCTAAATCCGTCGAGCCGTTACGACGTGATTGAGTAACAAACATAGGATTTATTTAATTGCTCTCTTATTACGATTGCAAACTAGAAGATTGCAACGGAGGTATTACTCTTACAAGTCAGCAAATCTAGCACATAAATCTGCATTGAAGTTGTGGCTAGCAACTGATACATTCAATATGTGATCGCGAAACCAAATGAAAAATGATTGGTTAACGGGTGTTTTCTATTCCCTTCCAATTTACGAAGCCTCGTTCTCTGTTGAAAGGACATACAGCCCAATAAATTATGAGAATTTCAAAACGCTCTAAACGAGAAGTACTTTCGCAAGGGAATGGATCAGAAGGACGGACGTCTGTGCTTGCCAATGGCGTGTAGCGTGGAGAATGGCCACGCAATTATTGGCAGGGCGCCCGCAGCAGACAGGTTGTTATTTACGGTAACACATAAATCCTTCACCTAGTTACTGAATGCCACAGTAACATCAACAATAGGGAACTTCGAAATCGTTGTATAATCCATCGTGCTTAACTTGTGACCCGACTAGAAAAATACACGAGTACACTGAAAATTTGATTTTTTAGCTCCTATTTTATACCTACCACTATGTCATATGGCAATGTCGCATATTTATTGTAGATACCCTTCATTTTATATAAATTGTTATTTTGTCGATATTTTACTGTCGGTAAAGTCTGTTCACGATAAAGTGAGCATTTTTGAAATCAACCTTGGAAAAAATGCACTGCTCCTCCTTTAGCCTATATATTTTAACGGGCGCACTGAATGACATATGCCCAGTAAAGTTGGTAACGAAGGCTGTACAGTAATTCCATAACTTAACGTTGAATAAAAAGCGCGAGGTAAACATTTGTGATAACTTAAATTATATCTTTCACTTTCCGTCTTTTTTTAAGGCGCCGAGGTTTAAAATGAGCAGGTTTGTATATAATTTACTTTTCTAATAGTTTCACAATTTCACTTGACCGATGCATGAATAACGTGAAGAGCCCCATAGCAATGTTCATCTTACATAAGGCAGAAGAAGACACAACGTGCATACAAGTAGATCTTAAGCAGAGCTTTCAAAAGTGCTTATTTTAACGTGAACAGCCTATACTTGTTTAGTTTAGAATTCTTTAAACTATCGTATTAAAGTTTTTTTTGCGACTATGTTGTTTGACTTTATGGATTTAACTTTACACAGAAACAAATTTTTATGTCAGGTGACAAAACGAAATAATGTTTTTTCGGAAGAATTATTTCAAGTTTGAGTAGTAATATTTGTGTTTTATATTCAGTATTTACGTGCAAACCATTGCGTATCGCGTATTGTATTTTCTTTCCGTGAATCCTGTACGAACTATGTTCATAAATAGGGAAGGTAGAAACACCGTCAAATCCCCCACGTGAAAATAAGATGAAAGTAAATAAATAAACAAAAATTAATAACAGACCGTGAGCATAGTGCTCGAGATTCAAACTTACTTCTTCATTCGCAATGTCTTAGCATTTACGAAGAAGCTATCCGGTGTATATAAATAAAATTGTCAGATCGTAAGAGGTTCCTAGACGACTGTGAAAGAAAGAGTCCCAGTGTGGCAAGTACTGTGTTCGAAGTTTCAATAATACACGACTGTGTTGTGAAACTTAGCATGTCTCGGCGTTACAGGACTTCTTGCGTAGCTCTCGTACATTTACCTGATAAGCTGTAAGCTATTTAACAGAGGAGACAAGCAAAGTAAGCTTTCCTTTAGTAGCAGGACTTGTAGAAAATAAATGTAACATGTTCCCTACTTTATGCGAGTTTCCATGAGTCAGAAATCCGAACTTCACCTTACCTACACAGGTGGGCAAGACTATATCAGTAGATAAAAATTAGAAATTGTTTCTTCCCTGTTTATAAATCTGTATATAGTGCAGTAAGCAGTATGGACGTGAGCTTCCTAGGCCACTACTAGAATGACATAGGGATGGAAATGGTCTATAAATAAATTTCGCGGATTATTGGCTATTCGCAATTGATTAATTGGATAATCTTAATTTTTGCTAATTAAAATTATCCAATTAATCAATTAGGATTAGCCAATAGTCCACGAAATCTATTTTTAGACTATCCCCATTACTATGTCATTCTTGTAGTGGCCCAGCAAGCCCACGCCCCTAATACTGCAGTAGTCTATAGAATACTGCATCTGAGAAGGTAAACAAATTTTGGTTACTTTCATTAGAAAACAAAGCAAAATAAATCAATGATGACTGTTCAGAACGCTATTAGATTTACTCAAAAACAAGAAGGCGGGAGGTTACAGAAAAGTGATTTTAACTGTGAAGTAAAACGTCGACCAATGGGATGTTCTGTTTGCAAAGACTGGAAGTTAATTTTAATGTCTAGCTATGTTGGTATAATCACTGAAATATTAACCAAAATCAGGTTCACTCATAGCATCTTCGTCATTCGCATAACAAGTGACGCGTTAAATTTGCGCCGCTACGCAGAGAAAATCGTAAGGCATTTGAGACCTGAAAACAACGTTACGCGCCCTATCTACCGTTCAAAAACTGAATTAATTTTGGTTAGTGACAGCCTAGAGTGTAGCCTACAGTAAAACTTAAAAAATAAAAACAAAATCTATTGATAGTTAACTACGACGCAGCTGCGAAAGTTAGTAATACAATTCATCGAACAACCATCGCGTAAAATTTCCTTATATTTATTTACATCTGAAAATGTTTAATTTTGGGTTTTTAGTTTCTCGGTTGTGCACTGAAAACTAAAAATAATAAATAAATAATAAAACAAAACTGCAAACATGGCCATGGCGCCCATAAAATTACAAAATTTGATTCCGTTACGAGTAGATCGACTTAAGATCACACAATGCCCGAATTCGTTCATTCCATTTTGCTAACATTTCTTTACTTAAAGTCCATGTGGGTTTAACTATGCTGATTGATACCATTGTTATAGATATAACCACACCCGAAGTAATGCTCGCCAAATTGCTACCAGTACTTACGTGAAACGTCTTTCCAAGTGTTAATCACTAACTAATTAACCTGGTCAAACCAGGATTTTCAACATCACCTGTATCCGAAACGGGAAAGCACAGTTCATCGATCACCACGCGAACACAGCCACTGTTACAGGGAAAAACTGAACTAATTCATCGTACGTTTCGTGTGGACAGAATGCTAACACGCACGGATTTGAGTAGATTTGCGCTGTGTCTGTTGTCCGAGTCAAAGAGTTCGACAAAATAAAATTTGTGTTTGCCTCCGAAAGGGGTTGAGCGTGGCTAAGTAAACACACAAGTGTGACCTACTTCAAATACGCATATGTACTTTTAACGAAAAAGAAAATTTTCTAATGAAGGAGTAGGTCCACGTTTTGCGTCTATTTTAACAGGCCTACTATAGGCTGCTGACGATAAAGTAAGCACTTTTTAAGGCCCTCCCAATAGGCATTAACCACAAATAAATATGTTTTATCGCAATTTCAGACATTAACCTTTGAAAGTGGTAAAAGTATGCACCGTATTTATTAGCTACATGGCAGTACTGATATTAAAAAGTGGCTTAAATATAAAAAATTGCTTGAAAGCAGAATTTTGAAGGACCTTAAAAAGTGCTCACTTTACCGTGAACGGCCTATAGAGTCATGCAATTGTCTTGTGTATTTTAGTGGCATTTGCTGATAGCTGCGTAGTTCGGAAACGAATCTCGAGCAAGTGGGCAGCACGGAAGGTTGCGACGAATACAGTATTTTCGGAACCTTAGTGCCCAAACACCATACATAGTTTCTTTGGACCAACAGCAACACATATAAACCCTGTACACTTATACCCGGGAATGTATTTTTATACCAAACACTTGTGTTCGAAGTTGCGGCGGACAACACATGCAGAACAAGGCATGAGAACAAGTCGCATGGCTCGTTGGCTCGCGACACTAAATTATCACATAGACTAAGCAACGTCGCTCGTACACTTCCTATGCAACTTGTCCTACACGCATAATCGCACCGCTTTGTTCTCCAAACGTCGCACCCCGCAACTTGGAACACAAGTACATGATACAAAAATTATTTTTTGAATGTATGTGTATAGGGATTTTATATTACAATTGGTGCAAAGAAACTATGCCTGGAGCAAACTTACTATGGATCGAACTATGGCAAACCAATAGAGGGGGGAGGGAAAGATAGAGAAAGACAGAGAGAGAGAGAGAGAGAGAGATAAGAGAGGGCGAGGGGGGGAACTTTTCCAGTGCAAGAGCTCCTCTCAAACACACAGATGTAGAGCCTACGCTTGCCCCAAACTCCACGATTCACGGCTCCAATTCGAAAAGCAGAGCCTCGCACAGCGAAATTATGATTTTTTCAAAAGGAACGTGTGCAAATGGACTCCCGCCTACGAGTGAGTGAGTGAAAAGATTTGGGCGGCTCTTAACAGCGAGGTTTTGAGAGCCGATGCAGGTGATTGAGGTGAGTAAGGAGGGGCGCTGGAATGAAGGGGCGGGGGAAACGGGATTCCCACTTGCGAAAATCCGCTGACCCGGCAGGGGGTTGAACCCGGTTCGCCATGGTGGGAGGCGAGCAGGCTAACCTCTCGGCTACCGTGGCCTCGACTGCGATAGAGTGAAGGAAGGGTGGGGGGGGGGGGGGTTTCAGCTCGACCCTTCGTGAGCTCAGTAATGCTGCGGTTGCACCGACATCTTCCCCGATCCGAGATCGAATGATCCTAGTTCCGAATCAGGATCCAGTTTGATCTTGGTTCCAATGTAAAAATGCTGCACCAACGAAATTACATGATTCTGGATCTCCGATTCGTCTATCTTTGTTCCAAAGTGAGATATCAAAATTAAATATGAGACAAATTTTGCTATTGGTTCGTAATATATGACGTCATGGAAGTATGCGTATTTTTCACTATAGGTACAACTAGATGTGCGATGTTTTGTTTGTTTTAAGTGAATTATTGTTGTACGACTTTTACTGAATGATATTCAAGTGCGTATAATGTTTTAATTTCCCAAGTTCTATCTGTTGGCGTATTTTCAAACTACATTTGTCGACGATGGCTGCTGATCTCGGATCGAGATTTCGAACAGCCAATTTCGGCGGTTCGAAATTAACTTCATCTCGATCTCCAGTCCAGCTCTGAACTCGAATGGTGCAACAGTTTTCTGTGTCGATCTTAGATCCGATTTTGGATCGAGTTTCGAACCACGATGGTGCAACCGGGCATATGTAATTTAGATACAACGCCGAACTCTCGACATCCATGAGCATGTTTCATCTCGGGACAACGTGCAAGTAAAAAGAAACGCTATCGCTCAACCTGCCGGATCTCCGGGTTCTCTTTGGGGGTGATATTGGGTAACACATATCCGCCCCGCAAAGGCCGCGTGGAATGCGTCGCGTCCGGGAACGTGCGGCAGGAATGCGTAAATTTGTCCCAGTCCCCGACACACATATGCGCACACGTGTTCCCACGTCATCTCGCGCGCAGGCGGCGTTTTTCACATACGCGCATACACGATCCCCCCCCCCCTCCATTTTTTCTTCTTTTTACGTTGTTGTTGTTCACATGCTTTATTAGCACCGCCGCTCTGATGTACGACCTCCCTTACTCGGAACGGACTGAAAACATTTCATTCCTCTTGCTCGGGCCCTGCTCTTTTTTTTATTACTATTTCGTCTCCCTTCTCCCATCTCACTTTTCACGGTCGTTTTCACGACCCGGGTCCTGGGCGGCTGCTCGACTGCCTCTTTTTGAGAATGCACGCCGCAGGGTCAAAACTCTTTTCCCCGGTCCTCCTCCCCTTACACACATGACTAGCCTGCGTCTGAGATCTCGGGATCAGAACGAGAGAGAGAGTGAGAGAAGGAAGGGGGCAGGCCATAACGAATTCAACTGCTGTTAAGTTTGTGGTCGTTCCGGACGCAGATAAGAAGGGTCATACCCCGCATCATTCTACCTTGACTCTCTTCGTGTTGGGAAGCACCATCGCCTCCTTGGTATAAAAACCAGGTTGGGGGATTTGTCACTGCGGTGCATTCGCAACGAATTAACACTACCTGTATGCACATTGTGTATTATCCCGTCTTATGTACAATTAACATTGCCATGGTCATCGTCACTTTGTTCATGCGTCGGTCAAGTACAACTGTGAAATTATTACAAAAGAAAATATTCTGCAAATCGGCTCATTTTTACACTTCGATGCATTAACAAAAAAAAGTGAAAGAGATCGTTTAAGTTATCACAAATGACTACCTGACACTTGTTATTTGACGTTAAGATATGGAACTTCTTTCAGTTCATCGTTACCAACTTTACTGGGTGCATGCCACTCAGTTCGCCCGTTAAAATATATAGAGGTAGGGACAGTGACTTTTTTCTAGGATTGATTTCCAAAGTGCTCACTTTATCGTGAACAGCCATTAATAAAACCACGGCACACTCAAAAATTCCTGTTGTAAACCACTGTATGTGTAAATACGGGATCTTCTAAGGTGTAATATTCTACCCCTCACACTACTCACTGTTTCCCTAGATGTATTCACTATAGTTAATTAGTAATGGAAATAGGAAATACGCGTACTTTCACAATTCACTTAGTTCCTCCTCCCAAACGTTAAGCTCCACCGGGCAGTTTGATATATTTTTTTTATTGCAGGCACATATCATGTTTATTGTTAATTTGTAAAACACTTTCAACATTAATCTAACAGGCTATTGTACCCCTGTCCACACAGATTTGAATGAATTTACTATTAAAGTAATGCTATTAAATGAATGTTAATGGCCTGTTGTGTTCAAGGATGTGCCCTTCTACATGTCAGCAAAAAAAAAAAAAGTATATATAATTTGTCAAGCTGAATTACGTATTTTAGTGCCGTGGAGTATTTTTCAGCCTTACGAATATTTTTCGTAGTACATATTTTTCATCGTATTCTTCTTGCTTATAAAATTGAAGAATACATTTGATTACATGTCTGAATTAGGTTTTAAAAGTCAGAGAATATAAATAAACTGGCATTTATATGTCATACGAGCACCCTTTTTAAAGAGCCAATTACAATTATTATCTGAAGTTGTGTGTTAATTCATTATTAGGTTTTTATTAATTTGAACATTTTATATAATAGAGGGTGTGCAGTACTGTTCATTATTATTTTTAATGTACATTTTATATTTCCATTGATTACAGTTAAAATTACCTGGCCTTCCTCCTCAAAGTAAGTAGAGTAAAACTAATATTCACTTACCGTAAAAATTATCAGTTTAATACTTTTAAGTGACAACTATGCGCAAATATTAGCCGCTAACCAATACATATTACAAACTAAAACCGTTATAGTCAACTTTCTTTATTACAATAATTTGCTGAAATTCTTAGGATATTTTACTGATATGACAAACCTAAGATTCATAAAATGGAGGGTTCAGAGCATATGTAGATCAAGTCCGTTGTTTATAATTACTCGTAAAATTCATTATGGTAATGATTCAAACAGAAATTTGGATAAAGTCAATACTTTATTTCATATGCCAAACATTAACGAAGCTGTAGGCGAAATATTACCTCGAAAAATAAATAATTTGTTTACTTAAAGCTTACGTTTCTCAGTGACATAACTACGTGGATTTGATCCAGTTTTTCACCGAGCCCTCCAAATGTCTGCAATAAATATTTAACTATGAATTATGTTTTAATTATGATTTCAAAATAATGTTCTCAAGTGGAATATAATGCTTGTCGGACGCGAAGGAAGCTTAGGTAATATTACCCATAAGGCCGTTACCTCAGAAACTATAACTGTTTCGATATTTAGCCAATATGAAAGTGGCACTGACGACCTGATAGTGGCTGTTATATTCCACATGAAGTCAGGGCGAACCAGTTTATTGACCGAACACCCACCACTGTATTTATTTATGACAAACAACACAGTGCACCCAAGATATCGCTGTTTCTTATCTCACGATCGCAGTCTTGTTTATGAATTGCAAAGTGTTCGAGTGCAATTCTTTTATCCTCCCCTGAATAACAGAGCCATAAGATTACGTTGCGAGTTGCCAGTAATCAACTTCCCTTTCTTTTTTCTAAGTCATCTAAGTCACTAAGCAAGGCTCGTTAGAAAGAGGTAATTGTCGTTAAACGGCGCACTTGGTTACAGTTAAACCAAACAACTTACAAAACATCTAAGTATTAGTCTATAGACTCGTAGAAGGTCTGAGTTGGGATGATTAGTGATCATCCTCACCAAGATGAGAAACCTATATCTGAGACAGAGAACAGCAACATGTCAAAATTATAAAAGCGAATTGTTTCTTTAATGCAATGATGAAGCCTCCTCCAAGGCACAATATATTTTTCAATGCCATTGGTATGTGTGACCTGTAAAGACAATATTTATTACGTTAACAATAAATCTTACACGTGGTGTGAAATTTTCTGTAGCAATAATAGATGTTGACCATTCGCTGTGTGAGTAATTCGTTTTGTGGAAACTTCCTGACTGCGTCTAGGTAGCACCCCCCCCCCCCCCTCCCGATAGACTGAAATGTTTACTGTGAATTAGCAATGTCATTTTTATCACCTTTAAAGTTCTCACAGTATTGCATTTCATAGGCTCAAATTCCTCACAACCCCCCTAGGAAATATGTAATAAGTTTAAATATTTGTCTTTCTCGTATTAAATCCTATCAAGGATTATAATAATATACGAGTTCGTTTTGCTGCCAAGCTAATAATATATCACGCTCGACGAGTTGTTTTAAATTTTCCGTCGAATACACTAAGTATACTGCCATACTGATATAGATACCGATATCGCATCAGTTTATCACAATTATACAAAAAAAAGTTATCTTTATCTCTAAAAAATGTAAAAGTACAGAAAATTTGCTTTTATTAAGTACCTCCACTTTTTTATATTTTTAAAGTTGGAATAATCGTGATAATATTAACCCACGATTTTGTAATTTATTTATCGACGTCTTCAATGAAATCATTTTTAACCTTATAAGAGACTAAGGCCGTGTCTGAACTCAGGTGATGAATTCGGAAAGGCAGTTTAGTTGGCTTCGGTGCCAGCTATTAGCCAGCTAACCACTTTAAATGTTCATGTATTACGGTTAAGAATTTGATAACTGCCGAAGGTTTTATGGGTTAAATAAAAATAAAGTATTAAATGAGATTTAAATTTCATTTACATTAACATTTATTACCTTGCATTGTTGTATGTAAGTGCAGTTTGGATTGCTTTTTTTTATCTTAGCTTCTGTAGGTTAGGAACATAGACCTAAAACGAATTTATTGCTTTGACCTTTTTTTAAGGTGAAACTTGCTATAATTATTTACCCAGTTCCAAATTCTATGTCTACGAAGTAGTAATGTTGCCCTATTAAACTTTAAATAAAATGATAATGTCGGAAACCAATTGGAACTTACAAATTGCTTCTCAAAATGGCGACACATCATCCGAAAGTATGCGAGAAGTATACAACTTCGTTTACTTGTATACTCGCACACTCCACTTGCAGTTCGGACCACAGGTAGGCACAAGCATGCACTTGGCGAATTCGGACACAGCCTAAGCATAGCCACGAGTCTTAAAACCTGTTTCGATTCATTCATGCTCGTGAGGTTAAGATCCTGGATCTTGCACCTTGGGCCAGTCCTGCCGGCCCGGCCCCGGCGTGGAACCTTACAAGTCGTTTAGACTCTCAGGTACGTTTACATAAGTTAACTAGATCTGAGGAGGAGCGCCGTTATTATTGTCGTGCGTGCCTGTGGTTCGTGAGCACGCATCCACACGCCTTCCTCACGGACTACGACAGGTAATTTCTGACGATATACCGGGCTACGCCACGTAATATCGCGATGCAGTTTTTGCCCACCGCCCCTAATGAATACTTATGCTGTAGTCTATTCGCGGTTTCTTTACACTTTTTTGAATTAAACCTCTGAAAAATCACCCCATGTGTCACGTATTTAGTTATTTTCTACATATGGCATGTATCACAAGCGTTTTATACTCCCGTTAACATGAAAATACCTATTTTTTCGTTATATTGAATTTTTATCGGTATTTTATCTATAAATTATAATATTTCATTTAAATTAAATGTGAATAATAACAGTGAGAAAATGCGTGTGTTGGTAGTGCCTAGTGAGAAGTAGTTATAATGCAAAATATCATTACAACTGAGTGCGCACGAATTCGGTTTGTCGTCCTTCGGTGTAATTTTCTAGGCTTAGCTAAGCTTGGTTTGCATGAGGCGGGGGGATACCCTGGGAGTAGAACTTGATCAGGGCTTCAGAAAAGTGTGAAGTAACCGCGAATGGATTATAAGTACGTAGTTCTTACGGATTCCGAGACTCGTTCTAAAACGAGATCTGCCTGAATCTTGTAATTATCCTGGCATTAATAGAGGAAATTGCTTTGGAAATGTCGGACAGGATGTCTGTATTTTTTTTCTCCCAATCAGCTGTTGTAGCAGGTCTACCGTCATCAATTATTCAGTGACCTAGGGACATAATTACTGTTACATTTACTCAAGACAGCCTTAAAGAAGAACCAGGATCGGCGGCAAATCTTTGCTTCGCCGAGGAAAGAGTTCGAGGAATAATTTCCATCCAGAGTTTTTGACAATACTGTGAAAAATGTAGGACTGAAAAAACTTTCGATTTTACATTTTTAACGTTTCCAAAACGATAAGGAAAAACATCGCAGTGGGACCAAATTTAATTGCTCGGAACTCTCCAAGAATGGGGTAAGTGTTGTTGCCAACACAAAATACCTTTTGCCTTTGTTCCAGCAGCGATTATATTTTATGCTATAAATGTAATACAACAGCAGACCACTTTGTTTGTACTGCATTTAAGTTAGTTCAGAAATATTTAAATTGTTCCTGGAATAACGAGAACTGTAATAACTCTACAATATTATTTAAATTATATGACATTCATCTCTCTCTCACTCTCTTTCTCTCTCTCTCTCTCTCTCTCTCTCTCTCTATCTATCTATCTATCTATCTCTCTCTGCGTGGGTGTACGTGAAACCCTATTCATTGTCGAATCCTTGCACAAAACTCTACCACAATCTATGTATGTGCTACTGGTACATGGTAATTTCATCAAACTTTCGTAGTTTCGTAATATATTAAACATATTTTAACACTTTGAGGTCTGGACATGTTTACAGACATTCAAGGCAAGCTAGGAGTAATTCACTTATATCCAGCAGTGCAGGAACACCCATTCTCTTGGTCTCTGTGTTCCTATTTAGCACATTACTATTGGTCCACGTCCCACCATGCAACACACAACGTTCATTACTAACCAGCTGAACGCCAATGTAGTGCTGAGTTCACAGTCTTTCAATCAAATGTTCTTTCATACCTAACATGATTTACATTCCAACGTATTCACATGTGTAGTCATACAAAAAGGTCGTATTTCGTAAAATAAAATGTTGTTTGGTGAGTCGAAGTGTTCGTGTAAAACCATGATAAAAACTATGATAACAATGAAACTACATACGTATGATTTGTACTTTTAAGTATCGAGATATATCGAGATTTGTTTCTTCCGAGCTATATTCGGGCATAGTCCTTAATGTGTTAAAAATGGACGCGTTGTGAATTTTTTTCTGGTGGTATGCCTTAAGCAGGGCTTTCAAAAGTGCTCATTTTCCCGTGAATAGCCTATATGCGATGTTCACAATACATTGAGCACTTTTAAGAACGCCCTACTGAAGGTCTACTTGTATGCACATCGCGTATTCTTTCACCACATGTACTAACATTTATGCGTTAAAGAAAATAGAAATCGAAAGGAATATTTTCAGTATTCACGAATGTTTACCCAACACTTTCAATTCAACGCTAAGACGCGGAACTTCTTTCCCTCCTTCGGCGTTGCCGACTTTACTGGACGCATGCCCAGTCAGTCTGCCCGTTAAGATATACGAAGGTAGGGACAGTGATATTTTTCGAAGGTTTGATTTCGAAAGTTGCCACTTTACCGTGAACAGCCTATAAAACCGAGCGCTCGGCACATTGCTCACGTTCGACGTAAGCACAGCGCGCATATTACATCATTGCAACACTTCAGTTCATAAATCAATTTGTAACCAAAAGTGTTAAAGGAGGACAATTTTAAAAATTCTGCTATAATAATTGAGTTATTTACCTTATCTTTGCAATACAAACATCTTATCAGCTATTTGTGTATGTAATAGTACATTGAGGCTCATAAAGATATGATTCTATGGATACCTGATATAACACGCCATATTTATTGGGCCTGTGTTACAAGCAAGCATTAATAGAATTTATAGCCAAAAATATGTAAACGAATGCATGTACTTGAGTTCAGAGTTTTCAAAGCTGTGCATTAATTAAATAATTTTTTTTTTTTTTTTTAATTGTACCTGTCCTTTACTTGTAAAACACGAAGAATACTATAACGACTTCTGTTTCGCACTGCATGGTTAATTTTCACATCTTTTTCGACTAACGAAAAATCCTTTTTTACAAGATAGCTTATAAGTAATCCGTTCAGCGATTCTCGTTAAAATTGTAACTTCCACAGTTTGGATCACGCGCGCAACGATATCAGTTTTTATCTGAACGAGTGCCCACGATTTCTACAGAATTCCCTTCCAAATAGCGAGATAATACGTCAAGTGGTTTAACAAGACATTTGATAGTAATTGACGAAACACAACGTTTCTCGGAATGCCTTTATTTGTGTGTCGTGTTCTGCTTTCTGAAATCCGAGTTTAATAGTTATACCGCAGCAGTACCGAGCAAGAAATTGGACTCGAATTAAGGCGTTTCTTACCTTGAAATTCGGTACTGAATATGGCAGTGGTGCTAAACGACCAAATTAGTACGCCAATCATACGCTCATCAGAATGCCACATCGTCTTTGCGCGCAATCTAGTCCTTGGTTATTGACAGAGAACCCGTAATTTCGAATCATCATTCGGTACTAGGCAGAAGTCACTAAAATTATGCGTTTGCTTCTCTTGCGGGAATGAATCGCCATGAATACTACACACCCTTAATTGACTTCAACTAATGGCGAGTAATAAGCACTCGAGTAGTTGAATGTGGTGTGACCTATCAGGGTAAAGTGGGTTATCGGTCTAGTGGCATCTTTTCGGTTACATGAAATAAAAGCGACATCTAACTCGGTAATAAGTAGCTACGAACAATTGCTCTCCACAAAAAATGTTCCACGAATAGCAAATTTAAACGCCACACTTACAATCATTTTCAGTCACATATACATAGTATATAATTTTAGGCTTTTGAATGGGAAACATTTTTGTCCGAGTCTCTACAAGTGTGATCGTATTGCTCAGCCATGAGACGCGACCGCTATAAACGTTTTTGTTCATGTAATTGGCAGCAACTGTTTTTGAAGTTGCAGAAAATAGTCTCAACAACAAGTGATATCTGTCACTCTTGTCGAACGTTGTTTCCTGCCGTGTAGAATGTAGATGATGAAGCCATTTCGTGGTGCGAAGTCACGCGAAAAGGACATCGTGGCCGAAAAAGTTTAAATGCAACGGAAACACGCGGAAGTGCGTTTCCGTTGCATTTATGGCAACTTTGCAGGAAGCATGCCATTCAGTATGTCTGTTGAGTAGGGATAGGAAAATTTCGCGAGTTCAGTTACCTGTAGGCCAGACTCCACAGTTCTGTGTACACTCGAGCCTCAACTGTGTGTTCTATGACTGCTGCCCCAGAGAACAGCCAAGGTTACTCCACACCTGGTAGTACGGCACTCCCTATTTTTTTCTTGGCTGTCTGCTGTTGGCTCAGAGTCGTCCAGGGCATGTCTAATGAACTGTTATCCAATTGCTAAGGTGACTTCAGTGCATACGTGTAGGACGTCTATCTTGTCCTGAAATGAAAGCACGAAATGCTGATATCTTTGCTTTTGAGAAATAAGTACATAGAGGCAGGTTTCTTTTCAAAGTCTGACCTCAACTGAACTCAATTGACTAAGAACTTGCTTCAGATGCATACCCTCCGGCGGCCAGGTTCTGTCCACTGAAGCAAACGTCATCTGTTTCCTTCTCAAGCTTACAGCACCGACCTGAAGCGATGTTCTGTCACGTCCTACTGTCTCTGTATAAAGACAAGTTATCATGCAACTACAGTATCTTTATGATGTGAAATGATATTCTGTAACTCGAAATGTCGCGATGGACGGTCTTTCGAATGCTTCGTGACTGTCTTTAGATAAAGTAATACTAATAAGGTGTCTGTATGAACGACGGTGAAAAGAAACTGCCCGAAGTACTGAGGTCAGTTCGAATAGACATACCCGAGACAGTAAAATGCACACTGAAATGCCCCGCACGCGACATTACAAAGATAGCTACAGCCGCAAAGAAATGCCTTACAGAACAGCACATGGCGACATTTCGCAGTAACTGTCATTTCCGCTACCGCAATTATAAAAATGCTCGCGACGTAAATCGATGCTGTAAAGGATAATCGTATTCCACAAGTTTTCGGAAGCAAATGGAAAGAAAAAACATATAAAAGGCGAATCCAACATAATTATTTTTACTAGCTTTCTGAAAAAAATATTTTACCATAGTGACATATCTTGCCGAGTTATTTGTTGTGTACTGCGGTGCAAGATATTGTGCGAAATAAATGGATAAATGATTCAATCTTGCAAAATATTTGCTCACGAAGTTGGCGAGATCTATTATCAATGTTTGTCCTTCTTCGGTTTCGTTTTGTTGGCTTCCAGAAACCGGTGGACTTGAACTAACGCATTTGGCGTTAATTATTTATATTTTCTACAACGTAGAAAATTTTCTAGTAAACTTATGGAAGTTTTTAAACTATACAGTCTATGGAAAATATACCACACATCAAACTGCAGATATAGGAATGTTTAGCATCGCTACTATACAAAGTAGGGAACTTCCCTACGCATTTGACTGTTTCCTGAGCAAATGTAGGAACGATACAATGAATGTATAGGGGGGAAAAAAACTACCATTCCCGCTTTCTCACTAAGCGTGTACACTGGTATGGTAAATTTTCAAATAATTCCTTAGAGTGTATGTACTTGCAGGTGTTTTGGCTCAAGGCGCAGAAGCGAGGGAGCGATACGGGCGACACTAACCCGCACGCCAAGCGCCTCATCGCTCCTACGCGCAAGGCGTGCAGTGTTTTCGTCGTAACTCTGTACTGTGCTAATTAGATCTGTAACAGTGGAGTTTTATTACACGCGATAAAAGATCACAGATTAAACTACGCCCGTATATTTGTACTTTTCTCTAGCCTCTTAAGAAAAATGCATACACAAGCTTTAAAAATGCGATATTTGACCATTTTCAAGAATTTTTTTCTCTCGGAACACACTTAACATGACAAATGTACGAAAAATAAGGACATAGATAACAGTTATTTACCTTTTCTGAAAAAAAGTCATATTTGCAGAACATTTATAAGCTGTTCACGGTAAAGTGAGCACTTTTTAAGGCCCTCCAAACAGACATTAACCATTAATAAATATATCTTATTGCAGTCTCAGACATTACATTTTGAGGGTGGTGAAATGTATACTCTGTGTTTATTGTTGACATTGCAATGTTTATATTAACAAACAGCAGGAAAATGGAAATTGGATGAATGGAAAAATTGAGAAGAGCCTTAAAAAGTGCTTACTTTATCGTGAACAGCTTATAGATACAGGTATTCGAGCGAACAACTAGTTCACAAAAACGCAGGGGTCCATCCCTCTCTTAAGGGGCCCCCAGGAAAGGTGTGTAAAAGGCACGGAAACTGCGGCGGTGCTGGCAGGACTGAAATTGGAATACCTGACCCCACGCCGACGTCGACGACGACCCACTCGCCGACGGCGGGGCGGTCGTCCACAAAGGCGAACTGTTCCCGGAACACGTGACGCGAATCGTGCGTGCCATTGTTCCGCCCCCCCCCCCCCCCCCCGGCGAGGTGCGCTAGGGCGTTTAGCAACACGCTCAATTCTCTCTCCGTGCAAGGCGACATTTCATTCCCGCGCGGAGAGGCCTTCGCATTTCTGCGGAGGTTGGGTAACTGCTGACCGGGACTGGATGGATGGAACTCCAGCTCCAGCTCCAGCTCCAGGAATGTCACGTGGCGAGGGAAGTGGGAGGAAGGAAGTGATGACGAGTGATCCAGGAATTTCGCCGCCACACTGTAAAAAAAAAAAAAAGGCAAATTACCTGACAAGTGTAAGGTAATATTCGCAAACTTTTGGGGGAAACACTGGCTGTATTTGAAGTAGCCAACTAAGGGCTCTTATCTGGCTTCGTGCCCTTGAAAAGTGCATCCTGGATGTGACGCCACATTGCCGCTGTCCGAATTCACAGTTAGGGCACATTATTCACCCTAGAATGTCCCCTTCAGCCAAGGGCACGATCAACTTGCCCTTCTCGAGCCCTAAATAGTTTTCGATTCGCAATTGTTTGAAATATTTCATTTGTTTGTGTTTGTTTTGTGTTTACAACTATGCACGGCCGCAGAAAACAATTGAAGGGTAGAGGTTTATAAGGTGGTAATACCGATCAAAATTGAGAAAATTACTTTCCGACATATTGTTATAGGAAATTTTGTGTAGAGCACGATGGTGTCTGTTTTGTTTCTTAGCCCACTTCTAACACTCAAAAAATAATTTTAAAATCTTCAAGCTGTGACTTTCCCCAAGATTATAATGGTGCTATCAACCAATAATATTATAATGGGGCTATCAACCCCATGCCAAAGAATTAGAAGGCAGCCATTGCAGATTAGGCTAGACCCAAAGTCTTGCGACGGTGCTGCCACGCCGCAACGAGTAGTGCCAGCGCCGATCGATTCGCATCTCGCAGCTCAAGGTTACGTCCCTACTCTATGTCCTTCCCCCTCCTAACCTCTTCCCCTCCTGGTGCGTTATGAAAGGGGTATCAGAAGGGGTGCTCTGGTCAGCTGGGTGCGAGCTGTCTCCCTTACGACCACCCATTCTTCCACCGACAACTACGAGCACTGCTTCGTCTCCATTCTCAGCTCCGCTAGACTATGCGACGCCGGGCAACATTTTTAAATTGCGACAGGAGTGAGCAATATGAGTTAAATTGTAGTGCAATTTAAACATTCTTGGTAGGGTTTAGGAGCCACGATGGAAATGCTGATGAGTTGTGGATAGCGCACGTAATATTTGGGTTGGATTTGGCACGTGTGTAGTGCTTTAGTAGTAGCTGGGTGCACGAACTTGCTTTGGTCCTTTTGCATTTTAGTATTATGGGGGTAGTTTGGCCTGTTAATATTTTGCATTTGTGTGTTTGCTATGCGTACTTGAGAGTCAACGAGTGTGTTGTATCGTAGTTAATTCGTTGCCCCATTCGGTTGGCCCGGCCGTGTTGTTGTAAGGAGCGTCTACAGCTCATGCCAGGTCTGAGGGAGAATATGGTAATATTTGTATTTTAATTGTTTTGTCCTTTTGCATTTTACAATCAGGCGCTGTGATGACCCATGTGCTAAAATTTAGCGGGTACCGCCTTTTCGGTACTTCTATTTTGAACGAAACTTTTAACTGCATTTTAGTCTGTTTTTTTTTAATGAGTCGTGCCCCTTAATGGGCCTCGTAAGTCTGCGGTGCGCTCCTTATTTGCCACGTTTTTTTTTTATGTCAATTTTGTGCAGAGTCTGTTTTAGAGTAGCGTGAGGTTATTTAAAGCGAAATTTAAACGGTATAGTCAATACCAGAAACAACAACTCTTGAACGTCTCTTTAAAGAAATACAAAATTAAATGTGAAATCAAAAAAAGAGTTTTTTTTTTTTTTTTTTTTGGTTTCTTCTCTTATAGATGATCTGCATGAGTAACTTTCTTTCCTGTCGGCAGGACCATCTTCAGGGAACTCAGTGGCTCTGCATTCCTCGCTACCCAGTTGAGCTTACTCAACAAAGAATGTCTTCCAAAAGTCTTTTTTGTTTCTGGCACATAGTCCACTTGGTATTTTAGGTCCTTCAGTTTCCTTGGATTTACTTTCACTTTCGTGTGGTACAGCTTTTTCAGTGGGGAAAGAACTTTTGCTCGTCCGGATTTACAACTCTTTAATGAATCATATGATTGAATGCTACCACTGCTGTATCTAAACTTTACTTCATATGATTCCTCTCTGTTAATCCGAAACTCTGTTACTTCACGTATTCTAACTTTCTGAGCTGCCTTTGGTTCGTTGAAACCTTTTTCAAAAAATGATTTGAATGACTTGTATGAACAAGTCATCACTTTTCATGACTACTGTTTCAAATTGCCTCTCATGCCTAGCCTCTTTCACAACCTTTACCCAGTCTGCAGGGGTGTGTATTTCATTTACGTTCACTTCCTTCTGCCTCTCTATGTGGGAGAAATGACGGTCACATGGGAGAAAGGTATGTCCACTCAAGAGCAGCCTATGTCGAACAGTTGCAGCAAACTTTCTTTGCACTGTATATGAAAATAAAGCCAGAATTCTAAAATTCTTGTACTGCCCAGTACAACTATCTGATCAGAACACTAACTCTTTAACAGGCAGGGCTTTTCTACCATGCATAAGCACCAATGTCTTGAGAAGAGCAGTCGCCATCTCACATGATCCACCCACATTTCGCATCTCCCTGAGTCCAGAGAACTATGACTGCTTCCCCAGTTGATCCAAATTGCACACATCCATCGTACACCCACAACTGAAGCTTGTAAAATGCCTGGGACTGGCTTAGGTGAGGGGTTGGTTTTGTTGTAGATCAAATTATGGTTTCTTTTTTCTTGCCGCTACTTGTCTTGATGCCATTCCTCAATTCCTCATATCCTTTATCTGCCTTCCTGACATGCAACTCTTTTTTCGTAAGTAGCTTTTGCTTCTCGAGGTCAGTTAAGTCAGGATTCACCAACATCGCACAGAATTTGTCACAAGTAACACAAATATCACTTCTAGGTGCACCAATGCCAAGATTAAATTCATGAAGGAAAATGTCTCTGTAAAGCCACTCTTTGAAACCAGTCTCAGGATATTTCTCTGTGTACAGTCGAAGCCGTTTTGACATGTTCAGGGATGCGGAGAGATACTTTTGTTCCCCCTAAGTTCATGCTTCTTGAATGACTGATTTATGTTGGGAATGAAGAAATATGCTGTCTTATACTGTCTTATTACTTCACCTAACTTTTTTTGTGTGTTTAACTGTTTACCTCTTTTGTCGAGTGCCACTCCAGGATCATCTGTCCTAGTTGATTTCAGTATTTTTCTAGTCTTTTGTTGTGAATGCAAAACAAACTCATGAATTACGTTTTGGCAAACAACAGTACCTCTGCCATTTTCTGTTACACTCTATCCGTACACTGTCCTGGTTTTTTTTCTGTCTTCCTCTGCTATTCTTGTTCTTTTCTTTACCACTACTGAAATTAGTCCTCTCAGAAATAGGTTTTGTTTATCATAATAATCAAGTTCCTTCAGTTTTAAAAAAAATGAATTTCTTTATTTTGTATGCTCAAATTACATCCATGTGAACATTCTGTAACCACTTGCATTGTTGCTGCAACCTGTTTGATACTGGTTGATGTATAAGCATGAAATGAGTGTTTTTTTTTTTTTTTTTTTGTAGCTCGCCTGTGGCTTCTCCGGGGTTCACTTTTGGCTCAGCTTGTTCACTATTTTTCGTCAACTGTCTTTTGTTGCTCAATGTCTTCACCTTAGGCTTCACATGCATGTATTTACCTCACTTTCCATTTCAGAAATATGTTGCCTACTATTACCTGTCAACCCAGAAGAGCTCGAAACTTGACTGGCCTCTGTAAGCCTAAATGAGTCTAAGCACTTGCCTATACCAATATCAGGTTCCTTTACACTGTTTTCATTGCTACTTACATCCTGGTATAATTCTGGTAGAGTAAATATGTCATCTTCTTTTAAATAGTTTAGATTACTATTCAGAGACTGAAATGCTGACATGACACAAAATAAACATTATTATTGCATCACTGCACTACCAATCAGTATTCATAACTCTTCAATGACAATAATGAAAAAAAAAATGGCCACATGAATGTAAAAATATAACAGCATTATTGCCAACGGAATATTTCACTGCCAAGTGCAAGCATAGAGGAATAAAACAGAACCCTTTGTTATGTCTATGATGTTGGGTTAAGTCATTCTTCCGATATCTAAATGTAAATAAAACAGACTTTTTTAATGGTTAATAACCCACTTCTAATTTTATGACCAAATAGTTTTCTGGTTGATAGCCTACTTCTAATTTTTTAGGATGATTAATAATATGTTTATTTTGGGTATTTTTTTTAACTTTAAACTAATTATAGGGAAGGGATTTAATTAACATAGAAATATCTGTATTTACAAGTTGAAGACATAATTTTTCTGCATCCCAAAACAGTAAACATATTTTCAAACAAAATATTCTTTTTGCTGTCCTAAAAAATAATAATTTGATTGATAGCCCACTTATAATACTCACCACTTCAATTGCGAACGTCACAAAGACAAATAAAACTTGCATAGAGCGAAATTCGACAGAGTAAAACTCGAGATGGAAACGAATACAAGCGTCCGAATTCACTTAACGAATATATCTATGGAAGGGAACAAGGGCTCGTGAAACGGGAAGGGATCAAGGGTGAGTGATCAAGGGTACGTTGCACCGAAGTCGAACACAGCCATAGTTTTCCTTGCAGGTAAGATAAAAAATACCGCACTCTGGAGTAAGATTTACGTATATGGTAGTGGAAAATCCCATTCTTGGATGGGAAAATTACCTTACGACGCCTGCATCTCTACAGCATTCTCAACGGCTAATTGGAGGGACATGCGGAAATAACAATCATTTAACACGCTAGTATTCACTAACCCTGTGACGCTGTCGTCGTGGTGTAATGGATAGCGCATCGGCCTATCGTGATAAAGGACCGTGGTTCGCGCCCATCCACCAGCAAGTGTCGGGGACTCTAGTGTAGAGGCTTCGGTCACTATTCGTCAGAGGATACGGGTAATAAAAATTTAACACTTGCTAATACTCCAGGATATTTTTTATACAATTTTATTATATGTACAATATAGATAATTTTCCCTTACTTGTATGGCGTTTCCCCCAACTTTTGTCAAATACTTTTTCCGTGCGATTATGAAATAGTACATTGCTTAGTATGAAAATGTACTCTACATTTATAAGAGGTAATTTTACCTTACATGTAGAGGTAATTAGCTTCCCTTACATGTAAAAGTATTTTCCCTCTATTTTTTTTTTACACTGCAGTTATAGACGCGCCAGGACATACTTCAAACAGCCGTACAGACTGTTCGTGATAAGCTGAGCACTTTTAGTAGCCCTGATTAAGGGGAATAGTGCACGAAAGACATGTATTTACGTTAATTTTGGTCAAAAGTTGTTTTTCAGATAATTTTTTTGAGAATTTTGGCACGACAAGACATAAAAAACAATTTCGAACACCTTTTTACATTGATAGATATTCACTACCATTACTACTATCGGAGCACTGATGGAAGATAAGGAAGAATATCTTATTTCTCATCTTCCATCAGTGCTCAGAAAATAATAAAGGTAGTGAATATTTAACAATGCAAGAAGTTGTTAAAAATTAATATTTACGTCTTGTGACCAAAACTTCGATAAACCCCCTGAAAAACAAGTTATAACTAAAATCGGGTAAATATACTGATTTCGTGCACCATTGGTATAATATCTACTTGTATACGAATTGTGTATTCTTCCACCGCATTTAAAATTTACGCTGTCATAGTTCTAACCACTTTATTTATTTCGCCTTATTTTCTGTGGGCGCAGTTAAAGCATAATTTGCATTCTCTACCACTGAACCCATTGTACGCATATTATATATATAAAAGCAATAATTAAAGTAAAACGAAAATTACATAAATCAATATATCTAGCTTTCATGATTAGAAACCCGATAAATTCGCGAGTTCAGTTACCTGTAGGCTAGACTTCACAGTCTTATATACTCTCATACAGATATCAACTGTTTATTGGTTGATTGTTGTGGTAGTAAAATACGGTGGTTGGGCGCACAATTTCTTGCATGTTTGTTATTGGATTATTTATCTCCAGGAGGTGCCAAAAATACGCCGACTAATTACAAACGTAACATGAACGTGCATTTGTGTGAATTCCAACTTGTCTAGAAATGAACTTGCAAAATTCTCTGGTATCTAGTCATGACTCATGAGTAACTGGTAATATGATATACACTACGCTAATATATCACTCTATAAATATTTCAACAATTGAATGTAATTAATTTACTGGTTTTACTGTAGAATATTAAGAATGGTAGGGTGGTTTTCACAAATCGAGATATCGTGAACATGTCACCTTAAAGGCAGACTAATAATAATAATCATAACAATAATAATTATTACTATTCAGTTAATCGATTCATATGTCGGTCAATTGAAACTATGAGATTATAAGGTGAGTAAATGTTTACATCCATGTTGGCCGGTTCTTGAACTTATATGCATATAAAAAAAATGGAAGGAAGGCAAAAGAAGTCAATGCAGCATTCACAAATATTTACCTTACACGTTCAATTCAGTGCTAAGGCATTGAAGTACTTTCTCTCCGTCGTTATAAGCTGTTCACGGTAAAGAGAGCACTTTTTAAGGCCTTGCAAAAATTTTCCTTTTAGTAAATTTTCATCTTTCGGCCACTTTTTAATACAACCACTATCATGTGAATAATAAACACAATGTATACATTTCACTCTTCTCAAAAGTTAACTTCTGAAGATATAATGAAATATATTTATTAAAAGTTAAAGCCTTGTGGAAGAGCCTTAAAAAGTGCTCACTTTGCCGTGAACAGCATATACCAACTTTATTGGCGCATGATGCTGTGTGTGCGTGTTAAAATACACGCAGGTGGTAGAGGAAGTGACATTTTCAAAGGTTGGTCTCAATTGTGCTCAATTAGCCGTGAACAGCCTATACTCGTTTGTATTCCACTCTTGGTCACTTCAAACTTCCCTGAAGCCCTGCTTAAATGCCGCTTTCAGGATATTCCTCCGCCTCGTGCAAACAAAGATTAACTAAGACAAGAAAATTACACCGAAGTGTGACAAAGCACCATATCCGTACACACTCAGTTTGGCCTAATAATATTTTATCTGAGAACTATTTCTTGCTAGGCATTGCCAACACACATATTTTCCCGGTTTTATTCATATTTATAATAAATGCGATAGTGTTATATTATAGATAAGATATATATGTAAAAATTTAATTTACTCCAAAAATAAGATGCTTTTATGTTATCAGAATTGCAAAACCCTTGTAATGCATAAAATTCTAGGAAACAACCAAACACGTTATAGACGGGGTGATTTTCTAAGGTTTTATTTAAAAAAAAAAAAAAAGTGTTAAGTTACCGTGAATAGACTATACATATGCGATTGGGCCGCTCGTTTCCTGACAAGCCCTGTAGAATTTCGAACCAGCGATAAACGTGTATAAAAGCTGTTCACGATAAAGTGAGCACTTTTTAAATCAACCTTAGAGAAATGTCACTGCTCCTACTTGCACGTATTTTAACGGGCGCACTGAGTGGCATCCGCACAGTAAAGTTGGCAACGATGGATGGAAAGTAGTTCCATAATTTAACGTAGAATTAAAAGTGTTTGGTAAACATCTGTGCTTTCTTAAATTATATATTTCGCTTTTTGTTTATTTTTTACTGCTTCTAAATGTAAGAATTAGCAGATTTGTAAAATATTCACTTTTATAATAATTTTATAGTTTTACTTGACCGAAACATGAATAAAGTGACGTGGTCCATGTCAGTGTTAATTTCACATAAGGCGGAACAATACACAACGTGCATACAAGTAGATTTTAAGCAAGGATTTCAAAAGTGCTCATTTTAACATGAACAGCCAATAAAGAGAAAGAGCAAGTCGCGTACAACATAAGGACAGGCTAAAAGTGCTTGACGGTAGCAGCAAATGAACACATATGGCAGTGTGTCTGGTTTATACAAAGAACTGTCAAATACAGCCTAGCCGTCAAATGAAGTGGCTAAAATCCCACAGATCTAGGAATGAACAGTGTTCGCCAGCAAAAACTACCTAGTCGTTTAATGCCAGAATAATCTGTTCTAGATAACGGTCCCATGAAATTACACATATATGTAGTAATCCAATATTTTTATTGTTCTATCTAAACTATTATCTTAAACGTTCCATACCCACTTAAATATGGCTTCGTATGCAAGTAAACAGGTTTTATTTGCGCTGAAATTCACCGACAGACACTTGTTTCGTTAATATAACCAATGACCTAGGTCAGTGCTTGACTAATATAAAACACTTTTTTACGTGCTGGCCAGCCGACCATCAGCAATACTTGCATGATCCCCTCCCCCCCCCCCCCCTCACCGGTGCCCTGTATGGGTAATATTGGGGTTAAGGTGATACTATCCTTTGCTTTTCTCTGCTCTCCCTGACCTTTGAATTGCTCTTGAGACCACATAACTTTATTTTGCCTGTTTACAGGCAGTCTCTGTTATAATGTTTAATTTCCTTTTTCTTGCCCATCCCCTCCTTGGAGGATTGCCATTCCTTGGCCCTTTTATTTACTTACTTATTTATTTGTAATTACAACATGCCCGGAAAAATTCTCGAGTTCAGTGATCTGTAAGGTACACTCCCCATTCTTTTGGCAACTTCAGCGGACATCAACTGCTCATTGGCTCTGCGCTGCCACATAATGGATATTCTCCCATTGAGCCTGTCTTTTTTTTTTGCCTCCTCTTTTTTTGCCTCCTCTTTATTGGCTCAGTGTCCTCTTCGGGTTCTCAGATTAATTCCAGGCCAATCGCAGCTGTAACACAAACGTACAAGAGTTTGAATTCTATCTTATCCTCAAATTAATCTTCGAAGCTTACAGAACCGGTCAAAAATTACCTTCCTGTGCGTTTACACAGTTGTGTAGTTACCTTCCTGTACGTGTACACAGTTGTGTAATTACCTTCCTGTGCGTGTACACAATTGTGTAATTACCTTCCCGTGCGTGTACGTAGTTGTGTAATTATCTTCCTGTGCATGTACGCATTTGTGTAATTACCTTCCTGTGCGTATACACAATTGTCTACTTACGTTACTATGTGTACACAGTTGTGTAATTACCTTCCTGTGCATGTACACAATTGTGTAATTACATTCATGTGCGTGTGCACAGTTTGTATTTACTTTCCTGTGTGTAAACAATTGTGTAATCACCTTCCTGTGTGCGTACGCAGTTGTGTAATTTATGTGTCTGAATAAGTTAATACGCAAGCTAAACGGAAGGAAATTACCTTTCCGTCTGAAATTACGAAATACACTGACTTTCAAGGAAAACTACTGTCCGTACCGTATATAGGAAGGACCAGCAAGCAAGCGGTGTAGAACGATTCAAAACTGCTTCCACTGCAACAATAAAAAAAAAATACTTGAATGGGCCTGCCTGAGGTGACAAAGGACCCACCTCCACGAAGTAATTTGGGAAGCAGGCTGCGGTTTGTAGTCCTCGCTGCAACTGAAAGGTTGTTATTAGGTTCCGGTCCGTCGGTCTAGTAGGTCAAGGGACCCGGAAGCTGGTGGACGAAGCGAACTCGTTCCCCAGCTGCGCCGGGTATTACAAAACAACAGTGGTGGCTGGTGAGTTGTTGCAAGGTATGGCGCGGCTTGCTCAATGCTGTACCCTGTAAGTGCACGCACAGGAGCCGAGTACGGTAGGAAGGAAGGGCGCAGGCAAGGGGGTCGGTTACCCCCTCCCCCCCAACATTTCAGCCTGGTTGATGGGAAGAATTCGGTCGCTAGTTTAGTTTGTAATAAATAATATATATATATATATATATATAACTTATGGTAAACTTCTTTTCTTATTCATTTTTGAAATATATATTTTTTATAGATATTTACTCAACCCTCAAAGTAGAAATTTTAATTGTGATTGCACTTTTAAGAATACTAATCTCGCCGTAAGAGAGGGGATAGGGCGGAGAGTGAAGAGTGAGTGAAGACATTTGGGCGGCTCTTAACTTCGAGGTCTTGAGAGCCGATGATCGTGATTGAGGTGAGTAAGGAGCAGCGCCGGAATGAAAGGGCGGGGGAAACGGGAGACCAGCGACATCGTCCGGCACGATTCATGCATGCAAAAACCCGGAGTGACCCAGCCGGAAATTGAGGGGGTGAGGGGGGGGTAGAGAGAGATTTTGCTGACAGAAATAATAACTATACTATTATTATTTGCTAATCTTTAGTCAACGGAACTTACAAAACAACCAAAAACCAATAATTTTCACGATAAACCCCACAGTTTTCAAATACTAAAGCGGTCTGTGTTAGTACACTGACTACTGCTTAAGAAACTAACGAACATACATGATTTTGTCAGACTATTTACAGCTGTTATTAACATTAGGCCGTGTCAAACTATCTACGATCTAATGACGAGAGAGTCACGCATGAAAATTTTTCTAATTCTAGCTTTGCACCAAAGAAGTCAACGAAATCTCTGACAATCTAAAACGTGGAATTACCAAACACACAATTTCCAAATCACCACTCTATTGACTTTGTAAACACAATACAGGCTAAGTTTTAAAGTGTAACAGTGGAGTTTTATTTGAATTAATTGCAACTATATTTTTGTCAGAAAACTGTCAATGCTACAGTTATAATTACCTAACATAGTGTTAGGGGCTGCAGCTGGCACCGTCGGCGAGATCCCCTTATGCGTGGTCCGGCGTAACCCACCTCGATCCTCCCCTCACCAGTCTGATATGCTCGCCGCCTCGTTGCTACACCCCTCCTGGGGAAGCCCGGGAATGATTGGCAGCCGCGAGACGTAGCTGGCATCACGGTCCCTCCTCCTCCCCCTACTGAGGAGCCGACAAACATACAGGAGGCGCAAGAATATTCTGGTGATTAGGACACTCGGCGCAACGCACGGCTTAGAGAAATTTCTGGACGATGGCTTATGGTCCTATTAATACTGTAGCGGTCAAGCCGCCATGAGTCTTGGTAGAAGTGTTAAGGCTGAGTGTGGTAATCGGGACATCGGTGAAAAGGTCGGATGACGACGGGAGACTACGAGGCGGCGGCGGACGAGGTGTTTGTAGTGTGAATGGACGAGAGAGCGTGCAACCCGATGAGTGTAGTCTACTATGCGTGAGGGCGCTCGGAGAACTCTAGAACATTGCGGACTGGCGGGACATGGACTAAACTGAGGTGGGACTGAGTAGACGCGTAATACGGATTTTATTGTAAATACTGGAACTGTCGAATATGGACACATAATTTATAAAATAATTGAATACGTTTTGATACACTGTCTATTGTGACTGAGTTTTAATTATTTAATTTCATTGGTTTCTTTGAGGTAATTATAAATTGTTCTAGTTAAAGTCATTAATTGTAAACAGTAAGTGATATCGATTTATTGTGAGATGTTGAGTTGAGAGAATTTAGTTTGTAGTTATTGTAAATAAAATTAGGAAATTATTATTAATTATTTTATTTAATTAAGACCTCCATCCCTCAACGAACTTGGTTTAGCCCACTGAATTTCGAGAGAGAAATTGTAACAAATGTAACGTGTAGTGTGTTTCGGGGATGATCACTAGCTGTCTGAAACTGCGATAGATTTTAAGCACTGTTCTTAAATTCATCATTCAAAATCTTAGCTGTGAAATCACTGGTGTGTTTTTTTACAGCGCCGAGCGACTAAATATTGAGAGTTCCTGAACAGAACAAACAGGTAACAAATAACAAATTACAGAATGGCCAGCAACATGTTGGCCAGTCAGCGTCTGGTAACGTACTGGCCAGCTGGATGGATGCCCAGCCAATAGGGATCCTTTCGCAAAATACAGTAGCCAATCAGACACGAGACTCGCTCCCAAAGAGGGGGCACTCCCACATCGAAGAGGCCGCCACGTCATTTCGTCTCTGTGGACTTAGTATACGTGTCTGAGTCTAACGGCCATATGGACAGACTCGCCTAGAAATGAAGCACCACTGCCACTTCCTGTAGCGGAGATTCCAAGCGTCACTAGATTCCGTATGCTCAGACATTTTTAGCTTAAGGACTAATGCGGACTCATGTAGTATGTATGGATGGTTCTTAAGTACGAGGATACACGACCTTGCCCGAAATTAATGACGTCAGTAGATCTCAGCCAATAGGAAGTCACGGAAACTATGACGTCTCATTCTTCTCGCAAGAAAGAAAATTGAAAGGATTGTTCCTCAAAATACGCATATTATCCTTATACTGTTTCAAAATGTCATTAGAATTGTAAATTTTGCAAGTCAACTAATAAATATATGAGGAATTGCCATTTTTTAAATTTTGTTAAGGAATGTTTATGAAATAATGGAATTAAGAGATTTTTTAACACGATTTATGAGGTAAGGCAAAAATTAAAAAATTAACAATACTTCACACACACCTCCAGCGCCAAACATAAGTTATTTTATTGCTATTTGAACCAATCAACGAAGTTAAAAAAAACCAGACACATGTACGATTTTCTAAATATTCTTTGCAAAATCGTTAATATACTTGTGTAATATGATCAACGTTATAGAAACGTACTCTATTTTTTAAATTAAGATATTCTGTAATTCTTCACATTTTTTTAAATGAATTAACGCGTATACATTTACTTACACATGAGAACAATTAAAAATCTAAAGTAATAAATAACATTGATTAAGTTTAGGGCTATCAAGGTACTTCAACGCATTTATTACTGTTGCATACCAAAAAACAAGTTATTTTTCGAAACAAATCTGTACGAAATATTACAATATATTCGTATAATGCAGTGTTCCAGTTGCATAATTACATTCTCTTAACTGGGATGCGAGAATATGCAGCCCCGTACACATTGAAAACTTTAAATCATAGTCAAATACGGGTCTTGTTGCCGCCATTTTGCAGAAAATCTCCACTAGATGGTAATTTAGGGAGTTCGTTTGGCGACTAGGTTTCTCCACTTAAAAATTAAGGGCCACTACACCTTAAAGTAACTGAGCAAACACAAAACGAGCCATCTAGTGACGATTTCCCTGTGTTTCTAGCGTTAGTGGCGACTAGATTATTCTATGTATTTGACTCTAAGGCTGTGTCCGAATTCTCCTGAAATGCATACTCGTGCGTACCTGTCACCGGAAGTGTCATCACAAGTGCTGCCGAATTGCAAGTGAAGTACCCAAGTATACAAATATATGAAGATGTGTACTTCTCAGGTACTTGCGGTATATGTGCAGCTATTTTTAGAAGAAATTTGTAGGTTAATATTGATATACGACGTAATTATTTGATTTAAATTTTAGTGGGGCTACCTTACTGCTTGGCAGAGACTAAACCATTCTTATGTTAGCGAATTTTCACCAACCACACTGCCAGCACGAGAACTGCCTCATTCTGGCCTGGGCTGGGTCAGTGGCGATAGGGAGGGACACTCGAATTTCCCAAAAGATTTCTCGACCAGTTGTATTTTCTAACTATTTAGTTCAGATCCCCTTTCTTGATTGGATGAGCGAGGTGTTACGTGTCTTAGGCGTATGCTCGCGAATCACAGACGTACAGTATCGGAGTAGCCTAATTCTAATTGGCCCGTCAAGTGGGCAAATGTCTTCTCGCGAGGTCTCGCCGTCCATAAGCAAATTAAAATCGCCGGTATGCCCGTAGTGTATTGAAATATAGCATGCGCCGGAATCTTTTCGCGAAATTCGGGTGTCCCTAGCGATAGGCCAACTCTGGGGGTGGGAATTCTCGTCTTTCCCTTTTGTTTACTTCTCGGGCGTACCCTCGCAAGCAAGTGATGTGAGAGGGAACTCCAAGCATGGTAGTAGGTCATCCCGTGCTTCTCCTTCCGTTCCATTAACACTTGCGGGTTTCCTCGGCTCATGACTAAGGCCGTCATTGGCCATCATCGGCCGTGAGACTGCACAGGGACAGGACCATTTTACAGGTCTTGTTAAAGCTTCTTACACAATAGAAAACTTCAGCATTTGACTTTACATTCCCTTTCCTCTGACGAAACCACCAATACACAATACAATATTGTAAAGTCAGAGTTCAGACAATTGAACATCGGTTCTGCGAGCTTCGTAAAAATGTGTAACTTGTTATGTAAATAATTATGATATTATCCAGGAATGCATTTTACGTACCTTTTTATAAAAAAAAGGCTTAAATTTATAATAAAAGTTTATTTCGAAACGAAAAATTAATTTTGTTTACTTTATTAAAATATGTCAATTCATATATTTCCTCTACACATTATACTCGTTTCCCATTTATTTAATTTAAGACGAGCTTTGTTTAATATGCCGATATTAAAATCGCCCTACAGTAAAATAACACACTTCCCACATAACCTCTATTAGATTCTCGCCAAATGGATACTTGAATTTGACTTTATAAATTTCTACTTTTCGAAATCGTAACGTCAAGAGTGCTTGACTTTACCTTTGGCAGTTCCATTGTGTCAAGCTCTATAAGAAACAACATATCGGAAAGCAAAAGTAAAGTCAAATCGTAAAGTCAAATGTTAAAGTTTTCAATTGTGTAAGGGCCATTCATAGTGATTTCCAACATACCTGAAGCCCTGCTGAAGTTCTACTTCCAGGATATCCCTCCACCTCGTGCAAACAAAGCTTAACCAGATCCGTGTGGAGAATTACACCAAAGGGGCAATGCACCGCATTCATACAAGCTCCGTTTAGTAACATTTTGCATGAGAACTATGTCTTACTAGGCATTACCAACACATCTATCTTCTCCCTGTTGTTATTCTTATCAATTAGGTAAAAAGTCTATTTCATTTAGAAAAATAACACAAGAATAAAACGCTTGTGATACATGAAATGTTTACAAAACAACTAAACACGTAATAAATGGAATGATTTTTCAGTTGTTACATGTATCAGAACAAAAAAAATCATCCTGATTTCTATTTTGCTTCGGTGTAAGTTACCTTTTCGGGTCAATGTCTTCCTGTTTAATTCTGGGTGTCGTCGGGTTAAATTAGCGTGCAGGCCATCCCCACAGGCATTAAAATGGAAACCGTTAATAAAGGGTTATTTTTTTCATCATCAAATTATCCGTCATTACAATTTATTAACATAGGTGTGTGTCCTATACGCGTACAAATACTCCCATCACGTTTCACCTCACTAACCTAAACGTGCTGATTAAAAATCATTTGCGCAAGAAAGGAGGGGGGGGGGGGGTAGGGAGAACATTAATGTTTACTTTGGTGGAGCGTTTTAAAAAGTCTCCTGTGAACTCGGTAAACGCCAGGGTGGTTTCTTGTCGTTAAGCTATTTCGGTAATAACGGTTTCCTTCGAGTCAAGGGAAGGGGGTGTTAAAAAAAAATCTCGTAAGGGCGGTTGAGGGGGGGGGGAGGGAGGGTTTGGTAGCTAACTCCCGGTAGCAAGCTTCTCTGTCCCTTTCCCAGAACCCTTCATTAGGTAACAACAGACAAGCGAAGGGATTGTTAATGCGGGAGGAGTCGGTGGGGGGGGGGGGGGGGGAGGAGGAGGAGGGGAAGAGGCAAGTTGACCCTTGATACGGGATGTCCCAATTATAGCTCGAGGTTCCCCCTCGATACCCTGCTAGTAGAGTCACGCCGCCTGGGAACGAAAACTCCCGCTTTGTCGCGCTGCCAATGCGATCATTGTCATTTTCCTGTCTGTGTGTGTTTTAAGGATGGAGGGGGGAAGGGGGGGGGTAGGTACCCTCAGGGGTGCCTCGGTAACGTCACGGGATGAGGGCTTCAGGGATTCTGCGTCGTGATCCGGGATGCCGACGAGTCCTGAAAATAGATCTCATCTCCTAATCTCAGCCGTTCGCAGAGGCGTATCAAAGAATTTTTTAAAGTGATAAGCGCTTGCGCGGATTCAGGCAGGTGGAATAAGGTGGCTTTATGGCTGATTTCACTCTGGATTTAAAGAGATTATACTTGAAACTAAGTACGTTGTAAATTATACAATATTAAAACGTAATAGGCAGTACCCGCCCGTGGAGGTCTCAAGGGCCGCGGTGATGTGGTTTCACTACTGCCCCCCCCCCCCCCCCCCCGCTGTACCAACCAGGAAGCGGGTTCGATTCCCGGCGGGGTAACTCCCGGGTGAGAATCGTGCCGGAAGATGCCGCTAGTCGGCGGGTTTTCTTGGGGATTTCCCGTTTCCACCGCCCTTGCATTCCGGGGCTGCTCCATACTCACCTCATTTCGCCCTCATCGGCTCACAAGACCTCGGATGTTAAGATCCGCCCAATTCTATCATTTCAAATCCACTAGTTGGGTGCCTTGCGCTTAGAGGCTACGATGAGGCATGTGATGGGCGAACCTGTCGCCTTTAGCAATCTTCTATGCTTCTATAGGCTATTCACGGTAAAATGAGCACTTTTGAAAGCCCTGCTTAAGATCTACCTGTATGCACGTTGTGTATTCTACCTCCTTATACAAGATTAACATTGTCGTGTGCCTCATAACTTTATTCAAGTGTCAACCAAGTGAATCTGTGACATTTTTAGAAAAGTGAGTATTTTTACAAATCTGCTAATTTTTCTCTCAGATTCATTAAAATACAGAAAGCGAAAGAAATAATTTGAGTTATCAGAAATGTTTACCTAACAATTTTTATTCAACGTTAAGATACGGAACTACTTCCCATCCATCGTTACCAACTTTACTGAGCGCATGTCACTCAGTGCGCCAGTTAAAATATATGCAGTTTGGGGCAGTGACTTTTTCCTAAGGTTGATTTCAACAGTGCTCACTTTATCGTGAACAGCCTTTAAGCCTCTTAACACGCAAAATATCATTAAAAAATGGTCGAATGGCGATTGGGGACTCTGGCTCCCTTATTCCCACGCCGACTACTTTTCGGATAACTGAAGAACTTCGTCACAAATGGAAATCCGGCTAATGCGTGAAGAAAGCGTGAAAAACATTTCCGATTTATTTTTAAATCTTTTAATTATGTGTATAGTATCCGTTCCGTTGTACTGTGGGTTTTCCCTGGGTACTCTCGTTTCCTCCACAGTTGCATTCCTTCGCTGCTACACACCACCCTCGTCTAAACCTCTTAGTGGCTTCAGATTCTCTTACTGACTCTTTCGTCACTTGACCGTAGTTTGATTTAACCAGCAAAGTATAAAGAACAGTACGAAACAGAAAAGTCAACATACCAACCTCGACTTGGCTTCTTTGTCGAGGGCTATGTCGAACGACAGAACCCCCGAACGGAAACTGAAACAAAGAAAAAAAAAAGCGGACGAGGCGCAGGGAAAATAACAGCGGGAAAAAAAAAACCCCGGAGTGCATTCGCTGGGGAAAACAAAACACATGAAAATTGCGCGCATTCATGGACACAAGAAATTACTAATGATAGTATGGGGCAGGACAAAAATTATAACCCATACTTAGTGGGAAGGGAAACATGTAAAGTACCGAGCAAAAAGCAGAATACCCGTTGATAGAGCGAAACATCCCTAATTGCGCGGGAGAATCCAGGGAACGATGTTAAATTTGACGCGCCCCTGAGAATTCCGAGTCAGTAGAGAGAATTTGTAAATGTAGTGACCTTATCGCAAACAAAGTAGCTGAACGTTGCAAAGACCGACGGACAAACGCAGCTCTCTTTAATGTACAGAGGATTGTGGGGTTTAGGCTACTGTCAAACGAACTCTTGAAATTTCGCTGGTAACTAATTATATGGAACAGTCGCTATATGTAAATTCTAGGGGACCTGCAAAATTCGCGTCATTATTTGACATCAGGCTAAACTTCACAGTACTGTGTGTATAGGAGCCGGTGTCGTTTGTCCATTTACCTCTCATTAGATGTGAAGTCACTTCCTTTTTGATTGCACTACACGTGAATGGGGCACACAATTGTGAAGTGTTCATTTATTGGCGCATAGCTACTCAGGACGTGTCACATAAAATATCGTCAAATAACATCCATAATGCAAAGGTACACGTGATTCAAATTTAACGTAACCCGAAATAATAACGCGAGATTTGCAGGTCTCTACAAACGCAAGAGTTACGCGTTTGTTACATTAATTGGATTTTCTTAATAAAAAAAAAAATTGTACCTTACTTGCAATTACTACTGTACCAGGAATCATGAGTAGAAACCCGGAATTTTTGCCGGTTCATTTGAAAACAAGCCAGACTCCACAATCCTTTGTGTACTCGAGTCTCAATTAGTTGTTCATTGGTTGATGCTTCAGTTCCACCCCAGACCAGATGGCTCAGGATTCGGTCCTGGTTTTCTCGCAGGTTACAATCGTCGGCATTTATTCATTCCGGGCGTGTCTTACTATCTGCTAAATATTTGTAAAAGACAGCCAAGAGTACAGGTGCTTGAATTCTAGCTTGTCTCAAAGGGAATTCGCGAAATCTCCGGGGTCCCTAGTCATTGCTCGGTGGCTTCGCTGTACAGTTACGTCTTGGCGTGCCCAGACCCGACCCGTATAAGACGTGCTTCGACATCCCGGGAGTGAGTGTGTGCTGGTCATGGCGTTGCACTGCAGACTTTCATGGACTTTACGTTGTGACTGTTGTCCCACTCATCGAACTAAGTTAAAACCTGCGGAGCCTAGAAATGGAGTTATCTACAGCGTGGGCCGTTCAGCGGCAGCCGGCGAAGTCTCGCTGTCCACCACTCCCCCGCCCTCCTGATCATCGCCTTGACGACGTGACGTCGATCATCCAGTGACGCCACCACCAGGGAACTTCCGGACGAAGAACATTTCTTAACGTTCTCGAAGTTTTTAAAAATTGTATAAATACTTTGGTATCGTCCAGGATTGAGGAGACAGCACAGGGTTATACTGATGTCCCCCAGATATCTTTAACCCATTCAGCCCCAGTGTACAAATTTGTGTACAGTATGCACGTCTGGGTAATTTTTGGTTTGTACTGCGTACTGCGAAATTCAATTATCTGTGATCTTACCTGTAGGAAAATGATTCGCAAATCGTCTTACTGGTTCAGATCGTAATTAGTTCATATTACTGTAGCCGAACATGTAGCCTACAGCTCATTGGCTGTGACAGTGAAACAAGTGTTATGTCAACTTAAGTACAGCATCCATCATAAATCTTTGTGTTTGCAACACCTTAAACTGTAAATTAATGTGGATCCGAAAAGGTTTAAAAAGGGGAGGGGGAGAGGCTTGCTGCCTTTTTAAATACTCATATAATGTAACTTGTGAGAAATAAAATATTTTATATTAAGTATATATTTTTATAATCCTTTTTTGTATAGCATGGGGAAAGTTTTGTAATACGAATTTTGTATAACATACGGAGTAAACCTTTGTAAGAACCTTTCGCTGAAGTAAACAGAGTCAATTTTTGAACATATTGAGAAGGTGTTGGGTCTTTTATACATTACCATCTTCATTGAAGAGACACTGAGACACAAGACCCTCGTCCTGTGTGTGTTGGTAAAAATCGTCACACACGGGATAACATACCCCCACAACGACGGGATATTCCAGCAGGATAATGCACTGTGTCATGGCCCGAGTTGTCCAGGATTGGGTCGAGGTGCATTCTGGAGAGTTTCAATGTCTGCCGTGGCCACCTCCCTCGCCCGATGTGAACCCCATCGAACATTTGTGGGGTCGTGATAGGAAGGTTGATGTCCATCCACGATCCACTTGTGGAATCGGCATCATGACAAGTTGCTGCGCTTCACCGGGCTAGAGGAGAGCCTACGTGATGCTAGACCAGTATGCTGCGAATAACCACCAGCTTTTCCAGACGAGGACGTCTGGATTTTCCTATGAGGGGAGTCATGCTGCAGCTGGGTTGGCAAGCTGCGAGCTGGCACGAGGCTCAGAGTGACCTCGGCTAGCCGATCCTGCTGTTTGTAGAAACAAATACCGGGGGAATGAGTGCGAGGTCGGGACAGCGGTATATAAGGCTGGGATAATGGAGGCTCAGGGCACCATCTTGCCCCAGCCACCGAAGGCCCTGCCCAAGGACCGCCTGCTGTAAGGACCACCAATCCGTGGTCATGGATCGACGCCCACTGCAACCACTGTTTAGAGAGCCTCATCGCGGTCGACGACGTTCAAGGGCAAATATACTTCTCGGTAGGGCGACTTAAGGCACGAGAGACTTCGGAACAGGCGACGGCTTTGATAAGCTCCATAAGAGCAATATAATTCCTCATTTCTTAGTTACTTGTTTTAGAGCATAGTTGCCATAATTGATAACCAACTTGAGTGATTAAAGCTGAGTGTTTCTGCCTCAGTGCAAGCTCTTGTTTAACTGTTTACCGCAATTGCCAAACGGATCCTGTATAGTTGTTTGTATAATAAAATAGAGTTTTGTAAGAACTGAGTGCGCTTCCTCGAGACACCTTAATCCCCCTAGATAGTGCGTGGTCAGCTCCCTTCAGGACGGCCACAGCAAGTATCATATGACTTTTAGTATGCCAGAGTACAAACATAACTTTTTATTGCATTTTTCATGAACATCGAAGTATTTTTGACGTGAATACGCCTTTAGATTCGCAACCAAAGTGGGTGGCAATACAGAAAATCCGATGATAATAAAATCAGAGGATAGAGTTTGGCATTGCAGCTCCGAATCTATCGCCTACATTAAAAATTCAATTACACCACTTGATTGCCAAAGGATTAAAGAATATGTTACGTTGAGTGAGGACTGTGAATCATCGTTCATGGCAAGGGGGGGGGGGGCAATTTGAGTTCGTTTCGCCGCGTCTCATAACTTCCGCGTAGTATACTTTTGACTAGGAGAAGCTACGAAGCTCACTTAAGATTCAATCGACAGTTCTCGTCAAGTTGAATCGATTGCGTGTATAAAAACATTTGTGTGGCGTGGTCATGGTAAAATTGTATGTGTTTAATGTAAAAAATTAGGAAAACTTAACACAATTTCGCCCTATACTCGTCAAAAAGCCGTTTCGAAATACAGAAATCGTATACGGTTGGAAAGAGCATCTCAAAAGCAATCCAGTGATAACCATAAAACCCCATAAGATCGGGTGAAACGGTGCCGGGAACGTAAAATATACATCGAGTACGAACGCGTCAAAGTAGATGTATTCACGCATAACAAACAAACGGCCGTGTCCCCAACACAGCCAAACACAATTCCAAGAAACAATCACAATTTTGAGCTCCCTCACATTCAACCTTTTGTGTCAACATACCGTCAAGTCTTATTGCCATAAACCATTGGACATGTATTCGCATTCGGGACGACCCAATTCCTATTCCCGGTGCGGTCGTCATGGTGGCCATGATTCATAGTTTCCCGAAATCACTCTGGGCAGTCATGCCGATCTTTATGTAATGAATCGATTTTTTGGACCGTTCTAAATCGAGGCACACAACCATCGATGCACATTAAAAATTCCACGGTAAAAATAGGTTTACCGGAAATCAACTTTCGATCTTCCGGGCCGATCGCACCACGAACGAACTTCATTTCTATATGCAGTGTGGACATATGGCGGGAAATTTGCCGTTTTCCGGGAAATTTTAGTGATTGGGCGGGAATTTCGGCCTTACTGCACGCTGGTTTAAGTTTTTCTATCGAATTCCATAAGCCCAAAAGTCGAGAAAATTGTTAATGTTAAGTGACACGCAGTCGCTGAATCGGAAAAGATTCAAGAAGTATATAGATTCCGAAATAAATCGGCGTCATGAATATCGATCTAAAAATCGATTTTTGGGCTGATGTAATAGATTTAAAATAAGTATATTTAGTCGGCATCCCTACTTCCAGGCGATTGCTAGAATGGTTCCTTACAAACGGCCTTTCACGATAAAGTGAGTAGTTTTGAAATCAACCTTATAAAAAAGTCACTGCTCCTACCAGCATATATTTTATCGGGTACCCTGAGTGACATGCGCCCAGTAAAGTTGGTGACGAAGGCGGGAGAGTAGTTCCAGGACTTAAAGGCGAATTAAAATTGTTAGGTAAACACTTGCGATAGTTTCAATTATTTATTTTCACTTCCTTCTTTTTAATGTATCTAAGTGTTTGAACTAGCAGATTTGTAAAATAATTACTTTTCTAATAATTTCGTATTTCTTTACTTGACAGACACGTCCATAAAATGATGAGGCCCGTGGCAATGTTAGGCCGTGTCCTTAATTGGCATATTTTGTTGACAAAACGATCACGTGACCCGATTTTGTATGCAAAAACGATGACGTGTTTGGTAATTTGGTATTTCGTATTTAGCGGATGTTAGCAGAAAATAGAAAATGTCAAAATCAGCGCCATGTTTGTTTTTATTTTAAAAACACATGCGCAAGTACGTAAATAAAACGATTTTAAAACAAATAACTGTACATATAATACACTAGGCATGTTTTAAAAGCAAGTAAGTGTTGTGCTTTGTATAGCATATATATATATATATATATATATATATATATAATATATATATATATATATATATATATATATATATATATATATATATATATATATATATATATATATACCGCAAAACAAATTTGTAAAAGTCGTTATTTCAAATATATTATTTTCTTATTTGACATATTCGAAGTATTCCAGTGATGATTGCAGAGATATTACGTCTGTCTGAAACATTAAATTTAGATAAAAATATTTTGCACTGTTAGTGTAATAATGTGCTGCCGCGAGTGCTAAACAAGTGACTGTCGACAAAGTCCGAATTGATACTTACCAAATCACGAATTTACAAAATAACGAAATTTGTCAATTCGGACACGGCATTAATTTTCCATGTGGCGGAAGAATACACAACGTTCATTCAATTAGATCTTAAGCAGAAAGTGTTCAGTTTACCGTGAACAGCCTTTACAGGCCATGGCCGACTCTTTCCTCTTTCCTGCTTCATTGAGCGACTTGATCCGTCTCTGCCTCATTGCTATAAATACAATAATACATTTCGAAACAACAAGTACGTGAAGACCTCTTCACTACAACACAGTCACTGCTCACGGAAGGGATCGCAAGTAGTACCACGCAGCCATCCGCTCACGACACGTTCTGCAGAACGCTCCGCCAACTTAAAACCAAATAAACTCACTCGTGCCAGCACAGATAACGACGATAGCATAAGGCCATGATCTCCCATTTTTACAGCTTTTGTGAGAATTAATTTTTGGAACCTAAATGGTAGCCGATATTGTAAAATCCTCTTACAATTTTGTTATAAATTGTTTATATGTTATGAAGTCTAAATTTTTCAACACAAAAAACGATATACTTTTATCCAATCAATTAATTCACGAAAATTTTATTCATTTCATAATTACAGTTTTTTTTGCAGAAAAAATTATACTACATAATAAAAACAATTTGTAACAAAACTGTAAGAGGATTTTACAATATCGGCTCCCGTTTGGGTTCGAAAAATTAATTCTCGTAAAAGCTGTAGAAATGGGAGATCCTGGCCTAAGTTGTTCGAAGTAAATTCAGCACTTTTGAAAAACCCTGCTCAGCATTTATTTTTTATGCCCATCTTGTAACCTTCCACCACGCTGCAAATTAACGTCCACAAAATTTAAACGTCATACTTTTACACGACGTTAATGCCTGAAAATATATTTTTCTTGAATCGCTGCCAACATAACTGTGTGCAAGCCGGTTATTTTCCATTAACACCTTGAGGTCTAGGCATATTTACAGATATTCAAGGCAAGCTATGATTGAAACACTTATATCCAGAAGTACAGGAACACCCATTCTCTTGGTCTCTGTGTTCCTATTTAGCACATCACTATTGGCCCACGTCCCACCATGCAATACACAACGTTCATTACTAGCCAACTGAAAGCCAATAGTGCTGAGTTCACAGTCTTTCAGTCAAATGTTCTTTCATACCTAACATAATTTACATTCCAGCGTACTCACGTGTGTAGTTATACAAATATGTCGTATTTTGTTAAAGAAAATGTTGCTTGATGAGTCGAAGTGTTCATGTAAAATCATGATAAAAAACTATGATTATAATGAAACTACATGCGTATGATTTGTATTTTTAAGTATCGAGATATATCGAGATTTGTATCTCCCGAGCTATATTCGGGCATAATCCTCAAAGTGTTAAAATAAATGCAGTTTCTAGCAGATTATTTTAAAAGTTGTTTTCAGTGTTTTAAAAGTGCCACAATTAAATTTGTGGCCAACAAATTTATTTAGTTCAGTTTTGGTTTATTATTTTATGCTCAAGATAGTAAAAAACGGCCTACGTTTCACAGTCTCCCTCGATTGACGGATGACTGAAGTTATCTGTCCGTCCACGGCAATAATGGAAGGATACAAAATACGAAGAAAAGTAGATCCTGAGTAGAGCTCTTAAAAGTGCAAGCTGTCCAGTGATGGTAAATCCAGGGACATTTCCCTCTATGATAACGCTTGAAATTCGGGGAAATTTCAAGCATTTACTAACTCCGTGTCCGAACTCAGGTATATACTTGCGTACTTGCAACCTTGCATACTTCACTTACCCTGGGAACCAAACTTGATGAATTCGGACAGGCAGTCTTGTTGGCTTCGGTGACAGTTATTAGCCAGCTAACCACTTTAAATGTTCATGTATTACGACTAAGAATTTGATAATTGTCGAAGGTTTTAGGGGTTAATTAAAGTATTAAATTGTATTTAAATTTTGATTAACATTAACATTTATTGTCTCGCATTATTGTAGGTAAGTGCAGTATGAAATGGTTTTTTTTTATCGTGGCTTCTGTAGGTTAGGAACATAGGCCCAATACGAATTTATTACTTAGACCTTTTTTAAAAGGTGAAACTTGCAATGGTTATTTATCCAGTTCAAAATTTTGTCTACGAAGCAATGTTGCCCTATTAAACTTTAAATAAAATAATTATGTCGGAAATCAATTGTAACCTACAAATTGCTACTCAAAATGGCGACACACATTCCGCAAGTATGCTAAAAGTATACAACTTCGTTCACTTGTACACTTGCATACTTCACTTGCAGTTCGGACAGCACTTACGACATCTCTTCCGGGGACAGGTACGCACAAGTATGTACTTCAGACGAATTCGGACACAGCCTGTCATATTAAGTTGTTACAGTAATTTTCATTTATCATATTAGATGTGCAATTGTTGAGTATAGGCAGTTGACTTAATCATTTAGGGGCGTGGAAAATAAGGAAATGAAGAAAATTGGTATAGATGAAACATGGAATGAAATTTTCTCCAAAAATATGTGATAAATTCTGTGCGTAATTCAAAACGATTTTTTGTCCAGACAGATGACGAGTTAGGGATTCGAAGTGTCAAAAGAAGGAAGGTACGAATACAGTAATGTTGAAAATTAACTTTTTTTTTATTTTTTATTTAAGTAATGAAATTCTTTTCTTTTAACTAACATCGGTCGTGGGTAAAAGTTCCAATACAATTTTTGGTTGTAATTTTTTATGTTAAGAATAAAAAAAATTAGAGAAATTTTCTTTACAATAAGCAAATTTTGATAATCAGGAAGAAAAATTTGCTCTTGTTCGGGTACCTTCTCTGCAGAAGCGCATACTAAGGGTGAGTTTGCGATTGACTTAACAGAATCAGTATGCCGTGTGCTAAAATATGAATCAACGTGTTCAAGTATATTGGTTTATGACTGCCGTATACTGGTCATGTGCGCTTTTCCTAAACTTAAGATGTCATATTTTATATCTTAAGTTCAAGTCAAGACGAAGTAGCCAATCAGAGAAGAGTGACAGTTGTTGTTGGCGGAAAACTGTATTTACATCTTGGATTTAGGTTATGTCGTATCGTGAAATCGTATGCAATGAATTATTTTAATCGAGACAGTATTCTCTTTATTCAAAGAACAATTCATTGTCACTTTGCACTTCTTAGAAGAGGTTATGTAATTCCCTTTAATTAATATTTCCACATATTTCTTGACATAAATGCCTAAAGTTGGCATCACCTTCTGTAAGATATCGCGAATTTTTCAAAACGATTACATAAGCAGTAACCACAAATAATCAAATAGAATATTCACTATTGCCCTTTTTTTTCCAGGTTACGTCGGCTGCTTTCGTTTCCTCCGATCCTGATTGGCAAGAGTTAACAGTTGCTAGATCAATCATAAACTGCAAAACTTATTTTCCGTGTACTTAACGAGTACAGTTTTTAATTCTCCAGTATTTAACCGTAAACCCACCCAACCACCCTTGCTCGGGAAGGGACTCGTCGGTAACCCAAGAGCGAGAGCTGACAAGACGGCGCCATTCATCGGGCGCGCTCGTCTAGCTGTGTGTGTGTGTGTGTGTGTGTTGTGCGTGCACCCAACGAGTTCACTGTCACGTGATCGCGGACACCCCCCCCCCCCCCCACGGGCTCGTCATACACTGTACGTGCCCACTGCTGACGACATTCGCCACCCGTGAGAACATGGGGCCCGGACTATTGGAACAGCATGTCGCGGCTCTCTCCCGTCAGCCCGTGTATGGCCGCCGCGTCATCACATACCCGTGGGTTCCTCCACACACACACACACACACACACACACACACACACACACACACACACACACTTGTGTGCCCCACGTACGTATCCAATAATCCACTTAAGGTTGAAGAGAAGCAATCTCCTATGGAACACTGCACCTGACTATACAATGTGAAGAACTTATAAAAAAGTAGTAGGCACAGACATCACAAAAAATTGTCAGAAAAGTGTTAATTATGCTGTATATGAATAAGAATGTTTATATTTTGCAACATTATAAAATATTTTACTAAAATATACTTTTTAAATGTAAAAAAAATATTTTAATAGTCTGTATTTTTAACAAAATTTGAATGCATCTCTATCTTGGATGCTCCGGAAATTGTCATAATATTTGCTGTGATCATGTGTAACAAAATCATCGAAATAATGTATCATATCAGTTTTATAATTAACTGTATTAACGTCAGTTTCAGTCATAAATGTTTGTGAAAAATGGACGCACATAACAATTATTATAAAAATTAATTCCTATATTATCATTACAATTTTCTTACACACAATCATAGTAAATATTATGACGATATTCCATGACGAAAATTTTCGTGCAAACTCTGCTTTCTGTAGCATCCAGAATGGAAATGGACTTAAATTTCTCTAAGAATACAAACTATTTTAATCGATTATTTTTTCATTGAAAAATTATATTTTAGTAAAATATTTTATAATGTTGCAAAACATGTACATTCTTCTTTCATACACAGCATAAATCACACTTTTCTGATAATTATTATGGTGTCTGTACAACTTTTTTATGAGGTCTTCTATAGTCGGGTGCAGTGCACCATAGGACGTTCCTTTACCCCCGCGTCCAAGGTCAAGAAGCGAGGGAGCGATACGGGCGACACTAACGCGCACTACTAGTGCCTCGTCGCACCTACGCCCAAGGCGTGCAGTGTTTCCGTCTTGGCGCTGTACTGTGTTAATTAGATCTGTAACAGTAGGGTTTTATTACTCGCGATGAAATACCACAGATTAAACTACGTCCGTATCTTTGTACTTTCCTCTTGCCGCTTGATGGGGGTAGTATCCACTCCATCTTCGAATTTTCTTACTAATCTTCGCAATGAAAATGTATGACCAGAAATTAAAAAAAAATCAAATCTAGACATGACATGGACGACTACTTAACGATTTTTTTTTTAATTTGTAGGGTTTCAAATATACCTGTATTTTCCCGTGTGGGACTGAAATTATTAAATAATTAGGTAGTGTTTGATTACGGTTACAGATGTGACACTAATCATGTAAGAAAAATAAGTGGGATTTAGAAATAACTGTTAAAATGTTCCCTATGTCATGACTAGCTTGGTTTTTAAATATTGACTCCTAAAATTAAATCAACAAGGAAAATACGTAAATCCAAGATAGCAAGGCTACTTCCCCCGTAATGAAACTGCATAGGCAAGCTTTAAAAATGCGATATTTGATCATTCTTACGAATGTTATTCTCCAAGAAAAGTATAAAAATAGGTGCATAGATAATTATTATTTTATCTTTTCTGACCGAAAGTCGTATATGCAGAACAGTTATTTAACGAGATATACGCGTTCACGCAAACAACTATTTCACAAAAAAAAAAAAAAAAAAACGCGGGATCCATCCCACTCTTAACGGACTTGCCTAGTAAAAAAAAAAAAAAAAAAAACGTTACCAACAATGCAAAACGAAAATACCAAAAAAGTACAAGAAAATGTAATTCCATAATGCTTTTTACTGAACATGTTATTCCTTTTTCCATGCATATTTGTTTGGTATGCACCATTTATTACATTTTAAACTTAGTTAATTGTCTGGCACTTGAATAACGAGTTTTTTAGGACGAACACTTAAATTTTCTCAGCAAGACGGAGATATTTAATTTTTTAAATACGTAAGTATACTCTTTATATATGATTCAACGCATAGATATAGACATAAATGCATTGTACAAGCAAATAAAATAATAATAATAATAACTGAAAATCGTAGCCTTCCGTACGAATGTGAAACGATTTTGCGATCGATCACTGCTAATTTAAAAAAGACGCAAAGCGCAAGCAAAAAAATTGGGTTTGGCTATGACGGGGACACGGCTGTTTGTTTTGCGTGAATACGTCTACGACACGCTCGGACGCCTTGATGTTTTTTTTTTACGTTCCCGGTACCGCTTCACTCGATCATATGGGGATTTATGGGTATCGCTGGATTGCTTATGAGATGCTCTTCCCAACCGTATACGATTCCTGTATTTCCACTTGGCTTTTTGAAGACTATAGGCTGAAATTGTGTTCAGTTTTCTTAAATTTTTTTTCATTAAACTCATGCAGTTTTACCATAACCACGCCACGCGAATGTTTTTAAACATGTAATCGATTGATCTTGACGAGAGCTGTCGATTGAAACTTAAACGAGCGTCGTAGCTTCTCCTAGTCGAAAGTTACACTACGCGGAAGTTATGAGACGCGGCGAAACGAACTCAGAATGCCCCCCCCCCCCCCTAAACCGCGCGCGATGCTTCGCAGTCCTCACTCAACGTAACATATTCTTTGATCATTTGACAATCGAGTGGTGTAATTTAATTTTTAATGTAGCTGATATATTCGGAGCTGCAAAGCCAAACTCTATCCCCCGATTTTGTTATAATCACATTTTCTGGTTTGCCACCACTACGGTCACACATTTAAAGACGCATTCACGTCAAAAACGCAAGAAGTTGAGAGTTGGCCAAATGTTGCTTAGCGTTCTTGAGTAGTTTTATAAATAAACTGCATCGTCGAATAACGTGCGTTCGACTGTTTACGTTTTTGCGTTTCCCACGTAGTTTATATACCTAGCCTGAGGTGAGAGTTGCGACGGCGATGGACACTATAAGCTTCTGGCTTCGGTTCTGTTTCATCAGAACTTCAAACGGTGACTGCAGGGTTTTAATACAGCAGTCTGTTCAGAAAAGGCACAGCACTGTCGGTAAATGCTGTTCACGATAAAGTGAGCACTTTAGAAATGAACCTTAGAAAAAAGTCACTGCCCCTGCATGCATATATTTTAATACTGGGCGCACTGACTGATGTTTTCGCCCAGTAATGTTGGTCACGATGAATGGGAAGTAGATCCATATTACAACGTCGAATAAAAAGTGCTAGGTAAACATTTGTGATAACTTAAAACTAATTATTTCACTTTCTGGTTTTTTAATGCATCGAAGTGTAGAAATGAACATAATTGTGAAGAATATTCTTTCTTAATAATTTTGCAGTTCCTTTTGACTAATGCATGAATAACGTGATGAGCCCCATAGCAATGTTAATTTTACGTAAGGCGGAGGAATACACAACATGTATACAAGTAGATCCTAAGCAGGGCTTTAAAAAGTGCTCTTTTTTTTTTTATCGTGAACAGCCTATACAGTTTAAAACACTATTTTACTCGACAATAAATATAGGATACAGCTTTTGTATGGAAATGCGCAAATTTTTTTTTCACTTCGTGCCAAGTGTCCAGGCAGCAATTATTTTCTTCGCAAGATTTTCTAAGAGTGAGACAGTTTTCGATTCGCTCTGCGAGCACAGACCAGACAGTGTTTTCGCTTTTTATTGGTTGCTATGGCTATGAGAAGCTGTAGGTGTATCTGTCTGGACCAATCTGGACACGGTTACTCTATCAGAGGACTTACATGATTGGCGTGCACACAAATACTAAGACGTGAGATGAGTAGATATGTTGTGATACTACTGATATGATACTGGTGTCGATACATTCTTGTCGATACCGAGTATTTTGGAAGCGATACTTTTAATTCGATATTTTACCATTATCATATCAGTAAATTATTCGATACTGATACTTTTTTTTCCGGAATTGCTTCTAGCTGTTAATCTTGAAACCTTTCAATCAAAGTGCCCCAAAAATTTAAAGATGTGTTTTCCTCCATAAAATAATATTTTTAAAAGCAGTACACATCAGTATTTTATACTTGTTCTCTAATTAGAACGGTGCTCAAATATAAATAATACTAATAAGTGTTGCACTCTGTATTTTTCAAAGCAAACATCAGATATAAAAAAAACTACCAGTTATGTAGAGACTTCGAAATGAGAGAATGATATAGGTATTGGATTATTAAAAATATAAATAAATATGTATAAATATAAAAATATTTTATGAGACTAACAAATTTAATAAAAAAAAGTTTACTTGTACTGATATGATACAGGTGTCGATACTTTTCTTGTGATAACGGTATCGAAATGAGTATCGATATCATTCTTTTGATTCCTCTTTCGATTCCAGTATCGATACTCTCATGGTATCGCAACATCCCTAGAGATGAGTCTGCATTGCAGCACGAGGAGAACCGACTCCACAGAGCGCCCGCTGCAACAGAAAGTCTCCACACAGATTTCCAGCACGTGGACTACCTCCTCCCCCCCTCCCCCTCTCTCTGTCATTTTCCACGTTTTTGTTCCGACTTCTATTTTTACGACTCTTGGTCTCCCTGTTCCGCCTTCTCGCCCGTCCACCTCTTTATCATCTCTTCCCCCCCCCACCAACTCTAAACTTCTCCGAAGACTCGTCCCGGGGCAAAGTCCCCTCGACAAATGTACTGCTATCTGCCTACTCTCTCCCTCTTCCAGAGCCTCAAAACGCACTGACACACAAACTTTTGCACTGTTGCCAACACACCGACACCATATTGTCATTGGAACTATTTTCGTGGGGGCGCTCTAATTTTAAACAGTCGCCACTTCCCACTCCACTCCCCCGCCCTCTGCATCCTTTCTCCCCGTCTTTCTCCCGGCCAACAGGAAACCGATATTTGAGGCTCCTGGATCGCTTCTGTGCATGAGTTTGTGGAAGAGGGAGATAGGTGGGAGTGAGAGGGGTAACAGTGCATCACTCGGACTGATAAGATAACTGGCGGGACGAAGGCCATTAATAACTCAACAGCAGTGTGCAGTCGTGGTGTATGGGCCTGGTAAGCTTGGCAGGCCTGGGCTAAGCCGCGACGAAAATGGCTTGGTGCTCCTAGTGCTTCGATAGAACGAACAGTAAGACCGTCCCTGGTAAGACGAGAACTTTTAAAAACTACTGCTTGGTGTTTTTCTTTGTGACCAATATGCATCCTCCCACACACTACCCCACAGACCTTTATTTAAATATCACCATAATCTTCAATTATGAAATGATGTGGGCCTCTTACAGTTAGGAGTTCAGGTAGAGTTTCCATAGTCTTCTCCAGGTAGAACGCTCTTGGGCGATTCTCTGCCAGTTAACTCCAGCAACCCTGCGTATGTCTTTGTCTCAGCGGTCTGGTGGTCTTCCTATTGGCCTCCGATGAATTCGGGGACGCCATTCCAACACCGTTTTTGTCCGTCTTTCATCTTTCGTCCGAGCAACATGGCTGGTCCATTGCGATTTCAAGGTGGCTGTCTTCTCCAAGATGTCTTTGACTTAGTATTTGATCTGATGTCTGTTGTTTTTTCTTTGTCTTTTCTAGTAAAACCGAATATTGACATTTCCAAAGCTCTTTGGGCTGTTCTAAGTTTCTTTAAATATACCTATACGAAAATCAGAATATCAGGGAAATTTAAATGTTTATGTCTACTTTTATTTCAGAACCCTTTGACTGAGATACATGTCTGTAAGTTGGTGGTTTTGATTAGTACAAAGTCCTATATACTAGCCCGCCCTTCACAGATGATAAGGTAGAAAGAGCAAGGCTGTCTGCATTGAAGAGGTTTGCCCATTACAGTTTTGGTAATCTTCCAAAAAGTTATGCTTTTTGATTGTCCATTGATAATTTTTATAACTCAGCTGTATCAGAAAAATCTGTTCATTGTGTAACTGGATGCAACATTCGTATACATTTGTTCCTACCAGAACTACGCCTCCCATTTTGAATCCTGTGCACAGGCTTGTGGAGTGTGGCTTCCAATCATTCTTCAACACTACACCAAGATTGTTTGACAAGTTATACGGTGTCCGAAATTAATGTTTACATTCCTCGAACGTGAATAACGGGGAAATTACGGAAGACAATCTCACGAGGCTGCTTGTATTTGGCAATGCTGAATGTGTGCCAATGTTAATGACAGTTTAACATGTTTGTAATGTTCGCCATCAGCAGCAGGACGTCGTCTGCGACACTGCAAAACAGAATGACAATCAGTAGCTATGGTTACCATGGGAATAGATTCACAGGCTGTACACAATCGCGCCTCTCATGCCATCCATAGTCCGAGGCTTTTTGGCGTACACTGTATTCTTCAGAGTTCCCCACAGGTAAAATCTAACGGTGTTAAATCTGGAGATCTGGTTGGATACTCAACCTACTTCCTCGTCGGACTATCTGAACCCCAACAAATTTTTCATCCAGGAGCGACTGTACATCTCGATAGTAATGTGGCGTTGGGCGATACACCATCCTGCTGGGAAAAAGCAATCATCATCTGGGTAGAGTTGGTGAACAGCTTGCACAATGTTTTCCTGCAACACGGTAAGGTAATTTTCAACAGTCACCACTCCGTCAAAGAAGAATGACCCACAAGTTTTAATGGTAAACATACTGCACTACACTGTTAACCCAGGGAGATTAATAGCTTGCTTTACACACAATTTGGGAATTCCAATCAGTCCAGTACACACAGATGCAGTTCATAGTTTCATTCAATGTTAAGGTTGTCTCACAGGACCAAAAATCACGTCAATAAAATGTACATACATTGTTGTTACACATGTTCACAGCCCACTCACAAAATTCGACAGGCCTATCTGCGTGGTCTTCATTCATGGCATGAATTAACTTGAAAATATAGGGCATCCACTTTACTTGCTTAAAAATGCAATGGACTTTTGATTTTCTGACACCTGACACACGCGCAGCTTGCATTGCGTCCTTCGACTACCCAAAGGAGCTCTTGATTGTGTGCAATAAAGTCCCCATACATCCTTGGCCCGTTGACGTTCTCTTCATTCCGCACCGTTCTTTCTTCACATCTCAAACAAATCCCATCACTCTCGAACTTGCAACGTAATCAGGTCATTGTTATACGTGACGGTGGATCAATGTGGAATTCTACCCTCTCCCCCTCTCCCACCTTTTTATCACCACTGCACCTCAATCGATGCTCACATTTCCAATAACATTTTGAAATCCACTTACGTTGCTCGAAAGAGAACCTTGTCACCTTCGCCATTTCCTCTGCAATCATAGCGCTGCCGCCCGTGGTTGCAGACGGAATTGCCAACAGCAGCATGGCAACATGCGCTTGAGCACACCCATCGTTGTCCTTATAGCGTGAAATACACGCAGTTTCAGTAGACTGGCTTTAACGTACAAGGAGTGTAAACACTATGTTTGGATATCTAGTATTTATGTTGCACAAAAAATCGAGAATTGCTATATTTTGTAAAACTGTAAAATATTTTGTTCAAATTTGCTAACATCATTAAATACTTAATATATTATTTAGAGAATATTATTTTGAACATATTTACATAAGAGTTAATTTTTAATGAAAATTTAAGCATATTTCCATATTGTATACTTGAGAAAGACACCTTCGCCAAATTAAGCATTCATTTTAATTGCTGTTGTATGTAAGAAATTATTGGTACTAATGTTAAAACAATATTTCTAATAATTGACTGTTGAAATGGATGTGCATAAAATTAAATATTATAAATCTTTGTAAATAATATTACATATAACTTATTATATACAACCAGAGTAGTTATTATGCACTTACTTGATAAAGATTTCTTTATTTTTTTTTACAAAATGTGGTTTCTTATTAAGCAGTATGTAAATACGTAAAATTTTTATTTTTAAATCGTTTCTTATTAATAAGTTTTATTGTATCGCAGATATGTGTATGCTATAGTCTGTTCCCGGTTTCTTCACTTTTTTTAAATACAACCTTTTAAAAACTACCCCATATCTCACGTGTATGGTAATTTTCGTAAATATGTCGTGTATCACAAGTGTTTTATACGTATGTTAACGTAAAAGTAATCTACCTTATTTCTGGTTAAATTTGACTTTTACTTCTATTTTATGTATACATTATAATATTTCAATTGTAATTAATATGGATAAAATCAGGGAGAAAATAGGTTTGTGGGTACTGCCTAGCAAGAAATAGTTCCTATGCCAAATATCATTACACTGAATGCGCGCGAATTCGGTGCGTTGCCCCTTTCGTGTAATTTTTTAATCTTGCTTAAACCTTACTTGCTTGAGGCGGAAGAATACATTGAAAGTAGAACTTGTGCTGGGCTTCAGGAAATTTGGAAGTTGCCATGACTGGAATATAGCCTTGGTCACACTGCATTTTAAATTAAAGACATTGGCTCTAGGGTCCTTGGAATAGGACCACCCGGTAGCCAACTCTAGCTATGTCCACGGAAATACATAAAAAACAAAAACTTTACAAACTGCGCGGTGATTGATATACTGTATTTAATGTTCAGAGAAAAGAACCACGTACAGAGTAACGAACCTCCTATAGATTACAGACACGTATAGGCTGGTCACGTTAAACTGAGCAGGGACCACGGTGGCTGAGCGGTTAGCCTGCTCGCGTCCCACCGAGGCGATCCGGGCTAGATCCCCGGCCGGGTCACTACGCATTTTCGTATGTGGGAATCGTACCGGGCGATGCCGTTGTAGGCGGGTTTTATCGGGGATCTCCTGTTTCCCGCGCCCTTTCATTCCGGCTCCAGAGTCGCCTCGATAACACTCATCGGCTCTCAAGACCCAGATGTTAAGAGCCGTCCAAAAACTCACTTAAACTGAGCAGTTTTATAAGTCCTGCTTAAGATCTACTTGTGTAAAAATTGTTTATTCATCCGCCACATGTAAAATTAACATTGCCATATGGGTTTGATCACTTTATTTATGAGTCGGTCAGATGAAACGGTAAAACTATCACAAAAGTAAATATTCTAAAAAAATAGGATACACAATAAAATTTCAATGTTCACAAATAGTCAGGGGCAGTAGCATTTGTTAGAGGTCGAATTCAAAGTGATTAATTGAACAGCCTATAGTTGAGATAAATAATTTTTTTAGCATGTAAGGGACGAGAGCGTGTTTGTGACACATGATTGGTCAAGACGCATGTGTGCGGACAGCAGGTGTAATACAAGCAGCTACCTTGACAATATTCCGTCGTCTGTGGTTTCCCGGCAAACCAGCTCTGCTCCGAATGTCGACAAGGGGGGGGGGGGGGGGAGAACGACAAATCTACCATTTCAGTTCTCCTTTTATTGTGGTCTGCCAGGATGTTTTCCCGTAATCTGATCGCACGCGCCCATACAAAAAAATTTAAAAATGGGGGAGGGGGGCGAGTAATCACGAGATGCTGCGGACAGCCCACGGGCGGATGAATTCAAGCTGCTACTGAAAAAAAAAAACGTCTCTTGTGAATGTGTTGTTTTCGTGAAAATTCTGTTCTCCACCCCTCTCGACGGTTGTCGACTATAGCCGTGTCCGAAACGGCAAATTCGGGGAATTATGGTTTAGGAATTTAGGGTGGATGGTTTGGAACGGCTTGTAACAGCGCTACATGCGGAAAAGGTGGAAACTACAGGCTTGTGGAATTTGAACGTTATTTTGTTTGTCACCCTATCAGTAAATAACTTTCACCCAAGCATTGTGAATAACTGAGCTTATTACTTTCCAGCCGATATCAATCTTCTCGTTATTTCTTCGCTCCGGGCAATTAACATTCCATTTCAAATAACAACCGATCGCCTTTTTTTTTTTTTAATACGAACTTTATTTTAAAATAATTTTATGTTTATCCCTGATATTACATTTTTCACGGGCATGTATTGTGCAGCGTTTCCAACATAGCGTGGGAAATAAACAACAGCAGACGATTTTACGGACCTATTTGGAGATTTAGTGTGCTATTTCACCTCAATAAATTTGAACCCTAAACCTCCAAAAATTTAGGGCCTAGAATTGGTCACGTGGTCGATTTAAACCTAAATCATGGTCTCGTAGCCATTTCGGACACGGGATTGAGGCTGCCCAACGCAGAGTCCTGATGCTACAATTGATTGTGCCGATACGCCTGTCCGAGCTGTGCGAGCATGTACGGCGTGTGACTGGTTCACGTGACATGTGACGTCACATGACGACGGCGCAGCTTCACGGAAGCCGTTGTTCTATTGCCTTTTCCTACTTCAAGTATCCTTAAGGGTCCTATGTACTGAAACATTTTCTGTCAAATCGTTTGCGCCTAAACGCGTGTCTCGGTAACTAAATGTTCTGGAAATACGAAGTTTTGTCAGAAAGGATAAAAAAAAAAACTATTGTCTATGTCGCTATATTTTTACTTTTATCATATTAAGCGAATTGATGGAGAAAAAAAAATCGAAAAAGTGGTTTCGAAGGTGTAACGAAACTGATCAAAAAGTGAGTGGGTGAAGAGATTTGGGCGGCTCTTAACAGCGAGATCTTTAGACCGATGAGGGTGAATGAAGTGAGTATGGAGCAGCGCCGAAATGAAGGAGCGAGGGAAACGGGAGATCCCCGAGAAAACCCGTTGACCAACGGCATCGTCCGGCACGATTCCCACATGCGAAAATCCGGGAGTGACCCCGGCCGGGGACAGATAAAATAAGTAACACTGGTGATCGATCATGTGACCCTTTGTGAGCTGGCTTGCGAACCGAGTCCATTATCTAAGTAAGATTAATCCCTGAACAAAAAAAAAAATATCGTTGCTATTTTTGTAAGTATTTTGAATAGACAATCTACGGCTAGAAATACGCAAAAAAAAAAAAATCAAAACAACAGTACGAAAATGAACGAAAAACCACAAAAGAACGCAGCAAACAGATGAAAATACCATGGAAAAACAGCCACAATGAGCACAAATCAGTAAAATTATATTTACTACTAAGAGTATAAAAAAACTGTAAAATTAATCTATAATAGCGAAACGCAAAAGGGGAGGGGGGACAGAGAAACCACAGACTGTAAAAATGGTATGAGTAAAAACATCAAATTTTAGAAGAAAGAGAAGGACAATAAGATACGAAACTACGATGCACATTATGTCAACAGTGAAAACAAAATTGTAAAACACAATTTTCTTGTCAACACTGTACGTAAAAAGATTTTTAAAATGTTGTAAATACGAGGTTCTTCTATGGTTCCTACCTTCATGTGGTACATTTTTTGAGATTTTTCTTTTTGATTTCTTTCGCATATTTGTGGCATTGGATCCATTTAATTGAAGAACAGAAACTTAACAAAACCATTGCCATTACTTTAACTTTAAAAAATATAATAATATTGTTGCTGTCCGTCATCACTCCACCCTGCACTAAAGGCATCCTGACAACAGCGCCTGTAAGTTATGCAACTATACGGAAACTTCTTTCATCATTTTGCGGAGTGATACCTACGCAAGAAGTCCCAATCCCCACAAAGAAGACGAAGCAGTGGACTTCAAGATCGCTTCGTGGTACGTTCGCGCATCTCTGCTCGTCGATTATTATTCTTTAAAAGTGTGTGAAGGCTGTTCACGATAAAGTGAGCACTTTTGAAATCAACCTTAGAAAAAAAACTGCCTCTGCCTGCACATACTTTAACGGGCGCACTGAGTGACATGCACCGAGTTAATTTGGTAACGATGGATGGAAAGTAGTTCCATGTCTCAACGTCGAATAGCCGACCTCCCGTGGCACAGTCGGTTGGTGCGCAAACGATCTAGGGTGTGAGAGGCTCTGGTTTCGAATCCCAGCCAAGGCATGGGTGTTAATTTAAGTTAGGTTATAAGTTAGTCTGCAAGCCGTCCCTTGCTAAGCTTCCAAGGATAAAACGGGGGGACGCTATAAAACCCTTTACAATACAATTAGCATCGAATAAAAAATTTTAATTAACCATTTGTGATATCTTCAATTATTTTTTTTCGCTTTCTGTTCTTATATAGTGCTTCGAAGCGTAAAAATAACCAGATTTGTAATATATTTACTTTTTTTTAATAATTTCACAGTTTCGCCTGACCGGCACATGAATAAAGTGACGAGGCCCATCGCAATGTTAATTTTTCCGTAAGGCGGAAGATTACACAATGTGCATACAAGTAGATCTTAAGCAGGGATTCCACAAGTGCTCAGTTTACCGTGAACAGCCTATACACGGCGTGTTCTCTATAATAGTTGGACCTCAGGGCCGGATATCAGTGCCACTGTGTGAATTCAGAATAATGACTCGACGTGTTTTGTTCTCGGATGTATATATTTGCGGGGGAGGGGAATGTAACGTCGGTTGGCAAGCGCCTGCTTAATCTGGAGACGATGCGCCGGTCAGAAGAATGAATTTTCTAACTGTGGCAGCGGTGTCGGCTGATGCAGAAACGACCTCGGCTGAAGTATTCGAAGGACAGTGAAAATCAGCATGGGTAAAATTATAACCCGTAAATCGAGTCATGCCGAAGGGTCTGGATCCATACTCCTCGCCATATTGGTGTCAAACACCATTCGAATTGTAGGTTGAATATCTTTAGCTCAATTACTGGTCGAAATCACGATTTTAATGTTCTCAGAACACAGAAACGTTGAAAAAAATTAAGAGGTACTTCAGTGTATCTGCGCAGCCAAGGAGAGAATGCAAGGATTTTCGGGTGTTCCCGACTTTTTATAAGATGTTCACGGTAAAATGAGCACTTTTCAAAGCCCTGTTTAAGTTCTATTTGTATGCATATTATGTATTCTTTCGCCTAATGTAAAATTAACATTGCCATGTGCCTCGTCACTTTATTCATGCGTCGGTCTAGTGCAACTGTGAAATTATTACAAAAGAAAATGTTTTGTCAATCTTACCTTTTTTTACACTTCGATGCATTAAAAACAACAGTAATCGAAATAACTAATTCAAATTATCACAAATGGTTACCCGACACTTTTTATTCTAAGTTAAGATATGGAACTACTTTCAATTCATCGTGAGCATGTCACTCAGTTCGCTCGTTAAAATATATGCAGTTAGGGATAGTGACGTTTTTCTAAGGTTGATTTCAAAAGTGCTCACTTTATCGTGAACAGCCTTTACAAAATATATTTTGCCAAAGATACGATAAAATGTTATAAAAAACTTTCAGATTCCTTCTCCCCCCCCCCCCCCCCAAACGGTTAGTTTTTTTTTTTTTGTGCGTTCCAGAAAAATGTAGTATTTTTATAATTTTTATTAAGAAATCATAGGATTTTTTTTTTGTGGTATTCCTTACCTGCATGTTGAGAAATATTAGAAAGACACATAAAGCACTGAATTCCTTCAGTTGAACTTAGGGTCAAGCCTGCTTGGAATACGTGGCCTGGAGTGTACGCGCTGGAAGGTTGTTCACCTCGGGCTGACCTATGACCCAGGCAGTCCAGATCCACAACAGCCTCGCCTGCCATTCAGAGCGCTCTCTCGGGCCTTTGTTCGCTACCCCCTTCCATGTCCCGCTCTCTTTCGCTCCTTTGTGCACGTTCAAACAATGGAGTAACGAGCCATAAACGCTAAGCGAGAGTACGTACCCGAGGCACTCGTAGAGATGTGCAGTTCACGAGGAACGCAAATGTTTTTTTTTACAACCTCCCCGTGCGCTGTGATAATACATTTGTCCCGAGCGTGCGCGAGTGTCTGTCGTAAACTGTCGAGAGTTAGGCCGTGTCTTACGAATGAGTACTCTTTCGCACAGCTTGGCGAGAGCACTGCTTCGCGCTCTATCACGCTCTCGCTCTGTGGAACTGAGACAAACCACTCTCTCGTTTCTCTGCGACGTCATGCAGACAGCTGATGCCAAAAGACGGGAAATTATGTTAAGCTAAAATCGTAATCATATCTATTGTAAATCTATGTGTTCAAAATAAATCACGAATAATTATAACACTACAAGAATAATTATTAGCGCATTAAATACTATTATTTTTGTTTTACACGTTATCGGCATGTTCCACCAAAGTGACAAAAAAAACGATACTTTGTCAGATATCCGTATTTATATTTTTATAAATACGTGTTACGTGTTGAAATTATTCACTTATAGGTAAAATGCGATGAGGTTTCGGCCCAGAAAGCTGCCATAACCTTATTCAAACACGGAAATAATATAAACAAATATGGCACGTGATCAGAGAGTACGAGAGAGCGCCAGCGAGTACACAACGTCGTGCTCTCGCTCTTTCGCGTTCTCTCCGACGAATTCAGACGACCAGAGAGCGCTCTCTGTGACGTCATACGCGAGAGAAACAGCACGAGAGAGCGCTCTCTGGGCCAATTGAGACGGCCTTAGAGCGTCTGTGACGCTCCGTTCCTTGCACGAAGTCCAAAGGCGTAGAATATTGGGGGAGGGGGGCAGTCCCCCCCCCCCAACTGTTTGACACTCTCTGACAGCAGTTGCGCTATTCTATGCAGCATTAACTTCCTTTCGTCAGAAATTTGGTAAACGATAAACGATTGTGAAAGACATAGCAGAAATACTGATGTTTCCTTTCATACATTTGAATATCCAACGCTGCAGTGTTTCGTTAAAGCTAAATTTTTATGGCCAGATGCTGTTTAAGACGTGTCTGTGAAGATTTTCTTGTGCAAAGCTGCAGTTTTTATCACATTAAGTAAACTCATATTTTGACCACTATTGATCATATGCATTCACTTAATTCCACTCCACGTAACAGAGACCAATGGTAACAGGAAATATTTTGTAGTAAATGTGTGTGGGTATATATAAGTACATCGTTATTGTTCACGCAAATTTTGTGCGTAAAGAATGGTTCCCCCCTTTTTTATGAACAAATCTACGCCACTGGCACGAATGTAGTAATTCGCGAACCCCGCGTAATGCCCGTTCCGTTTTCCCAGCGCACGCGTGATTGCGCTGCGGGGGTCGGAAACAGCTAATGTGCGCCCTGTTTCGGTGTGTCGTAAGCAAAGGTGGAGACTGCACATCAGTACAAAATTAACACAACACTGCTAAACTAACTTAAACCTATTCGAAACTGAAAAGTACATGATGTGATGGGTATTCTAAATACACATATTGAAGCCTAATACACATATTGAAGCCTGCTTTCAAGGTCTCTAAGCTCTCTAACCTAAAAATGAAGACAATTCCGGCTACATTTCGCTCCAAAGTGGTGACATTGCATCACGTATTCGTTCTCCAGACGTCGTGCATTTAACTGACTGGAAGTGGGAAAAAAAAACGTAGAATCGATATACAGTATGTACAAAGATGCGTCTGATAGAGGAAAAGGAACAAAATTTTTCACCATTCAGTGGTATTGTCGAGTTAATGAATACTGCCTGAAGGGTCATTCGAATAGAGTAAAGAGTTTTGGGCGGCTCTTAACATCGAGGTCTTGAGAGCCTATGAGGGTGAAGGGATATTGATATGGAGCAGCGCTGGAGTGCAAGGACGGGGAAAACGGGAGATCCCCGAGAAGACCCGCTGACCAGCGGCATCGTCCGGCACGATTTCCACGTGTGAAAATCCGGGAGCGACTCCGCCCGGAATTGAACCTGGTCGCTTTGTGGGATTCGAGTGCTCTAGCCACTGCATTACCGCGATTCCAAGGGTCATTCGAGGTGCGTATTTCAAGGTCGGCCATTACATTTGTGCCAAATGCAATGCTGCTACTATATCCGCCACGCGGATGTTTATAACTGTCTTACGGTTAAGTAAGACTACACACTTTTAAAACAAACCTTTACAAAAATCAATCCCATAACTGCATTAATTTAAATAGAAACGCTGACAGCTAATTATTCATAGTTTAATTCTTTATTTCAAAGTCATGCTATTACCTAGCAAGATTCTTTAAGAAATTGATTTTTTAGGAACTTATAATAATTCCCTAATTTATATATAAACATTCCAAAAAAATTTCCAACGTAATATCTCGACAATAATAGCTATCAATTGCTCTTTTAGAGTTAAGATTTACATAATTGTACTTCACCTCACAGAAATTAACACAATTACTTAAAACCAGTGTTTACAAACAGTTTTATAATGAATTACTATTAAAAATCATATACTCGATATCAGAAAGTTCCGGTATTTACAAACAAGTCTACAATACTCGTCCAATCTGTTCCATTTTGTTACAATCCACATATCACCAGTCTTTCCTGTCGGGCATGTTCTTGATCACCTTGGGCACTCATATTCACGTCGCACTCTATTCGTCAACTACGTAGCCTTCCGCCACACGCTCGTCAGATGGCCATAACAGACTCTAGATTCTCCGGCCGAGGATGTATTTATAGGGTAGGCGACCTGACCCAGAACCTTCGTCACACTTCGTGTCGCGCCGGGGGAAGTATCTGGAAGGTTCGTGTACTTTCACGCAGCTGCCGATTCCTACAGCTGCAAGGGAGCTAGCCAGCCGGTTCTAACCGGAGGGGAGAGACGGGCCCGCGTTGGCCTGAGTCACCACCACTGCACCTAGCATGTCCGCGCGTTAACAATATTAGATGTGTATTTTAAATTAACAGCAATTGACACAAGGTTCACATTTTGTACACGATTGAGTGATAATTGGTTCTGTTGTATAAGATTATGTTTGTAACAATTTCTGCAGCAACTAAACGCATAATCAATCAAATGTAAAATCAAAACAAGAGGAGGAAGAATGTGTTTCCTCCGGGTGATTTCGCTTTGATACGTCGTTTTACAGTTACCCATCGCTTTCAGACTGCAGTGGTTCTCAAACTTTCCTTAACTATGGACCTCTAGGTGTAGAGTGTCAGTCTAAATCGGACCGCTAGGTGTAGACTGTCACCCTGACATAAAACAGTTTCGTCGGCACCTCTTTCATGCAAACAGCAAAACGTAGTAATGATTTAACTACACATTAAAATGAATAACAGCCATAAAAATCCAGCGTTATAATTAAAACAAAACAAAAAATTCAAATTGAGGAATATAATTGAAAAAGTTTAACGAATGATTAAAATGTGTTACAAAAACTAGCCACGCACCTCAACTTGTACACGTGGGGCCGCGGTGATGTAGTGGTCAGACTACTCGCCTCCCACCTAGTCGGGTTCGATTCCCGGTGGGGTCGCTCCCGGATTTTTGCGTGTACAATCGTGCCGAACGATGACGCTGGTCGGCGGGGTTTTCTCGGGGATCTCCCGTTCCCCCCACCCGTTCATTCCGGGGCTGATCTATACCTCAATATGCTTCACCCTCTTCGGCTCTCTAGAGCCGTTCGATATCAGAAAAAATTTAATATCGATATTTTTCCAAACAGTTACTCGGTATCTTTGGTATACCGAACTCATCGATAGTACCGAAATCATCGATGATACCGAAATAATCGATAATAACGAAGTAATTGGATCATACCGAAAATTTCGATGATATGACAAATTTGGATAATACCGAACATTTCGTTCTATAACTTCGATAATTATCGAAACATCTATATTATCGAAAAATCGATATACCTATGTTTTTCAAAGTTAGATATCGTTCGATAATATATTTTTCATATCGATAATTATCGATATAACAATATTTCGAACAGCTCTACTCTCAAGACCTCGATGTTGAGAGCCGGTTGAATCCCTCCACTCCGTTCCGCTCTCCGAGTAATCCGCGGACCGTAGTTCGAGAATCTCTGGTCCATCCCTCAGCCTCCTCGATCCTAAGTTCCTATTCGGGAGGGTGCAAGCAGGGTGGGGCAGGTGGCTCGTCGCCAGGCGGGGGAACATTAATAAACTGGAGGAAATGGGACGGTGCGGGCATGGTTGGCTCACGTCTCGGACAAGCGTAGCAGGACCACGGGGAAACAGATGACAAGCGAGCGACTTCCTTCATGTGAGTGGATACCTCCTACCGCCGTCACAGCTGCGACATTACTTCTCAGTAGGTAGCGAACGAAAATTTTATCTAATAACTAGTTGATCCCGGCGAACGCTGTTCCGCCTCTTTCACATTCTATTTTGCCTTCTCAATGTGCCCTCTGTATTACGTCTGGTACGTCGACCAATTTTTTACCGTGGTATCGCTGGCATTTTTCTCTTTTAGATCAACAAACATTTCCTGCAAGCATGAGCAAAATCGGCCCATTAATATAGAAGGTAGACTTCAGTGCCACCTATCGGAACATAATCTAACAAATGCAAAGCATAATAAAACAATTTATTTTAGATCAACAAACATTTCCTGCAAGTATGAGCAAAATGGGCCCATAAATATAGAAGTTAGACGCCAGCGCCACCTATCGGAATGAAACATAACTAAAAACCTCTTACTCGCCACCTTAATAACATATGGCGTGAATATGGTCTCAATTGGTGTAGTGGTTTATCAATGATGATGCGGTTTAGTCACGCACAAAGGATTACAAATTCAACACGTAGCCTACTAGGACAAACTCGGATATAATCTATTCACGGCTTCTTTGCACTTTTTGAATCGAACCTTTGAAAAACCTTTGTATGAAGTGTTTATTCGTTTCCTAAATATATCTTGTATCACAAGTGTTTTATATTTCTCTTAACATTAAAGTATCACGCTATTGGTTAATACTGAACTTTTACTTAAATGTTATCTACAGGCTGTTCACGATAAAATGAGCACTTTTGAAAGCCCTGCTTAGTATCTACTTGTATGCACGTTGTGTATTCTTCCGCCTTATGTAAAATTAACATTGCCATGGGCCTCGTAACTTTATTCATGCCTCGATCATGTGAAACTGCGAAATAATCACGAAAGAAAACATTTTACAAATCTGCTCATTTTTACACTTCGATGCATAAAAAAATAACAGAAAGTTGAAGAAATAATTTATCTTATCACAAGTGGTTACCTGTCACTCTTTATTGGACGTAGAGATATGGAACTACTTTCCCATACATTGTTACCAACTTTACTGAGCTCATGTCACTCAGTGCGCCCGTTAAAACGTATGCAGGTAGGAGCAGTGACTTTTTTTCGAAGGTTGATTTCAAAAGTGCTCACGTTATCATGAACAGCCTGTGTACATTATTATATTTCGTTTGTAATTACTTAAAATAAAAAATAAGAAAAATGACGTGTTCGCAATTTCTAGTAAGAAATAGTTCTCTTGCAACATATCATTATGCTGAGTGAACACGAATGTGGTGCGCGGTACCTTTAGAGTAATTTTCTAAACTTACAATACTTAAGCTTTGTTTTCAAGAGGAGCAGTAACAGCCTGAAAGTAAAACTCACTCGCGGCTTGAGAAAAGTTGGCAGTAACTGTGAATTGACTATAGTCCTCGGTAAGAGATCGTTAAAGAAAAGGAAAAGGTTTTTGCTACTTTCTCACGAAATTCCGTTTGCTCGAAATCGTCTGGGATATTAAAGAACAATAAATAATAAAATTGAGATACGCAGCTACCCAGCCAAAAACGAAGAATCTCCAATTTTTTTTTTTTTTTATTTCATGAAGTAGACACTTAGATTTACGACTGAGTTTAATTTCCACCATAGACGATATCGCTTAGATATAACATTTTGACACTAAGCCACTGTGGTTACAGGTTCATATATCGTTTGCATGGATGTGTATGCGCTTTTTAGATGTCATCTTTGGTTAATTAAATTGCAAACCATCAACTAACACCACACGATTAGCCTGCTTGCATTAATTGTATTGTAAAGGGGGGTTTTTTTTTAACGCCCCCCGGTTTTATGCTTGAAAGCTTAGCAGGGGACGACTTACAGACTAACTTATAATCTAACTTAAACTAACAACCATGCCTTACCTGGGATTCAAACCCAGAGCCTCCCGCACTCCAGATCGGTGGCGCACCAATCGACTGCGCTACGGGAGGTCGGCTGCTGGTATACAGAACGGGTGTTGTAGATCTGATGATAAAGCATTTGAAACTTCCGCGGACACAAAAATATGCACTACAAACCTATAACTCCCTCGACCAGATGGAATTAACAAGACTTTTTATAAAACCTAGTCATGCTCAGAGAGTTTCGTAAAACAAGAATGCAGCGGAGGCACACGGCACAATCCGAAGGAGGAGAATATAATGTTTATGGTCCGAGGTTAACAGTTCGCCATTATCAGTTACGAGGTACTGTTCGTTAACCAATTTTTAGAACAGAAAAACTTCTTTTTTACTTCGTCTTCCCGCCGAAGAAGACTTTCAGTTTTCTACAACCGGTGGCGAACAAAAGTTTTTAGTGTCGCTGGCTAAGTCGTTTAGCGTGGGGAGCGACAAAAAAAAAAAAAAAACCGAAAGGAACTTGGGGGAAACGCGAGAACGATATAAACTAGAATGGTTTTTTTTTTTTCTGTCTCGTTCCTCTTATTTCTTCTCCGGTTTCGAACGAGGTGGCTGGTGGGACAAGTCAACATTACGATGTTGTGCAGCGCATGTTCAGACGGAGAAGAACGACCTGGCTTCTCCGTGTGGCTTTCACACGACGCAAAGTGCATGCAACACGCGTGTTGAGATCCCGATCGTGCATCAAATGTCATACGAGATATTCAGAATGTAAAAACAAAGCATGTGTTGGAGACAACAGCTTCTCGACACTCCCAAGATTTAATGAAGTTCGTCTACAAGTAAAAATCACACCAGACTTATGGCCAGTTGCATCATCGTGGTTCGAAACTCGGTCCGAGATCGGATCTAAGATCGACACAGGAAACTATGTTGCACTATTCGAGTTCAGAGCTTGACTGAAGATCGAGATGGACTTCATTTCGATCAGCCGAATTTGGCGGTTCTAAATCTCGATCCGAGATCAGAGCAGCATACAAGTATGTTGAATATTTGTTATGTGAATTTAAAAGCACTGTTAAATGTATTTACTTACTATAAATAAACTTAGTAATATTAAAATCGTTTAAAAATCGATTAGGTTGTTGTTTACTGTTGTAAAATGTAAATTGAGATATTTTACAAAGGTTTAAGTTCAAATACATTAATTTAATTGAAGATGTATTAATGTTTTGAAAAGTGAGAACGAATTCACAACGTAAAACTGGAAAAGTCACTCAGAATATCATAAAGTGTACTAATACCTCATAAGCTATCACACAGCTATAAAAACGCATAAGCTATCACATCAGATGATTTTTATCACGAAGGAAGAGTGTCAAATGTAGTTTTAAAATACGCCAAAAGATAGGACTAACTTCAATTTTTTCCTGGTAAATAAAAGCAATGTTATACGGACTTCGAATATTATTCAGTAAAATTCATACAATAATAATTCACTTAAAACAGATAAAACATCGCACACCTAGTTCTATGTACGCTACCGTCCAAAACATTGGTATTAAAAATAACGAAAAAAGTGTGTGCGTATCACGCTTACATTTATCATGACATCATATATTACGAACCAACAGCAAAATTTGCCTCATACTTAATCTAGATCTCTCACTTTGGATCCAAGAACGACGAATCGGAGATGCAGAATCGTGCAATTTCGTTGGTGCAGCACTTTTACAATGGAACCAAGATAAAACTGAATCCTGGTTCGGAACTAGGATCATTTGATCTCGGATCGGGGTAGATCTTGGTGCAATGGGCATTAGACTAATTTAAGTTTACTGAACCCACAGACACTAATTACGAAGAGAAAGGGGGCGGTCTCCCTTCCATTTTTCAGCCCCTCTGGGTAAAGAGGAAAAATTTGCAAGGAGCCAGATCAGGGGAACTATGTGCTCGGCCAAAAACATGCTGCACAATTTGCGTCTAATGGGCAGGTGCGTTGTCATGATGGAGTTGCCACTCACTGGATGCATGCAATTCTGGCCTTTTCCGACGAGGGAAATCCCTAGACCGCTGCAACACTTCACGGTAATAGACTTTATTTACCGTCTGATAAGGTCAAACGTCTCCACATTGCTTCGACTTCATTCGTGCCCGTATGTTGGGGTTTTCCACTGCGAAGGCTGAGGTCGCATCTCAATTTAAAGAATATTCTCGTGAGAGAGCACTCTTTCGCACAACCTGGCGAGAGCACTGCTTCGCGCTCTCTCGTGTTCTCGCTCTGTGGAACTGCGACAACCACTCTCTCGTTTATTCTCATAAGTCAGGCAAACAGCTGATGCCAAAAGGCGGAAATTATGTTAAGCTAAAATCGCGGTCATAGCTACTGTAAGTAATTTATGCGTGTTCAAAATAATTCACAAATAATTATAGCACTGCCAGAATAATCATTAGCGTATAAAATACTATTATTTTTGTTTTCTATTTTACTGTCATGTTATAGCAAAGCGACAAAAAACAACTAGACTTAATCAGAATCCGTATTTACATTTTTATAAATACATGTTGAGTATGTCATTCCGCTTTTTAAAACAGTTGGAATTATTCACTTACAGTTAAAATGTAACGTGGTTTTGGCCCAGAAAGCTACTATAACTTTATTCAAACAAGGAAATAACGTAAACAAATATGGCGCCTGCGAGAGAGCGCCAGCGTGTATACGACTTCGTGCTCTCTCTCTCTCTCTCTCTCTCTCTCTCTCTGTGCGCTCGCTCTTTCGCACTCTCTCCGACGAATTGAGACGACCAGAAGAGCGTTCTCCCTGACGCCATAATGTCGTCGTCGCGAGGTCGAGAGCACGAGAGAGCACTCTCTTTGCCGATTGAGACGCGGCCTGAGTCTTGCTTTCGGGGCCACAGCAATAGACCCACGATTGTCACATGGGTAAGACCGCTGTCAAATAGTTTTCATCATTCTCGGCACGATCGAGGGGAGGATCTCGCGCCGATTTGCTTCCGATCAGTCGAGATTAATTTCGGCACAAGCTTGGCAGTGCAGACACGCGTTCCATTCTCGTACCAAATCCTTCAGTAAGAATTGACCGAACTGGTCCGAAACTCTTCGCAAAATCTGATGCAGGTTCTCTTCTAGAATTTCTCTGACATTAGTATTGCGGCCACCCCACATTACACTACGTTCGTTCAAAGCACTACTGTAAAGAAATGAACGGATCTAAGTCTTTGTCTAGATTATTCACGGTAAAGTGAGCACTTTTAAAGGCCCTCCCAACAGGTATTGATCATGAACACTTTGTAGACTATGCTCGAATGTAGATCGGGCAAAGCTAATTTGGAAATTTCTTTGTTGTTCAGAACAAGACTTGCATGGATGTGTATTCTTTGTCCGACTAGTGTTTAACAGGACCTCACAAGAACACGACAGCGCAGTATCAACGATATTGCTAACGATAGAATTTCTTTTTTTATAGCCACTCAAAGGGATATGATATATTGTAAATCCTTTTATACGATGAAGGACATTTGATTGGGTCAATATTAGCTCGGCTCTCCATTGGTTGATGACAGGCCAATAATAAACGCTATAAAGTACAGGGTAAGGTCCGGTGTGGTATGGACCAATAATACAATGGTGAGTTCTAACTCAGACACCAACAGAACCGGTGTTCTTGCAATAGTGGATATAAGTGTCTTACTTATAATTGGTTTCAAGTGCCAGTAAATGTTTACAGACTTCAGTGTGTTAATAATAACATGTTATTGTGGCTTCAGACTTTAACTTTCGAGAGCGGTGAAAAGTACGCATGTATATATTAAAAAATGGCAGAAAGATTGAAATCGGCTGAAAGGAAAAATTTAGCAGGGCCTTTAAAAAAGTGCTCACTTTACCGTGAATGGACTATAATGGACTGGAAGGTCCAATGTCAATATGCGGCAAATGGCTCCTCTCTATGTGTATTCGCTCCGAGCGTATGACACCAGTCCAGATACTTTTTGATCTCGGTTCATAATTCTTCAAATGACGCTACGAACATTATCAAAATTTTTCTGAGTAAATTTTCATAAACTGTGCAATTAATAAAAAAAAAAAGAAAAACAGAAATATTTAGCTCACTGTTGAAGACTAGTTCAGTACGAGGAACAAAATGTACACAAAGGAATTGTTCATATATATATATATATATATATATATATATATATATATATATATATATATATATATATATATATATATATATATATATATATATATATATATTTTGCAATAAAATCTGAACACGAAATACGACCATCAAATTTTTTCCATCCAACACATCTGATCAAATAATAGTGAAAGTGTTTGAAAATGTATCAAACTGTAATTTTTTTTACTGTATGGATCTATTGCGGATTCTTATTTAAAAATTATTTTGAAAGTCATATACTGCTTTTGTTCACGTGCAGTCCACTACAGGAAGAAAAGATTTTATTTGCAATAAATGATTTATTGCAAATTATTGCAAATAAAAGATATTGCCTGCACAGTGGAATTTAACGCTTCTAAGTTCTTAATATTATTGTGCTATAAACAATTCAAATAACATTCATTCTAAAGAAAAAATTCCGTATAAATTAACTATCTTCATGGCGTTATTTCGCTTCCAGCAATAGTTCTCCATTTTAAAATTTCGTGATTTCGGAAACGAGCTTTTTGGCTTTGCACGATTCTAATTGGTTGAGACAGTCAAATAAAATTAATTACAGCCAGTCCAATTTTCAAAATGTTTAATGGAAACTACTGCTAGGGCCACCTGTTTCTCGCGAAAATATTTGCACGCACGATGAACATCTACATCCTATGTTCACACAAGCTTGTATCATTTGGCTTTTGGCCGGGTGTTTGCGTAAGGACACATTATCTATTTGATTTGACCTATCAGAATTAAGTAACTCCGGCACTGACGTTCCCTGATTGGCTGGCAAACACCTCAAACGACTGAAAATTCAAATCACCCAACCACGAAATTGTTTCTGAACTAAATTTTTTTGACGTGAATACGTCTTTAAATTTGCGACGATAGTTGGACGCAATCCAGAAAATTCGATGATGACAAAATCGGGGGATACAGTTTGGCATTACAGCTCCGAATCTATTGTCTACATTCAAAAATCAGTTACAACTCTCGATTGGCAAAGGATCAAAGAAGAGGTTACGTTAAGTGAGGACTGCAAAGATCGCGAACATCGTGTGAGGGGGGTGGAGGATTTGGGGGGGGGGGGGGCATTTCAGTTCGTTTCGCCACGTCTCATAACTTCCGCGTAGTATAACTTTTGACTAGGAGAAGCTACGACGCTCGTTTAGGTTTCGATCGACATCTCTCGTCAAGATAAATCTATTGCGTGTGTAAAAACATTTGTGTGGCGTAATTATGGTGAAACAGAATGAGTTTAACGTAAAAAATTAAGAAAACCTAACACAATATCGGCCTATATTCGTCAAAAAGCAAAGTCGAAATACATAAATCATATACGGTCGGAAAGAGCATCTCGAAAGCAATCCAGTGATACCCATAGAACCCCATATGATAGAGTGAAGCGGTGCCGGGAACATGAAAAAACACCAAGGCGTCCGAATGCGTTATCGTAGACGTATTCAAGCAAAACAAACGGCCGTATGTCCAACGCAGCCACAACCCATTCGGCCCTAACTATGGCCATACAACCTTTCCGTGTAAACATGGCGGCGATGATAACGTTTCGGTTCCATCAGAATCAACTTTACTTGAAGTCGCGTGACGGAAAAATTTGGCAGTGCGGCAGGGCCTTTATGAAACATGTTTTGTGTCGTGTAAAAGCAGCATCTGGGTAGATGAGGGAGGTGAGGACGAGTGTGAAGGAAATGTGTCACGCACAAAGGAGGGGGGAAAGGCGAGGAAGAAGGAGGGGAAGTAGGAGGAAGAGAGGTGTTTGTGGTGGTGATAGGTTAGCGGGGGCCCCTGGAGGTCTGTGAAACCCGTCGCCGACCTTGAAATTTATCGCGTGGGCCAAGGCTCCGACACGTGTAGCAACCCGGCTGTATTTTCGTCGGGCTGCACGAGGGTGTCAGGTAGCCGTTGTGTGCTGAAGAAGGAGCAGCGAGAAAGAGAAGGGGGAGGGGGCGTCGCGATGGTCAACAGCGGAACAATCTCGGGAATTCCCCCTCTGTCACCACGACCCTCAAGTCCTGTCCCGCCCGTTTACATATCGCCTGTTCCCTTAAACATCTCCCTCGATGTAGATGGCGCCGCTGCGGTGTAGCGGTTAGACTACTCGCCTCCCACCACGGTGAAGCAGGTTCGATTCCCGGCGGGGTCGCTCTCCGATTTTCGCACGCGAGTTTTCTCGGGTATCTCCCGTTTCCTCCCTAGCATTTGCGTTCCGGTGCTACTCCATACTCACCTCGCTTCACCCTCATCGACTCTCAAGACCTGGATGTTAAGAGCCGCTCAGATTTCTTCACTGGCTCGATGTCGGTGGCTCTACAGTACATATATACGGGCCTGGTATCTGATCTTGTTACCGCGTGCTGCACATGATACCCTAATTGGTAGGGGCACCCGAATTTCGCGAAAAAATTTCCGCCCAAGATAGATTTCAATATAGTGTACTGACACTGTAGTAGTGTTACTTTGCCTATTGGTTGCATGGCTCCATTAATAGAAGCCTGTGATTCACGGGATGTTACCTAAGATGCGTAACAAGGAAATCATCCAATCACGAAAGTGAATCTCGGCGAAAGTGTTTCGAAATACAAGTAGTCGAGAAATCTTTTCGCGAAATGCGGGTGTCCCTACCTATTGGTAGAGACCTGAATAATTCGCGGATTCATTTTGGGACAAGCTAGAATTCAAAACATGTTCATTTATATAACTTCAGCCATTGGTCCTCACGGGGTTTGACACCTCCTGGAGAACGGTGTCCAATTGTCGCCTTCCACTGTGACAGCGGACAACCAATGTGCCTATGTCATTTTAGAGGACCTGTAGCCTCGCAGTTGGGCCCCTATTTAATCCAGAATGCCCCCGAGCGTTCTACTTCATATGCTCCTTTTTAAGTATGCCAGGTTGTATGTGGATAAGAAGGAACGGTGTAGAGTGAAAGTTAACTGAACTGCCTTACGATGACACACGAGCATCCTGCATCGATACCTAATACATAGTGATAGGTAAATTTCGCGAATTCATTTCAAGGAAAGACAGACGTCCAGCACGTGTACGCTGAAGTCACCTAGCAGTTGGATCACAGTTCATCATGTACACCCTGGACGACTCTGATCCAATAGCAGACTTACAAGGAAACAAGTAGCGAGTGCCATACTACCACGTGTAGAGTAACACTGGCTAATCTCTGCAGCAGCAGCAGCCAATGAACCAACATCTGAGGCTCGAGTGTATACAGGACTATGGAGTCTAGTCTACAGGTCATTAAATTCGCGAAATTTTCCTATCTCTAGTAATACAGCTACGCTGTGTTGGGACTGGAATGCGGCTCTGAAAAAAAAATCATTAAAAACTTCAATGTCTCATATCCTTCTCGATGATATCGACCCATTTCTTTTCCTTAGAAAGGGTATACTGGCTAGGTACGTGATTCAAGTACGTCACAGGATACGTGTGTAGCGACACACGACTTACATTTGGCTAAATAGTTTTCAGACACCCGGTTACTTTTTTCCACCTATTCTACACTCTTCTGCCACAGATAAAAACGTAAATATGTTTAGCGAAGCGAAATCTGTCACGGGTACCAGTAATTTTTATTTCAATGTTGCCTGAGGAAATAGTCGGCTGACCTCGAACCAGGAGTCGCGAGAGGAAGCGTGAGTAATTGAACCGAGCAGGTCGATGTATCGATAGGTATCAGGCGAGAGGTCGACGGCGCGAGCAGACGCGGTGGCGACGCGGACCCAAGGCGGGAGTTAGCAGTCAGGCGGTCTGGTTAACTCGAGGGTCAGCGTGATTTATTCCGGCCGTTATGTCATCGGTGGGCGGGCGGCGTATGTCGTCACACACACGCATACTCACACACTCACACACGCCCGCGTGAGCGCTCCAAAAGACATCTGCTGGCGAGCCAGGAGAGGACAGTGAGTCTCCAGGTTTGGTCATGCGTCGGAGCGCGGCGAGGCGAATGTCTTAAGCCGGGTTTACAATTCTGTTGAGATATTGTATTTCCTGCGTTTGAGACGGAGAACGCTGTCATCGCTACTAATGCCCAGTTGCACTACCGTGGTTCAAAACTCGATCCGAGATCGGATCTAAGATCGACACAGTAAACTGTTGCACCATTCGAGGTCAGAGCTGGATTGGAGATCGAGATGAAGTTCATTTTGAATCGCCGAAATAGGCGGTTCGAAATCTCGATCCGAGATCAGCAGTCATCGTCGACAAATGTATAGTTTGAAAATACCACAACAGATAGAACTACGTTCGATTGATTTCTTGGGAACTTACAATATTATACGCACTTGAATATTATTCAGTAAAATTCGTACAACAATAATTCACTTAAAACAGATAAAATATTAAACATCTAGTTCTATCTATAATGAAAAACACGCCCACTTCCATGACGTCATATATAACGAACCAATGGCAAAATTTTTCTCATACTAAATCTCACCTTGGAACCAAGATCGATGAATCGGAGATCCAAATTCATGAAATTTCGTTGGTGCAACACTTTTACATTGGAACCAAGATCAAGCTGGATCCTGGTTCGGAAGTAGTATCATTCGATCTCGGATCGGGGAAGACGTTGGTGCAACCGGGTATAAGCGCGATGCCCTGAACTGGCGTGCAGTGTTCCTCGTGGAGTGGAGTGATTTGGGTGGCCCTTAAACATCGAGGCATTGAGAGCCGATGAGGGAGAGGCCGAGGTGAGCACGGAGCAGCGCCGGAATGCGTAGGGTGGGGGAAACGGGAGATCCCTGAGAAAACCCGCCGACCAGCGGCACGATTCCCACATGCCAAAATCCGGGAGCGACCCTGCCGGGAATCGAGCCTAGTTCGTCTAGGGGGCGGGAGAGTAGTCTGACCACTAGACCACCTCAGTTCCCTCGTCTTGCTGAGTGTATCTATGGCCCTTTAAGCGGTAACCTTGTAATTTTCTTCGTGGAAATTCTGTGGCAAGTTTTCCCGCCGGGCCCTTGAATATTTTCGTAAGTATCTGACACGTATATTTTTAGATACCGCGCTTTGAATAATCCGTTTTAGCTGTGACTGTGTTCTCAATAAATATAGTTCATGACGTTCATGAAGGGAAGTCGGGGAACAATTAATTAACCAACATTAATTAATTCAGGAGGATCTTTACTGATTCAACTTACAATAATTACAACTTGATGTGGTTGGTGGGGTCAGCGATCGAGGTAGGTGTGAAGGATATTCTGTTAAGGGAGGGCAAGTATATAAGGGGCTCCGGGCTCGCTCTCTCACCCTAGCGTAGGACACTTCACCTAACGCCGCTTGGCTGCCGTTCGCGTACAAGTTAGCCAGTCACACGATGCAGGTTGACTTGGAACAAGAAGGTCACCACCTTCTTATACAAGAAAGTGAACCGTGTTAACAAGCATTAGCTTACACACTCACCGTGACGCTTTGTAGTAGATTCAAAACAAAACGCCTCAACAATTGTCTTAAACTTATTTACTTTATCTTAAAATGCTCAGAAAATTATACCAAAAGAGTTTAATAAGCACTACGCCACTCTTGTACTATTAGTTGAGATTATTTTATTTTTACTTGAACCTTGGTTTATGGGGGGCAGCTACCTCCCCGCCCTGGCTAGGCCCGCGAGTCTAAGGCCGTGTCCGAATTCAGGTATATACTTGCATCCTTGCATACTTCACTCACCCTTGGACCAAACTTGATGAATTCGGACATGCAGTCTTGTTGGCTTCCATAACTGTTATTAGCCAGCTAACCACTTTTAATGTGCATGTATTCCGAATAATAATATGATAATTCCCGCAAGTTTTAGATGTTAAATCAAGTATTAAATAATATTTCAGTAAGTGCAATTTAGATTGCATTATTTTTATCTTAGCCTCCGTAGGTTAGGAACACAGACCTAATACGAATTTATTGTTAGACTTTTTATTTAAGGTTAACCTTGCGATCATTATTTACTCAGTTCAAAATTCTACGTCTAGAAGTAGTAATGTTGCCCTATTAAACTTTAAATAAAATAATTATGCCGGAAAGCAACAGTAACATACAAATTGCTTCTCAAAATGGCGGCACATATTCCACAAGTACGCGAGTATACATCTTCGTTTACTTGTATACTTGCATACTTCACTTGCAATTCGGACATCACTTACGACGTCACTCCCGGGGACAGGTACGCACAAGTATATACTTCAGATTAATTCGGACACAGCCTGAAGTTGTGAACGCAGCTTCATACCAGAGGTGGAGAAGGCGGAGGGACAGAGATATAATACAGGACGGAGACAAGACGGACTGGTTGAGGTCCCCCCCCCCTCCTCTCTTCCGGCACCGACCAGTATCCGAGAGACGGTGCAGTGCACTCTAGGTCCGCGCGAAGGAGGAAGGGGAGAAGCGGCGCGCCAGGTTCGCATATGGCGCTGTTTTCGCTCTCCCCAGGTCGCGATCGGGGACCTGCGGCCCTCGAAACTCCCCCGAGGACATTCCCCCGGGTGAACTAGCACCCCAGAGCCTTCGGCGGGCTGTTACCGCGTCGCGGGACACTCGTTCGCGCCCTCTTTACTATTTCTGGCGAGGGGGGCGTCGTCCTCCAGGCATCCCTCCGTTGTCCATTCGCAGTTACACCACACTTTTATGAAGCCCTGCTTATGTTCTGCTAAATGCTGTTCACGATAAAGCGAGCATTTTTGAAATCAACCTTAGAAAAATGTCACTGCTCCTACCTGCATATATTTTAACGGGCGCCCTGAGTGACATGCGCCCAATAAAGTTAGTAACGATGGATGATAAGTAGATCCGTATCTTAACGTCGAATAAAAAATGTTAGGTAACCATTTATGATAACATAAATTATTTATTTCGCTTTCTGTTCTTTTTTAATGATTCGAAGAGGAAAAACATTTATATTTGTAAAATATTTACTTTTCTAATAATTTCACGGTTTCACTTGACCGACGCATGAATAACGTTATGAGGCCCGCGAAAATGTTAATTTTGCATAAGGCGGAAGAATACACAACGTACGTGCAAGTAGATCTTGAGCAGGCCTTTCAAAAGTGCTTATTTCACCGTGAATAGCCTATACCAGCATATTCCTACACCTCTTGCAAACAAATTCTTAGAAGATCCCCGAGCAAGGTGGCGCAGTGGTAACTCGCTGGACTCGCCTTCGGGAGGACCCGGGTTCGATTCTCGGTTCGGCCATCCAAATTCCAGCCCTTCATGGCCTCCCGAAATCACTCCAGGCGAATGCTCGAATAGGTCCCTAAGGCCCTGGCCGGCTCCTCACCAAGCCCTCCCCAGTCCCTCCACCCCGCGCAACTTGCACCGTCCCTAACGACCTCGCTGTCGACTAGACCCTTAAGCCCAACTACCTACCCTACAAGATTACACCAAAGTACGACGCACCACATTCGTATGCACTCAGTGTAGTAATATTTTTCATGAGAACTGGTTCATACTAGGCGTTACCAACAACCGATTTTTCGTTGCTGGTTTTATTTTTTTCCATGTTGATAAAAAAAATGAAGAATGAAATACTATAATTATGGATAAAAATAATAAATAAATTGTTAGCTTAAAAACAAATATTGGTTGAAAAAAATGACAAACGGATGTGAGAGACAGGAGATCAAAAGTAAGGAAAAATGAGCGACGGGATAAGGAAATTGAGGAAGAAAGTGAGAAATGGTGTGCTCGGAAAAAACATCGAAATATAGGATGGTAACATGAACTGACAGCAGAAACAACAATATGAATGATGATCATGACAATTTACATATGGCCACAAAAATGGTAATCCATAGACATGGATTCCATATTGTTACGTTACTGGTACAACATGGCTGTCGGGAGCAGTAGAAATAAGAAAAATTTGAGGAAACATAAAATTTTGCAGAGAAGGGAATTCAGATGCGTCGCCGACTCGATTCATCGATGCCAAGCCTGCGCCAGAACATACATTAAAACGTTAGATGCATGAACATTTAGCTAAGGGAAGTAAATCCATCATCTGGATTTACGGCATTTTCCCATTACTAATTTACGGAGACAATATTAAAAACAAGCTAGTCATGACATAGGAACATTATTAACATTATTTCTATTCCCTTATTTTTCTTACTGATAAGGCCCCAAACTGTACCGTAAACAAACATATCCAATTATTAAAATTTCGTCACAATGGGAATACAGGATATTTGAACCCTACAAATAAAAAACAAAAATCGTTAAGTAGTCGCAGTCATGTCTTTGATTTTTTTTTATTTCTGGTAAGCTTTTCATTACGAAATTGTAAGAAATTCGAAGATGGAGTGGGTATACCCTAGAACCAAACCTATTGGGGATTTCAAAGCTTCGATAAAACGTGCGAAAAAAGCGCGAACAGATGATAGTTCCGCGTGCTTACCAGCCACGTAGGACACACACCTCGCGCACACACACACACACACACTTTACGCCTTGTGAACCGGCGTGTCTCTCGAGAGAGGTGGTATTTCAGCCGAACCTGGGAAAAAAAGCACTTCGAAGGACAAATACGGACGTATATAGTCAGAGAGCGGCGGAGGCAAGAAAAATCACGGACGCCAAAAGTTCTCTCCCCCCCCCCCCCCCTCCGCGACGATGTGGTAACGCCATCTGTGGCCGTCGCCTACAAATAAGGTTTTATAAATGGCCCCTGCTGTCGATGTCGGAGAGAAACGTACGTCAAGCGGGGAACCCGTCCATTATACCCGCAGACCTCAAACTGTCGATGCAACTCTGTTGCTGGCAGACGTGATGGCATAGGCCGTTTCCAGCATTTGGAAACACGCCACTACAGCTTGGCTCGGAGATCTTCGACTCTAAAAAGCCAGTACGGGAGCTTAAATCCCCTGAAGGATGTAACTTCTTACTAATGAGTTCTCTCGATATTTTTAAATTCCGGACTTTTCGGGGCATATTGCACACTCTCTTATTGTAGCGAAATAGAAGGGACAATCGAAGAGGCGCTTGTGTATCACAGCGGTGTTTGTTTGTGTGGAAATTCTTTCTGTTTGCTCGTCTTCATTCGTCTCCCACGCAAATATTTTCTGTTTTCGTCGGTTGTTAAGTACACTTCTTCCCATATTGCCCTCTAGTTAGTACAGGTCAGCAGTTTTTATCTACTATTTGTAGAGGCATGAAAAATGACCGAGTTCAATGATTTGCCGACTAGACTGTACAAATATGCCAATAGCAACTGCGCATTGGTTATCTACTGTCACAGTGAAAGGCGGCCATTGGGCCAGCGTTCTCCAGGAGATTTCTAACACCGTGTGGACCAGTGGCTCAAGTTATCTAACACGCGCATTTTAAACTCTAGCGTGTCCCAAAATGAATCCGCGTATTCTTGAGGTCTCTAGTTATTTGCACGCATGTTTACTGTCTTGAGAGAGGCCGCGGTGGTTTAGTGGTTAGACTACTCGCCTCCCACTTAGGCTAACCGGGTTAGATTCCCGGGCGGGACCGCTCCCAGATTTTCGCATGTGGGAATCGTGCTGGACGAGGGTCGGAGGGTTTTCTCGTGGGTCTCTCGTTTCCGACGCTGCTCCTTGCTCACTCTCGTCGGCTCTCAGGATATCGATGTTAAGAGCCGCCCAAATCTCTTCCCTCACTTAATGTCTTGAATAATTTTTACCAGGGATAATATGATTTGTTTAGTATTACTGTTAGCATTACACAACTTAAGAGATATAATTATGCCTGTTCTCCAGATAGTCATTTACTCATAGGAATCAGATTTTTATCTATAGTCTGTTAATGGTTTACACGTGATAACTTCAATTTCTTTACATTGCGATCCAAATTAGATGTGCAACCGTATATTTTAATTCTATAACAATTAATGGTGAAATGGTCTAGCAAAATAGGGACAATGCAATTTATATTTTATATCCTGCATACGTAATTTTTTTATGGGTGATGGTATTTTCTGACTGTTCTGAAGCATGGCTGTTGTTAATTTGTAGTTCCTCAATTTGTAACTGAAAGGAAATTACGCGCGATTTATTTTCTGACTAAGATTACAGGAAGACATAATAGCCAATAATTTTAATGCTTAATTACGCGCGGCAATTACAGCGAAAAATCGATTGATGCAAGATAACACAAGCTTTGCCGTGTTCAAGGAAGCTTCAGCTCACCTCATCTTCGTGAGTTTAGTATCGTCACGAGCTCTGCAGGTATTTTCAAAGCAGAACTGAACACACGAATATGTCGTATTCCTTTCCCCACACTGATACGGCCAGCTGCGAACCCGTCTAACGTTGTTCCATTAAGGCGGGTTTACGATTGACTTAAAAGAATAAGTTCTCAGTGTGCTTAAAATATGATTCAATGTATTCAAGGGTATTAGTTTATGACTGTCGCGTGCGTGCCTCGACGGGTGATCTGCGTTCTTGGCTTGACTTAAGAGATCGTTATTTTTATATCTTAAGTGCAAGTCAAGACGAAGTAGCCAATCAGATCACAGTGACAGTTGTTGTTGGCGGGAAACTGTATTTGCATCTTGGATTTAGGTTATGTCGTATTGTGAAATTGTATGAAAGTAATTACTTCAATCGAGAGACAGCATCCTCTTAATTTAAATAATAGTTCATGGTGAAAGGGGTTATTGAATTTGCTTTCATTAACCTTTTCAGATGTATTGATGTAAATGTCTAATGTTGAAATTGGCTTGCCTTTCTATAAGATTTCACGAGTTTTTTTTAATCAATTACACAAGCTGTAACCACAGATAATTAAATATGTGTAAATTATCAATTTTTTCAGGTTATTTCGGTTGCTTATATCCCCTATGATTTTGATTGGCTAGACTTAACAGTTGCTAATTCAATCATAAACTGCAAATATTGTTATTTATAATTTTCCGTGAGCTTATCGAGTCACTAAGTACAATTCTTAATTCTTCAGTCTTTAATCGTAAACCTACCTTTACTACGTACGTTAAGGGTAATGCCTAGTAAAATTTTTAACTCCTTTAGTTCACGTCACATCTGGCTGTAAAGAAGCATTGAGGTGGGCCCACCCATAAATACGAGATTCGAACTTGCGATCTTTTACACATCAAGCCAGAATATTACTATTGAGCTACCGATACACACATCAGAATAATATACTTTACTAAATGTGTATTCCAAGTAGGTCTTATACTAAAATTCTGATTGAAAGTATTAACAATTTAAGGGTCGGCACACTTTTACCAGCAATAAAGACAAGCTAGACGTTACTAACCTATATCCATACCGCTGAAGGGACACCATGTTCTATTGGTCGATATTGTCATGTGACGCCATTCTACTGGTCAAAATGACATCAGTCTTTCCGTATTGGCCGGCTGCTGACCAGTGGAGTGCCGACTTTACCGTTTTCCGACCAAATGTTCTTTCGTATGTAACAGTATGTGTATCCCATAGTGTTGTTGATTTCCGTAACCATACAAAAATTTGTCGCTCATTTACGAAGTTCGTTGTTGAGGTTGTATTAGTTCCTGTTTAAAATCCTTATGAAATAGGGAATTCATGTTAGTATAACCGGACCAGTTTTTTTTCATGTGGAATGAAATATTCAAACAAGTTTTGCCCTAACTACACTCGAGTATAGTCCTCAAAGTGTTAATATCACGTCTGGTAATAAACTGTTTTCAGAGACCGCATTTGATTGACACAGAAATTCGAAAGGCCATGCTATAGCTTAACAGTGATGTATTATGATTACATTTCCTTGAAAATATTATTCACGGAACATTTCATTCATTAAATCGGTACATATTTGCTTCAACAGGTTGACAGAATCAGACTTAAACGTATTTTATTGTCTTAAGTAAACTCTATCAAGCTTTCACTAGCATGTACTATTAGCAAATCTGTCTTAGGTTTTTATTTAAGAACGTTATATTTCTTTTTAAATTAAACACGTCGTTAGTCCTACCTCAAGTCCGAACTAAACTTTAGTCCGTATTAAAGCAAGATGGTCCCCGGAATAGTAACAATAAGTCACTGCCCCTACCTGCATATATTGTAACGGGCGCACTGAGTGACAGGCGCCCAGTAAAGTTGGTAACAATGGAGGGAAAGTAGTTCCATGTATTTACGTCGAATAAAAAGTGTTATGTGGCCATTCGTCATAACTTAAATTATTTCTTTCGCTTTCTGTTTTTTTATGAATTTTTAAAGTGTGAAAATTAACAGATTTGTAAAATATTTACTTTCCTAATAATTTCACAGTTTCACTTGATCGACGCATGAATAAAGTGATGAGGCCTGTAGAAGTGTTAATTTTACATAACGCGGATGAATACACAACGAGCATGCAAGTAAATCTTGAGCAGGGCTTAAAAAAGTGCTTAGGTTACTGTGAACAGTCTGTAAGTAATAATCAAATTCGTGCTCACATGTGTATATAAAACAAAACACAAAATAAAACTTAGATTTCAGAAGCCATTAACTTTCTCATTGCACTCTCAATACGATACCACGTGACAGAACTATTTTATATGAATTCGCTGTCAACTTATCTTGGAGCCTGCCTGCCAGAGCGAAGTGTATTACTGTGGTATAGACTGCTCACTGTAAACTGAGTACATTTGAAAGCCCTGCTTAACATCTTCTTGTATGCACTTTGTCTTTTCTTGCATTATACGTAAAATAAACATTGCCAAGGGTCTCATCACTATATCCCTGTGTCGGTCAAGTAAAACTGTAAAATAAACATTGCCAAGGGTCTCATCACTATATCCCTGTGTCGGTCAAGTAAAACTGTAAAATAAACATTGCCAAGGGTCTCATCACTATATCCCTGTGTCGGTCAAGTAAAACTGTAAAATCATCAGGAAGGAAATTATTTTACATGTTTCCTGATGCCTACATTTACACGCATAAAAAAAAAACCGAAATCAAATTAAATAATTTTACTATTCACAAAAATTCACCTGATACTTTTAATTCAACGTTAATACGTGGACTTATAGGCTATTCACGGTAAAGTGAGCACTTTTGAAAACCCTCTCATTTGGAATATTAGTCAATAAATCGGGTTTTATTTTAACCTTAGACGTTTGCGTTGGTACATACACACTGTGTTTGTTACTTACATGGCGATATCTATATAAAAAGGCAGTTTAAGGATAAAATATGGCTGAAAGGAAAAAGTAACCAGGGTGTCAAAATTGCTCACTTTGCCGTGAACAGCATGTAAATATTTTCTGTCCATCGTTACAACTTCACTTGGTGCGTGAAGGTTATTGTGCCCATTGAAATATACTGTAAGTTATGCAGGTGAGGATAGTGACATTTTTCAAAGGTTGATTTCAGAAGTGCTCACTTTACCGGGAACAGCCTTTATACGTGTAGTTAAACGGAGTGCAATCTTACTCAATGGTTGATTTCAATGTCGGCTGTGAAGTAAACACATGATGGCGAAAACGTGGCATTTGCGGCAGACAGGGAACTGTCTATAGTAGATATTTTAATCACTGTAATCCAGTTCTTGTTGACTTGACCTTGAACCGAACAACTGGGCGCCCCGTTGTGATGAAGGAGAAGAAGATCGGTGAGGGGGGGGGGGGGAACTTAGCTTTATATTGCGAGTTATTGTAGGTTATTGCAGGCAGCCCTCCCCTCGGCATATGTGAGCATAAATAAAAGAAAGATGTCGGAGATGAATAATAAACAACGCAATAAAAAGCAGAGAACTTTCAATGCTGCACGTAAATCACACAACCGTATTTCCAGTGCTTGCGAATGCCACGTCCACTGAAGACAGGGATCCACCAATGCATTGTGTTAAAAAATCATTTAAATAGTTTTAATTTTTTTTTTTTTGTAAAATTGCTGCTGTAGTGTTGAATTCCACGTTGTTAGGACACGCATAGAGCCCTCCGTTTATAACGGGCTCCGAACCCTTGTGGTATTCGGAATCAGTCTGGAATTATTACCTGCTTGGTACAATCAGAACCATAAACGTAAGATTTAGTTTGAATATTTTTGTTGTAGGTTTTACTTCGTATTTTGCACTTGGATGAACAACTTTTCAAAAAAATTTTTAATTATATATTTAAACATTTGAATATTTATTTTTGATCGCCAGATATGGAACGAGTGGAAAATTACTTTGATGTAAGGAAGTTAAAAAGTAAATAAATATTACTTTCATAATACTTATAACGAAATAAAACAGGTGGAAAAAAAAAGGGTGAGGGGCGAGTTACGAAAGCCTCTTGTCACAGATATCAGAAACACATGACGGATTAAAGAAAAGTTTTAGATGCCGAGAAGGTAGAAAGTTACATGACGTTGCAAGACAGTAATTCGTGCACGGACAAACAGAAACAAAACAATTCAGCTTTGCAATTTAGTGACGATGATTTTTTTTTTTTTTTTTTTTTTTTTTTTCACCGGACCATTGTTTACTTAAATACGTTCCGGGGAACTGTGAGTCAGCAGTAAAAATGCCGTGAAGAACTGAACCAAGACGACAGACTTTTACCAAACTGCCATTGCACAAGAGGTTCGACATGGCTGTTCCAGTCCGTTGCCAAACCAGGATCTGGGAGGAAGTGGGGGCGGAAGAAGAGAAACATTTCTGGACTGTAGGTAACGAGATCGGAGCGAATCGTGGCTGATATAAGATAGACAGGGGAAGGATAAAAAATAAAAACTATTCGTGTGAAACTTTCTTTTCTGTCTGATTGCCGCGAGTCCTTCCCGCGCAAAGCGAAGTCAGTTTATGTATATGCGCTTCACGATAAAGTGAACACTTTAGAAATCAACCTTAAAAAAAAAAATCACTGCCCCTACCAGCATATATTTTAACGGGTACCCTGAGTAACATGCGCCCAGTAAAGTTGGTAACTATGGACGGGAAATAGTTCCGTATCTCAGCGTCGAATAAAAAGTGTAAGGTATTTATTTCTGACAACCTAAATTATTTATTTCGTTTTCTGTTTATTTTTTAATGCATCGAAGTGTAAAACTGAGCAAATTTGTTAGATATTTACTTTTCAAGTACTTTAACAGTTTCACTTGACCGACGCATGAATAAAGCGATGAGGCTCACGGCAATGCTAATGTTACGTAAGGCGGAAGACTACACAACGTGCATACAAGTACATCTTAAGCAGGGCTTTCAAAAGTGCTCATTTTACCGTGAATAGTCTTTAGTAGTATATTCGCGATATATCGTCACACTGTTTCAGTCAAACCTTGGAAAAATTACCACATGGACGTCGCGTTTGGTGGTTTCATAAGTATCTCATGTTTCACAGTTTTTTATAGTTCTCTTAGTAAAACTATTGTATTTTTCGTTAAATAGAACTTTTGGTTAGGCTATATTTCCTCTACAGATTACAATATTTCATTTATAATTAATATGATCGAAAACAGAAAGAAAATATTGTGTTGGTAAAGCCAAGTAAGAAATAGTTCTCGTGCAAAATATTATTATACAGAGTGCGCACGAATACGGTGCGTTGTCCCTTTGGCGTAATTTTCTAGACCTAGCTAACCTTTTTTTTTTTGCATGAGGCGGAGGAATGGCCTGAAAGTGAACTTTAGAACAGGACTTAAGAAAAGTACGAAAGTTGGAATTAACAAAGAATGGACCAAATAGTTGGCTGAATTCTGTTACAGAAAAAATTAAAATGACACCAAAGGACAACTCGTGAGCACTCAGTTGTAGAAGTATTTTGTATAATAACTATTTTTTGTAAATGAAGCGTTATAATTTATAGATAAAATATGTATAACATTTCAATTCAACAGAAAAAAAGCAACTTTTATGCACGCACGTATAAAACGCTTGTGACATATGGCATATGTTGGAAATAACTGAACACGTCACACATGGGGAGATTTTCAAAGGTTTGATTCTAAAAAGGTGAATTAACTGCGAATAGACTATAAATCGACTGGCATGCGTCCAGTAAAGGTGGCAACGAACGACTGAGGTAATGTATTTGCATAATGATGAACTAATAACGTCATGTAAACATTCGGGAATACAGAAACGATTTATTTTGCTTTATGCGTTTTTTTTTTTTTTTAGAATGTAGTCCAAGTGTAAGAGTGATTGAGCTAGTGAGGAGGTCTGGGTGGCTCTTAACATCGAGGTCTTGAGAGCCGATGAGGGTGAAGCGAGTTAAGTATGGAGCAGCGCCGGAATGAAGGGGCAGCGGAAATCCCCGAGATAACCCCTCCGCCCAGCGGCATCGTCCGGCACGATTCCCACTTGCGAAAATCCGGAATGAACCGGCTGGGGATTGAACCAGGTTCGCCTTGGTGGGAGGCGAGCAGTCTAACCACTCGCCCACCGTGGCCCTGCAAGTGCAGGAATGAGCAAATTAGTGAAATGTTTACTTGTCTAACAACTTCACTGGTTTATTACTTGACTGGGCGTATGGTAGTGCTAATTGTACACGTGGCCGAAGAATAGACAACACGGATACAGTTGGATGCTAAGCAGGATTTTCAAATGTGCTCAGTTTACCGTAAACGGTATATACAGAGGTGAAACTATTGAAACTAATTCTGTTCGCCGAACGAATTAAAAAGCTACGCTCTTAAGGCCCTTTTAAGCATTCAAATATCTATTGAATCAATTAATTTAACTAAAATATCACTTTATTTGCTTTGCGTTCATTAAGCTTTCAAGTCCCCACATTAAAATTTATCACAAACTTTTTAATGAAACCATTAAAAAAAAGTATCAAAAGAAATTTTTAGATGTATCTACAACTCATCTACAACACAAAAATAATTGGTTATACTACGAAAAATTTTCTTCAGTTTATTTTACATTTCCTTTTTTTTAAGTATGCATCATTATTTTGTAACAATTTTAAATGTATGGACACAAATCTATTATTATGCGATTACTTCCATTAACACTGTCATGTTCAAAACGAAAATACTGAAGGAAAAGCAATCGAAAGAAAAAATGGCCGTGATTGAGACGTTTTTATGGCGCCATTCAGCACTCAATGAATTGATTTCAATAAAAATGTATGGCAATTTGAAGAAAAATTTGATTGGGTGAAAGGGCCTTTAAAGTCTTTAGACCACTCACGTGACTGCGGCTCAAGCGACTTATTGTAAAGAGCGTGTGCACGCGGCCATGTAAGGCGATGTATTTTACCGACCAGTCTGTTTCATTATGCAACGACGGGAGCCAAAGCGAGAGACCAGCTGTTACTTACATCTCTGCCCCTCCCCCTCCCCCGGGCGGGCAGCCACCACTGAAGGAAACGCGTTACCTCCCCCCCCCCCCCAAATTCTTATTGCACATCTGGCCCGATAGAAGTCGTAACTTCGCAACATCGCATTCCTGCCTGCGCTCTGACCCCCCACTCCAGCTCCTCCACGAGAGAGTTAGCTGCACCGGTGCCAGGTGGCCTGAGAAATGTCGCAGCCTCCATAACAGGAGCAAGACCACTCTGCGCGCTATGACTCGCCCGCGTGCACGTGTGCGCTGCAGTTGCGTACATCCTCGCAAACAGAACCTGAGCGAGCGCATTTGTCTCGCGCGTGCGCAGCATTGTCGACTTTACACATTATCACCGAGAAATGTCGCAGCTTCCATGATAGGAGCAGGAGCACTCGGCGCGCTATGGCTTGAACTCGACACGTGCACCTGTGCGGTGCATTTATGTACACCTTCACACGGAAAAGCTGAGTGAGCACCTTTGTCTCACGCGTGCGTAGTATTGTCGATCTTACACATCGCGAAGTGTGTTTGCTGCATCGAGAAATGTCATAGCCTCGATAATAGGAGTAGGACCACTTGGTGCGCTATGACTCGAATTCGACGCTGCACGTGTGCGGTGCATTTATGTACACCCTCGCACACAGAAGCAGCGCGAGCGACTTTGTCTCGCCCGTGCGACGCGACAAAGACGTTCGCTACGCAGTTCTTACTTTCCTGTAGTCTGTGTACCCTAAACGTGGATTCACATAAAGCTATACGCCATGCTAAAATGTGCTGTGCCGAGCGATACTATGTTCAGAAATTGCAAGGCAAGAACTTAAATAAACCAGTTCACACATTGCGCTATGCTATGCTATGCTACTCCACGCTATGCTATGCTACGCTGCTCCCCGCTAAGCTACGCTATGTCAGCAAATTCGTTAACCAAGCAATTTTTATTTCTCACCCGTGCCACGCAATGAGCTATGCATGCGCACATGTCCTACTAGCCATCTTTTCCTGTGTATCTACACATCACTTACACGAATACTAGAACACTGTTTAGTAAACAAGTGCTTTGAAATGTCTTTATGCCTCCTGTAACCAATTTGTAATGCCGTTTGATTAAGTTCAAATTTGAGGAAGCATGTACTTCTCTTTTGACAATTAAGACTGGGCCTATAAACAAACACGTTCATCACTGCTGACCGTGTGATTTTGACAGATGTGTTGGTTTGGGGTAGGTCAATGTTGGGTACATGCGTAGAAGACGAATAAGCGGTCTACCTCATCTTTAGTCTATGGTCGACTGAGACCTAGCACAACTCAGTTAAGTTGCTACTGCTTAATGCAATATAAATTTATTGTGATTCTTAAGTTTAACGAATATTTTTATTTCAAATTATCCTGCGCAGTATTAATCTACAGTGGCCTGCTTCGAAAAAAAAAAAAAAAAAAAAAAAGCAGCCGAAAGTAAAAATACGCATTAATGAACAAGTGTTTTCATTTTGCCCGAGGGGCCAAGGTGGCTGAGTGATTAGCACACTCGCCTCTCACCAAGGTGAATCGGGCTCAATCCCCGACCGGGTCACCTGATCTTCGCAAGTGGGAATCGTGCCGGACGATGCTGTTGGTCGGCGGGACTTTTCGGGGATCCCCCCCCCCCAATTCACGGCGCTACTCCATATTCACTTCAATCACCCTCATCGGCTCTCAAGACCTCGCTGTTGAGAGCCGCCAAAATCTCTTCACTCACTCATTATTTTGATAGAATACATGTGTTTCTATCGGTCGAACATAAACAGCAAAGTCGCTATTGTCAGTTAAATTTTTGGGAGCATGCTGCTTACATAGGGTAAAGATAAGGTAGACCCATTATTCGTCTTCTGCAAATGTACCAAACTTTGGCCTACCCGAAATGAACACAACTGTCAATGTCACATGTTAACAGTTATGAACGTGATTAAACTTAATTTTCAAAAGACAATCACTTTCGTATGAATTATATACTTTTACCAACTTGAATTTAGTAAAACTGCATTACAAATTGGTTAGAGTAAGTATACAAACATGTCAAAGCACTTCTTTACTGAACAGTGTTCCAAGCTAAAACCCCATCGACGCCACTTTTGTTAGTCGTATTGACAGGAAAGCAGTTCAATGCTGGGACACGGATGTTTGTTGCGCGCAGCCAGCGAGATCGGTCTACCTCATCTTTAGTCTACGGCTGCTTACTGCACCGTCTTAAGTTTTTTAATTGTGTAATGGCCTTCAGCTTCGAAGGACATCGCTTCGGCAGGTGTCAAGCCACTGCCAGCCCGCCCATGCGCGACGCGTAGGCTCCGCTCTCAACTGGCTGTCCTGAGCGGATGCTCTTCTGGAAGGAGAAGGAGCAAGGCAAAAAAAAAAAGAGAGAGAGAGAGAGAGATGGTTCACGGTTCTGCAGGTCGAGCGTGAACACATTTTTCTTCTTATTCTTCGTCCGCCTTCCTCTCGCCTCCTTTGCCAACCGTTGCGCCGCGTGGGCGAAACGTTGTTGGCACACCTGCGGCTTCCTGCACGCCGTAGTTACGAGTTATGTTCTCTTGTAGGTTGGTGAAAAAGGAGGGAGGGTTGGAGGGGAGGAATACTGGATCGCCCCGTCCATCCCCCCCACCCCCCAAAATTAACACATTGTAAACCATTTCCCTTCTGCTTCGTTTGAGACTCAATCTACTACTTTTCTGGCTGGACCGATCTGTATTAGGCCGCGTTCCACTTGGTACTGACAGCAGCTGAAATCACTGACGAGCATTCCTTTACACACTCATTCCGCTTGTCAGTAACTGACGAATGACGTTGTGGCGTCTGGGTTGGAGGCTATACTTCCGGCTGAAGCTGCTGATGTGCAGGTCAGGCAATTTCAGCAGAAGCAGACGACGTAACACGACTGCGATGGGTAACGAGCAAGTCACGTTGTTGTTACAGTGAGAAGATGCAGGTGGAAAGTGTATTTTCACATTATTCGGTCCCTAAAGCAATTGATGAGTCTGGATTAGACGAAGATGAATAGAAAAATTATCCATTCCTGTAGACAACATGTTTAGGCCTATATCGCGTCTCACTCTTAGATTGCAGTGTGCGGTGTAATGGACATTCACCCTCTCTTTCCAATACACGATTTCTGTTGTTAACGGTGTCCTTGTTCCTGCGGGCGCCTGATAAGTTATTTTTTTGCAACTTCGGAAAAGAAAAATATCTACGTTGTATGCGCGCCTTACAATCACGATGATAGGGTTTCTCACAGGCTCCAGCTTCAAAGGAGCCGCTTAGCTTTGCGTCGCAGGATTGGATTCCTTTACGAGTTGTCAGGGAGTTAAACAGATAAAAATTCTCTTAATCAGGCCGTTTCCTTCACCGCACATTTGTTTCTCAGCTTGCCAGTTACATCACAAAGCTGAAGCAATCTGGCAAAAGTGAGCCCCATAAGCCCTGTACTGCAATATAAGCGTGGGACGTACTATACCACTGCTTCAACACGCGTAGCAGACGCCATTATTTCTGCTGAATTCTCTGCTGACGAGTGTCCCGCCTGGCACCACTACTCAGCGCTATTGAGTCAGGATTCTTACAGATGGCGTTCCTTTTGGTACCACGGCTGTTCACGGTAAAGTGAGCACTTTTGAAATCAACCTTAAGAAAGAAGTCACTGTCTCTATAGGCTGTTCACAGTAAAATGAGCACTTTTGAAAGCCCTGTTTAAGATCTACTTGTATGAACGTCGTGTGTTCTTCCGCCTTATGTAAAATTAACATTGCCACGGGCCTCAGCACTTTACTCATGCGTCAGTTAAGTGAAAATGTTAGAATTATTAGAAAAGTAAATATTTTCAAAATCTCATTTTCACACTTTTCAGCATTAAAATAAAAGAAAAGGAAATAAATTATTTTTAATTTATCACAAATGGCTACCTAACACTTTTATTCGACATTAAGATATGGAACTACTTTCAATCCTTCGTTACCAACTTTACTGGACGCATGGCACTCACAGTGCACCCGTAAAAATATATGCAGGTAGTAATAGTGACTTTTTTTCTAAGGTTGATCTCAAAAGTGCTCACTTTATCGTGAACAGCCTTTACGTGCATGTGTTTCAAGGGGGCGATTAAGAGTGACATGCGCCCAGTAATGTTGTTAACGATGGATGGGAAGTAGTCCCGTATCTTAACGTCGAAATAAAAGTGTTAGGCAACCATTTATGATAACTTAAATTATTTATTTCGTTTTGTGTGTTTTTTTAATACATCGAAGAGTAAAAATGAACAGATTTGTTGAATATTTACTTATCTAGTAAATTCGCAATTTCACTTGACCGACGCACGAATAAAGTGATGAGGCCCATGATAATGTTAATTTTACATAAGGCGGAGGAATACACAACGTGCATACAAGTAGCTCTTAAGCAGGGCCTTCAAAAGTGCTCATTTTACCGCGAACAGCCTCTGGTCAGCGCTGTCGGTACGAAGTGGGATGCAGCCTTAGTGTAATGTAGAGACGTGCAAAATTCACGTTGTTATTTCTAGGCAGACTAGACTTCAAACACTTGTGCTTTTGTATTTCGGTTCTCTTTGAACTACAGTTGGTCCGGACACGCCCTGGACGGCTTTGGGCCAATACGAAACCATTAACAATAGGCCGTTCCGAACATGTATAATCAAGTCAAAAAAGGAAAACGACCCTTCGGAGCTGCAGAAGACAATAAACAAATGGCACTGGCTCGAATATACATAAGACGGTCAATTCTAAAGTGTTATCAGAAAATAATTCGAATTCTGCAGGTAGCTGGCAATAGGGTACAGATCGGGAAAATTTCGCCAGTTGATTTCAAACTGTTGTATGTGGAACACTGGTGGTTGATGGCTTGGTCCTAGGTTGTAGGCCTAGGCGAAGTAAATTTTATGGCTCTCTATATGAATTTATTTGAACTTTTCTATTATTAAAAGATTTAATATCAAGTTCTAATTACAATAATGCTAACTTTTATGGCGTTTATTTATTTTCATTACTAGCAGTTCAGCCATTATGCCTTCGTTTTGCTACTTGAACGGAAAAAGTGCTGACGGAGTGGTCCGTATTAGATACAAAACCTACACCTAGTGGTTTATCGCAGGTTTCAAAAACCGCTACGCTAGACTCTACAAATATATAGTCCATTCACGGTTTCTTAGGCCTTTTTGAATCAAACCTTTGGAAAATCTCCCCATGTATAACGTGTTTAGTTATTTCCTAAATACGCCCTGCATCACAAGCGTTTTATACTTGTATTCATAAAAGTTACTTTATTTTCTGTTAAATTGAAATGCTATTCATATTTTATGTATAAATGATAATTCTTCATTTATAAATAATCCGAATAAAAATCAGGGAGAACATAGGTATGTTGGTACCGCCTAGTGAGAAATAGTCCTTATACAAAATACTTTTACACTGAGTGCTTACGGATGTGGTGCGCAGTCACCCTGGTGCAATTCTCCAGGATTAGTTAAGCTTAGTTTGTACGAGGCGTAGTAATATCCTGGAAGTAGAACTTTAGCAGGGCTTCAGAAAAGGCTGAAGTAACCGTTAATGGACTTTATTTTCTAACGTTCGTTCATTTGTGTCAGAGACTTATCAGATGGGCGGGGAGGGGGGAGGAGGAAGGCAGAAATTAAGTGCCATCCTCAGATGACAGTGCAATAATGTTTTATTTTCAAACTAACTATAAAATAGCATGCATCTATTTACACATGCGTACATTTTGCGTTACTGCCAATACTATTTATGGTCTGTATGCTGGATATTCACCCCATGCATGATGTGTTTAGTTGTTTCCTAAATATATTGTATGTCACAACCCTTTCTACTTCTGTTATAGGCCGTTCATGGTAAAGTGAGCACTTTTTAAGGCCCTTCCAAATTTTTCCTTTAAGCTATTTTTTATGTTTAAGCCACTTTTTAATATCAGCATTGTCATGCAGCTAATGAATACGGTGTATACTTGCACCGCTTTCAAAAGTTAATGTCTGATACTGCAATAAAACATGTTTCGTAGAGGTTAATGCCTGTTGGGAGGGCCTCAAAAAGTGCTCACTTAATCGTGAACAGCCTATAACATAAAACGATCTCTTTTTTTGGTTACATTAAACTTTAACTCATATTTGACCTATAAATTATAATTTTTCATTAATAATTAATAAAAATATAAATAGGGGGAATATAGATGTGCTGTTGGTAATGCCTGCAAAGAAATAGTTCTCATGCAGAATATTATTCAAGTGAGTGCTCAAAAATGCGGTGTGTTTTATCTTTAGTGTGATTTTCTATACTTGGTTAAGCTTTGTTTGCACGAGACGTTGGAATAGCGTGAAAGTATAACTTTAGCGTGGCTTCAGTAAAGCTGAAAGTAATCATGAATGGACTATATCCACCCCGTCTCCATTCGTGTTTAGCTTCTAAACGAACTTCCACTAGTAACAACATTCTTACCGCTGATCAGTTGTTCCCACTTCCTTCTGCCCACAAATAGAACATTCTGGAAACGCTCATCCTTCGTGGTGACTATTGCGATTGCCTCAGCAATGATTTGTCAGTTCTGAATCGTATTTCACAATTTAAAAAAAAAAATCAATAGGATTCACATTTGGTCCTGTCCGATTTGGTCACTGGATAAATCGACGAGATCTCAGTGACTGTATACGAGCGGTTTCATAGACGAATAATCGATCTGCCTCATCGGCAGATCGATTATTCGTCCTCAGCGCATATACCCAGCATTGACCTACTCCAAACCATTGAATTCCCTAAATTAATCTAGACTAATGTTGGCCATGGCCGATTCCTTCCCATTCCTTACCCAATCCCTATTTCCTAAGCAACTTGCACCGTCTCTAATGACCTCGCTGTCGAAGAGTCGTTAAGCCCAACTACCTACCTACCTACTTCAAATCAACACAAATGTTAAAGTCACTTGATCAACAGTGATGAAGGCGCCAAGGTGGCTGAGTGGTTATACTGCTCGCCTCCCAAGAGGGCGAAACGGGTTCAACCCCCGGTCGGTTCACTCCCAGATCTCCACAAGTTGAAACCCTTGCCGAACGATGCCGCTGGTCGGCGGGTTTTCTTGGGGGTCTCCCGTTTACGCAGCCACTTCATTCCGGCGCCGCTCCATACCCACCTCACTTCACCCTCATCGGCTCTCAAGACCTCGATGTTAAGAGCAGGTCGAATCTCTTCACTTAATCGCAGTGATGAACGTGTTTGTATCTTAATTCCTAAAAGACAGGTACTTTTAATAGTTTGAATTTAATATAATTGAATTACAAATTGGTTAGAGTAAAGTGTGCAAACATCTCAAACATATCCACGTCGTTTACGATAATCGTATTGGTAGAAAATCCGTGCAATGTTGGGACACGGAGACTAGTTCTGCGCAGCCAGCGTGATCGCTGTACCCCATATTCACCCTACGAGCTGTTGACAGTGGTATGTATGTATGTATGTGTTTCTATAGGCTGTTTACGGTAAAGTGAGCACTTTTTAAGGCTCTTCTAAATTTTTCTTTTCACCCAATTTCTATCTTCCTACTGCTTTTTACTATAAACCTTGCATTGTGACAAATAAATACAGTGTGGACATTTCACCACTCTCAAAATTGAACATCTTCTTCTTTTCTTCTTTTTCTTCTTCTTCTGCTTCTTCTTCTTCTTCTTCTTCTACACTTCATGAATTAGGCCACTGCCTGTTCCGGCTTCATACTTCGTTCCGTCGTCTATTTGGTCGAACAACATCCCTCTTGCCTCTAGGGTTATAGTGTTATCTCCTTTTTAAGATTTCTCTCATCCATTCGTGTGATATGTTCTTTCCATTCTTGTCTATACTGATCAATTTTATCATTAAGTGTGTGTGTGTGTGGGTGTGTGTGTGTGTATGTATGTATATATATATATATATATATATATATATATATATATATATATATATATATATATATATATATATATATATATTCAATTCCTGCCTTATGTCCTAATTTTTCAATCGAGCCAACCTTGTACATCCTCTAACCCCCCTCAAAAATTTCATTTCAGGGGCTTGTATTTTAGACCTCTCCTTGAGAGGCCACAATAAGATAAATTTATTAATTGTTAATGCCTGTTGGGAGGGCCTTAAAGAGTGCTCACTTTACCGTGAACAGCCTATAACACAGAGCATTTTTTTTCCCCTCCGGTTTCAACTTTGCATCGCAGAGAGCCATCGAACTGCAGAATTATTCTGGTCTGCGGCAGAAGTCAGCGATCCACGGAAAAACCATGCTGGAATGAAGTTTGCCGGTTTGGTGTAAAGACGTGATGAGGGAGGGGGGAGGCGGAGAATAAAAACCAAAGTGAAACAAAGCTCTGTTGTTTTGTGAAGTAGCTGGTCCTGGAACTCCATCCCTGAAAAAAATATTAACCACTCTTCCACGGCGGAAAGGTGTGATGAAAGGTTTTCCAAGTCGTGCTGTGCGGTTTCGGGATGGATTTCTCCCAGCAAGCAGTTGAAGATGGTGGCGCTGTTGCAATGTATACTGGTATAGGTTGTTCATGGTAAAATGAGCATTTTCGAAAGCCCTGCTTGAGATCTACTCGTATGTACTTTGTGCATTTCCCGCCTTATGTAAAATTAAAATTGCCATGGCCCTAATCACTTTATTCATTCGTCGGTCAGGTGGAACTGTGGAAATATTGGAAAATTAAACTTGTTACAAATTTGACCGCTTTTACACTTCGACGCATAAAAAAAAAAAAAAAAAAAAAAAGCGAAAGAAATAATTTCAGTTATCACATATGGTTACCCCACAACTTTTTATTCGACGTTAAGATATAGAACTACTTTCCATCAATCATTACCAACTTTACTGGGCGCATGTCAGTGCGCCCGTTAAAATATATGCAGCCTTTTTTTTCTAAGGTTGGTTTCAGAAGGGCTTACTTTATCGTGGTTGCTCCAAACAACTTGTATTTGATTCAGCAAAACCTTTATCTCAGCGTATTCTGTAGTACAACTTAGCTTAAAAAAATCTGAATTACATCATATTCATAACTATTTTATGTACCAGCTGTCGAAACGTAAACCTGTCATAAAATGAAATAAATTCGCTCACGAAGAGTATCTTTCATGGTGGAAGATAGGCGAGTTGAAACAGTTCGCTACGGGCAAGCGACTTCATTTTTAAAGAGTTCGTGAAATACGAGTCCATAAAATTCTTTATTACCTACTGGTATTAAAAGTTTATAAACCCGCTGCCGGGGTAAAATAATTAATTTACCGTTTCCTTAATAAAATAATTGACGGAGGAAATTTGTACTCTGAGGTAGCCGAAGGAAGCCTATGAGCGTATGATAATACCTACGTGAATATTTCAGGGGTTATTAAACACCAGTTTGGACGTTTATGAGTTTGCGCACGTGTTCATGTACCGTATTTTGCATCTCCTAATCGGCGAATATGTTAAGTGAAATCCATCGACGTGGAGTGTAAATAATACTACCAAAGGGCGAAGCCATTACATCAATTTTTGGCGCTAGTTTACTGGATCGATACGATAGAACACTGTAACCGCTTCCAAGTGCTCGTGGTACCATTGTGCGGTGGGAATGTACCTATGTTAGATTAGAGAGGGGGTGAAGGGGAGGGTGGCCCATATTTAATTCTCCTAGCCTTTTGAGGTTTTTACATATTTACAGACATTCAAGGCAAGCTAGGAGTAATTCACTTATACCCAGCAGTGCAGGAACACTCATTCTCTTGGTCTCTGTGTTCCTTTTTAGCACATCACTATTGGCCCACGTCCCACCATGCAATACACAACGTTTATTACTAGCCAGCTGAACGCCAATGTAGTGCTGAGTTCACAGTCTTTCAATCAAATGTTCTTTCATACCTAACATGATTTACATTTCAACGTAAACACATGTGTAGTCATACAAAAATGTCATATTTCGTAAAAGAAAAATGTTAGCTGGTGAATCGAAGTGTTCATGCATTATCAGGGAATCGTGCTGGACGATACCACCGGTCTGCGGGTTTTCTCGATGATCACCCCCCCCCCCCCCCCCACCGGCCAATTTGAAATCCAGTGCTGCCCCAATTCCAAATCGCCTCAGCCACTTTGGCTCTCAAGACTCCCGCATACAAAGCACTTGAATTGCGTTGCAGTGCGTTTGAAATACAGCTTTTTAAAAGGAAACAATTAAATGTGCGCCCAATGTGCTGATCTACGAAAAAATTGGGTTTGTTTTGCGTGAATACGTCTACGTTGACGCGCTCGGACGCATTGATGTTTATTTTACGTACCCGGCATTGCTTCACGCCATCATGTAGGGTTTTATGGGTATCGCTGGATTGCTTTTGAGATGCTCTTTCCAACCGTATACGATTTCTGTATTTATAATTGGCTTCTTTGACGAGTATAGGCCGAAATTGTGTTAAGTTTTCTTAGATTTTTTTACATAAAACTTATACAATTTCACAATAACCACGCCACACAAATGTTTTTAAACACGTAATCGATTGATCTTGACGAGAGCTGTCGATTGAAACTTAAACGAGCGTCGTAGCTTCTCCTAGTCGAAAGTTACACTACGCGGAAGTTATGAGACGCGGCGAAACGAACTCAAAATTGCGACCCCCCAACGGGCGATGATTCGCAGTCCTCACTCAACGTAACATATTCTTTGATCCTTTGGTAATCGAGTGGCGTAATTTCATTTTAAATGTAGACGATAGATTCTGAGCTGCAATGCCAAACTGTTTCCCCCGATTCTGTTATCGGATTTTCTGGATTGCCTCCTACTATGGTCGCAAAATTAAAAGACGTATTAACGTCAAAAAGACATACCTCAGACGATGGCTGTTGAGTGCTTTCAAGACATCACGCACATTAGAAACACCATTTCATAGCACTCCAAAAAGGCTAAAAACGCCTTTTTTCAAAGGGCTTTATCCCACAATATACGCGTCAGATACAAAACAAAACTACTCAAAGGGCCTTCCACTGATTCTTCCCACGGCTTTCCTCTAATATGATAACAGGGCTACGGCTTAAAGTCTCATAGGTACACATAGTGCAGCGAAACCATTGCACGCTAGTTGCAGAACCTTGCGCTTAGATGCGACGGGGTACTTGATGCGCGTGGCAATGTCGTCCTTATCTCCCCCACGCTTCTCGGCCTCAAGAGCGGAAAAAAACTTTAGGTGGGCGGGGGCCTTAAGGCTGAGCCTTAAACCTTTTTATTGAAATTCTCATTTTTCGCGTCATAATTTCGGATTCATAGTAATTACTGACAATGTACGATTAAAGAAAATTTTCATTTTACGAGTTGTTTAATATTTGTGTACGCAGCATCAATCGTGTGTTATCCGCTTGTTGTAACAAGTGAGGGACATATCTGTTATTTTATCAGAAAGTTCCTGCCTTTGTGCAAGCAGGAAATAACACACAGCGGAGATTAGACACAAAAGTTCTAAATAACTAGTAAATTGCAAATTTCCTGTAATCAAACATTTCCAAATATTGCAAGAGCCGTCCAAACCTGCCTCCACTCTACTAGAAGCTTGGCCTGGTTGAAGGAATTCTGCTCGTCTGAGGCCTAAAAGCGTGGGAGCTATAGGGGCGACCGAGGCATGTCCATCAACTCTCTCATAACCTCCACGCGCAAAGTACTGAACTGGCGGGCAGTCTTGCCGTCGATAACCCGCCTCTACGAGACGAGACTTTCAGCGCAGACGCTACCAATTTATGACGCAATAAAAAAATTAATGTTCGATGTAGGTCTCAATTCTTTTTTTAATGTTTTGTACCTGAATGTTCATACCTACAAATGACGGTGAAAACAGCCGTTTGAGCTATTTTCACTATCACAACATGCTGTAGAGAGAAATTGAGGAACTGCAAAACGCATGCAGACGCATAACGTTTGCTAAATGCTATTCGTAAACTGACCTCACTCAGCCACGTTGAATGGTATTTTAATAAAACGTTTTCTGCTGGAGCTCTGCACACAGCTAGGCGGCCTACCCAGGCGGCCACCTTACAGGAATGTTGCGATACTAGTGATATGATACTGGTGTCGATACTTTCCTTTCGATACCAGGTTTTTTGGAATCGATACTTTTATTTCGATACTATACCATCATCATATCAGTAAGTGATTCGATACCGATACTTTTTTTTCTGAATTACTTCTAACCACGGCCGTGCTTCTAGCTGTCAATTGATGTGTTTTCCTGCATAAAGTAATAATTTAAAAAGTAGTACACATCAGTATTTTACTTGTCCTCTAATTAGAACGATGCCCAAATATAAATAATACTAATAAGTGCTGCGGTCTGTATTTTTTCAAAGCAAACAGATATGAAAAAATAAATAATATAAATTATGTAGAGAGCTCGAAATGAGATAACAGTCTATTGGATTATAAAAAATGTAATTACATATGTATGAATAGAAAAATTATTTATGAATAACAGGAGGATGACAAATTAAATTAATAAAAATTTTTCCTGATTCTGACACGATACCGATATCAATACTTTTGTTGTGATACCAGTATTGAAATGAGTGTCGATATCATCCTTTCGATTTCTCTTTCGATGCCAGTATATCGAAACTTTCGTGATACAGGCTGTTCACGGTGAAATGAGCACTTTTGAAAGCCCTGCTTAAGATCTACTTGTATTCATATTGTGCATTCTTACACCATATTTACAATTAACGTTACCATGGGCCTCATCACTTTATTCGTGGGTCGGTGAAGGGCAACTATACATTTTTTATAAAACTGAACATATTACAAATGTTTTTATTCTTACACCTAAATGTATAAAAATGAACAAGAAGTAAGATGAAATACTTCAGTATATAGGCTGTTCACGGCAAAGCGAGCACTTTTGAGACCCTAATTACTTTTTCCTTTCAGCCATTTTTTATCCTTTAACCACATTTTAAAATAAATATTTCCACGTGAGTAATAAACACAGTGTGTATATTACACCGCACTCAGAAGTTAACGTCTCAGGTTAAAATAAAACTTATTAATTGACTACTATTACAAATGAGAGGGCTTTAAAAAGTGATCACTATAGACAAATGTTTACTAATTTAACGACAACATATGGAAGCACTCCGTCGTTGCCAACTTTACCGGGTAACGTTCAAATATATGCAGGTATTGGCAGTGAATATTTTTTTCAAACGTTGATTTCAAAAGAGCTCAATTTACCGTGAACAGCCTATATCAGGACACCCGTGCGGTTGCAGCTGGCACGAGGCGTGCTTGCGGCCGCGGCAGACGGGCAGCCCCAGGGACTAAAGGCGAAGGTAGCGGAAAGCGGATGCGTGGTCGGCCGGGCCGGAGGAGGCGGCGGCAATCTGTGTACGCGCCGTGCCTAATGTAACACGCGCGCTCGCTAGTTGCTTAATTCCCCGCGCACGTGCTGGTCCCGCCGCGGCCCACGCCACCTCGCCGTCATTTTTCAGCTCCGCCCACTGTGTGCGCGCGGACCCCGCCCACAGGGTGCGTCCGCGCGCCGCGGAACTGGCCTGCACGCTCTCCTCACGGTAAGCTCAAGCACGGTGTCGCAGTGCATCGCGGGCATGCATATAAACCGCCTTTGTTTAAAAATAATTCTTTCTGTAGACCATCTAATGTGAACGAAGGTGACACCTAACTGTTTTAGTTTTTACTTTCTCGATACTCCGATTACTTTATTGTCTGAAACTTGTAAAATTTGCTCTAATATTGCCCTTTTTATCATTAAAAATTGTACATTAATAAGAATGTAAACGAAATTTTGAAAACAGATATTCCTAATTTTAGCTTTCCTTATTGGCATTCTTCTGCGTAAACTTGTTTGATCTCTATTTGCTGTCGCACTGACCTCTAAAACAGCTCTAAATGATGCCCTTTATCACCCTCTTAAAGACTGGGATGGACCCCGGCGTTTTTTTTTTTTTTTTTTTTTTTTTTTTTACGAAATAGTTGCTTGCGCGAATACTCGTATCTCGGTAAATAAATATTCTGCAAATAAGACTTTTTGTCAGAAAAATGGAACAATTATCTATTCTTGGAGAATTCGTGGAAATGGTCAGATATCGCATTTTTAAAGCTTGCCTGTGCAGTTTCCTTAAGCGGCAAGAGAAAAGTACAAAGTTGCGGGCGTAGTTTAATCTAATGGGTTTCATCGCGTGAAATAAAACCCCGATGTTACAGATCTAATTTGCACAGTACAGCATCACGACGGAAACACTGCACGCCTTGCGCGTAAGAGCGATGAGGCGCTAGGCGTGCGTGTTAGTGTCTCCCGTATTGCTCCCTCGCTTCTTGACCTTGGACGCGGGGCTCCGACAGCAAGTAGTTGTGGTGGCGGCTTGCCCACACAGGAATAGTCTAATCTAGGTTTCTTCACACTTTTCCAATGAAACCTTTGAAAAATCACCCCATGTATGACGCGTTTAGTAGTTTCCTGAATATGCCAATAAAATCACTAGCGTTTAATACTTACGTTAACATAGAAGTGCCTTGTCTTTGGTTAAATTGAACTGTAACTTACATTATATGTATAACTTATATTACTTGTGTGATTAATGTGAACGAAAACAGAGAAATTAGGTGCGTTGGTAATGACTAGTAAGAAATAGTTCTTATCCAAAATATCATTACACTGAGTGCGCACGTATGCAGTGCTCTCTCTCTCTCTCTCTCTCTCTCTCTCTCTCTTCTATATATATATATATATATATTATATATATAATAGACTTTGCTTTTGCGTGAGGCGAAGGAATATCAAGGAAGTAGAACATTATCAGGACTTCATAAAAATTGGAAGTACCCGTGAATGGTCTATACTCAGTCTCTACTTGCTCCAGTGGACTCCCCCCCCCCCCAACTCCCCCACCCCTCCTTACGCCATCAGATGGTTAGGAATAATGTTATCAGGATTTCCAAAATTAATTGGTAATATTTTTAGTTTTATGTGTATTTTTTGAGTCGGAAATGTATTGATGCCTTTTTTTATTTTTATTTTTTTCAATTTTTTTTAAAATCAAAATACGTATATACCAAACACGGTCATCCAATAAATACAAAATGAGTAATTAAAACCCCATAAAAATATTTACAAGAAAATACCACTCAGTTATACGGAGAATGACTGCTGCATAACACAAATTTGAACAATGAATTTAAAGTTTAAAAAACCCCTAAGGGAAAAGGTTTACATATCATTTGATAACGTTCTTGACCTGTCCCTCCCCGTTTTATAGTGGAACAGAGTTCCACTCTAGGTCCCTCTGCTTCTCTCTCGAAAAACGAGAAATCAACCCTTACAATATATCTCTTCCAAGTTTCGCTCTCGAATATTTATCCACGTTCATGAAGTTTTAGACAGCAGCCCACTTTGACGTCACGTGATGCACGCATGCCTCCAGAAGTTCTTGATGACAGAAGGAAGCTAAGCAGGCCGTCCCGCGTTCAGTATAACATCCTGTTGCGCGCACGAGACTCGAACCCGCACACTTTATGACGGAGCGCTGTCCTGGCGCAGTTATTGTGAGGGGAGCTAGGGAGTAACGAGGGTGGCAGACAGTGCCCCTGAATGTCGGACAGTCGCACGATATAAAAGGCCGCTGGGGAGTAACGACATCCTCACTCTTTGACCCCTCTGCTGGTATAGGCTGTTCACGTTAAAATGAGCAATTTTTAAGTTCCTTCAAATTTTTTCTTTTCGTCTGATTTCCATTTCCCTACTGCTTTTATATAAACGTTGCAATCTGACCAATAAACACAGTACTCGCAATAAACAAACACCACTCGCAAAACGTAATGCCTGAGGCTGCAATAAGATATACTTATCAGTGGTTAATGCCTGTTGTAAGGGCCTTAAAATGTGCTCACTTTACGGTGAACAGCCTATACCACTACTCGAGGGCACATCGATGCCGGAGGTCAGGGCGAGCCGAGATACTGGAGTCTTGGAGAGACGTGACCAGAATGTGGAAATTTAACATCTACATAAATCACACCCACAAGTGACCTATTTAAACACGAGATATTTATTAAAATGCTGAGAACGTAAGCAATTAGAATACATTACATCACACCCTTGTAAATATTTATACTCAGAATTACTTATTCATTTCCAGTAACCCTTATACTGCTTATGAATGGGATGCATGTAGTGAACATTTTCTCAGAGCAATAAAAAGAATATTTATCTCTCTCTTTCCCTCAGTGCGACTAACTACGAGACTAGTTTTAGTAAAAGAAATGTCAAAGTTCAGATAACACAAATTAGTCTTCCAGCAAAAGTTTATGCAGTAGTTCATTTCTATTCAGAATGAATTGAGTTGATACTTTTTTCCTTCCGCTAGCTTTGAGATGAACAGACTCTATTCTCAGACCACCTGAAAGTTTGTGTGTTTCAGATCCTTCAAAGAAATCATTGTCAATTTCCAAAACAAACTGAGATAAAGTAAAAACGTTTGCTCCTGCCACGCATAAAGTTTTACTGTAGACAAGTCTTAACGACTTTCGTAATGTCCGCGTCCCTTGATCATCATATCCTATCTTGTAGACACTAAAATGAATAATCTACCATTTTTGGCTACTTCTACAGTCTGCGCGCATTTAAGGTACTCGCTACGGCTCTCTTACATCGCCCTACTATTATGATGGGCGATCCAAGTCAAAATTAAATCAAATTTAAATCAGCCAAAATTTATAGGTCTGACCACTGCCATGTCTGAAGAGAGAGTCCCTGGGCTTGCTTAAGCATAGAATAAAAATTAGTCTTCTATGCATGTACTCAACGTTGACCTACCCCAATCCTACACAACTGTCAAAGTCACATGGTCGACAGTGATGAACGTGTTTATTTATATCTTAATTTTTAAATGACAAGCACTATCATAATAATAAAATACTTTTACCAGTTTTAATTTAATCAAACTGCATTAAAAATTGGTTAGAGGAAGTATACATCCATCTCAAAACAATTCTTTACACTTCAGTTTTCTAACCTAAGATCCAAACCACGTCATTTTCGCTAGACGTGTTGGCAGAAAATCAGTTCAATTTTGGGACACGGAGATTGGTTGTGCTAAGCCAGCGAGATCGGTCTACCTCATCTTTAGTCTATGTGCTTAAGGCAGCCCTCCTTTAACAAGATCAAAGAATGCATAATTTACTGATATGAGAAACTCTTCTATAAACTGTTTAAAATCAATAATCTCCTAGGCCTACAAATTAACATTATGCAGGGCACTATTTTGACTAGGAGAAAACACCTAAATTCAGCATTAATCACTTCATCTGTGGCAGCAAAACTTCTAATTAATTACAATTTCAGAAAATTAGAGTCTGTTCATCAAAATAAAATAAAGATAAAATTTCTACCTTAATTTTAGGAGGTAAAAAAACAATAAATATTCTACTGTCTGATGCAAACATTGCAAGAGAATCATAATATAGTATAATAGCCAATGTGAGATGAAATCAAAGATTGAATTATATTTACATCCCCACATCATATGCTGTGGATCGACACTCGGAAGTCCGGAAATTGTGTCTGACAGAGTGAAATAATTTTCAGATACCAATGTAATTAATTTTATCCAGACCTAAAGAAATATTGTAAATATAGGCTATCCCCAGTTAATAGAGCACTCTTGAGGGCTTTGATTTGTTTATCCTTTTTCTATTAAGCTGATCTCTTAATTCGTGTGTCGATGAAATTAAGCATTGAAATTGTTAGAAACGGAAATAACGTATTAAGTCATACTCTAATATGTTTAAAGCAAGCGGAGGCCAAATAAAATAAATTCATCTCCCGCAATTTTAAACCATTTCAGTCCCAAATTTCGTTTACGAGCCGAAATGTTGCAATCGTTTAATTTCTTTTTATGGGCACTGTGCTTACATCGAGCGTGTTTCTCGGAACAGTAAACAAACAAACAACGTACTGCATGTCCGTTGCTACCAGCATTGACAATTTACATATCAGAAGATCGGAAACTTTAACAATTCAAATTTCTCACAAAAGGAAGACATTTGATACACCGGAAACTAATTTCTTGTTGCGTACAGTGCCGACCACAAGTACCCTTCACACGTGCAACTTTTCCTCGAACATAGACCACAAGGAATTAACGGATTTTATGTGTGTGTATATATATATATTATTATTCTAGGTAAAATGAGTACTTTTGAAAGCCCTGCTTAAGATATACTTGTATGCACGTTGTGTATTCTTCCGCCTTATGTAAAATTAACACTCATTTACCTCATCGCTTTATTCGTGCGTCGATCAAGTGAAACTTTGAAACTATTAGAAAAGCAAATGTTTCGAAAATCTGCTCTTTTTTTTTTTTACACTTCGATGCATTAAAAAGTACAAAGCTAAAGAAATAATCTAAACTGCGTACAAATGGTTAACTAACGCTTTTAATTTGACGTTAAGATATGGAACTTATTTTCCATCCGTCGCCACCAACTTTACTCGGGGTATGTCACTCGGTGCGCCCGTTATAATATGCGAAGGCAGGGGCAGTGACTTTTTCCTAAGGTTGATTTCAAAAGTTCTCACTTTATCGTGAACAGCATATATATAGTATTGACTGTTAGCGCCCAGGCTTCAACCATTGGCCCTAGAAAAAATACATTTGGAGAAAATATTCATTTTATGTACTTTAGGCAGTAACTAAGAAGGAATTTTTCAAAATTCGACTCCTAAACACTAAACAGGCTAAATGGGAGTTCGAAGTTGGTATTGGAGTAAGAATATTAGATTATCATTTCAAACTGCCGAAACTCTGTAATGGCGCTAGGTTGCAGATCAAAGCTAATTTGAAGTATTTAACTTATCCAAATGTTTGTGCCGCGTATTCCACCGATTCCCATGACGTACCTTTTGAATTCAAGAGGCTGCAGTTTTCCTTCAAAGTGCGCTTCCCGACGGCAATAAGGCCTAGTCCACAATAGCTGGCCCGCAGTTGAAAGGTCCGCGGACCTACCTCGTCCGCGGACCTACCTCGTCCGCGGACGCATGTGTCTACAACAACGACGTCCGAAGCTAAGAGTTTTCCCACTGGCACCGGAGTGCACCAAATTCGACGCCGTCTGAAGCTAAGAGTTTTCCAACTGGCACCGGAGTGCACCAAATTCGACGCCGTCTGAAGCTAAGCTTTCAGACACTGCAACTAGAGTGCACCCTAATCGGCGCGTCGGTAAATTGTATACGATTACTCATAAATATTGACCTTTCTAGATTATTTAATTTTTTTTTTCTAATTTGAGTTATGCGAATGAGTACGTTTTGATTTTGCTTAATTTAACTTCATGTGGATATATATTTTTTTGTTCTAGTCGGTGAATTTTTGTGTTTTTACTTATTAAAGGATCGTTTTCGCGGTTACGAGATCGAAGGTTATTGCTTTGAACAAATCCCGAGTTTTAATAATAATAATAATAATAACTAACACACCCGCAATTTACTTTTACCGTTTGCGTGCGATAAAATGTAAACAAAAAACAATCTGGAACAAATTGTTGAAGTAGGCGAATAATCTTGGGACATTGGAATGGCGAGTTATGACGTCAGAGTGTCACGTGCACAGATCAGCAGTTAGGAGTCCGTGTACCGTGGTCCGCGGGCCAGTTATTGTATTCGCGGGAGTTGACTTGAGGCAGGACTGTTTCTCCCACGGCCAGTTTTGCGTGGCGTGCTCGCGTGTAAGATCATCCCTCGGCCTGGTTTGTTTCGGCACCATCCTCTAGAATTGGAAAAGAACATTGTTTACAAAGAAGTATCATGAAAAGTTTATTTTACATGTTGACACGGCCGATTACTAATAACAACTCCAAACCTAACTACCTCAATCCTCTTATTTCTAGACTTGCATTTCATTCCACTTTCTAATTTAAAATAGTTATTCTCTTTTAAAGACGTGCTTACTATTTTTAAAATGCTGTAAAGAAAACACGAATTTCACGTGGACGAAATCGCGGGTAAAGGCTAGTCCTAATAATAATATTATAAATGCGAAAGTTTGTATGTTTGTTTGTTACTCAATCACGTCGTAACGGCTCGACGGATTTGAATGAAATTTGGTGCATAGGGTAGATTATATTCTGGATTGGCACATAGGGTGCATTTCATCCTGGAAAAATGAACAGTTTCCTAGAGAATAAATAAAAACCATTTGAGTAGGCGCTGGTTAGTGGTCAATTAAGATAGAACACTTGGTCATTAGAATTAAGGTTTGAATTTTGCACGAGGATGGAGCCGCGGGTAACAGCTGGTTATTCATAAATGCTGTGGTCACAGGATATTACAGATTAATAACTACTATGTCAGTGTTTTGCATACAAAAAAAATTTAATTTCCTGTAGGCGTGTTAATTCTCTTCAATTCATAAATTACGGTACACCTATTGGATGTACTGTTTATTAACTCTGTATCGTACTTCTATGATCATTTTACATAATAATTGCAATTATGTTTACTCAAAAAGAAGTTGGGTGTTTTTTTGCAAGTGCAGCTTCATACAATATTTAATTACGTTAGTTATTTTACTGAAAATTTAGCTTCCAATTTTCACCTTATAGAGAGCATTTTTAAAGTAGAAGAATTGCGATTAAATGAGTTTTACACTATAAAAACATTGAGTTTGCATTATGGTTTGTTTATTTACACTTTGAACTCACAGTAATGAATGGACGGCACTCGAAGCCTACCTATAGCACCAAAATAGCCTACAAGGCATTGCAGTACACATTTCCAACTGCAGAGTGTCAAATGGTACAAGGTATTCTGTTATACAATTTTCCAAATGTGGCAAACTTCTTGTGCTAACACCACGACAGAAATTAACCTCTGCTTTTTTTTATCAAGCAATGACCAGCATTTTGAGGAATAAGACCCACATGGGAGAAATAAATTGGAAATCACAAATGTTAATATTCCTGTATGTGAGTGTGAAAATTTCCTTGTGAGAAGGTAACTGAAATTCTGTTATTTAGCTCAATTTTGTATTGGCATGATGACGTCTGCATATAGTATAAAGAAGGTGACCGGTAGATCCTAGTACATATTTCAACAAAGTCGCAAGCTATAATTGAAGTTGCGTGCACATTTTTTAATGTAACCCTAGAGGCGTCCGTACTAAAATTTTTTACCATACTTTGCCTCTAGTGCAATAGTAGAAAACATTGTGTTTAAATTCAACAATAGCTCGCGACTGTGTTCAAATATATAACTAGCATCTATTAATACTGTAGCAACATTTATTTTGTGTACGGCATATTTTTTGAGCTTAATTGGTTGCATCCAATTAAAAAAATCTTTGAGAGACTGTTCAAAACTTGCAAAATTTTAAACTGAATAAAGGTCCTGTTGTAAAATGTTGATGTAACTACATCACGATTTATTATATATATCTTAATACACATTCCGTATAGCAACCCGAGTATAGCAATGCCATAAGGCTATGGGACATGTCACCCATGTTGCTAATTAAGTTAGAAAAAAAAAAGTAAAATTTTACAAGTGTTTTTTTTTTTTTTTTTTTTTTTTTTTTTTTTTTCAAATTTAGATTTTCTGAGATGCCACTTACTGCGTTGAAAAATACCTTGAGATTTGGTGAGTAATTGTGGGTGTTAATGGAGATTTTTCCGCCCATTTTATATACAATTCTGTATCAAAGATGAAAGAATTAAGTCTGCGCTATAATTATCCCAATGCCCATCATTGTGATTTCGGAGTGCCATATATTGTTTTAGTTGTCGGGGCATAGCAAGTAATAGGTTGTTTTGTGGTATTTATTTCATAATTCGCCGTTACAACAGAATTACAATTACGGATGGTGTCTGTTTTAGCTAGTGCCGCATCATATCGACGGACACGTGTACGTTTAGACAACACAAACAAATAAAAAAAAAAGTAAGAATGCAAATAATGTAGAACGTAAATATTTTCGTGCACTTGTGACTTCCTTGCACGTACCTATGGGCATTGCTTCCTCGCGCTTCCGCTTGGAGCGCTATAACTTGGTGTCAGTTCTGTACATTACACTTGTCATTCTATACTTTGCCTTTTCCATTATTGTATAAGCCTATCTTTCCTTCGGAAAGTTGACCAAATACAGACTTGATCTATTTGTGCTCTGAACCCTCCAAAACTTTGCAAAAATATGAACGATTATGCTACTGAAAATTTAAAAGTAATGTTAATAAAAAGGAAAAATTTATTTTGCTATTATATGTTGTGACGGCGTCGAAATTACGTCTTTTGACCGCCTACTTGATCGTCACGTCTACTGCTACTTGAACGAGCATGACAGGTTGTTATCCTGGTTTCCTCGATAATTACCTGCCTGCCTACACGAAACCTCAACTTTACTTAAAATGGATACCGTCTACTATCAGCTAACCTGTGTCCTGGGCTCTCTAAGATCTACGTGGACGCTTGCTTCGGCGAGTGTGTGTGCCCGGCGCGGCAGGAACATAGCGGCGGCGAGCAGCAGGTCCGACTCACAACATTTTCCCCTCACGAGTGACAGCTTTAGTGGCGCAGACTTCTTTGGTGGGGGGGGGGGGTGAAGAGCTACTTTTGCCCACCAAAATCTACCCAGGAGGGGCAAAGAGCAATTTGCCCCCCCCCCCCCCCCCAAAAAAAAAATTCTCTTGTCATTTTATTTAATTCGTATGCAATGATTTGTCGACGAATGTTGCAAAATAATAATGTTTATTTGTCTAATAATAAATTTTAAACAATTTAGGGATTTTTTAAATATTTATTTTTGCAAGTGGCATTCTATTGTTGCACGCCACTTCCAGACATTGATCAGGTTACTTGCGCACTACTTGTTTTGTGTATGTTCGCGAGCAGTGACAGCAGAATCCAGTGTAGCCAACCGTGGCGGCAATTGAACCCTTGAGCAGCAGAACGACAAAAAGTAGAAAACATATAAAACATAGTGACTCTTCATATCTCTACCATTTGCTTATGGTTCCAATCTTGCAGCAGAGTACGATATTCCCTTATCTCGGCTATTAAACACGATGCATAGCTTTGACGATTACCGAAGGAGTAACATATTTCAATGTCGCACTTTTTTGTGGCTACTGATAGACATTACTGGACTCACAAATATACAACTGCCATCTCAGTTTTTAAACAGTGCAAGCGATACTGGCAGCTTTGAAGTACGTAAGTACCAATAATTTACTTTTAGGTACTGGGTTATTGGAGTCTCAAAGATAAAAAAAAAATCTAGATAATATGGTGGTGCGGTGTTTTACTTCACAACGAAAAAGGCACGGCGGATGTAGCGTATTTCTGTTCGCTTTTCCACGAGGTTGTTTTCTGGTGTCGCTGCGGCAGTGACTGACGATCACGAGAAGTAAAATGTGCAAATATTTATTAGACATACTGATAGTGCCAAGTGTAGAAATAGGCTTGTTCTTGTTATAATTTCCGACACAATGGACAAACTTGTGATTATAAGTAAAAATAAGGTTAAGGAAGTGGGGGGAGAGTCCACATTCTAGAAACCGTGTCACAAACGGAACATCAGAGCAAGACACACCGACATTTGTGAATCCAAGTACATCTCCATCTTCCCTAAAGGAAGCACGCGTGTCTCTTCCTGCCATGAAGGAGAAATCAGAAGCTGCAGCAAAAAAACCGAAGAGGCTTTTTAACCCAGGCTGGAGCCAAACTTATCCATGGATTGCTTATGGCCAGGTAAATGATGTCATCCTTTGTTCTGTGTGTAAGAAAACATTTGAGGAAAACTGTTTTCAATTTTCGACTAAAAGATAAATGACTCTTATCAGCACTGGCTTTTGTAATTGGAAGAAGGGCACTGAAAAACTTAAAGTGCATGAACTTTCAGCATGTCATAGGGGAGCAGTTCTTAAAAGTAAATCGTTGTAAAGTGTAATCAATGTTTGTACACAGATGTCTGAGGAGAAACAGATGCAAATGGTGGTAAATCGTACTTATTTACTAAAATTATTGTCATCACTCCGGTACCTGTGTACTCAAGGCCTTGCTATTAGAGGCTACACTGGCCAGTGAAAGTAACTTTTATAACCTCCTTAAAATACGATGTGAAGATATGAACTACAGATGTGGCTTCAAGGAGAGTCTTACACTTGGTGTAGTCATGCTATACAAAACGAAATGGTTGATGTGACGAATCATACACTTCTTCGAAAGTTAATTGCATAGGTTAGGAACTATTTATATTTTACAATAATATGCAATGAAACAGCAAATTTCAGCAGAAAAGAATAATTTTCATTTTGTTTAAGATATGTCACAGATTATTTAGAGATACAGGAACTGTTTTTTGGCTTTTACGAAACAGATAGTACAACTTCGTCTGCCTTATTTAATATTATTTGTGGCGTACTTGCTCGCTTTGGTTTGCCCATCGCAAATTGTAGAGGTCAATGTTTCGATGGTGCCGTCAACATGTCTGGTGTGTATAATATATAGTTGGCTATGTGCGAGACTCCCTAAGGGACTAGCATTTTTTCAGCCTATGAAATGTGATGATACACACCTCACCTTCGACCTCTGTGTCCAACAATATCGACAGTAAGATATAAGTCACTTTCATATGTCTTTTCAATTTATACAGCTCTGATTGTATTTTTTACATCAATTTCAGATAGTGATTCAACCGAAGCTGGCTATAAAGCTGCCTCATTTTTAAGAGTAACGTATTCTTTTGATTTTTCTTTACTCTTACAGTTCTTGTCGAAGTCTGCAAAATAAATCGCTTCACTTAGAAGAGAGGTTGATTATGACCCTAAATGCAAGCATTCAATTTTTGAGAGGGCGTTTCTGTGAAATCTGATCTGAAATAAGAGAAAAAAAGCCTGCACATCTTCATTCACCTACTTTACCCAGACGGAAAAAAATTCCCAAACGGTATGACGATTCTCAAGATAACTCAGCAGAGCAATTTGATTCAGTGGAGCAAAGGCACACGTGTCTATTCTTCGAAATAATAAGATAGTGTTGTGAATCATTTAATCTCACGTTTTGGAACAGCATCATACAAATTCTTGTTAGAAGGGGAGCAGTTTCTACTAGGAAGTGATGCAAACAAAGAAGAAATTGTGCAATTATACAAAGATGACATCGACTCTGATCGTCTTTTCCTTCACAAAGGAATGTTTTATGATTTGCTGCAGAATGAAGGGAAATCTGTTGAGAACATAGAAGATATCATTCATCATTTCAGGCAAGAAGATCATCTAAAGGTTTTTTCCCGTGTCTACAGCAACAGCAAAGCGGTCTTTCTTTGGTTTTAAAAGGCTTAAGACATACTTGCGTTCAACAATGGAACAGCTGAGATTGAATTCTGTGAACCTCCTACATATTCACAGGGAGGTTGCTGTGATATTAGATCTGGATGAGGTAACATATGACTTCATATCAAGGAATGAGACCAGAACGCGGACATTCCTTCAGCGAACTGCATTTCCACATGGAGATCAATAATCTACTACCTTTGGTGGCTAAGCAGAAGAGGACATTCCTTCAGAAAAGGTAAGTGTGCTTTCTGTGATATTTGAGGCAAGTTCTATCATTCTGCTAATTTTGTCATGTTAATATGTGCATGTCTTAACGCATGCAAATCATGGCCATTAGAGTATTTAAGTCGTAGTATGTAACATTCATGTAATGTTTTTCCTGTTATTAAATTATGCTGATTTTGAGTGTGTATTAAGGATCTGGAATTGGCAAAGATATCTGCGTAAAATTGTTCACACAAACAATTTTTATCATTAATAATTCTATTAACGGTATATTAAATGCTAAGGCACGACAAGTGCTTAAATAGCACCATTTTCACAAATTCAAATCCAAATTTTCCCGGGTGAGAGCTCCCGGACCCCCTGCTTTATTAGGGTGGTCTGGGTTATTGCCCCTTCAATATATAATTGAAGTTGGCGCCACTGCAGTTGGTTACCGAGTTGGTCACGCGTGGCTGGAGAGTGCGCCACCGTCGAGTGCCTGCTGGCCGCCCTGCTGAGTTCTTGGAATTCGGCTGCCAATGACTTCCCTTTGGACATCTGGGGTTGCGCTACTGGAGCAGCGTGGTGTTACTAGCTGCGCAGTACAGCCCGCGGTTGACATCACTTTCGGTGTAAATGTGTGCTGGCCGGAAGTTTGAAGATGTGGCTGTGTTGCCTCCAAATATAGACATGAGTGTACTTATTGGGCCTTAATTGTTTGACCCCTCTTGGCCCAAATTGAAAAGTTGATCACTATATGGCCATGTGTGTGATGATTGGTCCAGGATTACTTACCATCCTCTGCGATTAAATGAACAATTACCGAATTTGGACATGTGAAATCCTATTGGTTGCTGATACTTTGGTACAACTCTAGGGGTTATTGGGTAATTTAATGGCATATAATGTGTCTCTTCGGCTCACCTGAGGTCGATTAGAAGCGCCGAGGAGTACTACAGCACCAAAGTTACCTAAATATGTATTGAATTATAAACTAAGTAAAATAATATTTAAGGCCCTTATGGCAGGTCTAGGCTAGACACATTTGGTGTCGTGGTAGAATAAATAGGCACCGTGATGGCTGAAAATATTATTAAAATCAGCTGAGACTGCTTCATATTAATGTCGGCAAGAGAAAAGGAAATTCAAAATGTAACTCAAATTTGTAATTTTAAGATGCCGAAAATTTTAGTATTGTCTTGCATTAAGATAATTTTTGTAAGTATCCCTGAGGAAAAATAAAATAAAAGAAAAACAAATATTTTTTGTAAGAATCTGAAATAAACTTGTTGTACGTATTCTCTTGATATTCCTGAATTGGCCTTTATGGTTTTGAACAGACAAAAATGTAAATTTAATGAAAACTTGTAAAAGTCATAAGTTTTGGCTGATATTAATTATGCAATATATATATCATACATTATTGTTTTTGTTGGTCTTGGGGATATGTACAGCTAGTACATTCTTTTTACAATTGGTAAATAAAAAGATATGATGTTTGATTTGGCCTTGGTCATTTTCGAATGGCCAAAGTAACTGGACAAATCAATCTATTAACTTTGCAATAAAATTAAAATTTGCCATATGTTGCAAGGGCTTTGTAATCTTCCTAAAGAAAAAAATAATAATTTTCATGTTTTATTCTCTTACTGGAGAACCTTCAAAAAAAATTAAAGATTGTAATCTTCATGTGTCAAAAAGTAATTGTGAATGTCAGTTTGTGCCAAAGCCAATATAAATTTCGGAAATAACTAAAGTATTATTTTTCAAATATCATTCTAAAGGTAAAATAAATTATGAGCATTGTTTTGAAGTAGCAGTGCCAAATACTATTTATCAAAGTTTTCCCCTTAGTATTGGCCAAGTAAAATTTTATAACATAATTGTAAGTGACCAGTATGAGCCTGTGAAAATGCAATAAAGATACATATTTTATGCTTAATTATGGTATGCTATCAAAGGGATATTGTTTTTAAAGGTGTGTTAGATAGTAACTGAGTTGTATTCTGAGGATTTTCAGAAAAGATTAAGAATTAAAAATCTTTAAAATATTGTCCCTAATTCATGTTAAAAGGGAAGAAAATTAAGATTATATTTTGTAATGAAACATATTTAAATAGATGTTAAAATACTCAAAAAAATTTATGCTTGTAGCAGCGTATGAAAATTTTGAAAACAGAAAACAATTGAAAGACAACTCATTTATAATTCATGTGTTCTTTGTGTAGAATTTTTGATAATTCATTCAGTGCATATGTCATCAGTAACTTGTTCAGTGAGGTTTCTTTCTTTTGGAAGATTTAATTTGTTGGACGCTCGGAAGTCCACTTTGCAGCGTCCTTGGGGTCAAGGGCGTAATACTGTACACGCTATGAATTAAATATGCTCGAATTTTTACTAACTATTACGATTATGTATTATTATTGTTATAGGCTGTTCACGGTAAAATGAGCACTCTTGAAAGCTCTGCTTAAGATCTACTTGCATGCACGTTGTGTGTTCTTCCGCTTTATGTAAGATTAATATTGTAATGGGCCCCCATCACTTTATTCGTGCATCGGTCAAGTGAAACTGTGAAATTATTAGAAAAGTAAATATTTTTAAATCTGCTCGTTTTTACACTTCGATGCATTAAAGAAAAACCGGAAAGCAAAAGAAATAATTTAAATAATCAGAAATTGTTACGTAACACTTTTTATTCGACGTTAAGATACTCAACTACTTCCCATCCATTGTTACCAATTTTACTGAGCGCATGTCCCTCAGGGCACCCGTTAAAATATATGCAGATAGGGGCAGTAATTTTTTTTCTAAGGTTGATTTCCAAAGTGCTCTCTATATCGTAAACAGCCTTTACATAAGATACAAATTATAGTAGCCAGGGAGACGCATTCTGCTGCCGGGTTGGCGGTGTCCGGAGGACAGCAGGATGTCGAGGAAGCCGGAGGAGAGCTGGCCGAGCCGAACGTACATTGCCCGCAGCGCGTCCGTGCATTCGCAGCATGTTCAGCTGCAACAGCTCCACCTCGGACTCGGAACAGTTCGCGCAGATACTCGGCGCCGCCGTCCCCGTACAGCGATGCCCTCGTCGCCTCGACGGTGTAAGGAGCCTGCGCGAGTTCCCCGAACTTGTCGTAGAGGTCGTTGCCAACAGGTAGGCCAGGTCGAGTTCACGACGTGCGGCTGGCTGGCTCTCGCTCTCACCGACTCGAGGCAGCTGGCGGAGGGCATCCACGTCGCCGAGTGCGGCCGTCAGCCTGGGGCACTCCGAGATACGACGTCAGCAGCTGCCGCGAGTAATGTCATCCCAGTGCTCGCCGACGGCGTGTCGCTCCTCCCCTCCGCCTCCCAAGTTCTTCAGGCAGCGACTTGGCGAGGGCGTACATCCCGGGGATAACCTTGAAACTACCACCAACAACGTCGCCCATTGCTAACATCGCTGCAAGGATCTACACTTCTACGACACTGCACTTCGTACGAGAGTTTTCAGTTTCGTGTTTCGAACGTAAACAATTGCGTTGCTGAATATTGACTACACGTGTAGATAAATTCAGTTCTCTGTGTTACTTTATACCTATGGTAAAGTCTAGTTCGTAATTTCTTCTGCCGTATGAAGCGCTATCGTAGAGAAAGCGTAGGGTATAGTGCGCATGTCGGCTGCGCAATAGCGAGCTCTGTAACACAACTATGCATGGTTGCGTCTTCATTGTAAACCACGTTGCTCTCACTAACGTTAGTACAGTGTTTACGTAAATAAGTGATTTCAGTACACTTCTCGGACTGAGTTGTAATGTTATCACCACTTAATTTACTCACTATATTATTTTTTTGGGCGGAAGGGTTGGGCTGTAAAACCAACGGCACGTCGCTGTTCGGAAAATGTGATTTTGACTTCTTATGGAAATATAAAATATCACTATCATTGTTAATAAACGTAATTTAGGAAATATTAAACCACCAAGATAATGACGCCACTAAACACTTAATTCAAAGCTAATTAATTAATTCTAAACATAACTCGAGTCAAATTCATAAAATTCAGTGAGTAAAGCTCGGGATATATCCATAGAGACAAAGCAATGGAGGCTGCAGTAACCTGGGGTGAACATAAGGAATTATAAGATAGAGAAATACTTTGTGGAGACATAGCAGATAACTTAATAAAACTTTGGAATCGGCTTTTTTCGGCATGGTATAGAGTTGTGGACAAATGCTTAAGAAAGTATAATCTAATAAAAATCAATAATAATTTTAGTCAGAGCTAATAGATCAACCTATTCTAGGGAACTATTTACAAATAAAAAAGTTAATAATAAACATCAATTTTATAATGAATATGACAATCTGTGTTCCCTATTCAGTCAAGAAAATTGAGATAATTACTACATAAATATTTAAAATGCATAATGATTAAGAGAAATGAATACACACTGAGAATTAGGTAACATACGAATACAGTGCACAAAAAAGGTTGATATAAATTATCTACACATATAGTTTTATAAAATTACTTACTGAAAATTCAATAAATTAATGTGTGATTTTCTGAATTTACAATGCTTTTATAACATAAAAATAACAGATGAATATCTTTCACAGAATATGTAATCAATGAAATCGCAATTCTATAATTTTTTGAAATCGACTTTGACATAGACTGTTATTTGCACTTTTCATATTGCATATTGCATACGACAAAGCGCATATTCTAGGTTGTGTTTTATAATGGATCATAGAGATGCTTAAAATAAATACCTAAATAAATATTTAATAAATTCGTGAACAAATGTTGAGGACATGAACAGAAAACGTAAACATCGATCTACTTTATGTTTAATCCAAGGGTGCAATCACAGAATAAATCTAGGTCGACCTAGTGTAGTCTTCTGCCTGACATTGGCTTACATATCACCAACCATACAGCTGTCAAAGCTCAGTGGTGAACACGTTTGTTAACGTTTGGTTCTTCGAAAGGCCTACCATTTTAATGAAGACAATGTTTCTACAAAATTTAGGATATTCAAGTTGCACTAAAACTAGTTTACAAGAGGAGCATAGTTTATTCACGGTAAAGTGAGCACTTTTTAAGGCCCTGCAAAAATTTTCCTTTTAGCCACTTTCTATCTTTCAAACACTTTTTAATATATAAACATTGCCTTGTGACCAATAAATACAGTATATATATATTCCACCATTCCCAAAAGTTAACATCTGAAGCTGTCATAATATATATTTACTAGTGGTTAATGCCTATTGGAAGAGCCTTAAGAAGTGCTCACTTTACCATGAACAGCCTATAGGTAGTAACGTATCAAAGCATCAACATAGAGTGCGTTCCAGCAACATCGAATCCAGACAGTTACTTGTACAATGCTGGCGGCCTTCAAACAACAAGGTCTTGAGAGCCAATGAGGGTGAAACGAGGTAGAGATGAATCAGCATCGGAATGCAAGAATGGGAGAAACGGGACTCCCACATGCGAAAATCCGGGATTGACCCCGCCGGGAATTTAAGCCATTTCGCCTCGGTGGTTGGCGAGTAGTCTAACCACTACACCACTGCGGTCCCTTTGGCAGTGAAACAGCCCAGTGTTAGAGCACTGAGGGTGGTACTGGGCAGCGTGCATGCGCGCTCCACCCCATTTTCTTTTTTTTGAGAAATAAATATTCTAGCTTGTAAACATGGAGTGGCCGTTGGCTATTTTTTCCTGGGCTGTGATGTGAAACCAAAATTTCGATCAGCCGATGTGGGACTGTTCGGCATTGTGTATTTATTTGGTGCAATAAAGTCGTGTAGGGATTTTTTTTTTCGAACAGCGTCCATTTCATTAAAGCGGCAGTGTTGTATTCCAGTGCTGTGGCGTTATGTGCGCAATTTCATTAATTTTTGTCGCCAAGTGTGTGTTTGTTCACCTCGATTTTCTTACATCGCCATTGGTAAATGTACATAATTCGTTTTTCGTGGAAAAATTAAACCAAAAATCTATTTTTATATACATTTCAACAGATGTTTTTAAGGATTCTGTACAAATGCACCAAAGTTTGATTTTACCATTTACAGTTTATTATAGCAAAGTAATTATATCTTGCCCCATGTTGTGTTTCACAAAACCATAACCCATAGTATCGACCATAGACTAAAGATTAGGTAGACTTATCTCGCTGGCTTCGCACAACCAATCTCCGTGTCCCAACATTGAACTGCTTTTCTGACCACACGTCTACCAAAAACGGCGTGGATTGAATTTGACGTTAGAACAATGCTTAGTAAACAATAGATTTTGAAATTTTTTTAAACTTCTTCTAACTAATTTGTAATGGTTTATTTAAATCTCAAATTGATAAAAGTATTTAATTACTATAATAGTGCTTGTCATTTAAAAATTAAATTATAAACAAACACGTTCATCACTATTGACCATGTGACTTTGACAGTTGTGTTCCTCTGGGGTAGGTCAGTGTTGGGTACATGCGCAGAAGGCGAATAATCGGTCAGTAGCTGGCGTATCCCGAACCTGGCACACATGGATCAGGCAGTGACTCGGTGGCTTGACCTTGAATGACGTCGACCTATAATTTTTCCTGTTTTCCCCTCAAAATCTCTTGTTTTAACCCAAAAATCACTTTGTAAATCAATTATTTAATCCAAATTCATTCATTTTCCCTAAAAATGTACCGATTTTCCTTCAAAAAACACCGAACCTCACACAAGCCCCCATTTGCAAAAACGAGCCAATTCAGGTGATTTGCGGGGCTCGTTATTGCTTCTAGACGAGACAATGAAGAATCTGAGAAATCGATAAACTGAAATTATTGTAATAAATTATTTTATAAAAAATTAAATATATTTTTATAATTAAAACAATTTAAAGGTATAAGTATACAGTGTTATATATCATCGGACTCGTATTTTCAAGGCGTATACAATCGTGATGTCATACCGTCATTCTGTCTCGTTTTTTTATGCTCTTGCTCTCTCTTATTCCAACTCTTTCCCTCTTTCCCTCTCTCTCTCTCTCTTGTTTCCCAATTACTCTGATTCGCTTTTTCTCTCATTCCATCTCTTTCTCTCTTGTCTCTTACTTTCGTTCGACACCACCATCTACATAGTTACTTCATCGCCTGCTAGAGTGCGCGAATCGCCAGTGTGTATATTTATTTACGAATTTAAAGATGTAATTTTCCATACACACTAAGGTATATAAATAATTGTTGTAAAGTACATTCCAGGCAGGACTTTGTAAAAAACTATTAGAATTTTAATACTTTATAAAAATCTGTTCAACCGATATTTTTTAAATATTTTACTTTATTCAATTATTATTATTATTATTTTACTGTTGTACGAAAATTAGTCGTCTAGCCTTGTGATCGCGCAACGCATGTGCCGACAGACCCACGATGCAGGCATTCCTGCTGTGAGATGCGAAGTATGCTGGCAGCCATAGGTAGGCACCGCCCTCGGGGTGGTTGCAGGGGGTGGGGGTTTTTGTGGGGGAGGGGGAGAAAGGCAAACGACCGCGGCCACTCGCGCTGCTGTGCGGCCTTGTCCACCAGATATCTATAAAGCGATGCTTTTAGTCAAATGTACCTAATATGCATTTTTAATGCAAAATCGCTTTAGAAAATTTAATTTATGTAAATTTGACAAATTGTTTCATGACAGCTGGTGACATTTACCAAAAGAAAAATTCTCATGCTGGGGCATGGCACAACTGAGGACCTTGAGCATGTGAGGCGCACGTGATGAAACACTTTTTTTTTGTTTTGTTTGTTAAGTTTTTTCTATTGTCTGCTAACCACTTTTATATATGAAATTCTCTAACGTGAGGAGCAGCGCCCGACGTACACACCGACCCTGGACACTGACCTACTTAAACTACCATTTATCAACGATCACTACCGGAACATTAAGGTATACACTGGTAAGGACCGAGGGGTGGGCAGCTCACGGCGTACACTCAGCCTCGGTAATATACACGCATTTCCTGTAAGTATAAACGTCAAAATGAAAATAGAACATTGCCGTACCACTGGCGCAATGTGCCACGCCGCGCCATGTTCCACATATCTTGACAGATAAGTTGGACCAATCGGCTACAGTGTACCAACACAAACAATAGTGCTTAAAAGTTGTATATAAGCATCTCATAGTAAAAATACAATTTATATATTAAACAGTTTGTTATATTTTTTTCAATCAGTTAATTTCAGTCAGGGTCTATATCATATGTGACTAAGCTCACATCTAATAATTTTTTACGTATTCTTTTTAAAATAATTATGCAGCAGACAGCATTTTTTTCGCAAGTCGAGCTGTAAGCAAGCAAATATTTATGGTTACAGATGAATATAATTTGCTATTGCTTAAAACCAGGCTTGTGAAATTCCATTTTTTTAATCATCATTAAGGACTCAAGTGTGAAAATATGTTGACAATATTACAGTAATATTACAAATGGTGCAAAAATATGTTAAATTACAAAACCCACACACATTACTTCTTAATACAAATAGACTACACACGACAATAATTTATGGGGAAACTCTTAAGCTTCGCTGATACGTGACGCTTCGCGTCACCACCTAGAAAAATTTACCGGCGCGCCTTGAATCACTGCTTTGGGAAGTTACTCCCCTGCTGGCGCTGGGACTCTGGCTCGGGGCATAATGTTTGGCTATGCTTGTACAGTATTTTTAAGTGCAAGCGGGCTACGCTTGAAAATCATTTGTGGGGAAACTCGAAGCTTCGCTGACCCGAAAAAGACAGATTGGTAACCATTCAGGCAGTGGACAGTTTTTAAGCTTTTGTGGATGAGAACTAAAAAAACACACATACCGGAATTGTAAACATTCCGGCTGTGGGCACTTTTCAGAATATTTGGGATGTGAATGTCGGTACAACAATCCTGAGTGGTAACCACTCCTACAATGGATATTTTTCAGGATTCAGTAACGCAATGCTTTGCTAATAAAATGTGAATGGTTACCATTCCGGATTTTTCTACGCAAGTATGGATGCAAAATTTCCGGAATGGTAACCATTCCGGATGGATACTTTTCAGCCTCCCCCCCCCCCCCCACTCGAGATTTTCCACACACATTGCGTCATAAGAACACAGCTTTTAAACCAGTAGAGTTGGTACAGTTCGATCTGGCGTGCTGTGACAGTCTGAAGTCGAGACTAATGCAGCAGTCACTTTGCATGAAAGTGTTTTTAACACATTGAGGTGTCTGCACACATTTACTGACACTTAAGACAAATTAGAATCGAGTCACATATATCCACTACTGCAAGAACGTTTGTTCTGTTGGTGTCTATGTTAGAACTCACCAACGTCCTATTGGTTCAGACCACATCGCACCCTACCCTGTACTTTACAGCGTTCATTATTGGCTGGTCATCAACCAATGGAGAGCCGAGCTGATAGTGACCCAATCAAATGCCCTTTATCATATAATAGGATTTGCAACCAATCATGTCCTTATGGATGGCTATTCGATGAACAATTCTATCGTAAGCAATATCATTGGATGCGAGTTTTGTTCTGAACAACAAATAAAATTTCAAATTAGCTTTGCTCGATCTACACTCGAGCATAGTCTACAAAGTGTTAACCTTGGAGGTAGTGGATGTATAAAGTCACCAAACCTACAAGCAGTAAACCGAAATACAGCTTGCGTAATTAGTCTTCCGACATGAAAAAAATTTCTTTCCCAGACGTCTGACCTAAAACGCTGTCAATGTTCTGTTTGAACTCGTTTTACCCGAAAACACATCGTATAAATGTCTTTAAACGTACAGTTACGAAGCCATGAAACATTTCACGTACAGTCACTTTGCCTTAAGTCGTTTCACCAACCTTTACGGAAGGAAAAAAGTTTTATAGCTTAGATGCTATATGAAACAAGAACATATTACATCAAACTCCTGTGGTTCCCAGAGCTACTGATAAATTGCATTTTGCAGTTACAAATTAATGGCCTGTGAACTGTAAAATTACCACTCCAGAACAGAAATTGCATTAACGAATCAACCGTGGAATGAAATCTTTTTCACGTTCGACATACTGTTTTAATTTTTTCGAGTGGCACATTTGTCGACCCTGAATGATTCACGCTTCATTAAAAACCTCAATCTTCCAAACGTTTTGATTTCGTTGTCTTTACTAGCCACGGCCTGTTATTACTTGCTTGCGTTTCTTAAAATCACAATAAATTTTGCAATAGCCTGTAATTATTTTTCAGGATTGCGAACTGCTAGTGTACGGTTTAATTACAATGCAAATTTTTAGTCAATGTCGTTCGTTTGCTACGTCTGATGTACTGTGGATGTTAGAACTTCAGAAGTAAAAATCGCGTTTCCTGCTTCCAAAAGTTACCTGTTGTCACACAAACACACAATACTAAATCGTTTCAAAAATGTATTAAATTTACCCACTAACGCCCTGCAATAAAGTTTAGACAGAAACAAAATATTTGTTTGATCTATTTTTGCGTTGTGTCTATAATGTTTCAACAATATTCGAACAAGGTCGTAATAGAACGGCACATTAATTCGGACCGCTAGTTTATAAACAATACTTGTGAGTTACAAAAATCCATATATGTGAATAAATTCAAATGATTTTGTGACTATAATCCATTCACGGTTACTTCACACTTTTCTGAAGTCCTGCTAAAATTCTACTTCCAGGATATTCCTCCGCCTCGAGCAAACTAAGCTTAACAAAGTCTAGAAAATTACACCATAGGAAACCGCACCGAATTATTACGCGCCCATTTGTAATAATATTGTGCATGGGAACTATTTCTTATAAACCGTTCACGGTAAAGTGAGTACATTTTGAAGCTGTTTCATAACACATGATTATCAATAAATACATTTCATTGTGGCCTCAGACTTTTGGTTTTGGGTATGGTGAATGTGTACTCTGTGTTTATTACTCGCGTGGCAGGGTTTACGTTTACAAGTGGCGGAAGGATATAAATTGGTTGAAAGAAAAAAGTAACCGGGGGCTTCAAAAGTGCTCACTTTACCGCGAACGGCCTATACTAGGCGCTACCAACACGAATCTTTTCTCACTGTTTTATTCATATTTATTATAAATTAAACGTTACAATTTATAAATAACATACAGGCAAAACTTCAATGAAACATAAAATTAAATACTTTAATGTTGATAGAAGTGTATGGTTATTGTTATACATATCATATTTAGGAAATAACTAAACACATCATACATGGGGCGATATTTCAGAGGTTTGATTAAAAAAGGACGAAGAAACCACGAATGGACTAAACAAGTAAAATTACATCTACCACACTAAAAAGAACTACAATAAAACCAAAATAAAAACTTTACCTTTGGTAGAAGACTAAAATAAGTTGATTTTTAATTTGCTACAAACTGTTCACGGTAAACTGAGCACTTTTGAAAAAATGCTTAGGATCCACATGTGTGCACATTGTGTATTCTTCCACCACATGCAAAATTAACATTGTCATGGGCCTTACCGTTTTATTCATGCGTCGGTCAAGTAAAACATAAAGAGGCGGACAAATTCAACAAGTTTGCCACTTCATGCATTTAAATGCAGTAAATAAAACCAAGCGAAATAAGTCGTTTCAGTATCCACAAATATTTACCTAATGCGGGAGTCACAATATAGCCCCGACAAACACATCACGACATCCCAAAAACCGCAACAACGACACAAAATTTATATTTTCAATGTGACAGCTCGAATTTGCAGCCCGACAGTTTACTGACGTGATATGACGAGTATAATTTTTCGGAACCTTTTAGAAGGCGCTGATTAATTACTCTAGTTTTAAAGGTGGTGGGCAGACGGGAAATTTTGGAATTCATGCTAGTGACAGTGTATTATCGTTAATGCATACAAAGGTAAAATTATTATTTTTAAGAGTTAAATACACTAATAAAAAAAAACTTTTTCTTTTAAACTGCACATTGGACATTGTAGGGAACGTTTCCCACACAATTTCATTTTGTAAAGTTGTACACTCTTTGCGTCGTGCAGCAATACACGATGAAAATAGAAGTCATTTCTAATCCACAAGTGCTGGTCGGACGACAGAATTGTCCGACTTACGTCAGATTTATCTTGTATTTCATTGGCTGTTTAGTTTTAAGTGTCATGTCGGGGCTGTTGTGTCATGCTTGTTGAGGCTATGTGATTCCGGATAACACTATTAATTCGACGGTAAGACATGGAACTACTTTCGCTCAGTTGTTGCCAACTTTACTGGGCGCATGCCACTCAGTGTTGCCCGTTAAAATACGTGCAGGTAAAGCCAGTGACATTTTTCCACTACTGAAAGAACACCGGTTTTGTTGGTGCCTCTGTTGGAACTCACCATCTTCCTATTGGTCCATATCACACAGGACCCTACCCTGTACTTTACAACGTTCATTATTGGTCTGTCATCAACCAATGGAGAGCCGAGCTGATACTAACCCAATTAAATGTCCTTTGTTGTATAAAAGTATGTATAGACTGTTCACGATAAAGTGAGCATTTTTTGATGCTGTTTCGTCAGACATAATAACCAATAAATACATTTCATTGTGATCTCGGACCGTTGGTTTTTGGTACGGTGAATGTATACACTGTGTTTATTACTCACATGGCAAGGTTTAGATTAACAAGTGGTGGAAGGATATAAATTGGTTTAAAGAAAAAAGTAACTAGGGCTCCAAAAGTGCTCACTTTTTCGTGAATGTCCTATACAATTAATCACGTCCCTTTGAGTGGCTATAAAAAAGCAGTTATATCTATCATTGTTACTGCGCTGTAGTCTTCTTGTGAGGTCCTGTTAAACACCAGTCACAGAAATACAGCACATACATGCGAGTTTTGTTCTGAACAATAAAGAAAATTTCAAATTAGTTTTACTCGATCTACACTCGAGCATAGTCTACAAAGTGTCAATCTCACGTGCTTTGCTTAAAATCTGTAAGTATGTAACTTAACAAGAAAGAAAGGATGACTGTTTGTTTATTTTAAATGTTTGTGTTGAAGGGCAGCTTAGAAAGGTGGATACTGCACTTACAATTATTTTGTTGCGGTAATATACAAGGTCATCGCTCAAATTATGAAGAAAACTCATTTCCGGACGTATGTATTGCGCAGTCACGAAAGGTGAGCGTGCATTTCATTCGCGTGAAAAGGCCGACCTTATCACCTAACCTGCACTCACGCTATACTCTCCCCTCATCAATCAACTAAACCTACACAGATCTTCCCTGATAATAAACATTTGGGAAAGTAACTTATAGTACATTATAGAAAATTATTCGCCACTGTGTAATACGGGAGTAGCGCACAAAATGTTGCCATCGGAACTTACGTCGTCGCATTAATTATGCCTGCAGTATAGTATGAATTCCTAAAAAAATTCTTCGTGGAAATATTTTATCGCTTCTTAGATATATAACAAATTGTCGAGCGTGTTGCAGATTGAGGAAATGCGTTGGGTAGGTATCGCACTTGCAACTTTAAATACCCTCATCATGCCCAAAAGCGACGCAGTAATTTCCGTAGTGGTAAACTCTAAACTTAAAAGAGTGGAAATTGACCCTTACCAATTAAATCAGTGCCAGATAACTAATAATTAATTTAGTGGTGTAATTTCACTGATTCATTTGTGATTTCCCACTGAATGTCAAGAATGTCACTGCTACAGATCACTTTTTCCCATTTAATTTGCTTGATTCGCCGGTCAGCAGAAAATTTCAACTGACTTTCAGTGAAGGTTATTTCACTGACTGACATCACTGATTCGGATTTAGAGTGTATGAAGTAGGCCTATTGGGAGGAAACAGTAAACAACGACATAATTTAGAAATTATACCTACTAGTTCCACTGCAGACTATAAGTATTCCGTGGTAATTATCTTCCGTATACCGGTGACACTGTAAATTTCATGACGTAACATTTTCATACTTGTGTAGTAAACCATTAGAAAAAGGTAAAAAAAAAAAAAAATGGATTTTCTAGTTGTGTGCGCTTTTCGGGTTCCGAAATAACTCTTTCCTACAACTATTAGCGTTACGTACTCAAGTAAACATTTAAGAAAGTTCTGCTCGCGGTTTTTTTCCAAACATTGTGTATTGATACACCGCGTTAAAAATTACATTGCCGTATACCACCTGTAACGCAAGTGACAGTGGAATTGTCAACATAAAACAAGTTATTTATTGTGCTAAATGTTGTAATTTGTACAAAACAAGTTATCCTATGAAGTTCAGTTTCAGCGACCGTGAAATTAAACATTACATTTTAAATAAATCGTCAAGGCTTAGAACTAATTTTTAAGAAGTTGGCTTAGTATAAGTAGAGAAAGCAGAAAAATTGCAAAATTCCTCGGAGCCAACGTATTTGTAAAAAAAAAAAAAAAAAACTGCTGTTATGATTCGATAACGCTCGGCTAAACTATTTGCAGATGAATAAAAAATGTTCAGTTCATATAGCTGCAGTTCTATAGACTGTTTAGGGTAAAATGAGCATTTTTGAAAGCCGTGCTTAAGGGGCCCGCCTGCTTGGCGCTCGAACTGCGTTGCAGTGTGTTAGAAATCCAGGTTTTTTTAAAAAGAAATTATTAAACGTGCATCCAATGTGCTAGTCCACTGAATGAACGCACACTTCAGAGTATACCTGTCGGTTACTTCGAAGATGTCATGCACATTTGAATGACAGAGCAGGAGGTGCCAATGTGGAAAGACAGAGGAAGAAAATGGAAAATTCTATAGACAATATGGTTGCAGCATGGGATGACAGAGTATGAAGTAGAACAGCAGAATGACTGAGCATGAAATGGAACATACTTGGAACAAAATGGCGGCTCGGATTGACAGAGCATGATGTACAACGGCTAAATGACAGAGCATGAATTGGAACATTATTGAAACAAAATTGTGGCCATGAATGACAGGGCATTAAGTACTGGTGGATAGGGGTCAAGGTCATGGTCATCGAAGATGGCGAATGGTAGTCAATGTAAAGGTCAAGGTCATCGAAGATAGCGGATAGTAGTTAATGTAAATGTCAAGGTCACCCAATATGGCGACGGGTTCACTGCCAGATGCCATGTGTGCTCGGATATACTACTTCTAGCTACTGGGTACATGCCAGCAAGATTTCGTTTGTGTGTGCGAAGCAATTCCCCCATTTCACTGGGCCAGTGAGCATTTCCGATATTATTATATTCAACTTTTTCCCACTGGAATGCTAACAGTCAAGCCGAGTTCACAATGCATCATCCAATCACTTTAACAGATTAAGACCCAGTGTACAAAATTGTGTACATAACGCACAAGAATTTTATTTTTGGTCTTTACTGTACACTGCGAGTAAACCTGAAGTAGACTGTGTTACTGGTCTAGGTTATAATAGGTTCATATTACTACAGCAGAACACGATAAAGAGATGATTCGGTTGCTGTGTTGCTGCGATTTAGTGGAGTGGAGTGATATTTGGTTGGCTCTTAACATCGAGGTCTTGGGAGCCAATGAGGGTAAAGCGAGGTGAATATGGAGCAGCACCTGGATGCAATGGATGGGGGAAACAGGAGATCCCCGAGAAAACCTGCCTACCAGCGGCATCATCCGGCACGATTCCCAAGTGCGAAAATCTGAGCGCGACCCCGTCGGGAATCAATCCCGGTTCGCCTAGGTAGGAGGCGAGTAGTCTGACCACTGCACCACCGCGGCCCCACCGCGAACTTGAGTCGCACACTTTCGAAATGGCTTCACTGGCCATCAACATATCGGGAACGAACACCGTTAGTCAATCGGCGCCTGAAAAACCTACTCGCCGGCCTGCAGCGCAGCAGATAGGGAAATTTTCGCAGCCTGCAGTAACCAATCAGACAACGAGACCCGTTCCCACACCTCGCCCAGCCAATAAGCTATTGGACACCCCGTCATTTCACTTTCTGTATACTCGCCCATTCTGTGGTTGAGCTTCTACCCTCGACAAAACGAACGTGAGATGATTCGCGTATAGTCTATTTGAGGTATCTTTACACTTTTTGAATCAAGCCTTTGAAAAATCACCCCATGTATGACGTGTTTAGTTTTTTCCGAAATTTGCCCTTACCTTATTTTGGTCAAATTGAACTTTTACATCTATTTTATTTATTAGTTATAATAGTTCATTTATAATTAATACGAATATAAACAAAAAGAAAATAGATTTGTTGGTAATGCTTATTAAATAGTTCTCACCAAAAATCCTATTACACTGAATGCGCATGAATGCGGTGCGTGTGTAATTTAATACACTCGCATAAGCTTTGTTAGCATGAAGCGGAGGAATATCCTGGAAGTAGAACTTTAGCAGGGCTTCAGAAAAATTGGAAGTAACCGTGAATTGACTGTAGCAATATTTCACGGGGGAAAAATTGATCACGCGAAAATTTCAAGTCAGTTGGGACTAAACATGGCTGTGAATAAGTGCTAAATTTACCCAACAGTTCCAAGACGTGGAACCAGGTGGGTGGCTTGGCTGCTCTCCTGATGTTGAAACTCCACAGCAGCCAACCGGAGGTTGGGCAGAGGCGGATGACGAAATGTTGCGAGGTGTGCTGGTGTATGTTCTTTATCATACTCCAGGGTAAGATCCGCCATCGCAAGTGCCTTCTGAAATTAAGTCACAGCTCGGGAACGAACCGTATATCCCATAGACTAAGGGTGAGAGTCAAGCGATTTGAACGGTTCTTAACATCGAGGTTTTGAGAGTCGATGAGGATGATTGAGGTGAGTACGGAGCAGCGCACGGAATGAATGGGTGGGGGAAACGGGATATCCCAGAGAAAACCCGCCGACCAACGGCATCGTCCGGCACGAGTCCCACATGCGAAAACCCGGAGTGACCCGGCCGGGTATTGAACCCGGGTCGCATTGGTGTGAGGCGAGCAGCCTAGCCGCTCAGCCACCGTGCCCCCCCCCCCCCCCCCATAGATCAAAGCTGTGTCTCGATTGGCCTAAAGAGCGCTCTCTTGTACCCTCGCTTTCGCGACCACGTCGTTATGACGTCAGAGAAAACGCTCTGTTGTCGTCTCAATTCGCAGGAGAGAGTGCGAAAGAGCGAGAGCATAGGGATAGAGAGAGCACGAAGTTGTGTACTTACTCGAGCTCTTTCATACTCTCTGACCACGCGTCATATTTGTTTACATTATTTCCGTGTTTGAATAAGTTTATAGCAGCATTCTGAGCCGAAACCTCGTCGCATTTTACCTCACTCGCCTCCCACCAAGACGATCCGGCTTCAATCCCCTGCCGGGTCACCGGATTTTCACATGTGGGAATCGTGCCGGACGATGCCGTTGGTCGGTGGATTTTCTCGGGGATCTCCCGTTTCCCCGCCCCCCTCCCATTTCAGCGCTGCTCCATACTGACTTCAATCGCCCTCTGAGGACCTCGCCGCCCAAATCTCTTCACTCACTCACAATTCCACTTGACCTATCCAAGAAAAAAGTGATCAGGTCCGTGACAATGTTAATTTTACATTTGGTGAAATAATGCATAATGAGCATATAGTCTATTCATGGTTTCTTCACACTTTCTGAACCAAACCTTTGAAAAAAAAAAATCCGTATATGACGTATTCAGTTATTTCCTAACTATGCCATGTATCACAAGCGTTTTATAACTCTGTTAACATGAAAGTATCTCATTTTTGATTGAATTGAAATTTTACCTGTTTTTTATATATAAATTATAATAGTTCATCTATAATAAATATTTAAAAAAAGGAGCAAACGTTTTCATTGGTAGCGCCTAGTAAAAAATAAGCTTAGTACTCTTGCAAAATATCATTACAACTGGGTGCGCACGAATCCGGTGCGTAATCTTTTAGTTTGTACTGTACAACGTGGAGGGATATCCTGGAAGTAGAACTTTAGCAGGGCTTCAGAAAAGCGTGAAGTAACTGTGAATGGATTATAAAAGCAGATCTTAAGGAGGTTTTATATAAGTGCTCAGTTTACCGCGTACAATCTACGAAAGGGCTTGTCTTATGAAAACGACGATATAAACAAATAAGTTCATCGTTGCTGTGTAGGTGTGGGTTAGATCAACGTTGGCTACACGCGCAGACGACGAGAACTTTGTCCACCTCGTCTTTAACTTAGGGTGGATCTCGTTGCTAGTGTTTCATGACCTACAGCACCAGCCTTGTTGCGTTCAGACCCGGTTGCCACCGCGGAGGCGCAGAGTGCTTGGTTATACAGATTCATACCACGAACTCCAACCACACACGTCCAGCAGAAAGACGTCACTCGTCCGTCCGTCGGTCACGTGATCTTCGACCAATCGCAGGGCGACTTTTATTTCTATACCTCAATCCGTCAAATATATCTCAAACTTTAACTTTCGACGGACCGACGGATGGGCCACCGCCTTGTAATATCGTTCCTTGAACATGGCTGTCGGAAAACAGTAACTTGTTTATTTGTCTGAATTTTTTTTTTCTTTTTAAGTAAACAAAGCAGTGAAGTTGTTTACTTTTTTTTACTTTTAAACTTAAAATTGAACTGAAAATCACTTGTAGATTTGCAGAGGAAAAGCTGATAAATTATGTCAGTAACAACATTTGTCTGCGCGACAAAGTTCGTGTTGGGTGGTAACACTGAAAATTTTCTTTCCCGATGGATCGACGGATGACGGATTCTTGTTAGTCGCTTTCAGTTGACGGATGGAAAAATCGACGGATGGCTGACTGACGGACGAGCAAGTGACGGATGGTTCTGAGCCAAGCTTTGGCCAACCGGCGCATGGAAACCTACTCGCTGGCCTGCAACCCGACCAGTGGGGAACCTTTCGCAGCTCGTAGTAACCAATCAGACACAAGGCCCGTTCTCAGTCAGAGAATGTGTTATTGCCACGAAGACAAAACGGACTGTAAACTCGAATTACTTCTGACGCGAAATTAAAACACCGATTGGAAGTGAGGCTGCCCGATTGCCACTACTCACCGCCATGATGCTTCACGAACAACAGACTGCCTCCTCACGACGGCCCAGGGTTGCCAATTCTATGAGCCAGAGCTGTATGCGGTTCCGCCAACTGCGAAAACCACGAGAGGTGGCAGCGCCGGAAATTCAAATATCGAATGCGTCCAGCATGTGGGAGGAAGTCAGTAGACACATCAAATTTGTCCAGTACACACACAGTCACTAATACACGAAAATAGAGTATTCACATATTTACAGGTCTAAACAGAATAGGTGTCCACACATCGAAGAAACCACAACGCCATTTTGTCCCCGCGTACTTTTCTACTCTGTGACGAGGACGAAATCTGTTTAGCGTGCTGTTCACTGTAAAGCGAGCACTTTTGAAAGATCTCTCATTTGGAATGCTATTCAATAAATACATTTTATTTTAGCCTAAGATGTTAACTTCTAAGTGCGGTGGAATATATACATGGTTTCCATTACTTACATAGGAATATTTATTTAAAAAGGTGGTTAGAGGATAAAATAATCGACTTAAAACGAAAAGTAACTAGGGCCTTTAAAGTGCTCACTTTACCGTGAAAAGCTCATAGGCGTATGTATAGGCTGTTCACCGTAAACTTAGCACTCTTGAAAGCCCTGCTTACGATATACTTGTATACATGTTGTGTATCCTCTACCTTATGTAAAATTAACATTTATATGGGCCTTATCGCTTTATTCATGCGTCGGTCAAATGAAATTGTGAAATTATTAAGAAAGTAAATACTTTACAAACATGCTCATTTTTACACTTCAATTCATAATAGAAAATAAAAAAATAAACAGAAATTGAAAGAATTAATTTTAAGTTATCACAAATGGTTACCTAACACTTTTTATTCGACATTAAGATGTGGAACTACTTTCTATCCATCGTTACGAACTTTACCGGGCGCATGCCACTCAGTGTATATGCACTCATATATGCATGCAGGGGCACTGACTTTTTCTAAGGTTTATATCTAAAGTACTCATTTGATCGAGAACAGCCTTTACGCACTCGTGTGTGTATATATATATATATTATGTATGTATACATATGTACATATGCAGGTTAGCACTTTGAGGTTGGCACACTTTTACCAGCAATAAGACGAGCTAGACGTTAGTCACCTGTATCCATACTGCTGCAGGGACACCATGTTCTATTGGTCCGTATTGTCACATAACACCATTATACTGGTCAAAACAACACCAGTCTCTCCGTATTGGCCGGCTGCTGACCAATGGAGTTCCGAGTTTACCGTTTTCCAACCAAATGTTCTTTCGTATTGTGGAAGGATGTACATTTAATCATATTGATTTCCGTAATTATAAAAAATATTGTCGTTCATTCACGAAGTTTGTTGTTGATGTATTAGTTCCTGTTTAAAATCCTTATGAAATAGGGAATCCATGTAAGTAGAGGCTGTTCACAGTAAAGTGAGCACTTTTAAGGCCCTTCCAACAGGCATCAACCACTAATAAATATATCTTATAGCAGCCTTAGACTTTGAATTTTGTGGGTGGTGGAATGCATTCACTGTATTTATTGGTCACATTGCAATGTTTATATTAGAAATCAGCAGGTAGGTGGAAATAGGATGAAAGGAAACATTTATAAGGGCCTTAAGAAGTGCTCACTTTACCGTGACCAGCCTATATACCCTGTACAGTTTTGTTTTTTATGTGTAATGAAATATTCAAACAAGTTTTGCCCGAACCACACTAGAGTATGGTCCTCAAAATGTTAAAGAGCAGTGACATTTTCTTAGGTTGATTACAAAAGTGCTCACTTTATTGTGAACAGCCTTTACATGTGAAAGAGGCATAATAAGCCCCCTGCAGCAGGAAGCGGTGCCGAAAGTGTGTTGTAAGAACGTGGCTAGGAGGACGTGGGAGGAAAGCAATGACGACGAAGAGTGGTGCACTGCTTGACGAAGGTGAGTAGGAGGGAGGGGAGCAGACCCTGGCAGCAGGCTATTCTGGACACGTCTGTAAGCGCACCTGTGCCTGCTCTGTGCCGCCTCCGAAACAAGCTTGCGCACCTGGCGGCCGGGGCGAGCGACGCGCGGCCCATACGTGATCGCACGCCCACGCGCCTGTAGACCGCGCACGCGGGGGCGACCTTCTATAGAGCGTCTCACTCTTAGATTGCAGTGTGCGGTGTTATGGACATTCACTCTCTCTCTTTCCAAAGCACGATTTCTGTCGTTAACTCTGTCCTTGTTCCTGCGGACGCTTTTTTGCAACTTTGAAAAAGAAAACTATCTACGTTCGTTACGTGCGCGCCTGTCCAATCACGATGATAGGGTATCTCACAGGCTTCAGTTTCAAAGGAGATGCTTAGCTTTGCGTCGCAGGATTGGATTCCTTTACGAGTTGCCAGGGAGGTAAACAGTTAAAAATTATCTTAATCAGGCCGTTTCCTTCAAGGCCCATTTGTTTCTCAGCTTGCCAGTTACGTCACAAAGCTAAAGCAATCTGGCAACAGCGAGCGCCATAAACCCTGTAATGCAATCTAAGCGCGAGACAGACTATAGTTCAGACAGACTATAGTTTCCACGTGTCGCGTCGAGTTCTTACTATGGGTTTGACGTGAATACGTCTTTAAATTTGGGACCATAGTGGGAGGCATTCCAGAAAATCCTATGATAACAAAATCGGGGGATACAGTTTGGCATTGTATTTCCGAATCTATCGTCTACATTCAAAATTAAATTACACCACTCGATTGCCAAAGGATCAAAGAATATGTTACGTTGAGTGAGGGCTTTGAAGCATCGGCCCCGGCGGATGTCGGGGGGGGGGGGGGGGGGGGAGATCGCAATGTGTTGAGTTCGTTTCGCCACGTCTCATAACTTCCGCGTAGTATAACTTTTGACTAGGAGAAGCTACGACGCTCGTTTAGGTTTCAATCGACAGCTCTCGTCAAGATCAATCGACTGCGTCTATAAAAACATTTGTGTGGCGTGGTTATGGTGACACTGTATGCGTTTAGTGTAAAAAATTAAGATAACTTAACACAATTTTGGCCTATACTCGTCAAAAAGCCAAGTCGAAATACAGAAATCGTATACGGATGGAAAGAGCATCTCAAAAGCAATCCAATGATACCAATAAAACCCCATATGATCGTGTGTAGCGGTGCCGGGAATGTAAAATAAACATCAAGGCATCCGAGCGCGTCAACGTAGACGTATTCACGTAAAACAAACGGCCGTGTCCCCAACACAGCCACACATCATTTTTATACTTAGGTTAGAAATAAAACGAAATTTATTATGGGGGAGTTTGGCAGAGGGAGAATTTACGCAGCAAGATGCGCTGGTGTTCCAAAGAGGCCACTTTTAAGCTGTTATTAAATGGCGGTTGAGTGGAGAGATTTGGGGTCGATGATGCAAGGGTGGAGGTAACGGAAGATCTCCGAGAAAACATGCCAACAAGTGGCATCGTCCGCCAAGACTCCCACTTGCCAAAATCTTGGTGTGGTGAGACCATCGTCTGCATAGCCGAATGCCACACACCCCGGCGGAAGACCCAACTCCAAGAACCCATCAAAGAGGACATTCCTTAATATCTGACCAAGGACTGATCCATGGGGACATCCCTTGCTGATTCTTTTCTTCATTTGCATATCATGGGCCAAGTACGTGCTCTCTCTGTCTGCGAATAATTCCAAAATTACCCTGTACAGGTTCGCTGGACATTTATTCCTCTTCCACTGGTACATTACTTCCGGCCACCAGGCATTGTCTAAAGCTCCTGCATCCAGGAACACCCCAAATATATACTTTGTCTGACTGTTCTTCACAAATTTCATTACATCGTGCAGAACAAAGTCTGTACCCATTCCTTTGCGGAAACTATAATATTTCTCACTGAGGGTTCCTTCTGCTTCCAAAGCCATTACGAATCTCCTATTTATTAGCTTCTCATAGACCTCGCCAAGTACTGGAAGCAATGTTAGAGGTTGTTAGGATTTTAGATCTTCAGTATCATTCTTGCCTTCCTTTCGCAGTATCCGCAAACTTCCCTTCTTCCATGGGACCGGAAACATGCCAGAGTTTGGACAGTCGTCGTAGATCTTCAGCAATTCCTGTTTTATTCTTGAGAAGCTTCTTTTTATTATTTCTGACCCCAAACCATTATGGCCTGGGGCTTTCCCATTTCAATCGGTACATTACTCTTCTGTATCAAAAACTGGTGCACCAGCTTCCTCAGGAATTCCACCCGTTTGCTGTCTCTTCCTAACACGCTGCTCTCCCTCATTTTCTGCGGAGTCATCAGGTAGGAGTGTACGGAGCAGAACTTCCACAGACCTCTGGAAGTCACTGCAAGTCTCGCCATTTACCCTTATGCTTGGTGGAGGCATTGCTGTATTCATTTTACCAGCTGCAGTCTTGTAGACACGCTGAAAGGATTGGCGTTACCCACTTGTGTAATGTAACCCACCCATGACTAAACCTTTTTCGATTTTACCCTGTTGAAGTAAGCTTGTCTCTTTCGCTCATATTCTTGAGCGAATAGTTCTCTCTCGTCACCCCCAAGTCTCTGAAGTCGCCTCCTGTCTCTTCTCACTTGCTTCCTCTTGTTCTCCAATTCTATATCTCACCATGATATGTTCGGAAGCCCTTGACTTTTTTCCGGAGATTTTCCTCACAGTCCTCAGTGATGATTCAAGTAATTGTAATTACTCTTTCTTCTACATCCACTTCATCCAGATGCAATTCAGGACACCTTCTCAGCTTACCCAACAGAGTCTTGTCGTATTGTGGCCAATCTGCTGTTCGGTGTACATATCGCACCTCTCTTCCTATCTCTGGCACATAATCAACATTTATTCCTTCATGTCCAATTACATAGACTAGAACTTTATGATCACTCGCACTTTCCTCCAGCATTCACCAGTTGCTGATATGGTCTTTGGTCTTCCATTTACCACAGTAATGCCAATGTACGTTTCAGTACCATGTGCCTGCGAGACAAATGTTGACAGTTCACCTTCCACATTTGCAATATCCAAATAATTTATGAAAATGAATTGGCTGATTGTCTCGCCTGATTCATCTGTATTTGTCAAATGCCAGAGCTTGGACTTCCCATTAACATCTGTACCAATTACCAAGGGTTTTACCCTTAAAACGTTGATCGCCGCTTCCAACAATCTATCCTGATGTGTTTGTGTATCATCCCCAAACTGAAAGTACGTGAACATAATCCAACATTTAGTTGTTCCCTTGATTGCTTGTACACATACGTGATGTGTACTAGAGATACTGGCCATCATCATCACATCCATGTTCTTGTCTGTCATTCTCAATACTCCAGCCTGAGGTTTGACCCCTTTGGTGTACATGGTCCTGTTACCTCGTCAAAAGGCACACATAGTTCCTGAAACCATATCCAGCTTCTGCTCCACCACAATCCTGTTCAGCTCAGCAGCCACTGCCGCCGACCTTTGCATATTTAATTCCCCACATCTTATATTACAGTCCGGAGTCGATCCTGGCGAGTTCCCCGACAGATTCTTCTGATATGCCGGGTAGTCTCTGGAGTCCACCCTGTGCCACCATAGCAGACAGGCACACAGAAACGATGGTTATTTTGTTGTGAAGGCCCCCATTCTCTGAATGGTTATGCAAGGCCCTGGAAGCGGACCACGTGTCTGATTGGCTGCTCCGTGCTGCGAAAGGTTACCTAGTGCACGGCCGTAGAATACAGGTCTGGACACTTGCCTATGTAACAATGTTAACGAATTGACCCCTTATGGACTGATTTAGTTGATGTAGTAGCCGCAGATCGCTGCAAGCAAACTACTGTTGTTAGCATTGTTGGTATAGGGATAACACCATAGAGATGTGAATGTAATTTTCCCATTTTAAGAAAGAATTGCAATTCCCCTCCCTATGCTAGTCATGTCAATCAGCGCTACTTCGGTAGCAGCGCTCTGCGGCTGGGTTCAAGAACTAAATGGGTCGATAAGGGCGTCAACTTTTCAAGCTAGTGTCCAGACCTGTCTTCTACGGCCGTGACATACTCGCTGAGCTGCCGGCTATGGTGGGGATGCGGCCGGGCGCTGAATGGCGAACGGCTTCCCAACATTTCGCTGGGCCAGTGACGCCATTTTTGCTGACGTGTGTTGCTGGAGTTGGAGGAACAAACGGTTGTCTCTCCTCTATATTCTGGAGGCTCCAGCCTGCCTGATGGTGCTTGAACTGCATTGTAAGACCGTTTGAACTACTCGGTTTACACGAAACTATTAACACTTTGACGACTATACTCGAGTGTAGTTCGAGTAAAACTTGTTTGAATATTTCATTCCACATAACAAACAATACTGGTACTGGTATACTTACATGAATTCCATATTTCATAAGGATTTTAAACAGGAACTAATACAACATCAATAACGAACTTCGTGAATAAACAACCATACAACATCAACAACGAACTTGGTGAATGAACAACCAATTTTTGTTTAGTTGCGGAAATCAACACGATGGAATGTACAACTTGCTAGATACGGAAGAACATTTGGCTGGAAAACGGTAAACTCGGCACTCCATTGTTAGCAGCCGGCCAATACGGAGACTGGTGTCGTTCTGACCAGTAGAATGGCGTTACTTGACAAAAGGGACCAATAGATAGAGCCCCGAGTATTTCGCGGATTGAATTGGCAGCAAGCTAAGCTGGACAGCCCTATATATACTCGAGACATTATCGTATGCTTATTAGTTGATGCGATCAAGTGAGGTGTCTGTACAGGACTGTTAAACACTCACTCAAACTACTGCTTCCTGCTTATGACTGGCTCACGGTTAAACAGGGAGTGTCTAAAGAAGTGTCGTCAAATCACAGCTGTAGGAGAAAAGAACAAGTGTTTGGAGTCTACCTCGCCTCCGAATGAACTCGCGAATTACTCGTGGCTCTAGTAATAGAACACGGTGTCCCTGCAGCGGTATGGGTACAGGTGACCAGCGTCTAGCTTGGCTTTATAGCTGGTAAAGTGCGCCGACCTCAAAGTGTTAAACATGCATCCAATATGCTCACCTACGAAAATAACATTCACTTCAGACGAGGGCTCTTGACTGGTTTCAAAATGTTACGCACATTAGTATAGGCTATTCACGGTAAAATTAGCACTTTTGAAAGCCCTGCTTATGATCTACTTGCATGCACGTTGTGTATACTTCCGCCTTATGTAAGATTAACATTGCCATAGGCCTCGTCACTTTATTCATGCGTCGGTCCCGTAAAACTGTGAAATTATTAGAAAAGTAAATATTCAACAAATATGCTCACTTTTTATACTTAGACGCATTAAAAAAACACAGAAAGCAAACGAAATAATTTAAGTTATCAGAAATGGTTGCCTAATGCTTTTTATTCGACGTTGAGATACGGAACTACTTCTCATCAATCGTTAACAACTTTACTGGGCGCTGTCACTCAGTGCGCCCGTTAAAACTTATGTAGATAGGGGCAGTGACTATTTTCTAAGGTTGATTTCAAAAGTGCTAACTTTATCGTGAACAGCCTTTACCACCATTATTTCGGAGTACTTGGAAATGGCTAAAGAACGGCCTTTTCAAAGCGTCGTATCTCAAAATAGAAGCGACAGATCCATTCAAAACTACCCAAGGTCCTTGCACTGAACCTCCCTACATACTTTCCATCAATACAATGACAGGGTCACCGCTGAAAGTCCCATAAGTCCTACACTCAGTGCTACGAGAGAACACTGCACGCCAATTCAGAGCCTTGCGCTTAGCGGCGATGGTGCACTTGATGCAGCTGGCAGTGTCGCGACTACTACGCGACACTACTTTACCGTGAACATCCTATACCAAATTTTCAACCAGGCAAGACTTAAGCCTAGGCTACAATCACCGTAGCGTTCCCGTAACGAAATAACAATGGCGTTACCGTGCAAGTATGAAAATGAACTGTCTACAACCGCAGTAAGAAAACTGTTAAGCGACTAATGAGAAACGAGCACAAAAAAAAAAAGACAGACTGTACATGTATCGCGGATATTTTCAAACTGTGTGTTGGCTAACCTGATATTTATTTTTGTTTATCTATTTGTGATGAAAAAAATTTCGTGGGAATCGTGTTTCGGGATATTTAAAGTTCGGTATACATGTTAATAATTGCGTTTACTATTTAAATAAACGGAAATCTGAACTGTACCGCGAAATTCATTTAATAACTACGTTCTTGTTATACGCCTGCACTGCACTGACTCTCGTGATTGGAAATGTTGTCTCGTGATTGGCCGGCGTAGAACTCGGCGTAAGAGAATTGAAAATATTCAATCCTCTTAACGCCGCTGCCGCGAGCAGGCCGCCATCTTACGCCGTTATGTTGTGTTGTAGCTGGTCCCATATACAAGTACGGATTCAATTTTTGATTGTAAATTCTTACGGTGATTGTAGCTGGGGCTTGCCGTACTCTGGTAGCGGGCGACGTGCGGCTGAAATCGCAGTTTGCAGAACAATACAAACTCGCCCGCGCCGGGACAAGCGGGATCAAAGCCCCCCGTGAATTATGCTCGTGCCTCGAGGAGAGAGAGTAGGAAGAAAAAGACCAAAACACACTCTGTTGGCAGGCGTGGCGGTTTTTTCCGGGGAAGGGAGTCGGACCGCGCTGACCTATAATTACGTGCCGGCACGACGCGACCCACCTGCGACAGTGGGGTGAGTCACTAGTGTGGGGTCCGCCCACGGGGTGCTGTGTCCGAATTCGCCTGAAGTACATACTTGTGCGTACCTGTCCCCGGAAGAGATGTCGTAAGTGCTGTCCGAACTGCAAGTGTACAAGTAACCGAAGTTGTATACTTTTCGCATACTTCCAGAATGTGCGCCGTCATTTTGAGAAGCAATTTGGAGGTTAAAATTGATTTCCGACATAATTATTTAATAGGGCAACATTCCTACTTCGTAGACATAGAATTTTGAACTGAATAAATAATTATCGCAAGTTTCACCTTAAAAAAAGGTGTAAGCAATAAATTCGTATTATGCCTATGTTCCTAACCTACAGAAGCTAAGATAAAAAAAGCCATCCAAACTGCACTTACATACATTAACGCAAGACTATAAATGTTAATGTAAATCAAATTTATGTACTATTAAATACTTTATTTAACGCCTAAAACCATCGGCAATTATCAAATTCTTAATCGGAATACATGAACATTTAAAGTGGTCAGCTGGCTAATAACTGTCACCGAAGCCAACAAGACTGCATGTTCGAATTTATCAAGTTTGGTGCCAAGGGTAAGTGAAGTACGCAAGGATGCAAGTACACAAGTGTATACCTGAGTTCGGACACGGCTTTAGTAGTATATTCTGACGTACTTTCATCCTTGCGTACTTCACCTGTCCTCGGCAACAAATTTGAGGAGTTTGGACAGGCAGTCTCGTTGGCTTCAGTGACAGTTATTAGCCAGCTAATCACTTTTAACGTACATGTTACAAACTTGCCAACTTTAACGATTTTTCCGTAAAATGTACGAGAACCATACTCTCTTACGATTTTACGAAAACGCCTTGATTTTTTTTCCGAATTTCGACACTGGAAATAATTTTAGTGGATATCTACTACTAGAAACGGGACATTCGATATCTCGATACCGGCACGCATCTAAAGTAACGAGTATCACGCCGTGCATATCGATACATTTGTTCGATGCGTGAAATGTTATATTATCGACACGTGAATGGTATGGTCCGCCATTTCCCCAATTGTCACGAAGCAACAGTGTTTTCGTTCTGCAGTTAGTTGACTAGTTTCTGAAAGCCGGTGAAATGTCGTATTTATTTAATGGCTCAGCTAATTAATTTGTATGGATGGCAGAGAAACGTGTAACAAACATTGTAACAGAACAACGTGTATTCAGGAGTGGCAAATAGAAATTACAAACAGTAAGTCGTTGTGTATTGTAAATAACGTATTTTGAAATGGTTATTAAAATGTTTGGAATGCACGTGGAGTAGAAAACCATTACTTCAGATCTGTTTTGCAGTGTAAAAATAACAGGTTTTTTTTATATGGAAAAATAACTTCCCCAAAAATATTTACGTCTCAAGCGTGAACATTCAAATTTGTACTAACTACATATTTATCGCGTTTTCTTTCTGTGAAGTTAAAACTTGACGGGTTATATAATAATCTGAGGCCGTGTCCGAATTGGTATATTTCGTTAGCAAAATTATCACGTGACCCGATTTCGTATACAAAACTGGCGACGTATTTGGTAATGTCGTATTTTGTTTTAATTACAGAAATAATACCGTCCGTTTGAAGCAATAAATTTGGATAAAAAATATTTCTTCGCTGTTAAGCTTGGCTCACAACCATCCGTCGCTTCCGTCAGTGGCCCGTCCGTCAGTCAGGCATTCGTTGGTTGTGAAAGCGACTCACAACAGTCCGTCGTGCGTCGATCTTACGACCCAAAAACACTATCTTTCTCGCGCACAGGCAAATATTTTTTATGAATGTATTAAATACATTCTCTCTCCCTAACGTAATTTATCAGCATTTCCTCCGAAAATCTACACGTCATCTTTAGTTCAATTCAAAGGTGCAAAGTAAACACGTAAACAAAGTCACTACCTTGTGTATTTAAGATGAAAAAAAAAAAAATACTGAGACAATAAACGAGTGACTGTTTTCCGACAGCCATGCTCAAGGAACGATATTACAAGGCGGTGGCCCATCCGTCCGTCCGTCGAAAGTTAAAGTTCGATATATACTTGACGGGTTGACGGATAGAAAAAAAAAAGTTGCCCTCCGATTGGTCGAAGATCACGTGACCGACGGACGGACGGATGGTTGTGAGTCCAGCTACAACGTAATAATGCATTGCCGGGAGTGCTAGACAAGCGACTGCCGACGTCACAATTGATACCTAGCAAATCAAGAATTTACAAAAGTAACGAGCAAATTTTCGACTATTCCATTAAAACAATGTGTAATTAAAAATGATAGTCGCGTAAGAAGAGGTTCGAAACAACGCCGTCTCATGAAAGAAGTTAAACTAAAGTCTTTCCCGACCCAATCCAATGCGCTGTCAATAAAATTAACGGAGCCCCAGCAGTATGACTTTGCTATAACAAAAAACAAGGTAGGTTGGAATGGAAACCTACATTGATCATAGCAGTTGTGTACACTCATTGTTTTATTTATAGACAGAGCAGCTGTTTAACAAGGATACATTGCGGCCGCGTTACGTTTCTAAAACTGTCAACATTTTGTGATCTTATGTTCGATATTCTGAATGCAAGTCCATATTTCGATTTTTTACCTACCATTTGTGTTTACAACCGGAATTTAATATTAATTTTACATGTTTTTTGCTTGTGTGTACTGTGTACAATCCGTGAAAATTTCCAACACAAAACAACAAACAGAATAATAAATTTATCGTGAGGTAGCAGTAGAAGTGCTAATATATATATATATATATATATATATAAAATTTGTAAGCTTTCTTAGTTAGAAAATTGACATGTGAGTTTATGCACATTTTTTATATAGGCTACAAGTTTCAAATGCCATTTTTAAATTTCAAGCATTGCAGAATAGGGATTTTGTATATTACAAAGTGAATTTTTAATGCTTTTATGGTAAGCGTATTAACACCTACTATAAATGTGAAAATAAATATGGTGTGGAAGTTGTCTTAAACTAATGCATATTTCACCCAAGGTAAGGAAGAAGTACATTTCTGCTTTGTATGTCGTACTAAGCAAACACATTTCGATGATGTATAAGTCTTCTCTAGGGGAAATCATAGTTTCTGGTCTGAAACACTGAACGAATGTTAGATTATGGTAAATAATCATTGCGAAATTATGGAAATTTCATTATTTGAAATTACGCGTGAAATTTAAGAAAATTAGTGTATGTGAAATTGCCGCGGGTAGTTTACGCATGTATTAATAGTTTTTTTTTTTTTTTTTTTTTTCTGATTGAAAACTTTAAAAGTTGGCACGGCTAGCCCGACTAAGAATTTGATAATTGTTGAAAGTTTTAGGGGTTAAATCAAGTATTAAATAATATTTCAATTTGATTTACATAACATTTATTATCTTGCATTATTCTACGTGAGTTTGCAATTTTTATGGCTTGTTATATCTTAGTTTCAATAGATTAGGAACATAGGCCTAATACGAATCTACTGTTTCGACATTTTTTTAAGGTGAACCTTGCGATAATTATTAAGTCATTTCAAAATTCTATGCCTATGAAGTAGCAATGTTGCCCTATTAAACTTATGATACAAAATAATTATGTCGGAAATCAATTGTAAACTACAAATTGCTTCTCAAAATGGCGGCACATATACCGCAAGTTCGCGAGAAGTAGATATCTTCGTTTACTTGCATACTTTACTTGTAATTCGGACAGCACTTAATGACGTCACTTCCGGGGACAGGTACGTATATGTATGTACTTCAGACGATTTTGGACTAGTTCTCAAATAATGGTAAACAGCCTTTATCGCATTTTATTTCTCGTTTCGTTTACTACTTGCGCTTTTATGTTTTGTGATTTTTAGTTTGATTTCGGTTGCATAGCTGGTTAACACGAGTATGTATTTATATGTTTCTAAAGCGGAGACACCGACACGGTAATAGTAGGTGTCGCGTTGCAAAAAAATTCAAAAGATACAGATTTTTAACACTTTGTAGACTATGCCCGAGTGTAGCTCGAGCCAATATAATTTGAAAATTTCTTTGTTGTTCAGAACAAAACTCGCAATGAATGTGCAGTCTTATTTCGGCTAGTGTTTAACATGAGCTCACAAAAATATGACAGCGCAGTAACAATGATATTGCTAACGATAGAATTTCTTTTTTTTTTTTTTTTACAACCACTCAAAGCGATTTGGTAGATTGTAAATCCTTTCAAACAATAAAGGACATTTAATTGGGTCAATATCAGCTCGGCTCTCCACTGGTTGATGACCGGCCAATAATAAATGTTGTAAAGCACAGGGTAGTGTCCGGTTTGGTATGGACCAATAGGACGATGGTGAGTGCTAACACAGACATCAACAGAACTGGTGCTCTTGCCTTAGTGGATGTAGGTGACTCACTTCCAATTTGTACAGATTGTAAACACATCACACATATATTGCTAAACATAACAGTCGTCAGAGCACATCAGTAGGATAAAAAGCGGCTTCTTGGTGCGCTACACCGACGACAAAAGATGCCGCTCCCAGTGTTACGTTGGCCTATATCGGGCCCGTTGTTCACTACAGTATTTTCTGCCTCGTTTACTAGCCGGTGGAGGGGATTTCTGCAACTGTCTTTCACAAGGTGTTATTGCAATTACGCTCGCACATGTAGAAATATATGCAGGTAGGGACAAAGACATTCTTCAAAGTTCGATTTGAAAAGTGATCGTTTATCCGTGAACAGCCTTTGCCACAGAGTACTTGAAGCGTACAGAGGTGAAACAGACTCTTACATCGCGGATTTTGGAAGCTACTCCCCCTCCCCCCTTCAACACTTAATAGTCACCGAAGGACCTTGGTCGTGCCGTTGCCGTATATTTTTGGTGGACGTGCTTCGCTGGCATGATCGTCCAGCCATGAAGACCCGAGTTACCTAACTACACGCGCTGAACGCGTCATTTTCTATTTGTCCCTCGGGCGAACTAAAAATATTAAGGATTATTGTGAAAGTACGGGAAAAGAAATAATTTATCGCACACAAGCGTACCTTCCGGCGCGCGTTTGGGATGAGCTTCGCGTAGACGAGATTAGCCTATGCTAAGACGTTAGAATGAGTAACGAAAAATTATCCCCCCGGCTTCCATCAAGTCTTTTAATTATTCTCACTTACTTATTCCTCCCTGGACTAGGAGATTGACGAGAAACCCACCAGAGGACGGGACTGTAGTAAGCCTACACAATGCCTTGAATTTTTTTTTTTAAATATAAATTGGGGTGGTGACACTACCTGAATATTCAAAGTCCTTAAATGTGTATGGTTGTTAAGGGGGGTAGGGAGATTTGGGCGGGCTCTTAACAGTGAGGTCTTGAGAGCCGATGACGGTGATTGAGGTGAGTATATAATTTTCTAGTTGTTTGGAACAATATCACATTTAACTTAGTACTTGTCAACTTAATGCGAGAATGTGATCTATCAAATCGTCTTACTTTGTATGTTACGTAGTTAATTTAGTAATTATATTTATTATTATTATTGTTATTAGTCTGCTTTAGGGTGACATGTTCTTGACACTTGTTTCGTGAATACTGCCATACCATTCTTAATATTGCACGGTCATACTAATTAATTACATGGAATTGTTAGAATATGTATAGTTAGTTAGATTAGTATTATGGATTGTTATATTAGCGTAGTGTACATTACGTTACCAGTTAGTCATAACAGGTAGATATATCGATTTATGTAGTTTGCTTTACGTTTATTATTGCTTTTGTGTATAGAATGTATGTGTGAGTACAATGGGTTCAGTGGTAGAGAAGGCAAATTAAGCTTTAACTGCGCTCACAAAAAAAAAAGGTGAAATAAATAAATAAATATGTACAGTGCTTTTCGCAAAAAAATTAAGGTATGAATGTAACAGCTAGAGAATCCTGTAAATAGTTAACTTTTTAGGAATTAAAATTTTGAAAATGTCATTATAGGGATTTGATTTATTTTTTCTACTCTGCAGTACAAACAAAACACCAAACTAAGTATGTGAAATTAAATATTATATAAATTTCAAATTATGAATAGGCTTTCACAATTGTACAACCATCAAATACCGTTCACCAATAAGTATGTGAAATAAATAAATATGTATTGTAAGAAGTGCGACAGAGCTGCAAGAAAAGAACAATTGGATGAGAGTAAGATGATGTTTGTGGACGAAGGAAGAGGCGTAATAAAAAAAAAAGTATTAATTAAATCAACTATCGGAGTCAGTGTTTAGGACTAAGAAATATTATTATTTCCTTGGTATTCAGAACATTTCAGACACTATCTTTCAATTGTCAACTCTAAGAAAATCAAATACTTCAAACTATTAAGAAATAGGAATATTTAATTTTCTTAAATATTACACCTAACCCCACACATACCATTCAAAAGCAATAACTAAACCTAGATGATAATGTAACACATAAACGTATGAAAAATATAATAACCATACAATTCCATCCAATATATAATTAATATACACGGCTTTTGAAACTCTTCAAACTGTCGGTCTCTCCTGGGACTTTTGCAATAGCGCAGATCAAAGTAATTAGCGACTCACCATTTAGTTTGATGACATATGTTCGGGTCATACATATAAACCTATTACATTACCATTACGTTCTTCATCTAACATGTTTCTCGATTTTTAAATTGAACATAAATGGAACAATAAGGCTTCCTGCTTATATTATATTAATAGTTACATATAACATGCGTTCCACGTGTTGACTTCAAATCTTTCAGATTACATTGCAACATATAAACTATTCAATATGAATTACTGGTTTTCAAATGGAATGCTCAACCAGTACACGAAATGGACAGTTAATTCTTTCCGTTCACTGCAAAAATTTCTATTCGTACATAGCAACAGTTTTTTGCTTGTTTTAAAGAGTATTTCAAACATTACCAGTAGCAAGCATTTGCTATTAGCACATTCATGGATGAAATACAATAATCTTAACACACCTGATTTAAAATATACAGTAGCGCTTTTGTTCGTTACTCTGCTAAGGGAAATTAAAAACGTTTCTGTTTTACATAAGCAACTACCTAGTTTAAATAATAAATAGTCTCAAATTCACTTATATTCAGATATACAATTACATTAAAATCTGGGGTAGGGGTCTGTAGAGAAATAATTTATGTTCGCGTCAATTAGTACCTTTACAACATGTCAAATTTTTATATCTCTATAATGAAACACTATCACTAGTCACTCTGGAACACGCGTGTCGTTCACAAGTGCACTGCGGATGGTAGGGAGCAGGAACATAGCACACCTGCTATAGTTGATCCGCGGTATCTTCGGCCTTTTCTGAAGCCCTGCTAAAGTTATACTTCCAGGATATTCCTCCGCCTCGTGCAAACTAAGCTTAACTAAGTCCGGAAGATTACACCAGAGGGACCACGCACCGGATTCATGCGCACACTGTTGTGACAGTATTTTGTATAAGAACTATTTCTTACTAGGCGCTACCAACACGCATCTTTCCTCACTGTTTTTTAATTCAAATTACTCATATATGAAGAATTGTAATTTATAGATAAAAAACGAATAATATTACAATTAACAGAAAAAAAAGTAACTTTTATGAAGACAAGTACTTGTCCATCAGAGCGTATTTGGGACACAACGAAGCACGCCATACATGGAGAGATTTTTCAAAGGTTTGATTTAAAAAAAGGCAGAAGAAACCGTGAATGGACTATAGAGTGCGAGCGCTTGCAGCCTCACGTGCGTGGCTAATCCGGCGGTTCGCTCCGCTCAGGGCCTGACTGTCCTTCCAGCTTGCCTGAAGCTCGTGGTTCCCCGGTAGGGGCGGTCCCATTGTCCCCAGGGGGGGAGCCCTTGAACAGCAACAGCCGCGGGACGTGCCCGCCACGCAGCTAGCCTGAAGCTCTTGGTTTCCCGGTAGGGACGGTCCCATTGTCCCCAGGGGGGGAAGCCCTTGAACCGCAACAGCCGCGGGAAGTGCCCGCCACGCAGCTAGCCGGCTCCGGCTTGTCTCTCGCAGTCACACCACTCTACACTGCTGTCACACTGTGGGGAGGTCGTGTCCGAATCCTCTCCTATAGTCCATTCACGGTTATAGACTGGGTAAAATGAGCACTTTTGAAATCCCTGCTTAAGATCTACTTGTATACATGTTGTGTGTTCTTCCGTCTTATGTAAAAATTAACATTGCCATGGGCCTCATCACTTTATTCATGCGTCGGTTAAGTAAAACTGTGAAATTATTGTAACAGTAAATATTGAACAAATCTGCTAATTTTTACACTTCGATACATAAAAAAAAAAAAAAACAGAAAGGGATAGAAATAATTTAAGTTATCACTAATGTTTACCTAACACTTTTTTTTCGATGTTAATATATGGAACTACTTCCCCCTTCATCGTTACCAACTTTACTGGATTTATTTCACTCATTGCGCCCGTTAAAGTATTTGTAGGCAAGGGCAGTGGCTTTTTTTTTTTAAGGTTGATTTCAAAAGTGCTCACTTTATCGTGAACAGCCTTTACCTGTGTTTATTCCACCGCAATAAAATATATTTATTGACAATCATTTAAAACGAGACGGCTTTTAAAAGTGCACACCTTACCGTGAATAGTAAATTACACATCTTTAACACCCATGGTCTCAGTTTACTGCGAGGTTGGTTAGCATGCCCGACGCACAAAATGTAAGAAAAGTTGGATACGACGCCCTCAGGCCTATGTGATGAGATAAGGGATAGCCTATACGTGCAAGATACTGAACTGGGGGCACAATGTTTTCGTCGTACACCGCACAACAACGGTATTTTTGAAGTAGAGATCTATCAGTTTGTTCGTGGAAAATCCGTAGCGAAGTTGTAAGGGCGCGGGAGAACAGAACAGACAGCATGGCGGCTTCGCTACTTAAAGCAGGCAGGCAGAGTGTATCACGAACAAAATGGCATTGGACGACAAATTATTCGTTAGGATGGAAGCAACTGACTTATTTGGCCACCCTTCCCCCTCTCCTCCCCCTTCACCACCTTACCCTACGAGGTGTGCCGTTCTTGCTGCCACTGCCAACTGCCAATCACAGCACACCTATCAGGGAAAGGAGGGGTAAGCCGACGGAAGGAAAGGGTATTCCAACAGGGAGGGGTATCCCCACCATCAACGAACAGCCAATCACAGCACACCTCGTAGGGGAAGGGACAGGTGGGGGAGGGGAGGGGTGAGAGGAAGGGGAGGTGGACACGAATTTATGAAATGGTACTTGTGCCACTCTTGCACATTTTATATCGTAGAACAAATACGCTCCTACTACTTTATATATATATATAATTTAATTCTGCATGTGAATTAATTTAAAATTGGATCTGAAAATTGAATGAACAATTGCAGTATGTGTAAGTGTATTTGACTGACGTCGGCGCCTTTCTTCTCTTGCAGCCTGACAACCAACGCGTGCATGTGACGCCTTAGTGAATACGTACACGGAAAGGAAACTTACCAATTTCCAAATTTGTAGCTTTTAAACAGCAGAAAGGATAGGAAACAAGACCCTTGAAAGTTTAAACAGTAAACACTCAGAAATAACACAAGGCACATGAGAATTCATACCGTCTGTATGAATGCGACCAGTAAAATACACTAACTGCTGACGAAGCTACAGAAAAATAACTTATTTTTAACTGGAAAAAATTAGGTTTATTTAATGAAATCACCGTGAAAATTAAAATAAAATGCTATTTTAAATTAGGGAAAAATGTACAGAAACTGAGTTAGGCAAACTAAAATTTTAATTTCAATCTGACTATAACCTCTCTTTTGTGAGCCATATTAAATTTAAAATTACGTGACCAAATAACCGATAATGGAGTTTCTGTCTTCAATAAAATAAAATAATCAGAGTCTCAAATTAGGATGCTGGAAATTAATACAACTCGGCTAGCGTGCATAATATGAATAAAATCTCAGACCTCTGGAAAGTTCTAGGTAGATAAAACTGTGAAGCTGCCTAGTAAATATTGGTAATAAATTCCAGAAATATTTTAACTCTTGCTGAGAAACCGGAAAATTTACACATATATGATGACAAGATGGTAGCATAAGTCTTTAGGAATACTCATCCTTGCGAAGTGGAGTCGGCAGCGTCGGATGAATTAAAACCCACTCAAAACCGAATATCTGGTGTTTCAGGACTCCTGCTTGTCCGAGCACATTTATAGAAATTCGATGCGCCTCCCAACACCTCTTCTAAGCTAACGCTGGGCAGTCTTGGCAAAATTTACTAAAAAAAATCGCCTTTCTTAAAAATTACGGTGGACTGCCTTCCATCATTTCTGATTTGAGAGTCACGGGGTTCACGCCATAGACTAAAGATGAAGTAGACCGATCTCGCTGGCTGCGCACAACCAATCTCCGTGTCCCAAGATTTAACTGCTTTTCTGCCAACACGGTGAACAAAAAGGGCGTGGATTGGGTTTGAGGTTAGAACACTGTTTAGTAAACAAGTTCTTTTAAGATGTTTTTACACTTCCTCTAACCAATTTGTAATGCTTTTTGATTAAATTCAAACTGGCGAAAGTATTTTATTAATATAATAGTGCTTGTTATTTAAAAATTAACATGTAAACAAACATGTTCACCGCTGTTGACCATGTGACTTTGACGGTTGTGTTCTTTTGAGGTAGGTCAGTGTCGGGTACATGCGCAGAAGACGAATAAGCGGTCTACCTCATCTTTAATCTATGGTTCACACACGAAGACAATGACCCGGAAAATTATCTACTGTAAAATCATATCCTGATATCGCAAACTTAGAAAACAGTAAGAGACCATTTCTCTGAGGTGCAAAAATAAACTTACATACATAGGTTTTTAAATAAGTTACATTAACTTCTATCACTGAATATAAACTGCACTTTGTAGTAAAATTCAATGCCTGAGAAAATTATAAAGAAATTTAAGAAAGGTTGCCCTAAAGATACCGTTCTAGCCAAATTAAATGAAACGTAATTAAACAAAACAAACGTGATAAAATTAAAATATATCGACTCAGTTCAGAAGCAAAGAAATAAACACGTGGGAAGATACTGTCTCACCATACTACAATATATTTTGAATCGATCACTGACTGGGGTGTGCACTGTTAAGTTGGCAACGTCAGAGGTGGAAAAAAAAAACCTAACCTTAACGTTGAATGAAAAGTGTTAGGCAAACACGTGTGAATACAGAATTTATTTATTTTGCTTTCTGTTTTTTTTTTCTATGCATTTATGTATAAGAATGGGCAAATTTATAAAATTTCACTTGACCAACGCATGAATAAAGTTATCAGGCCATAGGCAGTGTTAATTTCACTTACGGTGAAAGAATACGCAATGTGCATGCAAGTATATATTAAGCATGGATTTCAAAAGTGCTCAGTTTGGAGTGAACGCGCGTAATTGGAACGTAAGTGTCGATTCGTCTTGAAAAATCTATTTCATGTCGGAAAATGTAACCCAGTGTTGTTCGGTCTCGAAACGCCGCGGTCGCCATTAGGATAGTGGTCCATGAGTGAAAATATAAATCTTCCGAGAAGTTGTCTTTCTGTTTTGATACCTGTTGTCTTGAAAACAAAGCATCGATTTACGTTTTTTTTTTTGTCTGGTCATTATCGCTGGTCCGTCGAGTAGATTAATCACCTTTCATGAAGCACGCGCCGGAAGATAATGTTTCATCATTAAATAGACGTGGCCACGGGACAAGCATTTAAACTAACATGTGTAATGTTGGCTTTAGTAGCATATTTTAGATTTCACACAGTTTGATATGGGACACTTCGCGTAACTGTAAGTGCGTTTACAAAGACAAATAAACATGTAAATTAATTATTTACTACGCATAAATATATATATATATTTTTTTTTTTCGTAAATGAAACGGTTTGACTGTGGTGCAAGGAACATAAAACTTCCGAACAAAAAAGCCTGATCAAAACTTGTTCAAAAGAACTTGTAAAATAACGAAAAGCGACACGCTTTTCGCCGTTATTAATTATTTTCCCAGTTATAAAATAAAGGTTGATATACTTGTGAATGCGTTAGCTATAGTTTGGGGCAAAGGAAAACCGAACGTGTTAGGTTCAGTCACTAGTAAAACTGGTAGATATGTCGTCTGTTTCAGAAATAAATTTTATTATTTCGTAAGGTCACAACTGATTAGTTACTAATCATTAGTTACAGCTTATTTTTAACGCTGTACCTTTGCAATGTTTACATATGTTTGCGTGTTTTTAATTAAAATAATGGTCGCTTGAAAGGGATGACGACGCGGTTTAATTTTGTCGCAATAAATGTACACTTAAACTATAGGCTGTTCACGTAAATTGAGCACTTTCGAAACCCCTGCTTAAGATCTGCTTGTGTGCAAGTTGCGTGTTCTTCCGCCGCATGTAAAATTATTATTGCCATGGGCTTCGTCGTTTTCTTCACGGGCCGGTCAAGTGACGCTGTAAAACTATCAGAAAAGTAAAATTTTCAAAGCGATGGAAATAATTTAAGTTACCACAAATTGTTACCTAACACTTTTTATTCGACGTTAATATATGTAACCACTTTCCCCTCCATCGTTACCAACTTCACTGGGCGCATGTTACTCGGTGCGCCCGTTAAAATTTGCACAGGTAGGAGCAGTGACGTTTTCTAAGGTTGATTTCAAAAATGCTTACTTGATCGTGAACAGCCTTTAGTAAACAACAAGTTACAGTGAACCAAAACACCAGCGTACTGTCTAGAATGTTTACGGTTAATTAAGTTTAACTCCCCCGAAAAATTTGGCAATGCTGGGGGAAAAGTAGTTCCACACCTTTAACGTTGAATTAACGGTGTTAGGTAAACATGTGTAAATAAACAAATTATTTCTTTTATTCTTTGTTTTTTTTATTGCATTTAAGAACAAGAATGAGCAAATGTGTGCAATATTTGATTTACTAATAATTTCACAGTTTCACTTGGTCAAGACATAAGTGATCAGGTCCACTGCAGGCGGTGGAAGAACACGCGATGCACATATAACCTATTCACGGTTTCTTCAAACTTTTTGAATCGAACCTTTGAAAAATCACTCCATGTATAACGTCTTTAGTTATTTTCTAAATATGCCATGTATCAAAACCATTTTAAACCTCCGCGAACATAAAAATATATTATTTGATGTTAAATTGAAGTTCCAGGAATATTTTATTTATAAGTTATAATATTTCATTTATAATAAATATGTATGTAACAGTAAGAAAACATGTGTGTTGGTAGCACCCAGTAAGAAATAGTTCTCATACAAATCATTATTAAAAACTGAGTTCGTACGAATTCGGTGTGTTTGCCCGCTAGTGTTATTTTATAGACTTATTTAACCTTAGTTTGCACGTGGCGAATGAATATCCTGGAAGTAGAACTTAAGCAGGGCTTCAGAAATGTATGAAGTTACCGTGAATGAATTATACAAGTATATTTTAAGCAAGGCTTTCGAAAGTGATCAGTTTATCACTTACAGTACAAGAGCTGAGCAAGGTGGAGGGATCGATGTTTTCAGTTCGGCGTGTAGGGACACTGTTTCTAGAGGACCATCCGACCTTCACACCTGTTCTTTTTGTTCGTTTCGGGTCTGCCTGCGTTGTTTTGTTTGGGGGGTGGGGGAGGGGCTTGATCTTGCTGTGTGAAGGGGTAGTACAGGAGGAGTGTGAAGCAAGGGCTGTTCTCTGCTGACCAAGGACGCATCTCGGTCGAATCGTCCATGCCTCATCCACGCAATATCACATGCGCCTTTTCGTACGCGCATGGGGCCGCGGTGGGACAGAGCCCAGAGCACTCGCCTCCCACCAAGAAGAACCTGGTTCGATTCTCGGCGGGGTCCTCAAATGGATTTTCGCACCGTGCAAACCTCGCTTCACCCTCATCGGCTACACCCAAACAATCCGGATTATGTTTCGCGCGCTAAGGGCGACTGAGGTAACCAGCGGGAAATGCCTTGTCACCTCTAAGCGCCAGGCACTAAACTGACCCATGGCAATGCTAATTTCACATATGGCGGAAGAACACATAAAGTGCACGAAGTAGTTCTCAAGAAAGGCCTTCTAAAGTACTCACTTTATCGTGAACAGCCTATAAAATAACCTACCTTTCACGTCAATTTGATATAAAGCTGTCCAGGATTCTCTTTTGTTATAGGCTGAGCGGTTAGACTGTTCGCCTCCCACCAAGGCGATCCGGGTTCAATCCCCGGCCGGGTAACTCCGGATTTTCACATGTGGGAATCGAGCTGGACGATGTCGTTGGTCGGCGGGTTTTCTCGGGGGTCTCCCGTTTCCTCCGCCCTTCCATTCCGGCTCTGCTCCTTACTCACTTCAATTATACTCACCGGCTCTCAAAACCTCGATGTTAAAAGCAGTTCAAATGTATTCACTTTCTCTCTCTTTTTGTATGAATTTGTTAAATTTAACACATCACAAAAAGTTTTGAGTAAACATAGAGAACGTAAGAAAGAATGGAATATACATAAAAGAAAGAATAGCAATTAAAAGTTACCAACGGTACCTATACGAAACGTAAAATTCAAAGTGTTTCTCACAATAAAAAAATTCCCAACATCACGGACAAATAAACAACAAAGAACAACATAAGTAACTTAATGGTGTCTCTGACTATGGAGTGTTTCTTTCTTCCCACTGCAACTTAGTACCGCGTATGGCCTCCATGTGCATTGTGCAGGTCTCTAACACGCTGTGGCATGCTTGTATTCACCGTGTTGATGCCATCTTCCAGACAAAGGTCCCATTCCATCTGGGCAGCTCTTACGTGATCTGGAAGTGTCTCTTGAGGTTGTGGACAGTTATAAACTGCTGTTATAGGCTATTCACGGTAAAGTGAGCACTTTTGAAAGCCCTCTCATTTGGAATAATAGTCGATAAATATGTTTTATTTCAGCCCCAGACGTTAACTTCAGAGTACAGGGGAATACACACACTGTATTTATTACTTACATGGAAATATTTATTTGAAAAGTTGGTCGAAGGATAAAAATGTCTGAAAGTAAAAAAGGTAACAAAGGCCTCAAAAATGCTCACTTTACAGTGAACGGTCTATATCAACTTGTCCCATTGCGTTAGTGCGCTGTCTATCGATCACAAAAGAACTACTTGCAACTGCAACTACCCAAACTGCCTTTTCGCACAAAATTCCTAACTTTTTGTGACGCGTAAATTATTGTATACAGTATATTCATAATTTATCTTTCCACAAATAGCGAAACTGTTGAACAGTACCTACTCTTACCCATGCAGAGAGGAGAACAATATTTATTTTTATTCCAAGAAAAAAAAATTCCAACATGGCGGAGGACACCTGTGTTTGGACCGTCCAGTCTTCAGCCAGGTCACCACTTCTGAATATCCGGACGGGAAAATTTCCGTGCTTTTCGACGTGTCACGTCGCGAGTGCCGTGCTCTTCCCTCCCGTCGTGTTTTTCGTGACATTCCTTCCGTCGTGGGGATACGCCCTATTTATTTTCGTCGGCCCTCCCCAGCCCCTTGTGGACCCCCATGCAGCTTCCATGACTGCCGGCAACGCCTTGTCACGCTGGCGGGCTTTGTAGTCATTCCAGTTTTTACCTGAGCCATCCGCGAGGAGACAGGGAGGGGAACCCCTCCACTAACATCAGTAGGTGACAAACAATTCCCTCCCACTACTTGGAAGTGGAACTGCCTGCCACCTGCGCGCCGTTTCCTAAAGCGTCAACAGCTGCGCGCCCTTGGCGGTTGCAGCAGCCCACGTCCCAGCGCCCACGTAACTTAAGGTCCCCGCCTATAATCCATTCACGGTCACTCAAAATTTTCTGAAGTCCTGCTTCCAGGATATTTCTCCGCCTCGTGCAAACCAAGCTTAACCGAGTCTAGAAATTTACACCAAAGGACAACACACTGAATTCGTGCGCACTCAGTTGTAATAATATTTGGTATGAGAACTATTTCTTACTAGACACTACAACACACATGTTTTCTCTCTGGTTTTATTCATATTTATTATAAATGAGATATTATTATTGATGGACTAAATATAATTAAAACTTAAATTTAACAATATTTGAGATAATTTGATGTTAACAGAGGTATAAAATGCTCGTTATACATGGCATATATAGGAAATAACTAAATACGTTATACATAGGGTGATTTTTCAAAAGCGTGGGAGGGATAAGAGCGACACTGCCACGGCAATCAAGTGCGCCATCGTCGCTAAGGCTCTCAGCTGGCGTTCTGAGGAGCCGCGGTGGTATAGTGGTTAGACTACTCGGTTCCCCACCTATGCGAACCGGGTTCGATTCTTGGCAGGGCTCGATCCCGGATTTTTCGCAAAGTGGGAATTGTCCCGGACGGTGCCGCTAGTAGGCGGGTTTTTTTTCGGGGTTCTCCCGTTTCGCCCTGCCCTTGCATTCCAGTGCCACTCCATTCTCGCCTCATCTCACTCTCATCGGCTTTCAAGATTAACAGCTGCCAAAATTCCTCAACTCAACTAAATTCAACCCAATGAATAAGATTGCACTTGCACGGAAGGTCATTTTTGACCGGTACTGTAAGTGCACTGTGGGACTCAATATCCAATGACCTTCCCTGAGGTATCTAATTCGTAAACCGTGCTACTACTTTACGATATAACTGGTTCGTATAGTCTAGTCGCGGTTTCTTCACACTTTTGAATCAAACTTTTGAAAAAATCACCCCATGTAGGTACAACGTGTTAAGTTTTTTCCTGCATATGTTATGTATAACAAACGTTTTATACCTATGTTAGTATAAAACTTCTTTTTTTGCGTTAATTTGAATTTACACCTATATTTTATTTATAAATTATAATATATTATTAATAATAAATATGACTATAAACCGTGAGAAAACATGTGTGCTGGTAGTGCGTAGTAAGAAATAGTTCTCATACAAAATATCATTGCAACCGAATGCGCACGATTTCGGTGCGTTTTCCTTTGTGTGTAATTTTCTACACTCAGTTAAGCTTAGTTTGCGCTAGGCGGAGGATATCCTGGAAGTAGAACTTTAGCAGGGCTTCAGAAAAGTGTGAAGTAACCGTGAATGGATTATATCACTGATAATCGAATATAAAGAGCATACAGCTTATTGGTTCCAATAACGAAATAAGATTTCCAGCCAGTTTTAAATACAGCGCACATCAAAAAAAGTCTTATTTGCAACGCCAGAAGAGGTAAATTAGCATGGGAATTAAAGGGTTAATGAATATGAACACAACTGCTGTGCGATCCATACATAAACATAATTACAACGCAAACTTAGGCAACTGCCCACCGGCTGGCAGCTGTGAAATTTAAATAAGAAATCCCATATTAAGGAAATTTCGCCTCAGTGCGTTAGTTTTAAAGACAGGCGTTTGAAACAAAATGTGTTCTTCAGAAATATTCTTAGGAGAAGATCCCTACAGCGGAGATAATTCCATAACATGTACACAGCCTGTTTGCAAGGAATTTCTAAAATGTATAATGACAATGTCTATTGGCTATTGACGATAAAATGAGCACTTCCGAAAGCCCTGCTTAAGATCTACTTGCACGTATGTTGTGTATTTTGCCGCCTTATGTAAGATTAACATTGTCACGCGCCTCATTACTTTCTTACACGTCGGTCAAGTGAAACTGTGAAATTATTAATAAAGTAAATATTTAACATTAAAAATACCCGTGTCCGAAATGGCAAATTTTGGGGAATCAGGGTTCAGGAATTTTGGGGTGGATGGTTTCGAACGGCCTGTAACAGCGCTACATGTGAGAACGGTGGGAAACTACAGGCTTGTGGTATTTCAACGTTATTTTGTTTGTCACCCTGTCAATAAATAAAATAAAATAACTTTCTCCCAAACATTTCACGCAGCCCCGTTGTCTTGTGAATAACTGAAAAAAATTTCTTTCTAGCCGGTTTTTTATTATTATTTTTTTAATTTTTAGCAACAGTAAATACTGACGTTTCCACCACAACGCGATAAATAAAACGTCAATAAACAACTGCAGACGATTTTACGGAACTATTTAGGGATTTAGTGTGCTACCTCACCTCAGTAAATTTCAACCCTGAATCCCCAAATATTTAGGGCTTAAAATTGCTCACGTGGTCGATTTAGCAACCTAAATAATGGTCTCTTAGTCGTTTCGGACACGGCTAATATATGCAGGGTTCCTTTCAAAAGTGCTCACTTTATCGCGAACAGCCTTTAACGGTAAACATGTCCCCCGAAAATCTGCAGTGGTGCAATTTGAGTGTGAATCTGGCTCAAGAGCTGTCGTTGGCGGCCGAAGCAGCCCACGCTCAGACTTCATGTAAGCTGCGTTTTCGTGGCCGCGGTCCAAATGACACGTCCGCTTCTGGTGGGGGGGGGGGAAGGGGGGGACGACCGCGCGGAGGATCGCACCGAGGGAAATAGAGACGCCTTGGTCGGCAATTCCAGAGCTTCCGTCACCCGGTCGAGTCTTGTCGCCGGTCCAAATGGTCCCCGTCAGTTCATCCCTCAAGCGCAATTCCAGATACAATGTTGCGGCGTAAATTTGCGCGGGACTGGCACGGAATACGCTCAGTGTCGACTCGACGTCCCGTGCTTCATAGTGGCAAATTACGAAACGCAAGATGGAAATCTGCACCGGCAAATCAAACGCTTCCGAGAAATATACTGTAGTTACAAGACAAGATTATATGGTGAATAGCGATAAAAGCGAAATAACACCGAAATGCAAGTTAATACACCGCCTAACACTGAAATTTAAGTTAAAATGCAATATAAATTAAATTTAGCGAATCTGTTAAACCATGACCAACAATATGTATCCAAAAATGTATAAATTGAGTGACGATAAGAATAATTTAAGTTTTTAGATGGTGAGAAAAAAATTAATTTGAAGCTGGTGTCATGCAAGCTGAGTGAATAACAGCAGTAAATATTGAATACCATGTGGATGAGAAATGATCATTTAATTATAATAGCAAAATTGTAAAAGCAAATAAAAAAATAATTTTATTACCAGTATTGAACTATTTTTCTTTATAAAACCATAGTCGTGTAAGACTGTAACAAAAAAATACACACTGTTTAGGAACCTCAAGATACGAGTTACGTAGAAACAAAACCTTTAAGAAGTGTTTTTTTTTAACCTATGGTAATGCCTTTGTTCAAATGCTTTGTTTCCTCTTGTTTATGCAATTGCATTAACATTACACAATTTTAATGCAATTATTTATATAAGAATACATTTTCAACAATTTTCAATTATAAAACTTGCATTAAAATTACACAGTACAATGTTGCCTCTAATAATGCACAATTTTAATTATGACGTTTCAATTTCTAGGACTTTCATAATATAAACTGATAACACCGAAATCAGGTATTTTCAAAAACGAAATTTGCTTTAAAATATTTTTCACACATGCCACATATGATTTCAACAGCCTATGTAGATTTGATTAATTTTTAGTAATTTTACTTTTCTTAACACGTAAGATTTTTAAAGACTTAGATGTATGGTGTCAATAATAATTATGTGTAATTTTAATAGGCTAGTACATTTTTCATTGTGTATTAATTTTTATAAAATTTGCATTTATTTTTGGTGTGATCTCAATTTTGCAAGTCTTTCTACTTATTATTGTATTATATATCAGTTCCGAAATCACGTATTCTTTGGTGTTTCTTCATTTAGGTCGCTAGAAGTGGTTCATGTGGGTGGTTTGAATAGATTGGATCCCCATTGGCCCGCACGTTTAAATCCTGATTGTTGATTGGCTGGCGCTATAGGCTCCCTTAAGCTAGCGTCAGCCTGCAGAGACTAACGCTCTCTTCGCTAGCAGCCTCCAACGACGTCAGACGTAGGGTATGGCCTCCCGTCTGAAGTGGACGGAGAGGTAGGACTTTAAATTAGTTTTAGGGTGTGTAGATGTGTCTCTGAACCAACTTTTAAGCAGATTTGTAACCAGCAATGGAGCGTGTGTGAATGGTCGCCTATTTGCGAGGTTAAGTGGTCAGGAGCTAGATAGTTTAAACACGCCGTTTACGTACGTGTAGAGCGGAGCTCCACGTATCTCCACCTTAATCCTGCTACCCCAGATCCTGCAAGAGCATCCTACCTTCAATCCGCTTGGCGATTACAAGATAAGTCCTACCAAAAGATATGACATTTTCATCTGGACCTAATTTTATTTACAGTTTGATACAGCTCGATGTCCGTTAGCATCATTACACAAGCGACGTCATCTTGACTTTTATAAGTACGTAAATTCCCAGCACACATACACCCACTGCAAAACCTGTGATAAGAGTAGTTTCTATCAGAGCTAGACTGTTTAGTGAGAACACAATTGGTTTTAACGTAATATTTACTACAGAGAACAGTTTGATTAATTTGATTATGAAACCAGTATATACAGACTCTGGCAAGCTGTGTCATGTAACCGTAAAAGGGTTCAAGTAGGATAGGCATGGCCACTTTTAGCGTTGTTAGGATAGTGTGTTGTCTTTATAGTTTTTCTCATATTGCCATCAGGGTTTTTAATTATTTCTGATTGAAACAATTACAATATAAAAGGAAATGAAAAAGTATAATAAATGAAATTTATTCAAAGGGCGTATTTGTTTTGTCGTTTTCTCTACTGTAGTGTCAAGCTAAGCTATTTCTTACCCAGGGTCTTACATATGAGTTTACTAGAATTGTCAGTTGTCTGCCTTACGTACATAAATGGTGTAAGTGCCAAATGCTAGTTTCTAGAGTTTGCTAATGGTAATAAACTTGTTCCCCTACCGGCCCAGGACTGCACCGGGCAATTATACAGAGGCAGCCTAGGTAAGATCACATCCTTTCCCACTGATTTATTGCAAGTCAGCTGTGCAGTCTGGTCACTCAAGTGTTAAATGTGTTGTCCCATTGTTGCGTATGCTAATTCTACACCATAAACAGCACATATATATTTGAATATAATATGATTATATCTCATATTGGCTATCGCAACGAGGAGGCCTTGTGTGTGTTCTTCACAGCTCCTTACACACTGTATTACACATTTATATGAAATATAAGTTAAATTTCATATTGGTGCCCTTACGCGGGGCTCTGTAGCAGTCGGTACACATTACATACACGTCCGTTAACCCGCTATTACAGTATATTTCAAACTTTATTTTAAAATAACTTATAACTTACATACCAAATAACGTAGATCCCAGATTTTCCATTTTTTTACACGCATGTATTGTACATTGTTTCAAGAACAGTAACTACCGACGTTTCCACCACAATGCGGGAAATAAAATGCAAATAAACAACAGCAGACGATTTTACGGACCTATTTGGGGATTTAGTGTGCTACTTCACCTCAGTAAGTTTCAACCCTAACTCCCCAAATATTTAGGGCCTAAATTTGGTCACGTGGTTGATTTAGTATCCTAAATAATGGCCTCGTAGACGTTTCGGACACCGCTCCAGTCAAACAGCATGTCATGTATAATACATTGTTACATGTAGGTGTTCTGCGTCACTTAACCTTATTCCCGTCCCACTCGAACGTGAGAAGCAAAGTGTGTCAATGTCATCATTGCTAACCCGAGAAGTGTGCGGAGATTTATTAATTTATTTCGCCTTTTTTTTTTTTCGTGGGCGCAGTTAAGACATTATTCGCCTTCTCTACTACTGAACCCATTGTACTCATACATTCATTCAATATATAAAAGCAATAATTAAAGTAAAAGGAAAATTACACAAATCGATATATATATATATATATATATATATATATATATATCGATTTGTGTAATTTTCCTTTTACTTTAATTATTGCTTTTATATATTGAATGAATGTATGAGTACAATGGGTTCAGTAGTATATATATATATATATATATATATATATATAATATATATATATATATATATATATATATATATATATATATAGTTGTTATGACTAACTGGTAATGTGATGTACACTATGCTAAAATAACAATCCATAATACTAATCGAACTATACAAATTCCATCAATTCCATGTAATTAACTGGTATGACTGTACAGTAATAAGCATGGTAGCAAGTATCAAGAAAATGTCCCCCAAAGGTAGACTAATAATAATAAATATAGGTACTATGTAACATGCAAAGTATGACAATTTGATAGATCACATTCTCGCATTGAGTTAACAAATACTAAGTTACACAAAATAGTATTTACACTTTTAATACCTCGAGCTGATACAAAATTACATTTACAAGCTTTACTACACATATATAAGATAGAGACGCTACTTACATACACAGTACGATGAGCCTACTGGGACTCGTGATACTTCCGTCCTCGAGGATTAAATGTCTAGTGTTATCGTTTCAAGAATGTTCTGGTCAGCTCACTCGCCTCCCTCAATGAGACGTGGGGTGCGATGAACCTTCTGGGTCAGGTCAGTGGGTCTATATACGCGCGGCGGGCCTCCGGGTTGGCGGTCTGGAGTCTGCAGCCTAGCGAAGTGACGACTGGCGGAAAGAATAACGAGCGCGAGTGAAGTCTGTGACTGCGAGCATCTGTAGAGTGAAGTGTGATACTGACGGGCGGGACTATTGAACTGGATGCATGAGTGACCAGGCATTTGGAATGATGGCAATAGACATGTGTAAATGATAAGTTATAGTTAATTAAGTGCCTGTAACCAACGTAAAGACATTGATAAGTAAGTCTGGCATTAAATATTGCCCCGCGGAGAGTAACAAGTGTTAATAGTAGAGATAAGCATTTTAATGTTGTAAATAATAACTGTAAATTATTATATCATTATAAAAAAATCAGTTTTTTTTACATTTTATTAAGACCTCCATCTCTCACGAATTCAGATAAGCCCCTAGCGACTTTTAACAATATAATAACTAAGGCAACTGTGTTTTCGCAAATAAATAGGAGCGCGCAGTCGACTTTAATACTATATATATGTATGCACTTCGGCTGTTGTCATACCTCCATTGGCTGCTGGTATCTTTCCCTCATTTGACCGAGCCTCTCAAGATTCCGTAACTCCGGCACTGTAACTTCGTGGTTCGTGCGCAAACAGTTAACACTGACCAGAACTTGCTCCGGCCAATCAAAAAAGCTGGACGACTCTACAGTGCTTTTAACTATATCTTGTCTCGAAATCTTTTCGCGAAATATCACTGCCCCTAATATAAACACTGAAAAGTCGGACGAGTTTATGTGACAATATATTTTAGTTAACACTGTAGTTATTTTGTCCTTTCGTAACTGGAGAATGAAATTATTGACTTGGTTAAGTTCTTTGCAAACCAGTCAAAAACGCACTGATTTATAATATCAGAGTCCTCATTGGCCTAACGAAATAGGATAGTAGCTTTATACATGGATGAAAGCCAATAACGAAAGAAAACTGTCGGATATGGTGTACAGTACGTAGAATCCTAGCGAACAGTCTATTTTTTCTGTTATAAATAATCATCTCTACAAATACGATACAGTGTTCATTTGACTCACGTTACGAAAGTACTTTTTTTAATCAACAAATGTTATTGTTTGATGAAGCATCCTTACAACATCCCAATAAACACCAACAAAAGGAATGTCACTATCCGTGTAAGTTTTGTTTCGAGTGCTGTGTATCCCTGATGTTGAGCTACCAATCGACTTAGATGGGTAGCTCGTCCTTAAATTTTCAGCCAGGAGAACAGAGGATCATGTATTATTTACCTGCAGATACTCTAAAAACAGCAAGCTGCAAGTCCCAAACGAATACAAAATCAATTCACATAAGTTGCCGCCTTTTCTTTCACCTGCCCATTACAAAAGTTCTCGGTATTTGGGCAAGCCACATCATTCTTCAGCAGCCAGAGCAATTATAGATATTTGCTGTTACATTCTACAACGGTTTTTTGAGTGGGACTTTCGGAACATTTGGCATAGGAAACTTTTAAAAAATTTAATGAATTAACTGTGAATGAAATTGTACTTCTGCTATAATTCTGAACTACCCATTTACTTGTCAATTTTTCTTTGCAGGCTAATAACTTCTTTGAGGGTATCTCGTGGAACTTTATTTTACTTTAAAAAACAATAATTACCTTACTCTTATTATGTACTTTTGATTTGTAATTACAGACGAAAACACATTTTCAAAGTTTATTAATGACTTTGCTGTTTGTGTCACTAATGGCATTGTTCTATTCCTAGGTTTGTCCTGGAAGCCAGAATAATTAGCACGAAACCGTTTTCCATGAAATGATTCCATTGTTCAGTTACTGATACGTTCTCAACTATCTGTAATTTTTTCGCTATTTACACACTTTAAAATTGTTATCCAGTCAATGTAATAAGTCAATATAAGTTTGTTTTGTATTTATTAATTTGTGTATTATGTAGCAGTATAAAACATTTAAGGAAGTCTTAAATTAAATAAAGATGGGTATAGGCTATTCACGGTAAAGTGAGCACTTTTTAAGGCCCTTCCAACAAGCATTAATGATTAATAAATGTATTTTATTGCAACCTCACACGTTAACTTTTGATAGCGGTGAAATGTATAGGGTGAGTTTATTAGTCACATAGCAATGTTTATATTAAAAAGTGGCGCAAAGATAGAAATTTACTAACAGCCTATACACTGTTTTTCGGACCTCTCAAGGTAAGTTCATCTTTCCTTTGGCAGACATTATACGCTAGTATGTATCTTTAAGTTAAATACAAATAAACTTGCCACGCTTGTTCATTTACTTACTTGGCCTGATTTTCGAACTCTTTTAATTATAATCATATAATTGACAAACGGAGAAAAATCAGTATACTAGTACAGTAAGAACAAAATACAACTTCTCATCTAGGAAGTGAGAAGATAATAAAGCAGTCCCATAAATTAGACCATCTAAGTCACTATGCAGAACTTTATAAGTATTCCATATTCACATATTAGCCTAACAAGTTTTGACTACTCAGAGAAAGAAAAAAAAATGAAGCACTAGTCGTAATTGCAAGAGACAGGTAAGTTCGTAACTAAACGTGTACAACTTTGCAATTAACTTGTGGGAACTTTGCTTTTATGCAGTCGTTTGACGTCACGTCGTACTAAAGTTTCAATTTGACGATCTGCGGCAACGGAGACAGGGCAACCTGCAGAAAGCTTACTGAAGTCGAGGGAGGATGTCTGACGTCACTCCTATACTTGGCTGTAGGTTCCACTCTCGGAGAGGAAGCTGGTAATGAGCCGGGCGAAGACTGGTTTAACGAAACACGAATAATTAGTTTGCTTTTGACCTGAACGATTGTCAGGTTCGAGTAGAGAGAACAACAACTCCGAGGAGACCGTGCAGATAGGAGGGCGTGGCGGTGCTGAGAAAATCCACAGTCGCCTTTTCCTCAGTCCGAAAAGAGGTCACCTTGGGGAAAAAAATAAAACACCACTTAAACCTTTTAGTTCCGTTGTAATTTCCGAGCTAAAGTGTTGCAATCATTAATTTTTATGATGGGCGCTGTACTTACCTACGTTGAGCGTGCTTCTCGCCAGCAGTGAATAACTTACTGCTTGTTTATTTGCCTCTTTTTTTTTTTGCGGGCGCAGTAAAGGCATAATTTGCCTTCTCTACCACTAAACCCACTGTACTCATACATACATTCCATTTATAAAAGCAATATTTGAAGTAAAAAGAAAATTACATAAATCAATATATCTAGCGAATATAACAATTCATAACACTAATCTAACTATACATATTCCAACAATTCCATGTAATTAATTAACTGGTATGACTGTACGATATTAAGAATGGTATGGTAGTATTCACGAATCAAGTATCAAGAACATGTAACCCTAAAGATAGACTAATAGTAGTAGTAGTAGTAATAATAATAATGATAAATATATGTACTAAATTTACTACGAAACATACAAAGTAAGAAAATTTAATAGATCACATTTTCGCATTAAGTTTACAAATACTAAGGTACAGAAAATAGTATTTACACTACTAATCCCATGACAACGCACCGCATTCGTGCGTATTCAGTGTATACACTGTTCAAGGTAAAGTGAGCACTTTTTAAGGCCCTTCTAATATTTGTACTTTCGCCCAATTTCTATCTTCCTGACACTTTTTAGTATAAACGTTGCAATGTGACCAATAAACACAGTGTATACATTTCAGCACTCTCAAAAGTTAACGCCTGAGGCTGCAATAAAATATATTTATTAGTGGTTAATGCCTGTTGCGATGGCCTTAAAAAGTGCTCACTTTACCGTGAATAGCTTATAACACTCTTTTGCATACCAATAGGGCCACCTGTTTTTCGCGAAAAGAGTTACGCGAAGACTACACTCCAATGTCCTATGGCTTACGCGCAGTTTTACTTTGGTTATTGGCCACGTGTCTTTGCCGGGAGACAGTTCCTTACCTGACTGGGCCAATCAGAATTAGGTGACTCCGACAATGAGTGTCCGTGATCCGCGAGCACATGCCTGTGAATCGCTTGTGAAATAATCGATTATTCGATTATTTGATTATAATCGATTCATCGATTTTTGTAAAATACTTCAATTATTCACGGTTTTCAGCTGTTTGTACTTAAACAAAACAAAACATGCATATACCTACATGTTTCCCATTTATTAAAAATATAAAATATAATGTTGAAACAAGTTTTCAAAATAGCAGAAAATATTAGAAATAAACCGAAAAAATTTTTGTGAGAATTGTTTTAAACAATTTTATAGAAATATACAGTATTTTCGGTTGATTTTTATGTATTGATTAGAACAAGATGATCGATTGTTTTTATCGATAATCTACTCGATTTAAAAATTAATCGCAATCGATTCCTTCGAACTACAAACTTATGCTATTATCCCATCACTACCTGCGATGCATGACAGTTAAAATCATCCAATCACGAAAGTGGATCTGAGTGTTTTGGGGTACAAGTAGTCCTGGAACCTTTTCGCGAAAAACAGTTGTCTCTACATAAGAATGATTTCTTAAAAGGCATTACCAACACAGCTATTTTCCCTCTGTTTTTATTCATAGTCACTGTAAATCAAATGTAACGATTTATCGACGACATATAAGTAAAAGTTCAATTTAACCAAAAATAAGATACTTTTTGTGTCAACAACGTATAAAACGCTTGTGCTACATACCATATTTAGGAAATAACCAAACATGTCATACATGGCATGATTTTTTAAACGTTTGATTCGAAAAGTATATAGTTAGCGCTAATAAACTATATGAAAAATGTATTTATGTTAGAATTTTACACGTTTGAATTCGAAACTGTAGTGTATGGTAAGTATAGGCTGTTCACGGTAAAGTGAGCACTTTTTAAGGCCCTCCCAACAGACATTAACCACTAATAAACATATCTTATTGCAGCTCAGGCATTAAATTTTGAGGGTGATGAAATATATATATACACTGTGTTTATTGGTCACATTGCAATGTTTGTATTAAAAAGCAGCAGGAAGATGGAAATTGGATGAAAGGAAAAACTTAGAAGGGCCTTAAAAAGTGCTCACTTTACCGTGAACAGCCTATAACGAAGGTATCGCTGAGTATAGGTTTTGTGTTTCCTTTGTTGATTCCCGTATGCATACGCGTTTTTCTTGGCATTTAGAGACTTCTTTCTCAAGAGAGTTTAAATGACATGCATACGATGTCGAGCAAATAACATTAAGACTGATACCACTTGCGATACTGCGAGAAAAAGCAAGGCGACTTAGTTCATGTACGACCTGGCAGTCGTCGAATAGATATTTTCATATGGCCTCCAGTTTCATTAGCAATAACGTTTTTTTTTTAAGCACATGCGTGTTATTAGTCCCGTAGAAATATATTCGCTCATAAAGAACGTGACGTGTGGTTTTAAACACTGAAACACAAAAATGTCATTTCACGAACATACGAGTTTTAGAACCGGTTTCGCACGTTCTACAACCGTGTTCGTAGTAATGGTTAGCTGCAAACCCTCGAGAATTCTACATTCAACTCAGTCATTCTGCCGTCAGCCAACTTTGATATAAAATACCAAGTCTTTGGACGCGTGCGATTTTCCCCAGAACACCTGTCTTCAATGACACGTGCTCGGGCAATTCCTGGATGAAGGATACATCCAAGATGAATGGCCGACTTCAATTTATATCATCAAGTCGGACAGCTCTTTTGATAATGAATGTGTCTTAAACAATCGCCGGCACGTAATCTGTGTCATTATGGCACCCTCCCTCTTGGAGGCTCGACCCCCACCCCCCCAAAAAACGACCTTGAACAATTTTCTTACCTGGATAACCAACTGGGTCGCTGGGGAAACCAAAACGAGGCACAGTAGCGTAGGGTAGGCCTGGACCATTAGTCCAACATACAGTTATCGTATTATAGGCCTTTTTTTTTTACTCGTGTTGTCTCCAGAACACGACCCTTCTTCCATCTTCCATCTGCCTCTTCTCCAATTTTCCTTGTCCCCATCTTTTAAAAATTAATAGCGGGTTGTAAGTCGCCGCAGCACACCTCCCGCCAAGACCTGGTAATTTTATTTTTACCTGGCGGTAAGGGGGGACAATAGGGAAATTTACCGGGTGGAGGTTGGTATGAGACTGTATTGTTGGTAGGGGAGATGAAAAAGAAATGGCTATCAAAGGAGTCTGCGGGGGACTGGGGAAGAAGGGTGGCGAAGAGAAAACGAACAAAAGAGGTGGCTGCAGGGGTTTAAAAAAAGTGAGGTCCTGGGTGGCGAGAAAAATATTGAGGGAAGAATAAAAAATAGCATTGAATAAAAGATGAGGGAGGCTACGATCCTGCCTGAAAAATCTCCGGGAATTTTTTTCTGTTAAGAGGAGTGGTATCTGTGCTGTCTGGCTGTACCGGGGGGCGAACAAAACGATCGGAGAATTACACGAGCAGAGGGAGTGGGATTCTGGATAAGAATAGAGCATAGCCAATCACGGGGAGGAATAATGTAATGGCTAAGTTAATTAGAAGGATGCAGTAGCTAGAGAGGGGGGGGGGGTGCCGGCGAGAGAAATAGGTAGCGTGTAACGGAGAGGATGACACATCTTCCACGAACCTTCTTCGCCCCGTCAAGAAGGGCTCCGAGACCTGCTGGATCGTCCAACAAATCTTTTGTTTTTCTTCTGCCGGTTTCGTTTCCGGCTGGGAAAGTCATTTCCACCGCGACTGCCACACGTGCTGCCAACCTCGGGGAAAAATAGAACGGAAAGGCGAGTGACTGCCGTTCGTAGCTTGAACGGATGGAACTACACGGGAAACCGTACACCAGTTGGCTTGCTTAGTGTTGGAGGTGATGGGGAAACCGAGGACATTTGTTTGGGACGACATGGGTTTGAAAACACGGTAGTGTAGTGATACTTTCGTGACTTAGACTGTGTCCGAATTCGCTTGCAGTACATACTTGCGCGTACCTGTCCCCGGTAGTGACGTCGTAAGTGATGTCCGAATTGCAAGTGTACAAGTAAACGAAGATGTATACTTCTCGCGTACTTGCGGAATATGTGCCGCCATTTTAAGAAGCAATTTGTAGGCTACAATTGATTTCCGACATAATTATTTTATTTAAAGTTTAATACGGCAACATAGCTTTGAACTGAGTAAATAATTATCGCAAGGTTAACTTTAAAAAAAATCCTAGACTTTAAATTCGTATTAGGGGTAAGTGATGAGATTTCGGCGGCTCTTAACATCGAGGTGAATATGGAGAGGCACCGGAATGAAGGGGCGGGGGAAACGGGACATCCCCGAGAAGACCCCTCCGACCAACAACATCGTCTGGCACGATTCCCACTTGCGAAAAGGCGGTGACCCGGCCGGGGATTAAACCCGGTTCGCGTTGGTATGAGGCGAGCATCTTCGTAACGTGCTGTGCTACGCATCAAAATTGACGAAACGCGGAAAATTTCGTTCGACCACAATCGCCGACAGTATTCAATCAACGTAAGTAACCGTAAGTATGCCACCAATTTTTCTTCAATCACTTGTCGAATGATTTTTTTTTTTCTCAATAGTTTTCATCTTCAATAAAGACGAACTCGGCGTCATCAACCTTTCGGGATGGCCGCTCACACCGCGCGCACATTGTAACTACAGAATGTAGCCCAACTTCCTGTGCGCCTCGACGTGTGCTGTTTCCAAGCGCATGCGTAGTGTGCAGTTGTCTCGAGTGTTATGCCAACACTCTCTGTGTTTGTGATGCGTTCTGTGCCGAAGGAATCGTAGCTCGGTCTTTGGAATTTCAAAGCAACTTCATTACCACAGGCGTAAACCAATCAGGAAAGAAAATGTACTGATGTATGCACAGTACATTGGGAACCAACGTCTCTTGCTATCCTTTCTAAAGTCCCTGTAACACTGTCAAATATTCTTAAAATAAAATATATTTGACAATTAAATTTGAAAATACGAAATAGGTACAACCATCAAAATTTCTCCATTCAACAAATTGAATATAATAAACTTGAAAGAATTTTAAAATGTGCCACACATTGAAAATTTTTAATTTGGAGCACTTAGTCTGAATTTATATAAAAAAATTATTTTAAAAGTGAGATACTGATGACATGTTTCCGTGGAGTCCACCGTAGGTAGTACGAATTGTAACGAATGTTGTAATTTATTTTCACTTCTTTCCTAAATTTAATCTTTATTCATCATGCGTACTTCCTGCACAGTGAAATTTGGTGTGTCTGAGTTCTTCATAACTTATTTCGTTCCGGGGCCGGGTTAGATTCCCGGTGCTCCAGGAATGTTCGCATGTGGGAATCGTGCCGGACGATGTCGCTGCTCGGCGGGTTTTCTCGGGGATATCCCGCACGCCCTACCCTTCCCATTTCATTTCGGCGTTGCTCCTTATTCACCTCACTTCACCCTCATCGGCTCTCAAGACCTCGACGTTGAAAGCCGCCGAGATCTCTTCACCCACTCACTTTTTTGTGTCCGGCAGTTGCTCGCCGTTTTAAAATTTGCGATGTCGTAAACGGCCATTTTTGTCATGGGCGATTCTAATTGGGTAAACCCGTCAAATATCAAACAAAATTTTAGAACCCGTCCAATTTTCAGAATGTTTTATGGAAACTACAGTCTCATCCAAATTCTGCAGACAAACATGGCGGCGAAAATGAATGTTCGGTGACGTGAGAACCATCCAAATTTATTTGAAGCAGTTTGGGGGGGAGGGGGGATAATAATCGTGTGATAAGGGGGTTTAGACAGTGTAAAGCTCCTGCCACACTCTCAAATTTTCTCTTTAGACTATATTTAACAATAGAATTTGAAGACAAATTACGGCCACCAATTTTTCCTTCCAACAAATATTATCACATAATTTTGAACGTGTGTAAAGCTCCTGCCACACCTCAAATTTTCGCTTTAGACTATATTTAACAATAGAATTTGAAGACAAATTACGGCCACCAATTTTTCCTTCCAACAAATATTATCACATAATTTTGAACGTGTGTAAAGCTCCTGCCACACCTCAAATTTTCGCTTTAGACTATATTTAACAATAGAATTTGAAGACAAATTACGGCCACCAATTTTTCCTTCCAACAAATATTATCACATAATTTTGAACGTGTTTGAAAACGTATCGCACTGTCAAATTTTTCTACTCAGAGAATCATAATTTGAATTATTATTTTTGAATTATTTTCATAGCGAGATTATTGCTTTAGTTTTTCCATGCAGTTCATTACACGAAGAAATGTAAAGAATGTAGTAATGTATTTTCACTTGTTCACTAAATTAAAATTTTATTTATCAGAGATGTTTCTTGAACATTGAAATTTAATGCCTCTGAGTGCTTAATATTATGTGCAATATTCACTCATAATATGTAGCATTCATGTCCAGACAGCTTCTACATAAATTAATTATCTTCATAACTTACTTCGTTTCCAGAAATTGTTCGTTATTTTAAAGATTCTTAATGATCATTTTCGTCGTGCACGATTCTGATTGGCTGAGCCCGTCAAATCAATTTCAGAACCGGTTCAATCTTCAAATGTTTGATGGAAATAGAAGCCATCCAACTTTCTCGGACAAAAATGGTATGACATTCAAATGACGTCATAACTGTCCAGCTATATTTGGCCAAACTTATTGGAAGCAGTTTGACGGAAATATTTGACAGTGTAACAGGGGCTTATAGGCTGTTCACGGTAAAATGAGCACATTTGAAAGCCCTGGCTAAGATCTACTTGTATGCATGTTGTGTATTTTTCCGCCTTATGTAAAATTAACATTGCTATGGGCCTCATTACTTTATTCATGCGTCGGTCAAGTGAAACTGTAGTTATTAGAAAAGTAAATATTTTACATATCTGCTCATTTTTACACTTCGATGCGTTCAAAAATCAGAAAGTAAAATAAATAAATTAAATTATTCTTGAATGGTTACCTAACACTTTATATTCGACGTTAAGATATGGAACTACTTTCCATCCATCATTACCAACTTTACCGGGTGCATGTCACTCAGTGCGCCCATTAAAGTATATGCAGGCAGGGACAGTGACTTTTCTCTAAGGTTGATTTCAAAAGTGCTCACTTTATCGTGAACAGCCTTTAGGAAAGAAATCAGAGAAGAATGCCGCCAGAGAACAGACATTTGCGGCAGGTCTTGCCATGGAGGTATTAGTCTATGGAGTAGAAGCCGAGACATGAAAATGAAGCCGAAAATGAAAGACACGGACAGGGCTAGTAGTGGCAAAAAGGCGCATGTTTTACATTGCTTACTATGTAACTTTTGCCACTCATAATATGGCGGCTGGCGTAAACAATCGGTGTGCGCATGCGCAGTTGAAAGAAGTCAGACAAGGCATCGGCTTCGCTTGACAAACGTGGAGAAGATAGGCTGTTGCCGCTCCATCATCTATTATAGGCTGTTCACGTTAAAGTGAGCACTTATTAAGGCCCTCCCAACAGTCATTAACCAATAATAAGTATATATTATTGCAATCTCAGGCATTAAGTTTTGAGGGTGGTGAAATGTATACACTATTTTTATTGGTCACGTTGAAATGTTTATATAAAAAAGCAGCAGGAAGATGGAAATTGGATGAAAGGAAAACTTTAGAAGGTCCTTAAAAAGGTGCTCACTTTACCGTGAACAGCCTATACCCCCCCATGTGTCTTGCGAGCCCTGCTCGTTTGCAGCAAAGACTAGCGGCAAGGTTGCAGCCAACATTGCGCCAAGGTCGGGACAAATGACGCGCAACTGAAAGGAATTAGTTGTATTCTTTATTCTCGCCTGTGCGGGCGCGAAGATTGACGACCTGCACCTGTGTCCCCCGAGCCGAGGCACGTTATAAACGACGGTACCGTGCCTGGGGCTCCAACTCGCGACTTATCGCCTCGGAATCTTCCTCCTCTTCCTCCCCCCCCCCCAATCCAAACTTGTCCCCCGTCGCGAAACGAGTTGGTGATTCCGCGATTTCCAAATCGTTCACGTCCCACTCCCCGAGCATGTTTGGTTCGCGCATTGGACTGACTTAGGGCCGGTTGCACCAACAATTCCCCCCAATCCGAGATCAAACTGATCCTGGTTCTGAACCAGGATCCAGTTTGATCTTGGTTTCAATGTAAAAGTGTTGCACCAACGAAATTTCATGATTCTGGATTTCCGATTCGTCGATCTTGGTTCGAAGTGAGAGATCGATACTAAGTATGAGACAAATTTTGCTATTGGTTCGTAATATATGACGTCATGGAAGTAGGCGTATGTTTTATAATAGATAGAACTAGATGTGCGATTTTTCATCTGTTTTAAGTGAAGTTATTGTGTGGGAATTTCACTGAATAACAGTCAAGTACGTATAATGTTGTATTAATTTCCCAAGAAAACAATCGAACATAGTGCTATCTGTTCGCGTATTTTCAAACTACATTTGTCGAAGATGGGCTGCTGATCTGGGATCGAGATTTCGAACCGCTTTCGGAACTTAATCACGATCTCCAGTCCAGCTCTTAACTAGAATGGTTCAACAGTTTCAGTGTCGATCTTAGATACAATCTCAGATCGAGTTTCTAACCACGATGGTGCAACCGGCCCTGACTCGCATTCGGAAAGTCGGGTCCATCCTGATTAAACACTAATTTCCAAAAGGTTTGTAGACGTTTTAAATTTTTGGTCGCGGTGAATTTTACACACTGTGTTTATTAATTACATGGCAATATTTATTTAAAAAGGTGGTTAAATGATAAAAAAATTGCTGAATAAAAAAAGGAACTAGGCCCTCAAAAGTGCTCACTTTACCGCGATCAGCCTATATAGGATCTAGTACTATTGAAATCAACCTTCAAAAGTCTCACTGTCCCTACATGCGCATATTTTAACGGGCTCGCCGACTAGCATGGGCTCAAAAAGTTGGCAACGATGGAAGGAAAGTACTTCCGTGTCTTGGCGTTAAATTTAAAGTGTCAGGAAACCAACATTTTTGAATATTGTAATATTTTATTCGACTTTCTAGTTTGTAATACACGTAAGTGTAGAAAATAACCAAATTTGTTTAAATATTTAATATTCTGATCATTTTCATAGTTTCGCTTGGCCGACGTATGAATAAAGATGATCAGGCTCATGGCAATGTTAGATTTACGTATGGTGGAAGAATACACAACGAGCATACAAGCAGATCTTAACCATTCAGGGCTTTCGAAAGTGCTCAGCTTATCGTGAACGTCCTCTATGCGCGCCCTCTCTCTACTGGTATCTCTCCTCCTACTATAGGCTATTCACGGTAAAATGAGGTCTTTTGAAAGCCCTGCTTAAATTCTGCTTGTATGCACGTTCTGTATTCTTCCGCCTTGTGTAAGTTTAACATTGTCGTGGGCCTCATAACTTGATTCATGCGTCGGTCAAGTGGAACTGTGAAATTATTTGAAAAGTTAATATCTAACAAATTTTTACACACATATATGCATTAAAAAATAAACAGAGAGCTAAAGAAATAATTGAAGTTATGAGAAATGGTCACCTAGCAAGTTTTTTTATTCGGCGTTAAGATACGAAACTACTTCTCATCCATCATTACCAATTTTACTGGGTGCATGTCACCTAGGGCGCCCATGAAATATATGCAGGTAGGGGCACTGACTTTTTACCAAGGTTGATTTCAAAAGAGCTCGCGTTATCGTGAACAGCCTTTAAACCTCTTAACACGCAAAATATCAGCATTTTCTATTAATGCATGCAACAATTTTCAATTCTTTCCTGTCGAAAGAGTTTTTACTTGCCTATGCCGGTTTTTTCCTTTTTCTTGTAAGTTATAGGGGGGGGGGGATGGGAAAATTTCGCAAATTCATTTCGGGACGAGATAGACGTCAAACACATATACAGTAAATCCATCTTTGCAATTGGATCAGAGTTTATTATACTCGCCAGGACGACTGTGAGCCAATAGCAGACTTGCAAGGAAACAAGTAGTGAAACACTGAGGCAGCAGCCAATGGACAAACATCTGAGGCCCTAGTGTATACATGACTGTGGAGTCTAGCTTACATGTTTTTGAAGTCGCGAAATTTTCCTATCCCTATTTATAGGTTAACTATAGGTACGTGTAGGGATGTATAGTCATGACCACAATTGTGGCCATGGCTACACAATCCCTCTCTGCCGCGATGCATAGATTCCCTCCCCTGCAGGCATAAGGAGCCTAGTCCTGAGACGCATCTAGCTCCCATCCCTACCTCGGACGTATATCTGACACTTAGAATTAGGGTAGTTTAGAAGAAAAAAAAAAAAAAAAACCTCTATGCGCTGTACTTATGTTCAGCGTTATTCTTGCAGCCAATTTGCAACGAGCTGCATGCTCGAATATATTGGCATTCATCCATTCATGCAAAGAGTTCTGCGAGATTTTACAAATCAGATTGGCCACAAGACCCTCGAAATACTTGGAATTGATGACATGCTGTGTATAGTACCTGTCACAAGAATCGCTCACTTGCAACGGTGTACACCATTGTGTACATTACGAGCGTGTAAGTAATTTTTGGTCTGTACTGTGTACTGCGTAGCTCAATGACCCAATGATCTTACCTGTGGATAAATGATTCGTAAAACCTTTTAATGGTCTACGTCGTAATTGGTACATATAACTGTAGCTGAACACGGAACCTACAGCTCATTGGCTGTGAAACGAAACAAGTGTTGTGTTGCCTTAAGTACAGCACGCATCACAATATTTTTTTATTTGCAACTCTTTAAAACACAAATTAAAGTGGGTCTGAAAGGGTTAACATATTATCCTGAGTATACTCGTTCACGTCTGACATATTGCATAATAGGTAAAGTCATGTTCGGTGCTGTACAACTTCAGAAGCTAGAATTATTACGAACAATGCCTTTCTCTGAGCAATGCTATTGGCTTCTGCTGACGCACACGCTATTTTATAATTGTTTGCTCATTGCACCGCCATGGATCTACTGAAACACTTTCCATAGGTTCGAATGTGTCAGTAGTTACAAGAAACCCGTAAGTACTATTCAAGCCATAAATTAATTTTTTTGGAGCAACCGAAACTAAAAATTTATGTGCACGTTAAAAGGTTGAGAGCATCCAAGAGGTTAAAATTATTTCACACATTCTTATCATATTACATATTTGTTCGTCGTGATATGAAAAAAAAAAAAAACAGGCTGGGAAAAATAATATGGAATCAGCGATATCAATCAGTGAAATACCATTCGCTGAAAGTCAGTTTATAAGCTGCTGCCCGGGTAGCGAACCAAGGAAATGAACTGGGAACGAGTGATTAATGGCAGTGGAATTTTCAACGTTCAGTGGGAATCACAAATAAATCAGTGAAATCCAGTCATCATATTAATTACTTATCAGGCGCCGATTATCAGTCGCTCAAGTTTCACCGTTTTCACTGATTTGCCACAATTCTCACTGTCTCCAGATTTAGATTGTGGAAAATTACTTTTCAAAAACGAAAGAAAGGAGATGTAAAATTCTTAATTAGAATTATTTTTTACAAATCTCAAAATTGTACAAAGTTAATGCGTTAGGCTTCACTTCAAAATAATTTAACTGTGTTCTCAGAATGTCACGAAGAAAATTTTCTTGGGAATTTTTTATGTGGTTCGACCGTATTTGAAAGGCCTGTTCGCAGAGCTTCTAGCAGCCAATCAAAAAACGTGTACGCCAACATCACAGTAAACCCCACGCCATTCCACTTATTTATTCTGGCTGCTTATTGCGTAAAGTTGAGCTCACATCCATCCGTCGCACCCGTCCGTCAGTCAGTCGTCCGTCCGTTTTTTCGTCCGTTAGATGAAAGCGACCCACAACAATCCGTCATCCGTCGATCCTTCAGTCCGACAAAATTTCAGCGTGACAACTTAACATCGCGATATATATATATATATATATATATATATATCGCGATGTTAAGTTGTCATGCTGAAATTATATATATATATATATATATATATATATATATATATATATATATATATATATATATATATATATATATATATATATATATATATATATATATCAGCCATCGTCTTGGATATCCTTGTCCATGGCCTTAAGATGTCCTGGAAACCTAGAAATCGACAACTTAAAAAATTTCTGGAAATTTTCGGAAATTTAAAACGTAAACAATAATTCAGTTATAAATTTTTATGACGTAAAAAAATTATTTCCCAAAAATGTTTCTTTCTTGAAAATGTCTTTTCAACAAAAATATGCCTTGCATCTTATTTCAAAGTGCGTATTCGCGAGTACGGAATGTCGTCAGAGGGCGGTGGTCCATCCGCCAGTCCGTCGAAAGTTGAAGTTTCAGGTGTATTTGACGGATCGACGGATAGGAAATAAAAGTAGCCTTGCGATTGGTCGCAGATCACGTGATCGCCTGACGGACGGGCGACTGACGGATGCGACGGATGGTTGTGAGTCTACCTTAAGGTTCCCTGTTTGCTGGCGAGTATATTACCAGGCGCTGATTGACGAACTGTGCTCCAACAAGATGGTCACCAGTAACGCCATTTTGCTGGCGTGTGTGCCTGGAGCGAGTGAAGAGATTTGGGCGGCTATTAGAATCGAGGTCTTGAGACAGCCGATGAGGGTGAAACGAGGTGGGAACGGAGAGGCGACGGAATGAAGGGGCGGGGGGAAACGAGAGACCCCCGAGAAAACCCAACCGACCAGCGGCATCGTCCGGCACGATTCCTACTTGCGAAAATCCGGAGTTAACAGACGGGGGATTGAAACCGGGTTCGCCCTGGCGGGAGGCGACGCTCAGGGGTGGAGGCAGAGGAATTTTTACTTTTGGTATTTTTAAATTATAACGTAACCTTTTCTTTTATACTGTAACAAAATATAATTTTAAGCCTATGCAATTTTAAAATTGAACCAGTTTTAAATTTTTATAACGCGACAAAATTTTATGTTTTAATTATTTTATAAATTTATTTTGAATTTAAGTAACCAAGACTAGTTAAGGCCTTCAGCTGGGTACTGGTACAAATTTAATATGTTCTGTTCTGTCTAACCACACTGCGACCGCGGTCCCTTGAGTGCGCCTGGAGTTCGCGCTGGGAGCGATTGTTTCACCTCTGTATTCATACGCACTCTGTGCTGCAGCGAAAACCAATATGGCGGCGCGCACTCGGTGACTGCGGGCGATCCAAGGCGACTGTTTTGGAACCGGCGTCAGGTGTAGACAGCTGTTCTCGGGGAGTCTTGCAGAGAGGGTGGCGGGAACGTCGTGTGTGTGTGTGTGTGTGTGTGTGTGTGTGTGTGTGTGTGTGTGTGTGTGTGTGTGTGTGTGTGTGTGTGTGTGTGTGTGTGTGGGAAGTACCGGAGGGCGCGGAAGAAAGGGCGTGAACCACCGCCACTTTTAATAACATCGTCGAGAGACGCCTACATGACGCACGCAGCAGCAAAATGGCTGCCTTCACCTTCGCGGCTGGAGTTACGTCGCTTATGCCCGGTTGCACCATCGTGGTTCGAACCTCGATCTGAGATCGTATCTAAGATCGACACTGAAAAAATTGTTGCACCATTCGAGTTTAGTACTGGACTGGAGATCGAGATTAAGTTTATTTCGAACCGCCGAAATTGGCGGTTCGAAAATCTCGATCCGATATCAGCATCCCATCGTTGACAAATTTTGTTTGAAAATATGGCAGCAGATATAACTACGTTCGATTGTTTTCTTGGGAAATTAAAACAACGTTATAAGTACTTGAATATTATTCAGTAAAATTCGTACAACATTAACTAACTCAAAACAGATAAAAGATCGCACATCTAGTTCTATCTATTATGAAAAATATGCCTACTTCCACGACTTCGTATTATAGGAACCAATAGCAAAATTTCTCTCATACTTAATATCGATCTCTCTAAGATCGACGAATCGGAGATCCAGAATCATGAAATTTCGCTGGTGCAACACTTTTACATTGGAACCAAGATCAAACTGGATTCTGGTTCGGAACTAGGATCGTTCGATCTCGGATCGGGGGCGATGTTGGTGTAACCAGCCCTTAGACGCTCACTGTAAAAAAATAATGAAAAAATTACCTAACAAGTGTACGGTAGTATTCGCAAACTTGTGAGGGAAACATAGTTTTCCTTACACGTAAGGTAAAATTACCGCACTCTGGAGTAAAATTCACGTACATAGTAGTGGAAAATACCATACATGGATGGGAAAATTACCTTACAACGCGTGTATCTATTCAGCATTCTCGATAGCTAAGTGAATCACGCCCACTCACCATCAAGTGTCGATGATAATTGTAGATATACTTTTATTAAACATTATAATTAATTTTCCTTTACTTGTATGGGATTTTGCCCCCAATTTTGCCAGATACTTTTCCAGTACAATTACGGAATAATACTTTACTTGTTATGTTAATTTACTCTTAAGAGGAGATTTTACATTGCATGTAGAAGTATTTAGCTTCCCTTACATGTAAGGGAATTTTACTTAAAAAAAAATTTTTACGGTGCTGTTTTGCTGTTAATTGAGAGATTTTGAAGACCATGCTCCTGATCTACTCTTCTGTTTTTTTTTTTCATACATGGAACTACTGTTCTTATATCGCTGCCAAGTTCACTGGAAGCACGCTGTTAGTGTGTCGGTTAAAATATATCCAGAAGCATTTTATTCGATTGGATTAGGAAGGGCTCATTAACGTTCCCCCAGTGTTATGCTCGAATGCGTGCCAGGACTCTGCGAGTATCTCGCAGAGCCCTGGCCACATCGGAAGTATTTGCTGTTGCTAGAGGACGCTCGGACAGCACTGCGGGTCGCGTCTGCCAGAACTCGCGGGAGTAACTCCCCCAGACTGTGTCCACGCCGTGTCTGCGAGATCTGCGGGAACTCGTGATATGACAGTCGTGGCTCGACAGCGGAAAATAGCGGCTCCGCTGCTTATGCTACTGGCCGACAAACGTAGACGGCAACGGAAAAGACAGAGGGCCGTATGGTCACGATGGGTTAAACAGTGGTTGCAGAGAGCAGATTAGTATGGGTATATTAGGTTCGTTTCAACTCGTATTGAACTTTAATAGCTAAGCAGTTACGTTTGCACTACGCAAAGAAATTAGTTTAAAAAAATTAAAATTACTTTTTTGAAATTTTTTTCTTGAAAACATGTCACATCATTCTAAACGGCGAACGAGACTGGATTTATGGGTAAGGACAAGGAGATAAGTGAGAAAACAACCTGCAAATTATTTCAAGTGGCGAAGGTTAATAATCACTGTAAAATACGAGGCTGTTTACGGTAAAGTGAGCACTTTTTAAGGTCCTTCCGACAGGCATTAACTACTAATAAATATATCTTATTGCAGCCTCAGGTATTACATTTTGAGGGTGGTAAAATATATATCACATTGCAATGTTTATATTTAAATTAGACGAAAGGAAAAATTTAGAAGGGCCTTAAAAAGTGCTCACTTTACTGTGAACAGTCTATACAAAACTTTGGCTTGGTTGAAGGGAACAGGGAATAGAAAACTGCCGCGCTGATCTTTAGCGCTACTACCTCGTTCGTAAAGGCTGTTCACTGTAAAATGATCACTATCCCTGCTTAAGATCTACCTGTAAGAACGTTGTGTAATATTTTGCCTTATGAAAAATTAACATTGTCATGGGCCTCCTCACTTTATTCATGCGTCGGTCAAGTGAAACTCTGAAATTATTAAAAAATAAAATATTTTACAAATATGCTCATTAAATAAAAGTGAAAGAAATAATTTAAGTTATCACAAATTGTTACCTAACATTTTTTATTTCACGTTAAGATATGGAACTACTTTCCCTCCATCGTTACCAACTTTACTGGACGCATGTCACGCAGTGCGCCAGTTAAAATACATGCAGTCGGGGGCAGTGACTTTTTTCCAAGGTTGTTTTCCAAAGTGCTCACTTCATCGTGAACAGACTTTAAGTGCATGCGCTGCTCATTTGTTTTGGTAACGATGAGTTTTCCAGAACGAAGGGGCCAGTTTTGACTAAGACAGAGAATCGTAGTCATTGAAGCATCGGCATACCCCAAGGCTCTCTAGGTATGAAGATCCTGCAATGGTTAGGCACTGTCTCTTGCAGTATGGAAGTGAATGTATTACCTGTCACGTTAATATTGAACCCAAGAAGTAAAGTTCCCATAGCAAGTATTTAATATACGGTCGGGAATCGAATTCTGGTTTTACCAACCAGGCATCCTGGACTCGCGACTAATCATTCGGGTCGTGTTTAATTTTTATTGTGTTTTAAAACTGCGCGTTATCACTTTTTAACGGAAAGTAGAGATCACTAATCTATTGGTCCGAGTCAGACTTCGGATGCAGTTGTTCTTTTTATCGCTTTCCCCTTATAAAATCTTCTGCCTTGGCTAAAATTTTTGAAATGCCCCGGTAAACTCTTGAAATAATAACACCAAAAGTACAGAGGTAGGGCGGCCAACCTCTTGAAATGGGTCAAGCCAGCAAACGATTACGATTAAAGGCAGCTGCCGCTGTAAACATGCTCTGTTCTTACATAGTTTATGTATAAGTGAGCGAAGTCAATCCCATTACCATTTGATAACTCGAATTCCGCAAACTGAAACAAAAAAAAAAATTGGGTTTCGCTCTGATAGGGACACGGCCGTTTGTTTTGCGAAAATACGTCCACGTTGACGCGCTCGGACGCCTTGATATTTTATTTTACGTTCCCGGCACCGCTTCACTCCATCATATGGGGTTTTATGAGTATCACTGGATTAGCTTTTGAGATGCTCTTTCCAACCGTATACGATTTCTGTATTTAAACATGGCTTTTTGAGGAGTATAGGTCGAAATTGTGTCGTTTCCTTAATTTCTTTTTTACTTTAAACGAATACAATTTCACCATAATCACGCCACACAAACGTTTTTATACACGCAATCGATTGATCTTGACGAGATCTGTTGATTGAAACTCAAACAAGCGTCGTAGCTTCTCCTAGTCAAAAGTTATACTACGCGGAAGTTATGAGACGTGGCGAAACGAACTGAAAATTGCGACCCCCCCCCCCCCCCCCCGGTTGAGCGAGGACTGCGATAATTCGCAGTCCTCGCTCAACGTAACATATTCTTTGATCCTTTGGAAATCGAGTGGTGTAATTAAATTTTGAATGTAGACAATATATTCGGAGCTGCAATGCAAAACTGTTTCCCCCCGATTTTGTTATCTTCGGATTATCTGGATTGCCTCCCACTATGGTTGCAAATTTAAAGACGCATCCACGCCAAAATTGTAGCTGCTACAAAGTTATTTTTTTTTTTTTTAGTGTTCACCCAGTCCAACAATCTTGTGGATCAATTTTTTGTAGGAAATAAAAGTTTAGTTGTGAGAGCTTAAAGATTTTGGACTTACCACCATATACAGCGTGTTTAGAAACTCAGTGTCCAAACTTCAGACATAGTTTCTTTGGATAAGCAATAACACAAAAGATCGGTATACTTGTATCCGGAAACGTATTTTTATATAATCTAATTGTGTTCAAAGTTGCGGCGTGCCTGGAGAACAAAGCTGTGCGATCACACGTGTATGATATGTTGCATACGAAGTGTGGTGCGCCTTCGACCTGTGCAACTTGTCCCACGTATATGATCGCACAGCCTTATCCTGCAGGTGTTGTATGCCACAAACTTGAACACAATTATTTGGTGTAGGCTATTTGCAGTAAAGTGAGCACTTTAGAAATCCCTCTCATTTGGAATAACAGTGAATAAATATGATGCATTTTAGCCTTAGACGTTAACTTCCGAGTGCGGTGGGATATACACGCTGTGTTTGTTACTTACATATCAATATTAATTGAAAATGGTGGTTGAAGGATAAAAAAATGACTGAAATAAAAACGTGACTAGGGCCTTAAAAGTGCTCACTTTACCGTGAACAGTCAATACAAAAATTACGTTTAAGGATACAAATGTATAAAGGCTGTTCACGATAAAGTGTGTACTTCAGAATTGAATATTAGAAAAATGTCACTGACTTGGAATGCATATATTAATGTGTGCACTGAGTGACATTCGCCCAGTAAAATTGGTAACGATGGATGGAAAGTATTGTGCATAAGGTTTAGATGTATCGTAACGCCGAGAAAAAAGTGATAGGAACTCATTTGTAATAACTTAAAATTATTTATTTCGCTGTCTGTTTTTTTTCTAATGCGTCGAAGTGTAAAAATGAGCAGATTTTAAAATTATTTACTTTTTTAAATAATTTCACAGTTTAATTTAACTGATGCACGAATAAAGTAATGAGGCTCGTGGAAATGTAAATTTTACATAACACGGAGGAATACACAACGTGTATACAAACAGATCTTAAGCAGAGTTTCAAAAAGTGCTCATTTTTCCATGAACAGTCTATAGGCATTATGTATTATAATTGGTTCAAAGAATCTATGTCTGGAGTTTGGGCTATGAGTTTTCAAACATCATGGTTATCTAAAACATACAAACACTTCAAAATTACTTTAGTTAAGATTTTTGCTTAGTTGGGCAAACAAAGTATTATATTCAATACAATTACCACTTCCCGCCTTCCACGCCCCACGTACCCCGCCTCTGCAGTCAGCGATACGCGGTAGTACAATGGATATCACTCAAGACGAATTCATGGCTGTCTGTCATTATAACTCAACATCTTCATAACTGCCCGGCTGGCTTTAATGCCACGGTGCTGTGTGCGCTCTCGCATCTGCATCATTGTATGCAAACAAAGGTGATTTCACTGCGGGGCCGGGCAGCGTACCGCGAATTTCTCTGCAGTAATCAGCAGAAATGAGTTGCAAATTGCTTCGCCTTGAGACACTGACCTCGCGTGCTTGCAATACAGTTTCGTTACGCACCGCCAACGCTCCACCTGGGAGTGGCACTTTGTTGCGTTGCGCTGTGTACACAGTACCCAGGCCACGGAGGTTAAGGCCCGGCTCCACCTCTTTCTGCAGTAATCAGCAGAAATGAGTTGCAAATTGCTTCGCCTTGAGACACTGACCTCGCGTGCTTGCAATACAGTTTCGTTACGCACCGCCAACGCTCCACCTGGGAGTGGCACTTTGTTGCGTTGCGCTGTGTACACAGTACCCAGGCCACGGAGGTTAAGGCCCGGCTCCACCTCTTTCTGCAGTAATCAGCAGAAATGAGTTGCAAATTGCTTCGCCTTGAGACACTGACCTCGCGTGCTTGCAATACAGTTTCGTTACGCACCGCCAACGCTCCACCTGGGAGTGGCACTTTGTTGCGTTGCGCTGTGTACACAGTACACAGGCCACGGAGGTTAAGGCCCGGCTCCACCTCTTTCGCAGGAATTCTTCGTTTTCGTGCCACAAGCTCGCTTTCAGGATAATTGTTGACAATGTTCTATTATATAAAATTTAAATTTCACAAGTTGTTTAGTACTTTTGCGCTAATTTCTCACTGTTTGTTGTTTACTAGGTGTACAAATTCGAAAACATATTTACATTTTATCAATACGTTTCTGCCCTTTTGCAACCAACAAGTACCACACAGTGAAAATTAGACACAAAAATATCAAACGTCTAGTAAAATGTACATTTTCTATACCTAAACATTTGTAATAATTTTTATGAAACTGAATTTATGACTAGAAAAATAAGAGTTTATGTATTACAAGGATGATCGACTCCCGTGTTTCTAGCGGCCTTTGTATCATACGGAGCGCAGTTTTTGAAAACGGAGTAACTATTCACTTCTTGGAATGAAACCATTATATTGTCACACAAGGGCCGGGGGGGGGGGGGGGATTGTAACCTTAACTCCTAAAAGTATGCTTCTACTACTTATAATTGTTTGCACTGATTGACCTTCCGAGTCAATATTTAAAAACCAAGCTAGTCAAGGCATATGGCATATATCAACAGTTATTTCGAACTCCACATTATTTTTCGTGCATGGGAAGAAACTGTAATCAAATAATATCTAATTTTTTTAAAATAATGTAAATCTCACATTGTGAAACGCAGGTATAATTGAAACCGTAGAATATTCAAAAAATTCATTAGGTATTCTTCTATGCCATGTTTAACTTTGAATCATGACTGGTTATAACTTTTAATCGCGAATATTTGTAAGAAAATCGAAGATGGAATGAATACTACCCCCTTAAGGCTGCTTCAGATTTGAGACACTAAATTTCCGTGCCTTGGTATCTAATGGAATTATTAACTACGGTACTGATAATTATTCATAACATTTGATTATTAGCTGCATATAATTTAAAGACTCTAAAATTCTGTTACCAGGCATAGATCCGCATTTTCTCGTGACCTTTAAAGCGATGAGAATGCTTGCGTTATAATGGTAACACGATCGCAATTACAGATAATTTGCGTTGTAGCTTTTGTGCTGCTGACTGAGGTGGTATGTAGAAAAAAAAGTAGAATTAAATTTTTATATAATTCCAATTTCATGTTTGTGTATAAGGTTTAGATGTATAAATATAGATATGACACCACAGCGAAGAAATTCTAGTGGCCAAAATCGACACCACTGACATTCAATGAGTCTAGATGTAAGCGGAGCTCCATTCCCTCGCCCGCCGGGAAACGAAGGCCTGGGTGTCCAGAAGGGGTACTTCGATGTCCTGGACGATGCTTAGGTTGGTGCGGAACGGTAGGCGAGGGGAAAAAATAAAAATAACAAAATAGAATAATGCAGATAGGGAGGGGGCTGGGGACCTTTCGGGTTCATGGGCGGGGCCATTCGATCATTGGGTGCTATGGCAGACCGGCCGAAAGGCTAGCTAGCTGTGTGTCTGGTCGGCGGGCGGAGTCGTGGGGATCCCGGTCCCTGGTCTGTTCCGGCGGGGGCGGCCGAAAGGATATCCGTCGGGGAGCTGTCTCGGTATGGGCAGAACAGCTCATCACCTTCCTAGGAAGTGTGAATGATGCTTTTGTATAGAAATGGAATTTGTAGCTTAAATTACGGGCCCCCAGACAACATCCGCCCTCCCATAAAAAAAATTGTGTATCTACTGTTTGTTAAATTGTAGTAGTAATGATAGAATTGAACACCCTGGATGGCTGTACTACTAAGAATGGCCAATTAAATCAATTAAATAAATTTACAATAAAAAGTCTAGAATTAATATTTGTGCTTGTCCCTTATAGGATAGTTTTAATTCTTATTTTATTAATACGTTTATATATATATATATATATATATATATATATATATATATATATATATATATATATATATATATATTATATATATAGAAAGCTTAAATTGTAAGCGAGAGAGATCAAACTGAGGTATCGCAAAAATAGCAACGTTTCGGAAAGAAATCCGCGTCTCCAGCTCTTGATAAAAAAAATAAAAAAATTGGTAGATCTTTCGACTTTTTGGAATGTCTTGAATCCTTGATTAAGCGCAATAATTTGAACATGCGTCACTGCTTCAATATGTCGTCACAGAAAACCAAGTTCTTAGACACGAAACAATCACGGAAAAACGAGCCAAGGGTGGTGTAGAGTACATAACGTCTAATAAATAACACAAGGAGCTATGTCACATAATAACCAATTTAATGGGATTTAATAGACGATTTACATGATATATGTTGAATAGAGCTACTCTCGACTCGTTGCGCTTAATCATTCACCCCTATCCTAATAATATTTGAAACAACTTATCTTGCATCCCTAGTGCACCCAGCATTGCGAAATCCCAAACCACATCTCGCGAGAACTATCTAGAGACAGTCACCTCCCTCCTATATGTTTCCCCACATCCTCACTGAATTAGGGTGGGCGAGGATAACTGGAAGAGTTGGTTCGGAACATCTCGTCCGTATCTCGCGAAGGAAAACAAGGGGCGATGCAGGGTAATCTAGGAGTTCAGAAGGGCCTTTCTGATAATGGCCGAGGGTTAGCGGCGAAGCTGTTCCGGACCTTCGGCTATCTGTAGGGGTGGCTCGAGCGTGTGTGCGTTTGGCAAGGGGCTTCGGAGAAGAACATGAGTTACTGTTGTAGGAGGTAGGAGGGGGGGACGCCCCCTACGGAATTGGTTTTCGGGAGGGGTATAAGCATTTGGGGGGGGGGGGATGCTGAGTGACTCATAGCTGCTATAACAGCAGGGGATTGCACTCCAGGGAGTTACGAGCCTGTGTCCCCCGGATACCGCCGCCATAGCAGCGAGTTTGTGGCAATTAAACCTTGAAGGGTGCGGGAAGAGAGGGGGAAGAAATTTGGGAATGAAGAATTATTTCTCTCGCGTGTGCGATAATCACAGGATTAGAGGCGCACCGTGCTGTAACTTATGGACCTAGTTTCTTCTTCACCGCCGCCATCATGGGAAGAAGCTCTTGCTGGTTGGGGGGGGGGGGGGCGAAGACGAAAGTAATCGTACGAGGGTTATCGGTAGAGCCACGAGTATTTCGCGGATTGAGTTGGCAGCAAGCTAGACTGGACAGTCCTCTATACACTCGAGACATTATTGTTTGGTTATTGGTTGCTGTGATCAAGTGAGGCCTCTGTACAGGACTTTTAAATACTCACTCACACTTCTTCTACCCGCTTGTTACTGGCTCGCAGTTAAACGGGGCGTGTCCACAGAACTGTCGTCAAATCAGAACAGTAGGAGAAGAGAACAAGAGTTTGGAGACTACCTCGTCTCCGAATGAATTCGCGAAATACTCGTGGCTCTAGTTATCGGGTGTGCGTAATCCAATTTGTATCAAGTTTCATCAAACAGAACTTTTTTTTTTTGTTGCTTCTGTAAAATAATCACAGCTATATTTTCAAGAATGATGCGAATTTTACTTAAGAGGGTAGTATCCATTCCACACTAAAAGAAATTATTTGTAAAATTCCCATATCAGTGTATACGTACAGTGACAAAGCACGAATGGTAAATTATTTTCCCACATATTCATGGTAACTTTCTTACAGTCTGCTCAGGAAAGAGTCAAATGCTTGGGAAGTTCCTAACTCTGTACAGTAGCGACTTTAAACATTCCCATTTTTTCAGCCTGACACCTAGTACCGTACTTCCATACACTGTGTAAGTTAAAAACTTCCATTACAGTTTAGGAAGTTTATCAAAAATTTTGCACCTTTCGATTTTCCTTACAAATCTTCAAAACAATTTTCACGTTTTCACTCGAATGACGCATTGATAAAATCATTAGGCTCGTGACAATGTGAATATTACATTATGGCGGAAAGATACACGATGAGGTCAAAAGTAGATCTTAAGCAAGGCTTTTAGAAGTTCCGAATGAATCTATGCCTACTCAGGTTGGGAAACTCAGTGCTTTTACTTTGGAATTTTCAATTTTTTTGCCATCAGATAAGCGCTAATGTCGCATGTGTACCGGTTTTTCCCTATTTTCAAAGTTAAAAAACAAAATAATTGCAACAATAACAAATAAAATATAGGATAGTTACATAGCGAAGTAAAACCTCTCTCTCTTATTATTGACGCAGCTTAAATTTATAATTTAAGGTGACCTCTTCGGAACACTGCGCACCTAGTGGCAGATATTTTCCCTATGCCAAACTCTTCTATAAGAAAACTACTTTAGTTTCTCAACCTGAGTATAACTCCCTTAGCCTAGAGTATGCAATTTGTTACTAAAATAATGGACAAACGAACATATTAAGACTAAAGTGTATGCCTATGTGTCCCTTTTCGTGTAGGGCAAGCAGGAGCCGCTACTTTGGATTCTTAGGTTCTCTTGCTTATTTATAGTTTTAAACATGATAATTTCAAAATTACATCTATAGCAAGCTGGCTGTCGACTTTACGCTGCAGTACATATATAAAAACTAAATTACGAACCCACAAATATGTCACAATATCGATTCTACCAATATTTGGGAGAATCGAGATTGTGACATAGTTAACAGATAGTATTCTAGTTTTTATTCCTGTACTGCAGGATAAGGTCAGTAGCTAGTGAGCTAAAATTGAATTTTCGAGATTTTTAGTTTTAAATATTTAAATAAACAAGAAAATCGAAGAATCGTAAATGGTGGGTGAAGCTTGCCTGTAAAGTGATTATCAAAGAAGCTATACGCCCTCAAAATTCGAGTTTTGGCATATTTTTCGTTACAAATATCACCCTCCTTCATTAAGAAAATAGGAATGTTGATTCGTAACAAAATACGAGGTGGCAACCGCTATTTTACTGACAAAGAGCAATTATATTACCAACCGAATTTTCACACATGTAAGATCTCCGTTCTACGAAAAAACTTTTCATCATTTTGTTACTTAATCTCAAGTAATTACTGGCGTTCGTAAAGAAAATAATTTCAAAACTCGATTTTTGAGGGCGTCTAACTACGTACATGCATTTTTGCCAGGAATAACCTGCCGGAGTTTGTTGGTGAGTATCAGTAACAGGTATATTACAATCCATCACGGTCACTTCAAACTTTTTTGAAGCCGTGCTTAAACTCTACTTTAAAATTATTCCTCCGCCTCATGCAAACAAAGCCTAACTAAGTCGAGTAAATTACACCAAAGGGAAAGAGCATTGCATTCGTGCGCACTTATTCTAATAATATTCTGCGTAAGAACTATTTATTGCTAGGCATTACCAACACACTTATTTTCTCACTGTTTTTATTAATGAAATCTTATAATTTATAGATAAAATATAAGTAATAATTAAATTTTGCGAAAAATATGGTATTTTTATGTTAACAGGAGCGTGAAACGCTTGTGATACATGGCATGTTTAGGATACAATCAAACACGTTAAGATATTTCAAAAGTTTGACTAACAATTTATAGACTATACTCGAGTGTAGTTCGGGCAAAATTTGTTTGAATATTTTATTCCTCATAAAAAAAATATTTAAAAAACTGTTCCGGGTATACTGACACAAATTCCCTATTTCATAACTAATACATCATCAACTAACTTCGTAAATGCACAAATGTTTTGTATGGTTACGGAAATCAACACGATGGGATGCACATCCTGTTACATACGAAAGAGCATTTGGTTGGAAAACGGTAAACTCGGCACTCCATTGGTCAGCAGCCGGCCAATACGGAGACTGTGGTGTCGTTTTGACCAGTGCAATGGTGTTATGTGACAATAAAGACCAATAGAACACTGTGTCCCTGCAGCGGCATGGATGCAGGTGACTAGCGTCTATGGTGAAGGTGTGTCGATTTCAAAGTGTCGAAAAATTGTGAAGTTATCCTGAATAGACTATGTGCAGGACTGCGAAATCCAGCCGTAGCACAGTAATTTCGCGAAATGCCTGGTTCTCCGCTGCTTGATCAAGCGTCGAGGAAGCGGCCGCCGATGAAATGCATGCAGGAGTCGTGTGTGTGTGTGTGTACGGGGAGATTATTTATAGGCCTACAGGGTAACTGACCCTTCGGGGGGGAAATCCACAGCTTTGAGAATAGCGCGGACGGGTAGCCGGGTCGGGACCTGAGAGTCAAGACTGGATTCCCCGCGCGCTCGTTTACACGGGACACGTAAACGTTTTCCAACCAGCACAGAAGACGTGTTTGAGTCCGCGGTGTTCACTGATGAGGCATAGACTTGTCTTTAAACACGAGCACGAGGCCTCTTACAACTAAGAACAACATCGCACAGCACTGCTCTACATCTCTGCTTAGGTAAGTCATTGATCACTTCACTCACGAGCGACGCTGGTCGTTGATTGTTGCACCACAACAAACTGGAAATTCAAACAAAACTTAGCGTCAACAGCTCGCTAAATGGAACTGCGCACACCAGCAGGCCTGCGATCAAACGCTGCTCTGTTCTGAACGAATGTTAAAATACAAAAATATTTTGAAGCGAGCAAGTTTAATTTCTTCGGGATGCGTTTGCGAAATCATAATCATTATCGCCGGTTAACGTTTCATACTCCGGTTACGTCAATGCAAACAAGACCGTTACTTGCACGATCTACTCTATCTTAACACAAAAAGCAGCTGCAACAACTATACAGAAACGCAAAGACAACGTGTGAACATGAATACCTCCTTTCTCACTTCCTTGGAATAAGAAAGTAAGCTAAATTCCTGCAAACGGGTTATTTTCCCAGCTGACGTAGCCAGCAGTGTCGGGTGAAATCAATAACAGCAGAAAAAAAAAATAGCTGGAATGAATATATTGCAACTGAAAATACAGTCTGACGTAAAGGAAAACAAGGCCATATTCTTAGATTCTGTGAAACCCAACGCTTCCTATGGTGTATTCGCTGTAGGTATCATCACACTTTTTGGATTAAACTTGAGGTGTTTGGTTGTTTCCTATATATTTCATGTATCACAAGCGTCTATACTTCTGTTGACATAAAAGTGTCCTATTGTGGGTTAAATTGAACATTTACTCGTAGTTTATATATCTAATACGAGTAAAAATAGAGAGGAAGTAGGTATTTTGGTAATGCTCAGTAAGAAATAGTTCTCATGCAAGATTATATTAAACTGAGTTGGAAGTAACTATGAAAGGACGACATAAACGATAAGTACGGACTCGGAATAGGTTTACAGTCGTAGTACTGAGAACGCCCGCACGCTCTGGCTTTAGCAAAGAGATTCGGGCGGCTCTTAACAGCGAGGTCTTGAGAGCCGATGAGGGTGGATGGTTGAGGTGAGCATTGATCAGCGGCGGAATGAAAGGGCGGGGGAAACGGAAGATCCCCGATAAAACCCGTCGGCGTCGTTCGGCACAATTCCCACATGCGGAAATCCGGAAGCGACACCGGCCGAGCAGGCTAACAGCTCAGCCACCGTGGCCTCTTCACTAGTCGAGGCTTACAGCATGTGTCGGAAAGACAATGTAGGGGATTTAAAAAGAACGTTAGTATTTAGGGTAGGCGTGGACCAAAGGCTAGTTTTTTTCTTTATTTTTCTGTCTCCGCGGTCTGCCCACGCATGCATGTTACTGGTAATCCGGTACGACAACTTTTCGAGGGCGGGGGACATGTTCACAAACCATAACTACTACCTGTGAGACGACGTGGCCTGTAAACAAGGCACGTGAAAAATTAACGCGCGAGAGTAAATGAGAGAGGGGGCGAGGAGGGGGAATTTATTTTTATCGTTGGAAGGCACATGACACCCGGGGGAGGGGCAGGTGATGCAGTTATTGATTGCAGGGGACAGTGTAAAGTCCGTTTCGCCGACAATTTTTTTCTATCCCTTCCCCTTACCCTTCGTTGTCCCAAGAAGACCTGAAGAAGTGTTTGAGCAGGAAAGAAGGGGGTGGATGTCTGGTAGGTTTGTGGGGGAGGGGGCTGTTATTTAGTTTGGAACGGTGCGAGCTGAGAGCTTTTGATGTCGTGCACGGGGCGTCCCGTCTGAGTCCGTTTGATCTGCCCAGGTTTTTGGAGAGGGGGGGGTGTCATATAGCAGGTGTGTTGGGAGGGGGAGGCTGTTTCCCCTCCCCCGTACACCCTCACCCGGACACTACTTCAACACCTCGTCGAGACACCCTGACGGTGACACTCAGAATTCCGAAATATCTCCCCGACATGCGCACACATCCTTCTCCGAGCTTTTCATCCCGTCTCGAATAAGACGGTGGGTTGGTTATTTCACCTAGCAGTCTCCAGTCAATATCTCATCACTCGAAATTTTATATACACTTCTAAAACAAAGTTTTTCAGCTTCTGTAATTTGGTTTGCCCATGGAACCCTGCAACATTCGCGTTATTTTTTGGCTTCAAGAAAGAATTCACATTACTATATATAACGAATTCGGCATGGTTCCTTGATTTGCTGCTCCCCAGATGTTGAGTCACTTCCTTTCTGAGTGAACTGTACGTGATTGGGGCACACAATTATGAAGTGTTCATTTACTGGCGCAGAGTTACCTGGGGTGTATCAAATAAAGCATGGTCCTGTAGCACTTCAATATTTATGACTTATAATGATTATTCTATGTTTTTAATTTTGATTTTAAAGCCAAACGCAATGTATAAACTGTTCAGCGTATGTTCAATGGGATATGTGTAAACTTATTTATTTTGACAGTTGTGTAGTATAAGCTATGTAAGTCTAATGATTTTCCATGGTTTCTTTGCATGAGTATTTGTCTTTGTAACAAGCACTATCTTTTGTTTTCTGAAAAGAATCAGGCCACACCAGTCGGCCTATCGCATTTTATTTTATTTTTTCAAACAACAGTCTGATAGAACAAAAAACTGATTCGTTCTAATTTGGAATCAGTGAGAGGCCAGCTAGAAAAGAAGTCAGTCCTGAGTATGAAAGATATTCTATAATATTTGATTGGCAAAATTTGATGTTTACGACGGAGATACATAGTTGTTCACGCACTATTGAACTGCTGAGCCTATATGTGTTTAAAAGAAGAAGTAATTCGACATAAGCTGTACGCTGAGCCCGGAAGGAAGGACGGTGCAGTAAAGGAGGATTCCGGGGTTTTCGACTTCTCACCAAGGACGACGCGGTGTCTGGTGTTCGGAGACCCAATTCTGAGAGAGGAGGACTACTGGCTGTGTATTCTGGCGAGGTTCCGATTCTGCACCCACCTCCGCTGTTCCGGCCCGCAGAGGACGAGTTCGCTGAGCACCACCCGGAGATGTGCTGTCCGTGGTGAGCGGGAGAGCTGTTCCTGGGTTCTGCATCAGTGAAGGATGACTCCACGACATCGGCAGAGTTGCGGATATTTTCCGCTATCGACACAGCTAAGTCGTATTTTTCCTCAAACAAATGTAAATGTATTTATGACACCAGAACTAGTTAAGTCAAATGTTGGTAAATCAGGTGATGTGCAATGTGCAGGCAGGTGTTGCTTGTAATTTTGAGAATTAGTAAAGTATAATATTTGGTAACTAAAGTTCTGCAAAAGTACCATATAAGTTGAAATTGGTTTAGTTCATCAGTACTAAAATTAAAGTAATTTTATTCGTTTCTATTGATTTACTTGAATGAAGACTCCTCTGTTTGTTTATTAGAATTATTGATCCAATTGTTTCTAACTACAGAGGTAATAGAAATTTGGATGAATGCACCTAATTTTTTTTGCGTAGCAGCATAGAGTTCAGCCGAGGTATATCATTAATATAACCTATCAAACTCACTCATATATACAACGATATTTTATCGTTATATTACACATTCATATCTTATATTACATATCTCAGAAATAATATTTTATAGCCAATACGATTGGCTATGATATTGTAACACATATCAGAGGTGTTACAGTATCAATTTGAACGCCCAAACGTGTGGCTATAAACTCTCCACACATTGTTTCTATTAACACATGACAGTTCAATGACAAGCGTATTGCAATGGTAAAAATGTTTTCAGTTTAAACTGTCCTCAAATAAAGTATGTTTACGATAATGTCAGCACTTTAGAAATGAACCTTAGAAAACGTCACTGCCCCTGCATGCATATATTTTAATGGGCGCACTGAGTGAGATTCGTCCCGTAAAGTTGGTAACGATGGATGGAAAGTAGTTCTATTTCTTAACGTTGATTAAAAAAGTGTTACGTAACCATTTTTGGTAACTTTAAATTATATTTTTCGCTTTCTGTTATTTTTTTTATAACGCACAGAAGTGTAGAATTATCAGATTTGTGAAGTATTTCTTTTTATAATAATTTTATAGTTTCACTTGACCGACGCACGAATAAAGTGACAAGATCCATAGTAATGTAAATTTTAAATAAGACGGAGGAATACACAACGTGCATACAAGTAGTTATTAAGCAGGGCTTTCAAAAGTGCTCATTTTATCGTGAACAGCCTATAATAACGCGAATTTTGCAAGTCTCTACAGTCATGAAGGATGTTCGTGAGACAGTGGGCGGTTTACAAAAGGCATCGTTATGCCAGGCGTCGTATCTGTAAGTGCGTATTTTCATCCCCTAATTTATCTTTGGCAGTGAGTAGTTGAGTAGCTCAGTAATTTTGATGATAAATTGTATGTGAGGTTTGTATTTATTTACTTTTTTCTTCCCGTTTTCGAGTCATAACTTTAGTTTCAGAGATTCGGTTAGTAATAAACCTATTTATCATTATAGAAAAGTCACGTTTATTATTGGCTGTTTTATGTGTATAGCATACAATTTGGAACTGGTATGCATCCTTTAAATATTTATTATGCTGTTCGTTGTAGCATACTATTTCGTTACGAGATCAGATGTGTATAGACCATTCACGGCAAGGTGAGCCCTTTTTATGTCCCTGTTAAATTTTTCCTTTGAGCCAATTTTTATCTTTGGCAAATTTTTGATACAAGCATTGTCATGTGACTAACGAACGCATTGTATACATTCCACCACTCTCAAAATTAAACGTCCGAGGTTGCGATAGAACATATTTATTAGTGTTTAATGCCTGTTGGGATGGCCTTAGAAAGTGCTCACTTTAGAGTGAACAGCCTATATGTAGACTACAGTGGGGCAAGATAAATTGTTTAAAGTTCTGGAGCCTGATTTTCCAGATTGATCTTTTCAAAAACTTGAATCGGTAAGAGTTGAAAGAGTCAAATATGGCGGGCGAGGCACAGAAAATTTCCTTTTCCATTCCATAATTTACTCCGGGATATTTCTTTAGGAGCCGCAACAGAATGCAAGAACTGGAAACATGCGTGTTATTAGAGAAATCCATCTAGAAGTAATTACAAAAATTACACCAGACTTCTATTACCGTCCGACATAAATAGTTATGTGACAACATAAATGGCCAAAGATATTTGAAGTACTGTAAATTAGCAAGGCATTTCTTCTTGATTATTTTAATCGCCAAAAAGAAAATTCAATGCTCTATTCGACCTGCAGGTGTATGTTATGTTGGAAATAAAGATCTAAAGGAATGCTAGTGACTATAATAAGAGCCCAAATAATTCCATTTGCAGTCTTTGTAACTTGTAACCTTGATTATCTGAGTAGAGACTTGTATATTTCATGGATATAATTATAAACACATGATAATATATGTCTTAATATACTTGTTTGTGCACAGGAACTATTTGTCCTAATTCATTCATCTGGAAATATCGTTTCAGAAATTTTTATTCTTTAGTATTAGAAATGAACACGAGGGACTGTATATAGTGTCAAAACACAAGTTACTGTAATTGGGATACGGTCAGCTCGCCAATTCATTGGGCAAAAGGCAGCCAGTAACGAAACTTGTCAGTATTGGAAGGACGTCCAATGTAATATGGACCAGTTGGACGCTGGTAGTAAATCATAGGAAGCAGTTCTGCGAATAAACGCATTATTAAAAGTGAAATTTTAAAATTGGTGGTTGCTGAAATATATACATCTTTTATATTTCAAGTGCTTCAAACTAAAAACTACCGTAATAGGGACGAGTAAAATATTTTTGACATTCTGGACGTATGAAAACCTGTTGCTAGGCGCGTAACAACGTTAACTGCTAAGTTTGGGGCGGAAGGATACGCAGCGCAGAGAGAGAACAAATTATATTTAATCCTTTCCAAGGTAGCAGCTTGTATTATTCCACCAGTAAAAGCACTACTTGTTTTAGTTACGTAATTGTGATGAAGGAAATTCTTTACACTTAGCGTTATACATATTAATCATCAACTACAGTATTCCCGTCTGCTTTGAAAAATGTTCGCTCTTTTATTGTTTCTGATACACGTCGACACTTCAGCCCGGTCCGCCACGTCTGCCATTTTGCAAAACATTTGTACTTTGATACATTTTTACCCCGAAACAAATGAAATTAAAAAGTGTGGGGGGCATGGAGTGTTGAAATATTATATATAGGGATAGGGAAATGTCCCGAGTTCAACGACCTGTAAGCTAGACTCCACAGTCATGTGTACACTAGAGTCTCAGATGTTTGTCCATTGGCTGCTGCCTCAATGTCACCTCACACCTGGCAGTATGGAATTCGCCACTTGTTTCCTTGCAAGTCTGCTATTGGCTCAGAGTCGTCCAGGGCGTGTATACTAAACTCTGATCCAATTGCAAAGGTGAATTCATTGTATATGTGTTTGACGTCTACATTGTCCCGAAATGAATTCACGAAATTTTCCTATCCCTAATTATAGAGCGTTTAAGAACGCAATTGATATTTCAGATTACTCTTATGGGTCTCAAAAAATAACAAAATATCCATGGCAACTATTTTCTGCCGCAGATCATATTGTGAGTAGACTGACCTAAAAATAGCTTTAGCTCTATCACTGGCAGAGTTTATTTCTGTCTTCTCCTAGAAATGGGTTAAGTGTGTCGGGAGATATCAGGTATATTCAGTTAACCTTGCACGGACCAAAGATAGGACGATTACTGACGACTGTGAATTCTAGTGGAGCTTGAGAGGTACTGCCATGGCGTTCAAAGCAGGTCTCTCCAGGATTTCAACTCACGCGTAGTTTAGGTGGCATTAACATAATAGTAGGGGACCGGACCGTTTAATACAAAATTACTGTCCTTCTAAGATGCGCAACAAGCTAAGGAAAATTATAAACGCACCGTTTTATTTATGATTTTCTTTTCATCGAAATAGAGACATTACGGCATAAATTCCGTAATCTCGCACCCGTCTACTTAAACACACTATCAGACATGGGGTTGAGTAAATTTAACTCTCTTGATGTAGCGGTTTAACACATTTAACATACTTAGGTACGTAATTTTATTTTCAGATTCTAACTTTCGTGATTAGTTTTCGCAAAAAATCAAATATTCGCTGGTCACTGATACGTCCTCATTAGAGCTGTTGAACTTTTATAAACCATTAACGATGCCACCAGCTATTAACATCGAGGTCTTGAGAGCCGATGAGGATGATTGAGGTGAGTATGGAGCAGCACCGGAACGAAAGGGCGGGGGAAACGGGAGATCCCCAACCAACGGCATCGCCCGGCACGATTCCCACGTGAGAAAATCCGGAGTGACCCGGCCGGGGATTGAACCCGGATCGCCTTGGTGGGAGGCATGAGTCAGAATTTTTATGAAGTAGGCGTTTTTTGCTTTTTAGATTTGTCTTCAGTTGCATTGTAAAGCGAACTGGACATGTTGATGTTACGAGCGTTTGTGTGTTCAGAAAAGTTTTCTGCATATTGGGGATCATATGAATATTTATAACATATATTTTTTCCTCGCGGTATAAGGAATTTAGCTTAAAAGCGTGAAAATAATTAAAGAAAGCGTTTATTAAAACCAATGTTATATCTAATAAAGCGATCATTAATTTTAATACACGAATAATTTTATAAAAAAATGTGACAATTGATTCCCCTGTGCAATTAATTTCTAACATACGTGTGCTAGAACACTAAAATGGGAGATTAAAGCAAAACTGTATGCGAACCACCTTTTTTTTTTTCAAGTAATATCTTGCATGTCATACTTGTTAAATTGAAGATATTTTCTCGTGTAGCCGTTTTGTGTAGTTATCCAACATTTCTCGAAATATTTTTGGCAAAAGATGTAGGTTAAATTCCTCTTAATTCTGTGCAGTATCATTTAAAACTTTCTTTTTAATTTCAGTTGTGTCAAATTACTGCCTTTTAAAAATATAATATGAACTTAAAATATAGAAACAATGGACCCTTAAGCGTATTTAAACCACTGTGAGTTGTGTTCGTAAATTGCTATGGTCCGTAAGCGAACACAAAGGTGTATGTGAATACGTAACAGATCCGATGGACACTAAATTGTTTCTCCGTGTACGTAAATGCACAATGCCTATAATACGTTGCAGTAAATGCATTACATCGTAAAAATTACGAAAATATAATCAAATCGTTTGTATCGAAATTATAAAATGCATTTTAAATGAGTGATGATCTAGGAAGCAAAGAAATTGTGTTTTGTTTATGAGATACGTATTTACAGTTGAGACAGGGCGTCTCAATTATTGCAATTAACACCCCGTGTTTTTATAACGACATTATCGATATGACATGATCAAAACAAAATTGTTCAAATTGTGTAGTAAAGTTCCGCTTCACTTTAAAAACGTACAATTTTTCTGTTCCATTTGCCCTGCTGTAATGAGAGAAAGGGACCCTACATCTGCATTAATGAAGTTATTAGGTGACACAATATTTTTTTTCCGTGCTTGCACAAAACACGTCCCGACACATGTTTTCCGATGAGATTCCTATTTAACACTTTGTAAATTATGTTCATAAATTTGACGAGTTAATAAGGTAGTTACATGCTGTGAAAAACGCTGCCCTATTGGGCAGGGGTCCTACTACGCTATATTTCATCGTTGATCCATCATTTACTTCAATTTAGTTGAAAACTGGAATAATTCTGCGATGTACTATCGAAGACGTTACAATCGACTGGAGTTCATTGCCCGGCACGGCGCTGGTTCCCTGTCACGTTGGCCGTCAAGGCCACACTGCACCGTACTCTTCTGCTTCGCATCACTGCGACTTTGCGCATGCGCACTACTCAGGGTTGGACAGCTGACTGCGGAGCCGCCCAGGCTGGGCTTGGCGGGCTGCAGACGTCCAGGCGGCTATTCACCGCGCCCTCGAGGACAGAAGTAAGGGTGGTAGATTGGACTTGCGGGTGATTGGAAGTGCACCTGAAGCCACCCCACCATGGGAATATGTGTGTTTTCATCGCTGATTGGACGCGCATGAATGAGACTTTGTCATTGGTTGTGCATTTTGTATTAAAGTTCGGTTCTAATATTGTATAAATAGTACTATCGCGGAGGAGCCAGTGGGGAGAGATGACTACTCCGTGTCTTCAAGACGGCAGTTTCTACAGATAAGTGTTTTGAACTTTTCTATGACCAAATAGACTTTAAGCCTTTCTGGCATAAAGGTTAGGATGGACCCGACGGAAAGTCCTAGTAGGAGTTGTTTGGAAAGTAGGATATTTGAAAACAAAGAATGGAGTGCATTTTTCTAAAGACATTTTTAAATAATTTTCTTGAAAGGTGAACATTTTATAACGTAAGTCTCAAGTTTGTAATTGGTGTTTTAAAGAATGGCCTTTAGTGAGAAATGGTTGGCCAAGTTGATACATTACAATCTTTTGCCTTGAAAGTCAAATTGTTGTCAGATTACAATAATTTTGTGGAGTATTATCTTCAGGTGGCAGAAAATCCAAATGTGCATTTCTTAAGAAGTTTTAAGGTGGTGTAATCTAAGGTTGTGGTTTAATTCAAAATAATCTATTCATATGTTTGGTAGAATGGCCTTTAGCATGTGGCTATGGCCAAGTGTAAAGAATATAAAAAAATATTCTATATTTCACATAATAAATATTTACTGGTATTTACAGTATTTTTCATATGTCAAAATAATATATTCAATGGTATGCAAATGGCCTTCAGCATCTATGGCCAAGTGTAAAGAATATTTAAAATATTCCATATTTCACATAAACAATATTTACTGGTATAAACAGAACGTATATGTGGTTGAGAAAATGACCATCCTGTTGTTGAAGTCAGAGGAAAGAAAGTAATTGCATTATGGTGTCAGATATATGATGCATGGTTTGTGATTTTTTTTCGTGATTGGTCTTGTCGAGTGCCCAGATTCTGGTTTCTTGGAACCAAAGTGGTATGGCTACTCAGTAGCCATAATTTTTAGACATTTTCAATTTGAGATTTTTCTTATCTATTATTTACTTGAAGTAAGGGTCAAAGACCCATAGTTTTGATGGTTTCATATTATACTACATATTGTGTTTGAGGACATTCTTTATCATTGGAACCAATGACAGAAAGTCGATTTTTGGGAAAAAAAAAAAAAGTTAATAAAATCTTTTCAATCACAGTTCTGTTTCTTTGCGGTAGTCTAGCTTTGACTTGGTGCCTCTTCGGTTTTCTCTGGGCCACTCAATCCAGGGTTGCTTAGGGCCGTTGGACGGCCGCCCTGTTGGGCCCCCAGGACACAGAGGGTGCCACACAGTTGGCTGTCGATCGCAATTCCTAACGAGGATGTTTCAGCCACAATTTACAAAACGTTTGTTATATTGAACATTGTGTATAGGATCATCTTCTTAAAATAATATCAATTTTGACACATATACATGTATAAGGTATACATTTACATGATATTATACAGCTTTCAGAACATATATATATATATATATATATTATATATATATATATATATATATATATATATATATATATATATATATATATATATATATATTATATATATATATATATATATATATATATATATACGTATATGTGTGTGTAGACGCTGTTATTATTTTTACTTATACGTTCTTGATTTATAAATGAAAACAATTTTAGATAGTAATTACATTGGGTTATACGTTACATTATACGAAGGCAACTATTTTTAAATCAAAGTGTTATATTAGTAGATATTATAATAAAAAAAATGATACATCCAAGATGACGTCAAATGAACCGTTCCGTTTCCCGCCTGTGGTTCCTCCGCTCGTTCTTTGAAGCATCTTCAAGAAGCAAGAGTGCGCCGCATTTCGGGTGCCCAAAGGGCAAGGCTGTGGTATGAGTTTGTCTTATTCTTATTCTTTTTTGTGTTCGAGGGTTCCGCTTGGAGCGCGTCCCTCGTCGCACCTGCGCGGCGGCGAGGGGGTTGGCAGCACTTGGCCGCGCGTGTGCGGGGCGTCTACGGGCGTCGTCTGCACCCCCCCCCCCCGTACACCAAGACATCCTTCACTTCCCCTACAAAACCAAAACAGAAAATGTCGTCCGCCCACTCCTGCCGAAATAAGGCCCCCGTGTCACGGGCGACGTTTGCTGCGTTCCCCTCCCCCCCCCATAACGGCTGAAACCCCTTGCCTTGATCCGCCCGAGCCTCATGCATTATACCTCGAGCCGCGTACGCCCTGACAAGCCAGCGAGTACCGACCGACCACGCACTAGAGTCTCCAGCCGGTCACGCCATATGGTCGGGGAAGACGAGACGGCCTTTGCCTTGCCGGCTGTAAATTACCACGGGCCACGGATACCACTTCCTACGTCCTTCCGTGGTCGACGTTAAGCTGGGTTCACAACCGAAGGCGTAACGGTTAAAGGCTGTTCACGATAAAGTGAGCACTTTAGAAATGAACCTTGGAAAAAAGTCACTGCCCCTTGCGTGCATATATTTTAATGGGCGCACTGAGTGATATTCGCCCAGTAAAGTTGGTAACGATGGATGGAAAGTAGTTCCATACCCCAACGTGTAATAAAATGTATAAGGTAACCATTTGTATAATTTTACATAAGGGGGAGGAATATACAACTTGTATACAAGTAGATCTTAAGCAGGGCTTCCAAAAGTGCTCATTTTACAGTGAACAGCCTATACAATAACAACATAAGTCGAATGCACGAGAATTGAGAGCGCTGTAGTCCACCAACCTTTTGAAAAATCACTTCGTGTATGACAAGTTTCTTGTTTTCGAACTATACCATGTATTACAAGCTTATTATACTTCTGTTAACCTACTTATTAAAGCTTAAAATAAGATATATAGATATATTTAATTGTTTATAATTAGTATCGATAAAACAGAGGGGAAATATGTGAACTGATAACGCCTAGTAAGAAATAGTTCCAAGTACTAAATATTGTTAAACCAGGTGTGCAGGAATATTTCACGCTGTCCCTTTGGTGTAATTATCTATAGACTTATTAAGCCTTGTTTGCAAGATGCGGATAAATATGCTGAGAATAGATCTTTAGCAGGGCTTCAGAAAAGTTGGAAGTAACCGTGAAGGGACTATAATAATGATTTCGAACGTATTGATTCATAACTGCGCATAACATGTGAACACGAGACGTCCCAATATGTCATAATGTTCATAAGTGGAGATGATTATATTTCTTTATTTGTGCAAGAGCATGGGACCAATCAGAAGAGAACAAAAATTTTTCGACGAAGTTGTATTTTTTTAAAATGGAGGAACGTAGTTATGCTGCAGAAGCGAAGAAATGTCCCAAGTTTTAAGATTTAGAGCAAACGATAGGTGACAGTGTATTGTCATATATTTTTTAAGACAATCCGCATCTTTACGATGACAAAAGCGAATATTAAAAAAAAAGGGGGGGGGGGAATGCCAACTGAATCGTTAAGGGATGGAGGTCTCAATAAAATAAAATAAATAATACTAAATTCCCAGTATATTTGGAAACACTGCAAAGAAAATACTTACGGCTTAATATCTCACAATAAAATACTGACACCTGCTATTTATAACAAATATTTAGAGACCTGCAAAATTCGCGTTATTATTTCGGGGACATGTTAAACTTGAAACACGTGTACCTTCTGCATTGCGTTTACCACTGGACCATACTTTATGTGACACGCCCTGAGTAGCTATGCGCCAATAAATGGACACTTCACAAATGTGTCCTAATCACGTGTAGTGCAATCGGAAAGGAAGGGACTTCACATCTAATGAGCAGCAAATGGAGAGACGACACCGACTCCAGTACATACAGTACTGTGAAGTTTAGCCTGATGTCAAATAATAACGCGAATTTTGCAGATCCCTACTAATATTTACTTAATCGTCCATCAACTCACAGAGATTACACAAACTAATAACTAAAATCAGCCTTAACAGTGTATCAATACCAGTACCGAGCGAATTATTTTATTCATAAATTATATGTCCATATATGTCAATCCCTGTATTTACAATGAAGTCCGTATCACATGTTGACACAGTAGCCCTCTACTCGCCCGGTACCACAACACACACTCTAGTCTGCCGTCGTCTCGCACCTCTCCGCTGAAGTCCCTCGCTGCACCAGACTTTACCCAATCACTACATTTCAGCCAGATGGATATCCCAAAGATTGTTAATTCTCGAGCTGCGGGGTTATTTATCGTGTCGTCGGCCGTGGCCCAGAAACTTTTTTACACGTCCGGTTGCGTCGAGGAAGGAGATTATAATCCATTCACGGTTACTTCAGCCTTTCCTGAAGCCCTGCTAAAATTCTACTTCAAGGATATTCCTCCGCCTCGTGCAAAATAAGCTTTACTAATCCTGGAGAATTACACCCGAAGGACAACGCACCTCATTCGTGTGCACAAAGTGTAAGAGTATTTTGTATAAGGACTATTTCTCACTAGGCGCTACCAACATTCCTATTTTCTCCCTGATTTTTATTTAAATTATTGATTAAAAAAAAAGGCATTATAATTTATACATAAAATATGAATAACATGTCAATTTAACAGGGGAAAAAAAAGGTAAGTTTTATGAACACGAGTATAAAACGCTAATGCTACAGGGCGTATTTAGGAAATGAGTAAACACGTCATGCGTGGGGAGATTTTTCAAAGGTTTGATTGCGAAAGGGCGAAGAAACCGCGAATGGACTATACTAGAAGTTTCATTCAATAACCCGTCGCCGCCGCCTACTTCTCCAGAAGGAGGCTGGGGTAACGGTGACGCCAGTTCAGGTAGCTGTCAATCATTCCGCCCACCAGGCGAGGTAGTGGTGACTCACTCACCTCACCATTTACCGCGGCCGAAGAAGGGGTTACCGCGCGCAATAATATTAAGTCACTATCCGTTTTCAACACCGCATCACATTAAGATTGATATAGGCTGTTCACGGTAAAATGAACTTCTGAAAGCCATGCTTGAGAGTCTACTTGTATGCACTTTGTGTATTCTTCCGCATGTGTGCAAAATTAACAGTGCCATGGGTCACTTCATTCATGCGTCAGTTAAGCGCAACTGTGAGATTATTACAAAAAAAAATGTTTTGCAAATCTGCTCATTTTTACACTTAGATGAATTGAAAAAAAAAAAAAAAAACCCAGAAAGAGAAACAAGTAATTTATCATACGTGGTTACCTGACACTTTTTATTCGGCGTTAAGATATAGAACGACTTTCCATTCATCGTTACGAACATTACTGGGCGCATGTCACTTAGTGGGCCCGTTAAAATATATGCAGGCAGGAGCAGTGACTTTTTTCTAATGTTGATTTCAAAAGTGCTCACTTTGTCGTGAACGGTCTTTACTAAAATCCATTTTATGTATGTAAACACAGCCAGAACCTTGAAATATTTACTAAGACTGCCAGCTGACGTCACAATCATCGCAAAATTCTTTGACTTGAAATGATACTTAAGTACCTATTCAATTGTGAATCAATTTCGGATAAGGTTTCCAGTCGCGTGAAATTGCTATCGCTGTGTCGCACGTGTTCTGTGCCTATGGCTAGGGGAAGTATGAAATTTCGTGTATAGATATCATGATAAGTTATATTTCAAAACACTGTTGTCGTTCACCTATCTTGATGGGCTGAATTACGTGTTAACTGTCTGCACGCGAATCACGTATGAGCCGGGCTGATGTCGCCGAATTCTGAGTGGCCCGGTCAAATATGAAAACACCTTCTCAAACAGACAGGAACCAATGGCAATAGACGAACTGCTATTGGGTAATTATAGTATAGGCTATTCACGGTAAAAAGAGCACTTTTGAAAGCCCTGCTTAAGATCTACTTGCATGCACGTTGTGTATTCTTTCACCTTATACAAGATTAACATTGACATGGGCCTCATCATTTTATTCATACGTCGGTCCAGTGAAACTGTGAAATTATTAGAATATAAAATATTTTAAAAATTTGCTCATATATACACTTCGATGAATAAAAAAAAAAGCGAAATAAATAATTTTAATTATCATAAAAAGTTTTCTAACACTTTTTATTCGACTTTAAGATACGGGATTACTTCCCGTCTCTCGTTACCAATTTTATTGAGCGCATGTAACTCATGGCTCCCGTTAAAATATTATGCTGGTAAGAGCAGTGACATTTTTCTAAGGTTGATTTCAAAAGTGCTCACTTTATAGTGAATAGTCTCTAACGAAATCAACCATGTAGGCCTACTCATATTTTTTTCCGCGACAAATCTGTAGCGCCAGTGTTTTTTTTTTTTATGAGCTGACGTCGGGCGACAGTTGCAATTGATGGGACGATGCGCTGGCTCAAAATGTTCCTCGGAAAATTTCACTTCCGAGACTTCCCTGCCTAATCCTGCGGGAATTTCCATATCTTAAACGGAGGCTTATGTTGTCGTCTGATGGCCAATACCGAGTAGCTCTATTCAAAGGCGCGCTTTACGATATGGCCCACCACTTATCCAGACACATAAAAAAGATTCCTCGCTTACAATTAACTACTTCGATTTTTTTTTTACAACAGGCGTTCTTTTAGAAAACGAAAGAATTTGTACCTGTGCATAAGATGTTTTAAAATTCTATTTAAAAATCGGGTATTTGACAGTGGTAAAAAATGGAGTTGTCTTGCCTTGATCATGGATTCATCCATAACTAACTGGTTGGTTAACGGGTGAGTAATAATTTTTAAAAGCAACTTTCGAAAAAAAAAAAAATATATATATATATATCTGCCTGTAACCGTATAAATTTTGAGGTGAATATTGACTGTACTATCTGCAGTACTGCTGGCAGCAAACCGCAAGAGTAGTGTGCATTGAAAAAATTTTTTTGTGAAATCGTTATTTGCGCGTATTCCCGTATCTAGGTAACTACAGTATGTTATGTAAATACGAATTTTTGCTAGAAAAGATAAAAAACAATTGTCTATAGCTCTATGTTTTTACTTTTAACAAATTAAGTATATTAATGGAGAAAACAATTCGTGAAAATGGTCAAATATCTCATTTTTTAAGATTGCATATACAGTTTCTTTAAGCGGTAAGAGAAAAGTACAGATATATAGGGCGTATTTTAATTTGTGGGCTTTCATTGCATATAATAAAATCCAACTGTTACAGATCTGATTTGCACAGTACAGGACCACGACGTAAACATTCCCAGCCTTGGCGTAGGAGCGATGAGGCACTGGGCGTGCCATTTAGTGTCGCCCGTATCGTTCCCTCACTTCGTGACCTTGAATGCGTAGGTGCACACTCCTCTTAACGTTGAAAGTGTAATGTTTAAATGAGTGGAATAGAATTTTTTTCAAAACACTCTATCTAAGAGAAATCCCAATAAATAAATAATAAAACGTTTATATATATATATATATATCTGTGGGCTATTCGCGATTAACTGACTAGTTCCGTAAACTCGCGGAAACTGCTGTGAAATTATCGGAAATCATGATAGTAAAATCAACGTGTTTGTAATATTACGGTGTGTTTTGGAAATTATTTACCTCTGCTTTTCATAAAATTACTAGAGATAATGGAAAATTGCGAAAATTTTTCGATCCAACATATCTTCGATAACACTGTAGCTGGTAGGAGCCACGGTGGCTGAGCGGTTAGCCTGCTGGCCTTCCACCCAGGGCAAACCCGGTTCAATTCCCGGCTGGGACACTCCCGGATTTTTGCACGTGGGAATCGTGCCGGACGATGCCGCTGGTCGGTGGGTTTTCTCGGGGGTCTCCAGTTTCCTCCGCCCCTTCATTCCGGCGCTGCTCCATACTCACCTCAATCAAATTGTTGCCTCTCAAGACTTATCTGTTAAGAGCCGCTCAAAATCTCTTCATTCTTCACTCACTCTAGATCAGGGGTTCCCAAACTTTAGGTTATCACGTCTCCCTTCTGCAAAAAAAAAAATAACTACGACCCCCCTCTCCCCCATCACAAAACTTCATTATTATAAGGGTACAACAAAACGAATAAAAGCCTCAAAGGTTTTACTTAATCATTAAATTTTAATGCTTATTGAACACAATGAGATGGATGAGCTTGCGTATTTTTAACAAGATTCCCATTTCTTGGTTGAATAGAGGCGATTGCACAACGTAAATCACTGGCAATATCGAGTTTGCTACTATACTTCGTTTTTATTGCTACTATTACTGAAAACGCCCTTTCACACAAATAGGTGCTTGAAAAAGGTAAATACAATCGCAGCGCTTGTTCTGCTATGTTGGGATAAACTTCGAAGTACTTGACCCATAATATTTTGTCAATCTCTCAAAATTGTATTTCGCAGCAGAATCATTTTTTATTTCCAACGCTGGTTCTTGAAGGGTTTCTGGCAGTGAGTCTATGTCAACATAGGATCCGTCGCTAATCTATAAATGTTATTATCACCACAGTCCGATTTAAAAAGTTTGAATTCTATTTACTAACTGTACATGAGAACAGTTCGGTGACCGCGCTTCCCTTAGCATATTGTCACGCCTCCCTTGGGGGGGGGGGGGGGGCACACCACCCACTTTGAAAATCAATGCTCTATATAGTTTATTCTTTGATGATTGGATGAACAAGATTTTGACTCTGCTATATTGTTTGCATGCCAATCACGACCGATCTGCCTTATATTTAGAGACCTGCAAAATTCGCGTTATTATTTGACATCAGGCTAAACTTCACAGTACTGTATGTTCAGGAGCCTGTGTCGTTTCTCCATTTACCGCTCATTAGATGTGAAGTCACTTCCTTTTTGACTGCGCTACACGTGATTGGGGCACACATTTGCGAAGTGTTCATTTATTGGCCCATAGCTACTCAGGGCGTGTCACATAAAGTATGGTCCAATGATAAACCCAATGCAAAGGTACACGTGTTTCAAGTTTAACGTGTCCCCGAATAATAACGCGAATTTGGCAGGTCTCTACTTATAGTATCAAAATCCTTATTGGCCCAGTGAAATGGGGTAGTAGCTTCATACGTGCATGGCAACCAATAAAAAAATAAACCTTCCGGGCATGTGTACAGTACGTTGAATCCTATCAAACAGTCGACTTTTCCCGCCATAAACCACCATCTCCAAAAATCACGGAGAAAATTTTTTTTAACAGCATGCGGATTCTACGTGAGATATTTTTCTTTCGAGTATGATGTACGTCGCTAAGGCCTTGCCGAGGGAAGCCGTCTGGCGAGACTAAATCCATCAAGGTGAGTTAAATATTAGTCAACAAACCTCAGAGGGATGGCTTTCATGTCTCCCGGCTTGAAGGAATCTTGGCAGGGGTTAGCGGCGCGGCTGAGTGCCAGAGCATTTGACGCAACTGCTCAAACATATCGCCTCCGGACTAAAACGAGTTTGAAATGCCGCGCGCTACAATCGCTGACCGTCCCCCGTCCGAATCCGACTGGGGAAATTCTGTAATTATTACTAGAGACGATGGTTTATCGCGGGAAAAATTGACTGTTTGCTAGAATTCAACGTACTGTACACATGTCAGACAGTTTTCTTTCCTTATGGGCTGTCGTGAGTGCATGAAGATACTATCCCATTTCACTGGGCCAATGAAGATTCTGATACTATAAGGCAGAACGTTCGTGATTGGTCTGCAAACAAACTTAGCAGAGTCAAATCCTTGTTCATCCAATTACAAAAGAATAAACTAGTTAGAGTGTTATAGAATATATGTGGGGTCAAATTTTTTCGCGATTTTCCATCATCTCTAATTATTACCTTAGGAAGCACAGGCGAAGCCAGGGGGGCAACGGAGTTGGTGGTCGAGTGCAGTGGAGATATTTGGGCGGCTCTATCATCGAGGTCTTTAGAGCCGATGGGGGTGAACTGAGGTGAGTATGGAGCAGCGCTGGAATGCAATAGCGGAGGAAACGAGAGATCTCCGAGAAAACCCGCCGACCAATGGCGTCGTCCGGCACGATTCCGACATGCGAGCGCCCCTGCCGGGAATCGAACCCGGTTCCATGTGGTGGGAGGCGAGTATTCTAACCACTACACCACTGCGGCCCCGTATGAAATATATAAGGAAATTAACGTAAACTGAAGGGATAAGAACATTTTTTTTTTAATTCACGAACAACCATAAAACAAAAATATGTAAAAAAATTGCCTTAGCTTAGACTTTTTTTGTGCCAAACCCTTCCCTTAATGATTATATAGGTATATTGAGGTACCGTATGATTTTTTGCAATGTAAATTATTTCGGCAAGTGAATTAGTTCATTAATTGTGCTTTCCATGCACTGTAGGTTACAAATATAACCTTCGCCTGTAATTATGCATATTATATGTAGGGGTTATAATTTTTTTTATTTGTATGAAATTTCATCACGCATAATGTTCACTAACTGAAAACTGTTGGTCACAAATATAAAACAATTAAATATTTTATCGACTGTTTACAAAACACCGAGTTTCGTATCTATCATTTGTCAGAAATGAGGTCCCTTGGAAGAAGAATTTCCGTTATTTACCGAGTTTACTCATAGTGAAGACAAACCTTTGTAGCTGCGCATGAATTCATGAAGATCAAAACACTTGTCTGTTATTCTAATGAAAAATCACTTATGCACATTCTATCCTATTTAAGTTTGGTTTTAAGTGTAGTAAAAAATAAGACTTGTTTTGCCCATTATAACCTCCAGGTGCTAAAGGCTGTTCACGATAAAGTGAGCACTTTTGAACTCAATCGTAGAAAAATGTCACTGCCCTTACCTACATATATGTAGAGACCTGAACAATTCGCGAGTTCAATGACCTGCGGGCTAGACTCTACAGTCTTATGTACACATATGCCGATATCAACAGCACATTTGCTGTCTGCTGTCACAGTGGAAGGCGACAATTGAATACCGTTCTCCAGGATGTGTCAAACACCGTGTGGACCATTGGCTGAAGTTATATAAACACACATGTTTTGAATTCTAGCTTGTCCCAAAGTGAATCCGCGAATTTTTCATCTCTACGTAAATGTTAATGGTCGCACTGAGTGACATGGGCCCAGAAACGTTGGTGATGATGGATGGAAAGTAGTTCCATATCTTAACGTCGAATAAAAAAGTGTTAGGTAACCATTTGTGATCATTTAAATTATTTCTTTGGCTTTCTGTTTTTTTTTTTTTTTATTGCTTCGAAGTGTTAAAATCACCAGATTTGTAACATATTTACGTTTCCAATAATGCCGCAGTTTCACATGACCGACGCATAGATAAAGTGATGAGGGCCATCGAAATGTTATTTTTATATAAGGCGTAAGAATACACAACGTGCATACAAGTAGATCTTAGGCAGGGCTTTGAAAAGCGCTCATTCTACCGTGAACAGCCTATAACAACACCCATTCACTAATTATTGTGGTTTGACTTCAAATGAAACCCCCCATCCCTTCTTCACTATCATCTATTGTTCGCCTCCTTTCTTTTAGGGTAGGGAAGTTTAAAATGACCTGTTAGGTTAGGATAAAATTTAAAAAATGTACGTGGAGAAATGTCTTCCTTTTAAAAAGTAAGTATTCATTGATTATTCATAGAGACCCACGAAATTCGCGTTATTATTTAGGGACATGTTCAGCTTCAATCACATGTACCTTTGCAATAAATTTGTCATTGGACCATACTTTATCCGACACGCCCCGGGGTAACTCTGCGCCAGTAAATGAACACTTCACAATTGTGTAGTCCAGTTACGTGTATTCCAGTAAAAGAAAGTGGTGACTTCACATCCATGCAGCAGCTAATGGAGAACTGACGCCGGCTCGAGTATATACAGCACTGTGAAGTTTAGCCTGATGGCAACTAATAACGCGAATTTTGCAGGTCTCTAATTATTCATTATAAAAATGCTTTCTGTGAACAACTTACGCTAAGAATCAGGAGCATTGCGCGCGTTCAGTAACTGTTGATAGATTCACCTGTTTTTCACCATAAGATTTAGGCACAAGCTAGACTTGAACTTTCTACGTGCATGCTTCCAAATTTTCTTCCATTATTGGCCGCGTGTCTGTGTGAGAAGGCATTTTCTTCTCGACTGGGCCATTTGAAGTAGAGTTACCCTGACAGAGAACGCCCGTGGTTGGCTCGCAGACACTTAAAAAAAGTGGTATTCACAATAGAGCGTCGTGATACTGGTTCTGAACCAACGTGTTTTGGAGTACAACTAGTCGTGGAATCTTTTCGCGGAAAACAGATGGCCCTAACTATAGAGCGTCCCACTCTTAGATTGCAGTACAGTGTGTATGGCGCTCACTGTTGCCAAATTGCTTCAGCTTTGCAACGTAACTGGCAAGCTGAGTAACAAATGGGCGGCGAAGGAAACGGCCTGATTAAGAGAGTTTTATCTGCTTAACTCCCTGACAACTCGTAAGTTAAGAGAAGCCAGTCCTGCGACGCAAATCTAAGCGGCTCCTTTGAGACTGAAACCTGTGAGAAATCTATCATTGTAATTGGATGGCACGTACGCAACGTAGATTGTTTTTTTTGTCAAGGCAACAGCGCATACAGGAACAGGGGCAGCGTTAACAACAGAAAATCGTGTATTGGAAAGAGAGAGTGAATATCCATCACACCGCACTCTGCAATCCTAGAGTGAAACGCTCTGTAGCTGTAATCTATCGTTCTCAGCACTTCGGGTGTACTCGGGATACTTCGGACGGATTCATTTAGTATCGTGCATAGTTTTCTGCCATGTACACGGTCCCGATTTAGACCATGTAATTATCAGTCAGGTATGATTCATTTACCACATGGGTACGCAACCTAGACTCACTGCGATTTCTGTTTAGTACACTCAATTGCGAAGCTATGTGAATTCCGGTACTCCGGGTGTATCTGCCTTGTTCCAGTAAATCCTGTTTATTCAATACTTTCAATAAGGTGACCTCGGTGACAGATATCGTTTACGCTTTTTCTCCCTCCCCTTATAATCCCGAACAAGCCATTTGTGTGAGAATTTAAAATCTGTGAGTTTAGTTGGCAAGCTACCCCTATCAACCCTTGAATTAGCTTTCCAGAGGAAAGGCAGAGTTTTAACAAGCCCAATAAAAATAAAATATAAACATAACACGCCTGATTAAATAAACAGTAACATTACAAATATAAACATTATATTTAAAATTATTTTAATCACTTAAATTGCAACAATGATATATGTATCACTTCTTGAATATTTATGGTTTTTTAAGGTAATTTGGAAGACGTATTAATTTCGTGTATATCACTGCACAATTCCAAGTGCTGCCAGTATAATTTGATTTCTCAAGAAAGTCTGTAAAATCCTGGAATAGTATAGTTCGACATTGGAATACAGACTGCGTAATATACGACCAGTTATTTACTTCAAATTAAAACCCGCGACTGTCATTTCGCAGTGGAATAATTTACGTTGCGTGGGGAAGATTCAACGCAGAGCTCAACTGGAAGATTAAGTAAATTAGGTCGAGCGTGCATAAGTGAAACCGGTCCGAACAGTCTTATTAAAAAGCAGGCCAGCAACTTGTTCCACGGTATCACGTGTCCTAGCCGACAAACACGCACAACCATGAGTGGCTAATCACGGTGTGACGCAGTATTTCCTTCATCGTAACTGCGTTGCGAGGTAGGTTGTTTACAACCACACGGTAGCACATATCCACGCACACAAACACGCACCCACACACATTTAGAAAAATAAATGCAGCATGGTTAGGGGCAGGTGTATTTCGCAAAAATATTTATGGCCATGCCAGCCGTCAATATACGCCCACAACCACAACTTCCTTTGGTTACTGGCCGCATGTCTACGTGAGATGACATGTTCTTATTTGACTGGGCCAATCGTAATAAAGTACTCTGTTACTGAACGTCCATGATTCGTGGGCAGCCAACTTGAGGCACGTGACATTTAAAATAATCCAATCACGAAAATCCGTATGAACTAAAGTGTTTTGAGTACAACTAGTCTTGAAATCTTTTCCAGAAAAACACCTGTCCCTACATATGGTATATATCACTGTGGTCATGTCACATGACTGAGTGACCAGCCGGGTAAACATTCCTGCACGCATGCGACATATCAATGATCCCTCAAACTCACTTTTATTGGCTATTCACGGCAACGTAAGGCCCTGCTTAGCTGTCCCTTTCAGCCAATTTCTATTTACCGCCACTTTTGAATATAAACATTGCCATGTGGTTAGTTAACATACATCTCAGAACACTCAAAAGTTAACGTCTGAGGATGCAACATAATATATTTGTTAGTGGTTAATGCCTGCTGTTGGGAGGCCATTAAAAATGTTTCTTCGCCCTAACTAGCCTATACCAAAGATTGACACTTTGAGGTCGGCACACTTTTACCTGCGATAAAGACAAGCTAGACGTTAGTCACCTGTATCCATACCGCTGCAGGAACACCGTGTTCTATTGGTCCCTATTGTCACGTAACGCCATTCTGCTGGTCAAAACGACACCAGTCTTTCCGTATTGGACGGCTGCTAACCAATGGAGTACTGAGTTTACCCTTTTCCAACCAAATGTTCTTTCGTATGCAACAGGATGTACATCCCATCGTGTTGATTTACGTAGCTATACACAAATGTATCGTTCATTTACGAAGTTCGTTGTTGATGTTGTATTAGTTCCTGTTTGAAATCCTTATGAAATAAGGATTCACGTAAATAATTATTGTATAATCCTTATGTTCAATAAACACCATCATATACTGTTGTGCTCTACCTAATCATGACTAGAGACTTGAAATATTCGCGAGCTCAGTGACCACCAGGCTAGACTCTACAGTCTTATGTATGTACAAATACGCCGATATCAACTGCGCATTGGTTGTCTGCTGTCACAATGGAAGGTGATCATTGGGCCATGTTTCTCCAGGAGGTGTCAAACACTGTGTGGACCAATGGCTGACGTTATATAAACGCACGTGTTTTGAATTCTAGCCTGTCCCAAAAATAAATCGCGAATTTTCAGGTCTCTAATCCTGACTCATTATTAGAGATGTGCAAAATTCGCAATATCTTTCTGTGACAGGATAGATTCCATTGCCGTATAAACAAGCGAGCACAGTCCGTGATTTAATTGGCCTCTGTACTTTAATCAACGTCACCTGCCTGTTTAATGCCCTTAAAAGAGATCTGCCACTCCATCGCTGATCTTATATTATTGGCTCAAGAGTTCCCCAAGGCGTGACACATATTTCCGGCCTAATGGCAGAAGTCAGTCAAACGCACAGTAACTTGGAGTTCAGCCTGTCCTTAAATAATAACACCAATTTTGCAGGTATCTACTCATCATTAGCTACGCCCATAGCTCCTTTTCAGGCACGAATTCACTTAAAAACTAATTCGTAACAATCTGAAAGGATGTCTGATTGGAAGACTTTTAATTCGGCACTGCATTGGTCGAGAGCCAGTCAGTAATTAACTTTATTCAGTGGAGTGGGCGTGTCAAATGTCGGCGAACCAATAATACATTGTTGAGTGGCAAAGCAGAGGCTAACAGGAAAGTCGTTCTCGTAATGGTGGAAATGACTGACACAATTAGAGTTTGCAAGTAAATGTGTACAGAGTGCAAAGTGTTAAGTAACCAAAAACCTTTTAAAACCAGAGATACGGTATCTTACAACATTCATTTATCCCTTAAATTCGAAGCATTTTTTTTTTTTAATAGCACATTTCACTGTCGGCGTACTTCACCAAGGCTCAAAGTACTTGATGACCTTATTCATTCATCGGGTTCGGACAGGCGTTGTGATATAAATGTCTCTTTCAAGATCCTTAATTGACGAGGTCACGTATAAACCAACATGTTACGCATGAGCTTATAGTGCAGGTAGCATAGAAACTTGTTTCTCAAGAAAATAATCACAGGTGGGAAAACCGATATTTCAGCACGAGGAAAAGTAACTGCTAGTGTTGGTGTTACACACTGCGTTTCTTTTACATTATAATTCCTGCGAGCGCTGTCCCACATTACCAGCAAGATTCCTTATACAGCACTAATAATATAGCATCGTAAAGGCGTCAATGGTGTTCGTAGTATACCTAGTTTATCGCGCGCGTAAAAAAAAAGAAAGAAATCCAGGAATTTATAACATACAGGAAGGGCCCTCCTGAGTAATAATACTTAGTTCCGAAATATCTTTTCAGGAACAGTGTGTCCAGAAACTTTTCCAAGATGAGGGAATAGTTCCTGTTATAAATGTTTTTTTTTCCGCACAGGTTCTGTTTAGAAGGTAGATTGAAAATATAGTGTATACACTTTAAATTAGAATCAGTGGAAAACCACTGATTTTCAATGAAATTCAACTTTTCGAATCAGTGACAATTTATCCACTTAGAATCAGTGGAAAACCATTTATTGTTTCAGTCAAAAAATTTGACTGATTGAATAAGTGATGGCCGAATGCAGTGGTGAATTAAATATTGTTTTTATTGAATTTAGCCAAATAATATCGTGAGATATAAAAATATTTACGATAATTTACTATTTATATTGCGCAATTTACCGTAATTAAAAAAAAAAAAGAAAATTTTCGGGGCTGGTCAGGTTTGAACTCACACACGCTTTCCCCTCCACTGTAAGACCGCATATTTTTTTTTTTGTCGTTGTTGTAGTTGTGTGTATGTGACGTTGACGAGCTCAAGTTAGAGCGACTTGCTGACAAATTGCCAGTGCGAGAGTATGTTTGGGACGAACAACATACTTAAAGAGGTGCAGTGTTACGGGCTGCAGCTGGCACCGGCCTCCGGCTCCCGGTATAGGTGGCCTGGGGTGGCCCACTTCATCCCTCTCCTCCTCCGAGCTTACACGCTCGCTGGCTTGTTGCTTGCCTTCTTCTGGGAAGCCCGTGGATGGATTGACTGTGACGGTCAAGCTGTCGCACCGCTCGGCTCCTTGCTGGCGTCACAGCCCCTCCTGCTGGAGATGCCGACAAATGTAGCGAAGACACAAGAATATTCTGGTGAGACTGACTGGCGTCACCGCCCCCCTCCTCACCTCTGCTGAGAAGCCTATAGCTGTAGGAGGCGGAAGAATATTCTGGGAATTAGGACGCTCGGTGCGTGAGTTAGAGAAAATGCTGGGTGACTGCCGACGGCACTATATATACTGCTGTGGTCCAGCGGCCAGGAGTCCTTGGCGAAGGCCATATAACTGAGTGCGAGCGTGAATTTATTGGCGGTACGACTGCGGACTAGGTGTTCTTGGTGTGAATGGACGAGAGGGGGTGAAACCCGGCGAGTGAAGCCTACTGTGTATGAGGGCGCTCGGAGGACTCTAGAACATTGGGTACTTATGGGACATGAACTAAACTGAGGTGGGACTGAGTGGACATGTAATACGGATTTTACTGTAAATATTGGAACTGTCAATTATGGACACAAAATTTATAAAATAATTGAATAGATTGATACACTCTATCGTGACTGAGTTTTAATTAATTACTTAGATTTATTTATTTGAGGTAATTATAAATTGTATTAATTAAAGTCATTAATTGTGAACAGAAAGAGATATCAATTTATTGTGTGATGTGAGTCAAGAGAATATTGTTTGTAGTTATTATAAATAAAGTTAGGCAATTATAACTAACTTTTTTTATTTTATTAAGACCTCCATTCCTTAATGAAGTTGGTTTAGCCCACTGAATTTCTAGAGAGAAATTGTAACAATATGCAGCTATCACAAGCATTTTATACAGGTGTTAGTATAAAATCTCCTTATATTTCGTTAAACTTAACTTTTACATGTATTCTATTATAAATTAAAATATTTCATTTATAAACAATATCAATAAAGACAGAGTTAAAATAGGTGTGTTGGTAATGCCTCGTAAGAAATAGTACGTATTCAAAATATTATTACACCGAGTGCGCACGAATGTGGTGTGTTGGCCGTCTGGTGTAATTTTCCAAGTTTTGTTTGTATGAGGCGGAGGAATACCACGGAAATAGAATTTTGGCGAGGCTTCTGAAAAACTGGAAATAACCGTGAATGGACAATACCGAAAAAAAAAAAAAATCACGTGATTTGCAACACTAGAACTCAGAAAATAATGCGCGACCGAGCGAGCTAACTTCCCAATGTCCGCATCTGTGGTCTCGCATCTGTTGCGAGGTCGACACACCGAGCTCCAGCAGGCCACCTGGGAGTGAATCTCGGAGGTGTGGAAACTCACTGACACCACAGACGGAAGTCAACGCCACAGAGGAAGTGTTGCAGATAATGAGCAGCGCTGTGCTTCCGATTCGAGTCGCTAAAACTCCACAGCTTCACCAATCAAACTGCCAAACATTCACAGCGAAGGCAGTGACGATTTTTCTTCGGGAAAGCTCCCAGCGACGGCGAACCGGGTTCAATCCCCGGCCGGATCACCGGATTTTCGCATGTGGGGATCGTGCCGGACGATGGCGTTGTTCGGCGGGTTTCTTTCTGAGGGATCTCCCGTTTCCCCCGCCCTTTCATTCCGGCGTTGCTCCATACTCACCTCAAACACCTTCATCGGCTATTCAAGACCTCGCTGTTAAGAGCCGCCCAAATATCTTCTCTCACTTCTTTGCAAAACAACACCATGATTAGAATCAACGGGGTGAAAAACATCGAAACAATAACACATTGAGGACTATGCCCGAATATAGCTCTGGAGAAACACATCTGGATACTGAAAAGCACAAATCATACGCTTGTAGTTTCATTGTTATCATTATTATTATTTTTTTTTTCATGAACACTTCGAATAACCAACCAACATTTTCTTTTACGAAATACGACATTTTTGTATGACTACACATGTGAATACGTTGGAATGTAAATCATTTCAGGTATGAAAGAACATTTGATTGAAAGACTGTGAACTTAGCACTATTGGCTTTCAGCTGGTTAGTAATGAACGTTGTGTATTGCATGGTGGGACATGGAGCAATAGTAATGTGCTATATAAGAACACAGAGACCAAGAGAATGGGTGTTCCTGCACTTCTGGATATAAGTGTTTTAATCATAGCTTGCCTTGAATATCTGTAAACATGTCCAGACCTCAAAGTGTCAAAACTAAAATTTGAAGTCGTGTGGTTGAAAGAAAAACTAATAAATCTGAGAGTATTATTTTTTTCTAAAGAAAAAAAATTGTTGTTCGTTTCACTTTACTGATTCAAATCCTAATGATGCCATTTTACGGTACTAAAAACCGACAAAGGTCAACGCGAACATTTTTCGCCAAATCTGTGAGCAAACATTTTGTCTAGGACGATACATTGCTGCCGATCAATTCTAACGCCGTAAATTTGCACGTTTAATTGATGCGAAAAATATTATACTGAAGGAAATATGTCTGAGCTGAGACCTGTCTACAAAAAGTACGGAAAAATAGTTTTCTTAAACATTTCCTGTTCCCAAAATATCTTTTTAATGGTCCGTAGTTAATTGAGCAATCATAAGATCATCCTTTGAAAAAAAAAAAAATTCTGCCCGTTACACAGACCGGTATTCTGCCATTTTAAACTGACAGCAAGATAAGTAAAGTAGTCACGTGTATTTATAACGAATTAAAAGTCTGTTGTTTAAAGTTGTGATTAGTAAATTTGGTTTTTATCATTGATGCACATAAGTGAAATATTTGTCTCATTAATTACGTGCGTTCCTCACAGTTTCGCATTTGCACCTTCTCGACGCATGAATAAAGTGATCTTCTTATGGCAATGTTACTTCTGTAATTGAAGAAAGGATACAAATCTTGCATTAAAGTAGTTCCTAAAGCCGGACTTTTACACGTGTTCAATTAACCGCGACCAGCCCTTAAATGTGTTTCAGTCGACGCGAGATATTCAGAATAAGTTATAAAATATGTGCGATGAAACACATTTCACGGTTTTTTTTTAAATACCAAAATCAGTTGTCTACCTCCAACAGCACCCTTCCACAAATGTCACCAATTTCTCTCATTTCGAATGACCTTCATGGAAGAGTTCTCTAAGGCGTTATTTTAAGATTGCGAGGCAGGCCTACTGGGCTGGGATTCTTTGTAAACTATATATATTTTATATATGTTTATATTATATACACATATATATTTGATATATGTACATATTTTATATACATATATACTGTTCACAAATGTACGAGTATGTTCAGTTTACTCTGTAAGCTGCCTTAATATGAGACTCCATTTTATAGTCCTGTGAATTATAATGTTTAAAGGCTGTTCGCGATAAAGTGAGCACTTTTGAAATCAACCGTAGATAAATGTCGCTGCTCCTACCTTTACATATTTTAACGGGCGCACTGAGTGACATGCACCCAGTAATGTTGGTAACGATGGAGGGAAAGTAGTTCCATATCTTAATGCCGAATAAAAAGTGCTAGGTAACCACTTGTGATAACATAAATTATTATTTTTTCCATTTATGTTTATTTAATGGATATAAGTGTAAAAATGAGCAGATTTGTAAAATAATTAATTTTTTGAAAATAATTTTACAATTTCATTTTTCTGACGCATGACTAAAGTGATGAGGCACATGGCAATTTTAATTTTACATAAGGTGGAAGAATACACAATCTGCATAGAAGTGGATCTTAAGGAGGGCTTTCTAAAGTGCTCATTTTACCGTGAACATTCTATACCAGTGTGTACTGTAGATCATATGTGATTACGGGTAGTGATTTTTCTCAAAGGTTGATTTCAAAAGTGCTTAGTCTACCGTGAACAGCCTTTATCAGTTTTTTGACAAGGCGCCGAGTTGGTATGTTTTTATGAAGACTTCATAATTAATAAAGGTCATTATTGAACATTTAAAATTAAAACTATGCAATTTACCTACAGAAACCTATTATGGGAAAGAGTTGAGTCACTGCCGCTCTATAGTTGACGCAAGGAAAACGATAGGATCGCTAGTTATTTGTGATATAGGCTGTTCACGGTAAAGTGAGCACTTTTTAAGACCCTTCTAATTTTTTCCTTTTAATCCAGTTTCCACCTTCCTGCTGCTTTTTAATATAAACATTGCAATGTGATCAATAAACACAGTGTATACTTTTCACCACCTTCAAAATTTAATGCCGAAGGCTGCAATAATATATATTTATTGGTGGATAATGCCTGTTGGGATGGTCTTAAAAGTGCTCACTTTACCGTGAACAGCCTATTACATTTGTTACAGTGAGAGAAGCGTCTGAATATTCCCTGCCGGGGGTATCACTAGATACCCGAGAAATTCGCGAGTGCAATGACCTGTAGGCCAGACTTCAGAGTCTTATACACTCTCATACAGGTATAGACTGTTTGTTGGTTGATTGTTGTGCTAGTAAAAAGCGGTGGTTGGGCGCACTATTTATTGCGTGTTTGTTATTGGCTCATTTATCTCTAGGAGGTGTCAAACAACACGTCGACCAATTACAAACGTAACATGAATGTACAAGTGTGTGAATTCCAACTTGTCTTAAAATGAACCCGCGAAATTCTCGGGTGTCTAGTTTCACACGGCATAGAGGGCAGTTACTGAAGTTGGTAACTCTGACTGCACGGCGCGGTCGATAACTGATTTTTTTCGAGCACGCGAGGTGAGTTCGTACTACGGTGGGGTTGCCAGATCTCCCGTATTTCCCGGGTTCTCCAGTATTTTGGTCTTGTTTTTGCCAAATATCCTGTCTCCCTTATTTGTTTGATAATCTCCCGTAATATTTTAATTTTTTTTTTTTAATTTTAATTTCTGTTGGGAAATTTTAATCCCAGGTATTGTACGAATAATAAAGTTACTCTGTCATCTGTGGACAATGTCCATTGGACATTAATGATAAAAAGAAGTGTGTTTCCGGTTGAAATCGAATTTCATTTTATTGTTTGCTTCAATAATGTGCTTCCATGATTAGAAAATTTTGCTTTTAGTTTTGTATGCGAGATTGTAGGTGCACGTGACTTTATAGTTTCTGTTAATTGTTCATAATGGGAAAAAAAAAAAAAAAAAAAAAAAAGCACGATACATGTGCGTGTATCTAACGAAATGGGAGAATCGTGCATCTGGTTGCGACCAGTGAAAACAAATAAACACAAGGCGTATTGCTCTCTTTGTGAACAGAGGGTTTTCCATTCCACATGGAGAAAGGTAGCTGTGTTTTGTTATGAGCACTTCAGGTTCGAATGCACATAATGAGATAGTGTTTTCTTCAATGAACCTGCAAATGGCCAGAGTCAAGAAACAGGACTTCTGTTGAGCTCATGAAGCTGAGTTGCAAGTTGTAGTTAATTTCAAGTATTCTTGCAAAGAATTTCTTAATTTCGTACAGAGCCATCCCGAGTTTGCAAATTCAAGCAGATCAAGCTTAAAGTACGAATAATAAATATTGATGTAACTACTGTCATTAAACAGTTTTTGAAGTCTCCCTTATTTTCAGTCCATCTCCGTTATTTTCAGTTTCAAAATCTGGCAACCCTATACTACGGGGAGCTCAACGTACGAGAATCTTAGTTATATTTAAAGACGAGAGTCTAAGGTGTGCGAAGTAACGTTCAACTTCCCCAAGTCCTTGCCAAATTTTCGCACACATGCTTTTATATGGCACGTCCACGGTTAGTTCCAACTTTTGCGAAGCCCTGTTTTAAGTTCTTCTTCCGGATATTCCTCCGCCTCGTGCAAACAAAGCTTAACTGAGTCTAGGAAATTACAACAAAGGGACGACTAACCGTATTCGTACGCACTCAGGTTACGTTATATTTTGCGTAAGAACTATTTCTTACTAGGCATTGCCAACACGCCTGTTTTCTCAGTTTTTCACTTAGACTATAATAATTATAAAATAAATATTGTAATGTTTCAGTTTTAACCGAAAACAAGGTACTGTCACGTTAACAATAGTATAAAAACGCTTTTGATACATGACACATGGGAAACACCCGAACACATCATAAATTGTGTGATTATGTCTGTAACTCTAAACGTAAGGTGGCTGACTTCCTAGGCGTCAAGCTTTGAGCAAAACTTTAGTAGAAAAGGCAATATTTTAAAAATCTTCAATATTTTTTGATTGGCGTCTACGTACAAAAGCGTACAAACAATTATTATTTTATAAACACGTGCTAGATAATCGAATGGTCTCTGAATTTATATTTCTTTTCCATCATGCAAATTGCTAGAACGAGATATTTAATATTATTAGGAAAATTACTTATTCACTAAGATGAAAATTTTTTTGCTATTAAGCCCATAAATTTCCAAGGATTACACATATTTTATGCTACAATTAACATGGGCTTAACCCATATTTTTTAATACTGTGTAAAAACATGGAACTTCTTTTTATTCATTTCTGCCAACTTTTCGGGGGGCATGCCAGTCGGAAATGCATATGTTTACCAGAATAAACTATTTTCCGATTATTTCTTTCAGAAAGTTGTCAGTTAACTGTGAACTGTCTATAGAAATGAAGTCAAGATACAATTAATAAAGTCTATAGTCCATTCACGGTTTCTTCGGACGTTCTAATACAAAAATTAAAAAATCACCCATGTTGTACTTATTTAGTTATTTCCTAAATATGCCATGTATCAAGCTTTTTTTACCTCTGTAAACACAGCCGTATCTTATTTCTCGTTAAATTGGAGTTTTACCTATATTTTCTTTATACATTATAATATTCATTTAACGATAAACACAAATAAAACAGTGCGAAAAATCTGTGTTGGTAGCGCCTATTAATGAATAGTTATCATGCAAAATAATATTACAACTGAGTGCGCAGGAAAGCGATGCGTTGTCATCTGGTGTAATTTTCCAGACTTAGTTAAGTTCTGTTAGCATGAGCGGAGGAATATCGTGTAAGTAGAACTTTAGCAGGGCTCCAGAAAAGTGCCAAGTAACCGCGAATGGATTATCAGAATGAAGTCAAGATGCAGTTAATAACAGCAATGTGGGAAGTTCACGAAACCGTGGTTATCAATGCCGTCCCTTAACTCCGCGGCCGTGCAGGTTCGAGTCCTAGCGGGTCCGCTTCCAGATCTACGCGCGTGTGGAACATAGCGGACGGTGCCTGTGTGTTTTTCTCGGGTTTGCGCTTCCCCCTTTCCGCCCTTTCCCAAAAATATCGATTAATCGCAATTAAATAATCGATTATCGCACTAATCGAATCGCATTCGAACGTCCCTGCTTCAGGTTGTGCCTCAGCTGTTGGCCAGTAATAAGTCAAACGAACGTAAAACTAGGATTTTAGTTTACTGACGGGAAATAAAGCGAACTTCGCAGGTGTCTACGCATGACCAAACATTTTCGGCGATGAGGGGGAAACACTAGGTTTCGATATTGTAGTAAGCATAACCTTAGACGAGATACGAATACATTATTTTCGCTCAACCAGAGAGGAAAATGCCGTAGTTTGATACAGGAACTTCCATCACATACTTAAATACGAAAAAATTGAAATCTCATATTTCTACAGGATGAGAGATGATGACAGCATTCTGGGAGTATGGAACGGGCTCATCATGATTCATCCCACAACTTAAGGGTGAATACTGAGCAGCTTCTGTGGGCTACTGCGAATACTACATAAGGACGGATATCGAGTCCAAGATGAGTGAAAAATTTTCGGAAGGCGTGATTTTTGCTTCGGGACAAATCACGACCCCACAAGACCAACAAAACGTTTCAGTGCCTACAAAATTTTGGTTTTGGGTTGCGAGAAAAATTTACCACTTATAGTCCTGATATGTCCCCAAGAGATTTTCAATATTTTTTTTCTGCCATTAAAAACAAGCTTTTGAAGGACGAAAATTTAAGATGAAGCTGTTGTTGTCTATGACAGATTTTGGATAGTCGATAAGAGATAAATAATATGCGTAAAAAAAGACGCTGAAGTGATTGTGTACAAAAAGTGAATTCTTGTATAGACTTTTCACTGTAAAATGAGCACTTTTGAAAGCCCTACTTAAGGTCTGCTTGTTTACATATTGTGTAGTCTTCCACCTTATGTAAAATTAACATAGCCATGAGCTCCATCACTTTATTCATGCGTCGGTCAAGTGAAACTGTGCAATTACTACAAAAGTAATAATTTTACAAATCTGCTAATTTTTACACTTCGATTGATTAAAAAAAAAAAAACAACAGAAAGGGAAAGAAATAATTTACATTATAACAAATTGTTCTCTTACACTTTTTATTTGACGTTAAGATTTGGAACTACTTTCCATCCATCGTTACCAACTTCACCGGGCGCATGTCACTCACTGCGCCCGTTTAAGTATATGCAGGCAGAGGCAGTGACTTTTTTTCTAGTGTTGATTTCAAAGTGCTCACTTTATCGTAAACAGCCTTTATTAAGGCCAGGCTTCACCATGCATGAGCGTATAGGGAATCACAGGCTAAATTTGGTCAAATGTATCTCAGTTTTTTTTGTGGTAGTATTTTCAACTAAAATTTTTTTGTTAGAGGTTGAACTCATCTAGATTTATAAACATGCCAAAAAATAATTTTTTTAGATTTCAAGTTTCGTTTAATTATTTGTAATAATTGTGACATTTTATAAATACCTAATTAATATGTGCATTTTAAATTTGAAAATTAAAATTTGAATTGTTTACAAATATAAATGCGTTTCCAATCTTCAAACATAAAAACCTTAGTTGTAAATGCTGGCACAAAAAATGACTGAGAGATCTTTGTCCGAATTTAGCCTTTGATTCCCTATACGCCCATGCATGACGAAGCCTGGCCTTAAGCACAATTCGTCGATTACGGTCATACTTACTTACTTACTTCCTCTTCATGGATAGGCTCTCAGCCTTTTCTGACCATCTCTTCATGGGTCGACCAATATCTCTTCTTCCAGTAGGATGGAAATTCCAGGGCAAGCTTGGGAAACATGTTATTCATCCTTAGAACGTGGTTTTTCCAATTTACCCTTTTTTTTTGGGGGGGGAAATTATATCATTCAAAGAAAACATATTCAGTTGTATAATTTCTTCAGTTCTTCTTCTATCCTTCAGGAACTTCATTTCGGATGATTTTATTTTTTTCTCTATTGTACTTTATTTACCCACGTTTCACTACCATAATCAGGTACAGCCATCGTTTTATAAAATTCTAGTTGGGTCTCCAGTCGAACTTTACCTTTCAGTGTTCGTCGAATTATTCCACAATATATTGAAATGGGTGAAATTTCTTCTTCATTTCCTTATCTTCATTAAAGGATAATTCACAACCAAGGTAAGAAAACTGGAGACTTGTTCCATCGGTTGATTGTCAATCACTATTGTAGCTCTGCTATGATACTTCCCTTGTCATGCCATAACTTTAGTTTTTGTACGAGATAGTTGCAAGTTGTAATCTTTACTAACAACATTTAATATATTCGTTGATTTTTGGAGTCTATCTTCATCTTCCTGTAGAATAATTGGTCATCTGCAAATATCATACTATTAATATATATATATGTTATTACTTATATTATATTATATATATATATTATATTTATGTTCATCCTGGAATAAAAATAAGTGATGACATATATATTAATAGTATGATATTTATTTGGTAAAGATCGGCACACTAGTAAAATTTTCGAATTTAAACCTTAATAGTGTTTTTGTACAATTTGTGAAGTGGTCTTAGGATTTGAGGGCGGTATTTCCATCCTCCCAAACGTCCGTCCCCGCTATGGTCTTAAAGGTACAATTTTCTTCACCTACTGTAATATACCAAAAAATTTCTATATCAGCAGAAATTTACTAACGAAATTTTACTTATCTTTAACTCTACTTCCGAACTGTCAGTAGAATGAGACCCAGCTCTTTAAATCTGCATTAATTTGAACAATGACCATTAGCATGGTTTTTTAATGTTTTTGTATTTTATATTGTGACTATTGCTAGTCAATATGAAGTGTGTATTTCGAACGGAGTTATTATTTTTTCAATATTTTTTATTGAAATTTTAAATTTCTTGACTTTCCGAATTTTATCAAAGGAATCACATTTTAAATTACTCTGCCCGCATTCCTTCATTGGTCACATTTGGCCTCAACCAGAAGCTCAGATTTAGCATACAACTACTATCTCTCAGTAAAATGACACCCAGTTAAAGGTTGTTCGCGATAAAGTGAGCACTTTAGAAATAAACGTTAGGAAAATGTCACTGCTCCTACCTGCATATATTTTAACTGCGCCCAGTAAAGTTGGTAACGATGGATGGGAAGTAGTTCCGTATTTTAATGCCGAATAAAAAGTGTTAGGTAACCATTTTTGATAACTTAAAAATATTTATTTCGCTTTCTGTCCTTTTTTATGAATCTAAGAGTAAAAAATTATCAGATTTGTAAAATACTTACTTTTCTAATAATTTCACGGTTTCACTCGTCCGACGCATGAATAAGGCTATGAGGCTGATGACAAAGTTAATCTTACATAAGGGGAAGAATACCCAAGGTGCGTGCAAGTAGATCTTAAGCAGGGCTTAAAAAAAGTGCTCATTTTACCGTGAATAGCCTATAGCAACGAAGAGATGGCAGTGTTTTTACGAGTCGTGATTCGTGCGGTGACTTTGTGGTTAGAGACGATGGGTTATCGTGGAAAAGGTCGACCGTTTGCTCAGGATTCAATGTACTGTACACACGTCCAACAGTTCTCTTTCTAATGCTGTCGTGCATTGTGAAGCTGCTACCCCATTTCGCTGGGCCGATGAGGATTCTGATACTATAAAGTAGAACGTTCCTGATTGGTCTGCAAACAACTTAGCCGAGTCAGTACCTTGTTCGTCCAATGCATGAAAAAATACGCTAGTTAAAGTGTTATAGAAGACATGTTGGCTCAAAACGTTTTTTTTTTTTTTTCAATTTTCCATCATCTCTGTACGATGTTCGCGTTTCTCTGTTGTTTGACTCGAATAGAAAAATTATTTTTCCATACATCCAAACAACGTTTTAATTTTAACTATTTGGCACTCACGATGTTATACCGACACGTTAATCTGGAATTGCTTGCACACGGAAATGAATCTAAACGGACAGTCGTACACTAAAATAGGGACGCTCATCCATTTACTTACCGGGATTCTAAGGCAGGACTCCTCATCCGTAAGCTATTTACAAAATGTTTTTTTTTAGCGTTAGGCTTGTTTGTACAGTTTCGTAAATCATCATTAAGCCAATAGACGGATTCATTCCACTATACACTATAGTGTGTTGTGAATGGTTCGTTTCTGTGGAAAATAGTTGGTTTTGAGTTTATTCACCACGGGAATCGATTTCGCGACACATGCGTTTCTCGTTAAGTCACATTACCGCTATGACTTTGGGACAACGGAAATTTAAGGGTTGACGGAAACAACTTTTGATCCATTGATTTTTATTCCATCCTGCAGTAGGCTATTCCTACATTTGAAACGTGGACTTTTCATTATAAAACAATACAACATTACACAAGTAGAACACATTTTGAACAATACATTACAGTAAAGGTTGTTCACGTTAAAATTAGCACTTTTGAAAGCACTGCTAAAGATCTACTTTTATGCCCATTGTGTATTCCTCCGCCTTGTGTAGAATTAACACTGTCATGGGCCTCATCCCTTTATTCATGCGTTGCTCAAGTGTAATTTTGAAATTATTATAAGAGTAAATAGATGACATATCTGTTCATTTTTACACTTCGATGCATTAAAAAAAATTTAACGAAATGAATAATTTCTAGCTGTCACAGAAGGTTACCAACACTGTTTATTCGACTCCAATATACGGAACTCCTGTCCCTTTATCGTTACCAACTTTACTGGGCGCATAGACTTCATATAAATATATTTATATATGTGTATAAAATATTTTTACGTGTTGAAATTTTCTTAAGTATATGAAATTTCAGTATAATTATATGTTACTGTATCGGTACAAGAGACTGGGCGTTCCGGTAATGTGACCGCTCCAGGAAAATTGTCACATTTCTCAGCACACCACAGGTACCGCGAGTATCTATCTCAGTATCTCAGCGCAGCCTTCGAACCAGCTCTTTGTGCCGATAATATACGATAAAGGCTGTTCACGGTAAAGTGAGCACTTTTGAAAGCCCTGCTTACGATCTACTTGCATGAACGTTGTGTGTTATTCCGCTTTATATAAAATTTACATTGCCATGAGTCTCGTCACTTGATTTATGCGTCGGTCAAGTGAAACTGTATAGTTATTATTAAAGTAAATATGTTACAAATCTGCTAATTTTTACAATTCAATGAATTATAAAAAAAACCAGAAAGCGAAAGATATAATTTAAGTTACCACAAATGGTTACCTAACACTTTTAATCCGACGTTAAGATATGGAACTACTTTCCCATCCATCGTTACCAACTTGACTGGGCGCATGTCATTCGGTACGCCCGATACAATATATGCGAGTAGGAGCAGTGACTTTTTTCTAATGTTGATTTCTAAAGTGCCTACTTTATCGTGAACAGCCTTTACCTATAGCCGCCCTTGCTCTTGCACAAGCCTCTCGAAGGCCCGTTGTACGAGCCTTTATGCGAGCCGGCAAGTAAGAATGCTATTATCTGACAGTAGTTCGCGTACTAGCATCTGACACACTCGACGGGTGCGCAAATAAGTGTATGGTTCGTAGTAAATATGAACCCCAGTAGAACTGCTCTTAGTCTATTAACAAAAAAAAACCTGGCACGTATTAACACATTCTGGACTACGCTCGAGCTAAGTTCGAGCAACGCCAGTTTAAAAATGTCTTCGTCTTAGATAATACAACTCGCATGGTTATAGTGTTGTTCCGCTAATATTTAACAGGATCGTACAAGAAGAATTACACCCAGTAGCTATAGTTTACCTGCAAAAAAATTAATATTTTTTTTTATACCCTTATAAAATAACACGATTGACTATAAACCTTTTACACAGTAGAGAGACATTTGATTGGAGCATACGCTCTGCGACCCCAGTGGCTGACGACCAGCCAATGATGATCGTCGTAGAGCACAGTAAGCACGCCCAGTGAGGCGTGGACCAATAGGAGAGTGGTAAGTGGGAACACAGAAACAAACAGAATAGACGTTCCTGCAGTGGCGTATACAGGTGATTCAATTCTAAAGTGTCTTCAATTATAGTAAATGTTTTGCAGACCTATGTTAATATTGCTTTGTTACCGTTGGCTGTTAGAACAGTTCACTGCCTCCTAATGTATAATGTGAAACCACAATAGTAGTTATTTAAGCAAATTGTATACATTTTTGCATTATTTATAGCTATTTTTTAACGGAAAGGTATAACCCTTATTCAACAGTAAAATGGATGTATGTCCTTATGCTCTGAAGCTGAAGCGTGATTGGCCAGGTACGAAAGCTGATATGAAACCTACCGCGAAAAATAGGACAGGTCCTATTACCAAACCTGGTATGGAATCCGACCATGCAAGGCGATAAATGCTTCGACGGGTGCCATACTAGCTTGTGTAATGGCCGCTACGGTGGACCCTGAGCAAGCTTTTACGGAATTTGGAACCTCGTAATTTGGCCTTTAGTGACATGCAGTTTCACCGAGCGTGACAGAAGATTCTACCTTTTCAAACAGCAGTGAGTCTCAACCTCAGCAGGTCTGTCTACCATTATAGACTGTTCCTGATTGATTGAGCGCTTTCTAAATCAACCCTTGAAAAAATATCACTTCCCTTAACTGCATTAATTTTAATAGGTGCACTTACTGGCATACGCCTAGTACCTAACGTTGAATTAAACGTGTTAGATATAAATTTGTGATTACTAAAATTATTTATATTACTGTCTGTTTTTTATCAGGGCATACAATATTAAGAATGGCACATCAGCAACACTGTTTAATTTACAAATAATTTCAGTTTCGATTTAACGACGCATGAATAAGGTGACAAGGCCCATGGAAATTTTTCCACAAATTGGGGCAGACTATACACTGTGCATACAAGTAGGTCGTAAGCAGGGTTTTGAAAGTGCTCACTTCACCGTGAACAGCCTATACGTGTCCGTGCACGCATCATTGTGGAGCGGGCCGCTATGAATCGCTTTCTTATAGCGCAATTATGATGACCGAATAAGAATTTTATATAGTTTTCATCATATTATGGGTGCGTGCGGGCATTTTGATGGAGGCTTGCTTCGCGTCAAGGACGGGCGCCTTCGTAAGATGTTCCCTAAGTAAAATTATATCTTCTTGCTGCGCATGGTCGGAAAGACATTATGGAAATTGTAATATACTACCAAAATATATCTTGAAACCAACTAGCTTCTCTCCGTCGGGGGTTTCACAAACACCCTCCCCCCCTCGCTCTTGAAGGATACACCCCTACGACCTCCCGTTGTCTCAGGCATACGTAAATCTTGGAAACTGTCACAAATAAACAACATCCAACAGCCAAGAATATGCTATGAAATTATATTTTTTGGCCCGTTAGGCATATTCTTCAGCGTTCTGTCCTAACCTAACATGATAACCTATAGGACAGTAGAATGAATAACTTTTTCTAACTACGTAACTGAAGCTAAGAGGGCTTTTTTTCGTTTACATCAACGTAATTTTATTAAATTGTTTCCTTTTTAACTCGACACAAGAGCATACGTATTTAGCGTCGGCTACATAGTTTCACAAGCTCTAGTGCTCTATCGTACGTGCAAGCCAACTTGTCTGCATCCTAAGGTTTCCAGTTTAAAAAATATTTTTGTGCGTTTACCGTTTGAGGGGGAAAAATGAAACTGACATGCTCATTAGATGCGTCTTAGGAATACAAAAAGTAGGATTGCCACTGTCGTAGTTGTGTCCATGTTTCTAGTGGCGCTGGGACGTCTTCAAGTTGGGTGGTGCAAGTTGAGTTTCGAATAAAAAGCAACTAATGATCCCAATTTCAAAAGGTTGCTGGAAATTGGCAGGAAGAGTATACGGGAATTTTTCATTAAGGACTAACTCACACTCCATTTAATATACAAGTCAACAGAGGCGTATCAGAGTTCGTGAGGGACGGAGGTCTCAATAAAAATAAAATAAATAAATTTATATTTTTTAAATTAATTTATAATGCTATAAAAATACACACAGACATTATTTACAACATTAAAATATATATCTCTAATATTATCAGTTATTATTCTCAGTGCTCGCAATATTTAACGCCAATATCAGTTCTAAAAAAAGACCTTGTCAATGTCCTTATTTAAGCGTTTATCATTTAAACATATTCAATCAAACTGTCTTTTGCCATCATTCCCATTGTCTGTCACTCAGCATTCCGCCCCACAGTATAGACTCGCTCTCCACTTGTACCGATGCCCGTACACTGTAAAAAATTTTCTGGTACGGTTCCTAAACTGATCTCTTCGGAAGCATGGTTTTATTTATGCATATTGCGTTAGAGAAAGCAGGGAATAAATACCGAGATGAAATGTAATGAGATCCTGGGAAAGTGTTATTTCCATTTCCTGGGCAGAACGCGTGACGAAGCGAAAACACAGAGGCCAACACCATACATTACGTGCGTGTATGTGCGTGTGTGTGTGTGTGTGTGTATGGCGTCATTTGCGGACGTTGGTGCAACCTAAGGTCTGCTGCAACCGCCTTCAACATACTGAGGTCCGCACTCATTTTTACTGGCACCTAAGACAAATTAGAAGTGAGTCACCTATACTCAAACACTACTGCAAGAAAACCGAATCTGTTGGTTTCTGTGTTAGAACTCACCATCCTCCTCTTGGTCCATGCCGCACGGGACACTACCCTGTACTTTACAGCGTTTTATTACTGGCCGGTCATCAACCAATCGAGAGCCGAGCTGATATTTACCCAATCAAATGTCCTTTATCGTATAAAACGGTTTACAATCAGTCATGTCTCTTTGGGTGGCTATAAAAAAAAAAGAAATTCTATCTTTAACAATACCATTTTTACTGCGCTGTGGTGTTTTTGTGGTGTAATGTTAAACACGAGCCGAACAAAGATTGTGGAACCCGCATGCGAGTTTTGTTCTGAACAACGAATACATTTTCAAATTAGCTTTGCTCGAGCTACACTCGAGCATAGTGTAGAAAGTGTTAACAAATGTTCGCTGTCAACATCATTGATCGGAGCTGCCATTGTTCGTTCGTTCTGTGTAAACATTGCATCAATACAATGGACGTTCCTGGCAAGGAAAAAAAAAAAATTCTAGTACAATGCAACATTTAAAATGGCACGGTTCTGTGAGCTTCCGAAATATCCCAAGAACCTTGGGCGGATTCTGTTGCCTAGGAGGGTCGGAAGCAAAAGAGAGGGCTAAGGAGAGATTTTACTGTATTTATTGTAAACTTTTATAAGTACTATCGAGACATGGGAGCCGATTTATTGTTTCTGGTGTATGAAGAGGCGGAGAGAAAAGAGAGAGAGAGAGAGAGAGGAGAGAGAGAGAGAGACGGAAGATGGGGAGGGGGAAAGAGTAGACGAAAAAGGATTACTCACCCGGAAGGATGCAGGATGCGAACACGCGGACATAAGACCGCCATATTGGATGACGTCATGAACTCGCAAATGCAAATTTGGCCATGTTAACGACGCCAATGCTATAAACTGTTCACGGTAAAGTGAGCACTTTTGAAATAAACCTTTGAAAAATATCACTGCCCCCGCATGCATATATTTTAATGGACACAGACTGGCATGGGCCCAGTAAAGTTGGCAACAAAGAAACGGAGATTAGTTCCATTATTTACGTCGAATTAAAAGCGTTAGGTAAAGGTTTGTGAATAACTACTATATAATGATTTATTAAACTTTCTTTTTTAATTCATATACGTAAATGGAAGAATTAGCAAATTTTCAAAAGAGTTAATTTTCTAACTATCTTAAAGGTTTCCTTGACGGACGCAGGAATAAAGTGATGAGGCCCATCGCAATGTTAATTCTACATATGGTGCAAGAATACACAATGTGCGTAGGCCTACAAGTAGATCTTAAGCAGAACTTTCAAAAGTCTCAGTTTACCGTGAACAGCCTTAATCTACATATAAGTATCATAACGTCACACGGAGTGACATGAGCCCAATCAAGTTGGTAACGATGGAGGGAAAGTAGTCCCATATCTTAATGTCGAATAAAAAGTATTTGGTTACCAGTTGTGATAACTTAAATTATTTCCTACACTTTAGTTTTTTTTTCTAATGCACCAAAGTGAAAAAATTAGCAGATTTGCCAAATATCTACTTTTCTAGTAATTTCGCAGTTTCAGTTGTCCGACGCATAAATAAAGTAATAAGGCCCATGACAATGTCGATTTTACATAACGCGGAAGAATACACTACTTGCATATAGGTAGATCTTAAGAAAGGCTTGCAAAAGTCAACTGAAGTCTAGAGGTGTTTTGAGGCCTATATACAAAAGCCAAGAAAGGACAATGCTAAACAAAGGGTTTTGTCAACTTTGTAAGAAAATATTTTGCCGCATTGATACATATGTTTAGCACAATACAGTACCTTGCGACGAAAAGAAATACTCATATTTATGGGTAATAAATAGCCAGGTAGAAATATGTTTGTTGCTGTTTCAGGCACTGCATACAGTTTTTTCTCTAATTTCATTACATATGGTTAGAGACCTGAAGAATTCGCGGATTCATTTAGGGACAAACTAGAATTCAAAACACGTGCTTTTATATAACTTCAGCCATTGGTCCGCACGGTGTTTAACACCTCCTGGATAACGGTGTCCAATTGTCGCCCTCCACTGTCTCAGCAGATGACCTGTGTGCGGTTGATAGCGGCATATGTGTACATAAGATTGTAGAGTCTAGACTGCAGGTCATTGGACTCGCGAATTTTTCAGGTCTCTACGTATAGTACCTTAAAATATACTGGTATTTAATCATCTTTGTGTGCATATTTGACTTTGTGGCAATTAGTTTCTCCAAAGGACCCATCAAATATTTCAGGAAAAGTAAGAAATTAACGTTTTGAATACCCCTTCCCTTACCACGCGATCTTCTGTGTCTATGTGCCTTCCTTGATCGATTACCTTAGTACCAGCACTGTTCCAGACCAGCAATATTGTTTGAGACCAGATGTAAATACCCTGTCAAGAAGTAAGTTCACAAAAATGGCAAAATTCGGCACCCAGCACCGATTGCCCTTCCTTGGTTTTTAAGATACACTGGCTTGCAAAACGTGTAGATTTCAGTTAGTGTATTTAGATCCGGTTTATAGTTCTCGTGCTATAAAGTGAGGCAAGTGCCTCCCCATTTTCCACCCCTTTTCTATTAGCCTACCGACAATTAACGCGAATATCGTCACAAGCTACAATTGGGGAAAAAAAAAAAAAAAAAAAAAAAGCATTTTCATATCTTATACTTAGGGATAGGAAAATTTCGCGAGTTCAATGACCTGTAGGCCAGACTCGACAGTCCTGTATACACTCGGGCCTCAGATGTGTGCTCATTGGCTGCTGCTCCAGAGAGTAGCCAGTGTTACTCCACACCTGGTAGCATGACACTCGCTACTTGTTTTCTTGCAAGTCTGCTATTGGATCAGAGTCGTCCAGAGCATATCCAATGATCTGTGATCCAATTGCAAAGGTGACTTCAGCGTATACGTGTTGTACGTCTATCTTGTCCTGAAATAAATTCGCGAAATTTTCCTATCCCTACTTATACTCTTTGAAAGGACAGCGGCTATTGCGTACTGCACTGTAAAAAAAAAATTGAGGTAAAATTCCCTTAGATGTGCCCTAAGAGAAACTAATTACCTCTTGAATGTAGAGTAAATTTACAATACAAGTAAAGTACTATTCCATAATCGTACGGAAAAAAAGTACCCGATAAAGTTGGGGGGGTGGGGGGGGGGGATCTCATACAAGTAAGGGAAAATAAATTTATCGTGTAATTTTATTATATTTAATAAATATCCCGAATTATTAGCACTGCTAATTTCTTTATCACCTTTATTCTGCGACGAATAGTTACCGAAACCACAACACTAGAATCCCTGACACTTGCTGGTTGGTGGGCGCGAACCAAGGTCCTCTATCACGATAGGTCCATGCACTATCCATTACACCACGACGAAAGCATGACGTTTCCCGGCGAATACTAATGTGTTACGCATTGTTTCTTCCATACGTCCTCCCCACTAAGCTCTTCAGGCAATGCTAAAGATGTGCACGCGCTGTAAGGTAATTTTGCCGTCTATTTACGGGATTTTCCACTACCATGTAAGTGTATTTTACTTCAGAGTGCGGTAATTTTACCTTACCCGTAAGGAAAAACTGTGTTTCCCCCACACGTTTGCGAATATTACCTTACCCTTGCCAGGTAATTTTCCCATTATATTTTTCAGTGTGCATTCCAGATTAAAACAAAGCACGTGTTTACATGCAGTGCGTAAGCGAGAGCAATTTCGAAAGGCTGTTATGCCAGTTCCTATTTTAGAGCGCTCAGTTTATCAGGTTCAAGCCACAAGAGATATATCGGGACCTCGCCAAGTGCTCGAGAATACCCGACAAATGGACGCGGAGGGTTTATCGCTCCGGTGATTGACCTCTGACTCCACAACATCATTACAACAAGTTTTTTTTTTTTTTTTTTGTAATTACCGCTGGTTCCTCGTTTTAGATGTGAAGCAGTGTGTTAAACTCCATGCCGTTGTCGGTTCCATCTAGTGCTATTCAACATATGGAAAAAATATTTATACTCTAGAAGATTATTTGTGTGTTACATACACTCACGTCTTGGACATACTTACGCAATTATTGGTGCAGATTTTTTTTTAAATTTCACACACACACGCACACACCTTCGAAAGGACGTGTCAGGTAGTTATAGGCTGTTCACGTTAAAATGAGCACTTTTGAAAGCTCTGCTTAGGATCTACTTGTATGCACGTTGTGTACTCTTCCGCCTTATGTAAGATTAACATTGTCGTGGCCCTCATTAATTTATTCATGCGTCGGTCAAGTGAAACCGTGAAATGATTAGGAAAGAAAATATTTTATAAATCTGCTCATTTTTACACTTTCTTGCATTATGAAATACAGACTGCGAAAGAAATAATTTAAGTTATCAGAAATGGTTGCCTAACACTTTTTACTCGACATTAAGATAAGGAACTACGTCACATCCATAGTTACCAACTTTATCGGGTGCATGTCACTCAGTGCGCCTGTTGAAATATATGCAGTTAGAGGCAGTTTCTTTTTGCTAAGGTTGATTTCAAAAGTGCTTTCTTTACCGTGAACAGCCTTTACTAAGCGAATCTCCATAAAGTGCTTCGGTCAGATTAAGCGCAGCGATATAGAAGTTCTAATAAAAACTTCCTAACCTGTTATTTTGTGCTTCACGAGAAACAACTTTATTTTATTCTTGTCTGGTCTATTTGAATGAAGCGCACACAGATGTATTCTAATAAAAATCGCTCTACTAGAGTACATGTAAAGGCGAATTATATTTTTTTATTTGTGGATTTGAATATACACTCATTTTCCAAAAAAAAATTAACTTATCACACTGAATGTGCCATCGCAGGACCACGTAAGCTGCGTGCAGGCACAGGGCATTGTAGTGTGTATACAGAAACACATAAATATTGTACCACACCGAACATGTATTGCAGGGGACTAGCATTTAATATTGCTACAAGGCGCCTGAGGGGCGTATATGATTTCGTGAGGGATGAAGGTCTTACTAAAAGTAAAATAACTAAATTTGATTATTAATTTATCCACACAGCTATTATTTACAACTTTAAATGATCTATCCCCACTATTGCCCTTTTTATTTCTCGGTGAGCGCAAAATTTAATGTCTATTTCAACTCTAATTAACGTCATTCTTAATGTCCCTGTTTCGTAATAGTCAATTAACTCATACTCATCATTAACACGCGTTCAGACAGTCTGTTACCATAATTTGTAATGTTTTTCACTCACGCATCCAGTCCAATAGTCCAGCCTGCCAGCCGCACCCTTCACTGCTTGATACTAGCAGTCGCAGATTTCCCTCCTGCTAGTCACTTCTCTTGCCGGTCGCTCGTTTCGCTCGTCGTCTATCCCCGAAGCTCCAGCCGCTCATTCATTCAACAACTACCGGCTCGAAGGCCCGACACGCTTTTTATAGCCGCTGACCTTGACCTGGAAGGTTTGCCGCACTCCGAGTCTAGCTGAGAGAAACGAGGTCAGAGCATCCTTCAGATGTCTCAAAAACACCTGATACCCAAGGTCGGGAGCGGCATGTGCCAAAATATTTCATCGAGATCAATATCGTTCAAGTTATGGGGAAAAATATTTTTAAATACTCTTTCAATAAGCAATGTTTTGAATACAAAAATTTAATTAAACAGTTGCAAGGTCTACTTTGCACTACAAACCGGCGCTATATCTTTTTGCAATGCCTCATGTCCTCAATATATCATATTGCAAGCAATTTTACATTTGCCAAGTCCTTTCTTTAATACATAAAATACCACATTCCGATGTACCGATTTTTTTTCAAGTCAACCGGCGCTGTTATAAATAACCAATGTAAATAGTATCGATATTATTTCTCCGATACGAACATCCGTAGAGGGAGCGAGGTGTGGGACAGGCGGAAGTATTTACCTGCGTGCCTTATCCCGTTGAGCACAGGATGAGAAGACGCTGTTATCGCCTCCCCCAGGACCCACGCCCCTCCCCCTCCCCCTCCCTCCCATGGGAAAAGCCCACGGGACTGACAGTTTATCTCGAGCAAATACTGTCCCAGAGGGATACTCCCGCCCATCCGGGGCACATCTACCTATCCCGACTTCCTCGCCTCAAACCACGAGCCGACAGTCGCACACGTCGTCCAAGAACAACCCCCTGTATGCTGTACGTGCTCTGTCAGTATTAAGGCTGTTCGCGGTAAAGAGACCATTTTTAAGGTGTATCCAACAGCCATTATCTGCTATAGGCTGTTCACAGTAAAGTGAGTACTATCGAGGCCCTAGTTACTTTTTTATTTAAGCCATTTTTTATCCTTTACCCACCTCTTTAACAACATTTTGCTATATAAATAGTATACGCAGTGTGTACATTCCACCGCACTCGGAAGTTAACGTCTAAGGCTAAAATAATATATATTTATTGACTATTATTTCAAATGAGAGAGCTTTCAAAAGTGCTCACTCTACCGTGAATAGACTATCTTATATATATTTTATTGCAGCCTTACACGTCAACTTTCGATAGTGATGAAATGTACACACTGTGTTTATTAGACACACAGCAATATGTATATTAAAAAGTGGCAGAAAGATAGAAATTGGCTGAAGGGAAAATTTTTACCAGGGCCTTAAAAAGTGCTCACTTTATCGTGAACATCATATATAAAAGCTGTTCACGGCAAACTGAGCACTTGCACTGAGATAAAGGTATTCTTGAATCAAACAAGATTTGTCTGGTGAAACCAAATTTTTTGTTTGTATGGGGGAAATTAAATATTTTCTTTGTGAAACCAAATTATTTTGTTGTTCGCATTTGGTTGCCCCAAACTGTAAGGTTTGGTTGGTGCAACTAAAGATTTGTTTGACTACACGTACACTAAACAGTTTGGGCCGATATAGAAAATTCTTACATGCTAGACCAAGTTTCGAACTTAGATCACCTGAGTCAGAGTCCTACGCCCTTGCAATCTCAGCTAATGTGATAACTGATGATGGGTTCACAGCCACCAGGCTTCAGGCAGCGGGCCCCGTATTAACCCCAATTAGTATAATTTCAGACGACGGGCTGCGGACCCCAGGAGCCTAAATTTTCCTTCTCTTCTTTTTTCCCAGTCCAATACGTCCGATTTCGCGTACAAAAACGTCATTTTTTCTCTTTTTACCTCATAATTCCCCGAATTTCCCTCCCGCCACCGGCGGCCATTTTAGCAGCAAGTGCTAATTAGCATAATCCGGGTAGTTTGCTCTTTCTGGAGGATGTTTGCCCAATGTGGCTGAATCGGTCGGAGCTTCTCTCAAATTCGGAACTTCTAAAATTCCTATCATTCCCAACGGCCATCTTGGTATCGACGACATATGTCTACCCAGGACAATTAGTGACCAGCTGAGGATGTCGACCATTTTGGCGGCCAGTTCCTCGCCGGCGGCGGAGGTGGAGCATCACGGAGTCGCGAACGATCAGATCTCGTATAAGGAAAAAAAATGACGTTTTTGTATGCGAAATCAGACTTTTTGAAAGGGAAAAAAAGGGGGGGGGAGGGAAATATTCACTCCTGGAGTCCGCAGCCTGAAGCCTGGTGGCCGTGAACCCACCTTTTTATACCACTCAGTTTCTTGTTGCATTGTTTTATTTATGTGTTTGTATGATTGTTAAGCATCTGTAGATGCACTAACGAACACAGTTACTATCCCAATTGTCACAGAAAATACAAACAGACTCTCGAGCTGTATTTTCGAACTAGGACAGTCAAATGTGTTGCCAAACAAATATATACAGTTGATTCAAAAATATTCAAACATATATTTTGTTAGACGAACAAAAGTAATTTTGTTGCTTTTCAAATTTTGTTTGCTAGAAAAAATATATTTTTTAGGCAACTAGATGTATATTTGTTTCTATACAAACTATTATATAGTTCGATTTTCTCTTAGTGTGAGAAAGCCCTGCTTAAGGCCCCCGCCTACCTTTCGCTGAAACCGAGAAGCGTGGGGGCAATAAGGGCGACACTGCCAGCTGTATCAAGGGTACCATCGCCGCTAAGCGCAAGGCTCTCACACTGCGTGTACCGATGGGATTTTCAGCTTTGACCCTATTATTTTATTGGTGGAAAGACTGAAGGAAGGCTCAATGCAGGGCCTTTGAGTTAGTTTCGTACGTATCTAATGCGTATATTTTGAAATACAGGACTTTACATTTTGAAGTGCTCTGGTATGGTGGTTCTTATGTACGTGACGTCTTGAAAGCACGGAGCATCGCTCGTACGAAGTGGGTGTGTTTTTTTTTTCAAGAGCAGCACACTGGACATACTTGTAATTATTTCGTATGAAAAAGAGAATTTAAAACTCTTTACTACTCCACTACGCAGTTCACACACCAGGCAGGCCTACGCTGTTTAAGTACCCAACTTTTTTTTCTGTGTTTTAAATATATATTATGGTTTTGTAATATAATATCAAAAAATTTTTGATTAAAACCCTTGATCAGTTAAAAATTAACTTTCGCCTACTTTTTAAATATAATTGCAAGTCTTAGGAGCACCAAAAAGAAATTTCTTGGAAGTCTGACATTTTATTCATCTGCAATTATAGTTTAATTTCTGACTATTTTAAAATTAAATAATTATTTTAAAACTTAAAATAAATTTATGGCCGAGCGCTTTAAAGAATTATCAAGAAATTTCGTTGTCTTGTTTCAATGATAGAGACAATTAACTAGAACTGTAGCCAAATATGCCAATTATACAAAATTTTGAAATTTGTATTGCAAAACATATAAAATAGAAATTCCCATATCTTACACAATTAGCCTACTTTTTGTAAATTAACTTTCCTTGGTTTTTTTTATACTTTCGTCAGATTACCCTGGAAATATAGAAAGTAATTTTTGACACTTGAAAACCCTTAATGTGGTTACCTAGTATCACCTCTACGAACAAGACGCTCAACTGACGTCCAGTATTTCCGTCGATGACTCGCCTGAACGCGAATTTAAGCGGCAACCCTGTAATTTTATTGGACGCAACTCTGTAGCAAAATCCATAACACCTTCCTCTATCGTAGGTTCGAATGTATCCGGTTCGTATATGTTGAGTTACAGCAGACAGAAAGAAAAAAAAAGCCGTTTGTAGCTACGTTGGAGTGAGTGGAGATATTTGGGAGAGGTCTTGTGAGCCTATGAGATTAATGGAAGTGAATATGGAGCAGCGCCGGAATGATGGGGCGGGGGAAACGGGAGATCCCCGAGAAAACCCTCCGACCAATGGCATCGTCCGGCACGAACCCCGTTCGCCTTGGTGAGAAACTACGCTGGAGGAGATGAAAATGATGTTTGCAATTTTGTGCGTAATGTGTTTTCAGTACCATTCCGCCAACGTCTGGAATGTACTTTCTTCCGTAGCTAAACCTATTGGAGGCACGTTTAATGGTCTCGTAAAAAAAAAATGCCTTTTTTCAAACACGCAGCCGCGCATTTTAAGCACTAGGTAGGCGACCAGTTTTAAAATCCTGTACACCTACGTGAAGGCTGTTCACGATAAAGTGAGCACTTTAGAAAATGAACTTTTGAAAAAAGGCACTGCCCCTGCATGCATATATTTTAATGGGCGCACTGAAGTGACATTCGTCCAGTAAAGTTGGTAACAATGGTTGAATAGTAGTTCCATATCTTAACGTTGAATGAAAGTGTTAGGTAACAATTTGTGATAACATAAATTATTTTCTGTTTTCTTTTTATGCATCGAAGATTTGTAACATATTTACTTTTATGATAATTCTACAGTTTCACCTGAGACGCGTGCATAAAATGTTGAGGCCCATGCCAATTTTAATTTTACATAAGGCTACAGAATACACAACGTGCATACAAATAGATCTTCAGCAGGGCTTTCGAATGTGCTCATTTTACCGCGAACAGCCTATAGTTAGTATGACCCCCAATTGGGGTCACAACAACATCTTGCCACTCAGCTGCTGCCCTAAACCCTTTCTTGTGCGGAGTAACATAAATATTACCTCGCAACAGCGTACTGTATCGACACGGCTCGGCTGTGGCGGTGAAGGGAGACAAGAGCTGATTCATCAGCACTGCCTTGGCCGGCCCGCAGCCTCCGGCCAGATGTCAACTAGCCAGGACCTGCTAATTCTGGCGCGCGGGCCGGGCCCAGAGGTCTGTAGCGCAATTCGCGCGTAAAAATACTAGCATTTCGTCTCTCGCGCACACTCGCCACGGACGAGAGGGTACAACACAGTTCGCGATAAAGTGAGAACTTTAGAGATGAACCTTAGAAAAAAGTCACTGCCTTCGCATGAATATATTTTAATATGCTCATTGAGTGATATGAGCTCAGTAAACTTGGTAACGGAGGGAAAGTAATTCTCGTATCTTAACGTGATAACTTAAAATTATTTCTTCCACTTTCTGCTTTTACAGCGCATCTAAGTGCAAAAAATGAACAGATATGTAAAGTATTTACTTTCGTAATTATTTCACAATTTCATTTTACCGACGCATGGATGAAGTGATGAGGCCTATGGCAATGTTAATTTTAATTAAGGCAGAGGAGTACACAACGTGCATACAAGTAGATCTTAAGCAGGGCTCTCAAAAGTGCTCATTTTACCGTGAACAGCCTTACTAAGAGAGTTCTCCTTCGTCTTGTGCCGCAACGCTCGCTCTCGACATGGCAGCGTGTTTGTCAATGGCACCACAAATTAAATAAAGGCTGTTCACGGTAGAATGAGCACTTTTGTAGCCATGTTTAAGATCTACTTGTATGCACGTTGTGCATTCTTCCGACTTATGTAAAATTAACATTGCCATGGGCCTCATCACTTTATCCATGGGTCGGTCAAATGAAACTGTGAAATTATTATAAAAATAAATATTTAACAAATCTGCTGATTTTTGCACTTCGATGCATTAAAAACAACAGAAATCGAAAGAAACCATTTAAGTTCTCACAAATAGTTACCTAACACTTTTTATTCGACGTTAACATATGGAACTACTTTCCCTCCATCGTTACCAACGTTACTGGGCGCATGTCACTCAAGTATATGCAGGCAGGGGCAGTGACTTCATCTAAGGTTGCTTTCAAAAGTGCTCACTTTGTCGTGAGCAGCCTTTGATAACAAGCACTTTCAACTTGACGAATGTTTACAATATTAGGCGCCGGTGTTGAAATATTGCCGCCGTTATAAAATCACTAATCCGTACCTATTTATCCAACAAGGGGAACCGGGTTCGATTCCCGGCCGGGCGTGTCCCGGATTTTCGCACTTGGGAATCGTGCCGGACGAAGCCGCTGGTCGGCGGATCTCCCCCCCCCCCCCAGCCCTTGAATTCGGGTGCTGCTCCATATTCATCTCGCTTCACCCTCATGGGTTCTGAAGACCTTGATGTCAGGGGTCGTCCAAACCTCTGTACCCTGCGCGTAACTATTTAAATCAATTTTCTAGTTTATTAAGCAAAGAGCATAACCTTATATCTTTGTCCTCCAAAAGTAGTTTCATATTGCAGCCTTGAATTAAAAGAGTTTGGTAAACATTGTGAATACTTAAATTATTTATTTTGCTTTTTTCTTTAATGCTTATCAGTGTAAGGCCTAGTGAAATTTTTAAACTCTTATTTTTCTAATAATTTCACAGTTTGCTTGGCCAACGCACGAATAAAGTGATCAGGCACATGGAAATGTTATTTTTACCGATAGTGGAATGATACACAAGTTGCATACAAGTAGCTCTTACGCAGGACTTTCAGAAGTGCTCAGTTTACCGTAAATGGCATATAGTTTCATGAATAAAGGCTGTTCGCGATACAGTGGGCACGTTTGAAATCAACTTCTGAAGAATTTCACCGCCCCTGCATGCATATATTTTAACAAGCACACTTAAGCCATTTACGAAATGGCAGATTTTGTTGACAAAATGATTACGTGACCCGATTTTGTATAGAAATATTACGTCCGTTTTAAGCATTAAATTTGGATGAAAATATTTTCACTATTAATGTAAAACTGCGTTGCCGCGAGTGCTAAACAAGTGACTGTCGACAACGTCCAAATTGAAACTTACTAAATGACAAATTACGAAATAACGAATCTGTCAATTCGGGCTCGGCCTAAAAGTGGCATGCGACTAGTGAGGTTGGTATAGGCTGTTCACGGTAAAGTGAATACTTTGAGGCCATAGTTACTTTTTCCTTTCAGTCATATCTTATCATTTAACTACCTTTTAATATAAATATTGCCATGCAAGTAATAAGCACAATGTATATATTCCACCACACTCGAAAATTTACGTCTAAGGCTAAAATAAAATATATTTATTGACTATTATTCCAAATGATAGGGCTCTCAAAAGTGCTCAATTTAAAATGAATAGCCTATAATGATGAAGCGAAAGAAGGTCCGTGTCTTTACCTTGAATTAAAAGTGTCAGGCAGATATTTGTGAATACTGGAAACGTTTCTTTTGTTTCCGGTTTTGAATGCATAAAAATGTAATAATGATAATCAAATTGGTAAAATATTTAAATTCCTTATTATTTTGCAGTCTCACTTGACCTACGTATGAATAAAGTGTTGAGGCCCATGGTAATGTTAATTTTACGTAATGTGGAAGAATACACAACGTGCCTACGAGTAGATCTTAAACAGCGGTTACGAAAGTGACTAGTTTATAGTAAACAGCCTGCAGGTAATGCATTTTTGGCATAACGTAGCTATTTGAAGGCGAATCACTGATTGGTGGGGCCACCTGTTTTTCGCGAAAAGATTTACGCGAAGGCTGGACTTCAATATCCTATGTGCACATTTGCAGCCTTCATTTCGCTATTGGCCGCTTGTCTGTGTGTGGAGAGAGTGTGTAACATTAGTGAGCCAATCAGAACAAAGTTTGCCCTATAATTACCGTCCTTGATTCGAGGGCAGACGGATAAGATGCGCAACAATTCAAATGATCCAATCACGAAAGTTGTTCTCAACCAAAATGTTTCGGAACACAACTTGTTCTGAAATCTTTTCACCAAAAACAACTGCCCCTACTGATTGGTAGTATGAGAGCAGCCGAAATTTCGTTTGGCTATTCAAAAATGAGAAAATAACGTGACAGGCGGATGATAGCCGATTACACAAGAAAACTAACATAGGCCCTAATTTTACGCGGCTCATTGGAGCCTATCAACCATTCCGACAATTCCACGAGAAACACATATTTTCAAATTGTATTCCTCACACACTCTAAGAAATTATTCGTAAAATTACCATACCATTCTATACGCACAGTGAGATAGCGGGAATAGTTCCTCCCCCCCCCCCCCCCCGGTTCATTATAGCGTCCCCCACATTTGCTCAGGAAACAGTCAAATGCGTAGGGAAGTTCCAAACTTTGTATAGTAGCGATGATAAACACTCCTACATCTGCAAATTGATGTGTTATATTATTACCATACAGTGTATAGGTTAAGAACTTCCATTGCAGTTTAGGAAGTTCGCCAGAAATTTTTTGCACAGTGCAGATTCTACCCAACGAATATATTTACTTTTGTGGGTAGTTAAAGACGACCTACAAAAGGAAATATATAAATATTGGGTAGAATATGTGAGAAATACAATTTGAAAAAAAATCAACAAAGAAAACTAAACAATGACGTTTAGAGGAAAATACCCTATAAGAACAAAAATTGTTATCAATAACAAAATACTAAACCAGGTTAATAATGTTAACTATTCAGGTAGCGATGTCACATTTGAGTACGATAAATACATATATATGAAATGATCAAAACTTACAAACCTATGTGAAACTATAAACTGACATTTGAAAAAAAAAAAAAACTACGAAACAGGCAATAATAAAGTTTTATAAGGAAGTGAATTATGGGTTACAAACAAACAACAGGAGAGCAGAATTCAAGCAACACAGAAGCGATTTTTTTTTAGGGCTCTTAAAGGCTGTAGTAGATCAGATAAACTAAGAGATGAAGAAATAAAGGGAAGAACAGAAATTGAGCAGTTTAAATGAAGAAAATGGCGATATCACAGTAACAGAATCACTAGTCAGAGATTACCGCTTAAAGTAATGAAATATAAACCAGAAGAAGAAATCCGGGAATACCGAGGTAGAGATGGGTATCGCAACAGGCAAATGCCTAAAGGCGATATTACACGATACCCGTCGTGGCATTTCCAGCCTTGTACGGCCAGGTTTCGTACCAGGTTTGGTTATTGGAGACGTCCTATTTCTCGTGGCAGGTCCCATACCAGGTTTCGTACCTGGCCAATCACATCGCAGACGTGAAACTTTTGGGCGTGAGTCCGAAACTCTTTTTTTTATATATTTTTTTATTTATCATTAAATTTTACATGCGGATAATATCCCGGTACGTAAAGAAAAAACTATATTTTGCAACCGGTCAGTAATTTTCGTCAAAATTAAGAATAACACACTCGTACTCAAGTGACTTCACGTCATTTTCATGAAAATGAGTGAAACTATACTAGTAAGCAATCAATTTATGTAAAAAACGAACAGTAATATAGCAATATTAAGATGTGCTAGCTAGTATTTCCATACGCAAGTTACTAACTGGTAGCATTTCTACAAATGGGGTTCATATTTACTACAAACCACACACTGCGTACCCATCGAGGGTACCAAATGCCAGTACGCGAATTGCTGTCGTGTAACATGAATCTTCCATGGCGGCTCATATAGCGGCTGGTATACCGGCTCGTGCACCAGGGCTTGTATAGAAGCTTGTACAAGAACCAAGTACGGCTGCAGGTATCGTGTAATATCGGCATAAAGCACGAAGTGAAGAAGAAGCGAACATCTGTTTTCAGTCTTCGCTACGGGCAACTCACGATTTCACCGATCTACCGATGATCGCGCGACAGTTGTGTAACTGGCAGAAGCGGAAGGAACGACTTTCTACTGTCCTCGCGACTCGCTCGACAACGTTAAGTTTTTATACTTGTCCTTATATGTACTCTGCCTCGCAGTTCAAACTGGTTCTTTTCTGCCTGCCCGTGTTCGCCTCGTCGCACAGAGCAGCTCAGAGGATATCAACTACGACGTAAAACATAAAAGTACACAAGATATCGTGATAAGGAATATGTTACTAGCCATTAAATATTGCCTATAAACTGATAAAATTTAGTTTACACGAAGGGTGTAATCTTACACCATACCAGAGAGAGAAGAGAGAGAGAGGAGAGAGAGAGAGAGAGAGAGAGAGAGAGAGCGATATAAATATATATATATATATATAATATATATATATATAATATATATATATATATATATATATATATATATATATATATATAGATATATAGATAGATAGATAGATAGATAGATAGATAGATAGAGAGAGAGAGAGAGAGAGAGCAAACATCTGAAACTAATATGGCGACTGACTCAAAAATACATGTACTGATAGTAAGCAAGCGTAACTTCGCTAGACTTTCTGTACCCCATTTGTAGTTCGGAGAGTTTTATAGCTACGCACCCAAGATATTCTGTGGAAACATTATGCAGTACTCCACATATCTGCCATGGCGACCAGCAATTTTGTTTTGGACTCAGTTGTACTGTATATAATTCGTTCACGTCCCCCCCCCCCCCAGCGGTTTGTTATTGGTTCATGATGTTCCAAACCGTACAGAGAAAATGCGGTTCAACGGAAAAAGGTTCAGAAATTTTCTCGGATTCTAGCTACAGTAAGTAGAACGTTGCTATTAATGCAGGACGTAAATGAGGTGTGGTTGGTAAACCTTAGAACATTGCAAAGTATAGAAGCAAACTCAATATTGCCAGCGATTTACATTGTGCAATTTCTTCTATTCAACCAAGAATTGGGAATCTTGTTAAAAATATTCATTTTGGTTTTACACTTATAATAATGAAGTTGGTACACGAGGGGAAAAAAAAGGGGGGGGGGGTAGTATTTTTTGCAGAAGAGAGGCGTGATAAACAAAAGTAAACTAAAGTTTGGGAACCCCTGCCTTAGAACAACACAAAAAGTACACATGAACATATGTTCTACTGGATGGTCGATTGTTTTCGAGTCACTATCTGTATGTGTCAGCAACTGGTAATAGATACACCCTTGTTTGTGCACAACTGTGGTTAGATATACTGTAATTACCTGTTACATCATACTTGCTGTGTCGCGGGTAAATGCAACTGCATTTTTATTTATTTCACTTCTGTAGCGATAGTTCTAGAATGGGCTTCGCAGCTTCAGCGATATCTGTTAATGGACATACCCAAATTACTCTCTTGTAATAATTTGATTATTTTTTGTGTTAAGCAGACACGGATGTTTACCATAATTTTCGCATATTGTTGTCGTATCGTCTGTAGATCACTTTTTTTTTTTTTGCATTTTTTTACTAAATATTTGCTCTACTCTTGTTTACTGGCATTATTGCTGTTTTCCAAAATAAAGTAAACAAAATTACAAGTATCTGCAATTTCACACTCCACCACACACACACACACACACACTCTCTCTCTCTCTCTCTCTCTCTCTCTCTCTCTCTCTCTCTCTCTCCCCCCCCCCCTTCTCTGATTGTCTAAAATGTCAATGCTGTAGATAACGTTCCACTGAAAATTACAAACGGCTAATTTCTTTAACCCAGATTTATGTACTAATTTTCTGCTGTTCAAAACCTCGTAGTGTAGATACGAGATCAAAATTTCTTATTTGTAGATTATTTTTAAACATTCCTGGAGATACAAGCTTTTCGTAGTCGTTCAGCTGATTTTTATTTATGGTTTTATTATGTTGTTAAAACATACAGACAACAAAAAATGGAGTTACGAAGTGTTCTTATGAAAGTACCGATATACAAAAATATTTATTTGAAAATTCCTAAAATTTAATTATGTAGAACGTGATAATAAAAAAATTTCAAAAAAAATTTTAACCGAAGTTAATTTTCTTTAAAGTATCTGCTATAACTTATATAAAAAAAAAAAAAAAAAAAAAAACTTTTTTTCACAGTTAAATATTTTAGGGTTGTTGATAATATCATTTTGTTAGTCATAAATTAATTATTTTTACATGTTAACTGATTTTGAGGGATAAATCCCTACATTTTTCTCACAAAATGTTGGCAGTTTTTAGATAGAAAAATACTAACTGTATCAACTATTGCTGTATATGATAGCTTCCAGCATTCAACTATCTTGTAAATAAACCTTACCCAATCGAAATATATTTACTAGTTCACATTATGTTCTTTATTTAATATTTAGAAAACTCGTGCACTGCGAGTCCTTACATTGTTTCCAGTAAATTAGTTTGACATCAGCCGAACGAGGGGTGCTTGTTACAGCAGAAACCTGTATGAATGCTGCAGGAAATTACATGCCACCTATGTTTGTGTTTCCCAGGAAGAGGGAAAATCCCCTTTTGATGAATGATGCCCCTCCCGAATCATTCGTAGCGTACCACGAGAGTGGCTGGATTGCCAAGGAAACTTTAGATTTTCCTAATCCAGAACCTCAAAAGCCAGCGTTGTTGATCCTCGATGGCCACAGTTCCCATGCAAAAAGCCTAGAACTGATCAATCTTGCTCGTGAAAATAATGTTGTATTGGTGTGCTTTCCTCCACACACAACACATCGGCTGCAGCCCCTCCACGTATCATTCATGGCACCACTTTCTGCTTTTTATGAACAAGAGGTCAGGAAATGGCTACTAAATCACCCTGGACGCAGTGTTACAATTTATCAGATAGGAAAACTGTTCATCGCTGCCTTTTCTAGAGCAGCTACTGTGCAGACTGCAGTGGGAGAAAAAAAAAAAAAAAAAAAAAAAAACACTGGGATATGTCCCTTAAACCGAGATGTATTCCCTGACCATCTTTTTCCGCTACCAGATGCCACAGAGCAGCCACTTGATAACAGTTATGAACAGCAGGAAACACCAGAGGTTAGAAGAAGTGCAGCACAGCCAGCAGAACTCCAGCCATCAAAATCTTCACGAACTTCTACGATGGTGGAGCCTCATCCATCTAGGCTTATTTCCAGGTCTACAGCGGTGGAGCCCCTGCCATCTACTCCAAGGCCTACAACAACGGAGCAGTCCCAGCCGTCTAGTCCCCAGCCATGTGGCTCAGCCTTTACGATTTCGCCCAAAACTCTAATGCTACCACCCCAAGAAACAGATCGTAATAAAAAAGTAAAGAATGGCAAGAGAAGAGATAAAACAGTCATACTGACTTCATCACCTTACAAAGCAGAATTTGAGGCAGAGGAACGGGAGAGGAACACAGAAAAGTGTGTTAAAAAGCCAGGACTTTTTAAAAGAGCCAATGACCTTGCTAATCCTAAGGCCAAAAAATGTAAGAAAAGGAAGGTAGAAGAACCAGCGATGTCGTTTGAAGAAGAAGAAGAATATAAAGAAGAAGGAGAAATGTACGAGGCTTGCATCTTTTGTAACGAGCTATTCATCCACTCAAAGGATCAAGATACTTGGATTCAGTGTACCAGTTGTCAAGGATGGATACATTAAGCCTGTTTAAGTGCTGAAGAAGCAAATTACACCTTCATATGCTACTTTTGTGCTTGATAAATTACGTTAGTGTTGGCCTACGTGCAGTGCTAATACTTTTTGAAAACAAAAATGACTAACATACATTCCATCTTGTAAGCCTTAGCATATTATTTTGTGTAGTTCCTTGTTTCACTTGAATTTATACCTTTAAATACCTTTAAAGAATAAATATTGCATTAATCTACATATTTGTTGTGGGTACCCCATTTTGTCCAACCGGCTGTTCAAAACGGGGTAGATCAGCATTTTGGAAACAATGTCTTTCCTTCCTTAACTATTTTCGGTCTAACATATTTTTTTTATGATAGTTCTTGAACTGTCCTACAAAAAGGAATAAAGTCCAATTTTTTTCCTTTGATAGTTTTTTTTTTTTTTTTTGGTGAGCCAAAGTGTGTTAGCGTCCCCATTTTGGACGACTTTCTCCTATACACTTGTATGTTCTTCCATCTTATGTAAACATAGCATTGCCATGGGCCTCAACACTTTATTCATGCGTCGGTCGAGGGAAGCTGTAAAATTATTAGAAAAGTTAAATATTGTACAAATATGCTCAGTTGTACACTTCGATTCATAAAAAAATACAGAAAGCGAGAGAAATAATAATGTAAGTTACAACAAGTGGTTTCCTAACACTTTTTGTTCGACAATAATATATTGAATTACTTCCCCCTTCATTGTTACCAACTTTACAGGACACATGTCACTCATTGCGCCCATTAAAATATATGCAGGAAGGGACAGTGACTTTCTTCTAAGGTCGATTTCAAAAGTGTTCACTTTATCATGAACGGGCTTTAATGATAAAAATGAACTCAATTCGTCGCTTTCCCTACCACAACGCTGAGGTTGCGTCGCGCTGCGTTCCTTTAAAAAAATTTGGCACAGCGGTGGGCAGACTCACAGAAGCGTTCCTGTGCGCGACTGCTTAATTAATACGACCCGCCTCGTAGCCTGGCAAGATGTTCGCGCGATTGTCCTCGACATTTTTGAGAAGCAATTAGGACGTGCTGTTTTTTTCCCTCGCTTCTTTCTCCTTTTTTTTATTTCGAGTTGCGCCCGTCGTAACCATGAGAATGAAGAAGTAGCAGATGTTTGTCGCTTCCGCCCGGCTGCGGCAAGTGCCGGCGACAAGCAGTCTGGGTTGTTACCAGCGATGCATGTGTCCTGCCCCACCCCTCTCAGTAACGAACTTCCACGTACTGACGGCGCATGCTAACTTTGCCCTCGGATATACACTCCTGTTTGACGACAAGCGGTCTGGGTAAACACTAGCCCCGCCAGACTTCCACGTACCGACGGCGCACACTATCCTTGCCCTCTGATTCAAACACCACTACAGCGACAAGCAGTCTGGGCTGTTACCAATGATGCATGTGTCCTGCCCCATCCCCCTCATTAACGAACTTCCACGTACTGACAGCGCATGCTAACTTTTCCCTCGGATCTAAAACTCCTGTTTGACGACAAGCGGTCTGGGTTATCCAGCGTTGTGTAAACACTAGCCCCGCCAGATTCCCACGTACTGACGGCGCACACTATCCTTGCCCTCTGATTCAAACACTACGATAGCGACAAGCAGCCTGGGATGTTACCAGCGATGCATGTGTCCTGCCCCCCCCCCCACAATAATGAACTTCCGCGTACTGACGGCGCATGCTAACTTTTCCCTCGGATCTAAACTCCTGTTTGACGACAAGCGGTCTGGGTTATCCAGCGTTGTGTAATCACTAGCCCCGCCAAACTTCCATGTACTGACGGCGCACACTATCTTTGCCCTCTGATTCAAACACCACTACAGCGACAAGCAGTCTGGGTTGTTACCAGTGATACATGTGTCCTGCCCCCCCCTCCAATAACGAACTTCCACGTACTGGCGGCGCATGCTGACTTTGCCTTTGGATATAAACTCCTGCTTGACGACATGCGGCCTGGGTTATCCAGCGTCGTGTAATCACTAGCCCCTCCAGACTTCCGCGTACTGACGGTGCACACTATCCTTACCCTCTGATCCACATACCACTATAGCGACAAGCAGTCTGGGTTGTTATAGGCTGTTCACGGTAAAGTGAGCACTTTTTAAGGTCCTCACAACAGGCTTTATCTACTAATAAATATATCTTATTGCAGCCTCGGACATTGAATTTTGAGGTTGGTGACACGTATACACTGTATTTATTGGTCACATTGCAATGTTTATAATAAAAAAAACAGCAGGAAGACGGAGATTGGATAAAAGGAAAAATTTTGAAGGGCCTTAAAAAGTGCTCACTTTACCGCGAACAGCCTATACCAGCGATGCATGTGTCCTGCCCCACATCCCTCAACAACGAACTTCCACGTACTGACGGCGCATGTTAACTTTGCCCTCGGATATAAACTTCTGTTTGACCACAACCGGTAAGGGTTATCCAGCGTTACGTAAACACAAGGCCCGCCAGACTTCCACGCACTGACGGCGCACGATATACTTTGCTCTCTGATCTACTCGCCACTATAGCGACAAGCAGTCTGGGTTGTTACCAGCGAGGCATGTGTCCTGCCCCCCCCCCACCCCCCAACATCGAACTTACACATACTGACGGCGCACGTTATTCTTACCCTCTGACTGAAACTCCTCTCTTGTGTAGCATACGTAGTCTGGGTTGTTAGCAGCGATGCATATGTTTTAGCCCTCCTCCTAATTTTCACACACTGACAGCGGACACTACACTGCCCTCTGATTCAAGCTCCTCGCTTTGGCGATAAGCAACCTGGGTTGTTATCAGCGTTTCGTGTATCTTAGACCCCTCCGATCTTCCATGTACTGATGCTGCGTGCCGTCAGTTTCCCTCGTATCCAAACTGCTCTGCGTAGTAACAAGCTATCTCCGTTGTTAACAACGTCGCACGTCTTAGCCCTCTTCCGACTTCCGCGCACTGACAGTGTATACTATCCTGATTGCCGGAGTCAAAATCCTCTTTGTTTGGCAATAAGCAGTCCGATTATTATTGATGTGTTTGTCTTAGCCTCTATACTAACTTTAACGCACTAGCACAGACTATCCTTGCCTTCTGAGCCAAACGCCACTGTTTTAGGCGACAAGCAGTCTGGGTTGTTGCCAATATTTCGTTGCCCTAGTTCTCCCGACCCTCCGAACTTCTTATAGCGAAGGCGTACACTAACGTGACCCTCTGATTCAAAGTTCTCCGTTGTTTGACACGTAGTCAGGGCTGTTCATTAGACCGACAAACTTCGGGAGGTGTTTCTTTGTGAAAAAGTAAAACATATGGGACGCTTTACACCTAAACTGAATTTTAAGGGACGCTTCAGCCCTTAAAAAACCGACATTTTAAACAGCATATTCGGTAGCCAAGTAAAGTGAAATTACGACTATCCAAACATTGTTTTGTGTTATAGGGATCTTCAACGCAAGAGCTAACCCCCATTAATACTCACCTTCGTAACGAAAATTACGTTCTTCCTGTCAGGAATTGTAAACATTTGATGCTTGTTTATTGAGAAGTGCGATCTGATTGACGAAAATAGCCCTCCTGTTACAACTTTCTACGTCCCATCGTTTTAGCTGAAAATGAACACAAACTACTTTTCTTAAATTAATAGTTTAACAACACTGTATATTGTCGCAATCATTACCGTGGGTTAGAGTCTCTGCAGGGACATGAATGTTGAAAATCGCCCAACGACTGGACTGAACTATCAGTAGTCTAGTTGTAACCAACTGTGTATTTTTTTGTAACATAAGGTTTGTAAGCGTACATTTTGTTAAAGGCTGTTCACGATAAAGTGAGCACTTTGGAAATCAACTTTAGAAAAAGGTCACTCCCCCTACCGGCAAATATTATAGCGGGCTCACCAAGTGACATGCGCCCAGTAGAATTGGTAACCATGGGTGTAAAGTAGTTCAATATCTTAACGTCAAATAAAAAATGTTATTTATCCATTTGTGATAACTTAAATTATTTCTTGCGCTTTCTGTTTTTTTTTTTTTAACACATTGAAGTGTTAAAATGAGCATGTTGGTAAAATATTTACTTTTATAATAATTTCGGGGTTTCACTTGACCGACGCATGAATAGTGTGATGAGGCTCGTGGCAATGTTAATTTTACTTAAAGCGGAAGCATACGCAACGTGCATACAAGTAGATCTTAAGCAGGGCTCTCAAAAGTGCTCATTTTACCGTGAACAACATTTAGCTGTAACGCTTTCATCGGTTGAGTGTAATATTTTAATTATTTTATTTATCCTGTTGACTAATTTTTAAGAAATAACTTAAACAAAATGTGTTTTAATATTGTAATATTCGGGCAACATATACAAATATAAACACATCATTACAACGTATGTTGTCTTTTACAGAGAAGAAAGTAATCGAAGGATGAAAGAATCCATAACTGTATAATATAAAATAACAATTCATCCTAACAAAAAAAACAAATCCGTTAGTTAGGAAAAAATAAGTATGGTTAAGCGGGAAATAATCACTCAGTTAACTAACAATCGCATAGATTAATTTCACAAAGTAATTTGTAACTTTGACTAATTTAATCGAATATGCAATGAGAATCGAAATATAATAGCAATTGGGGAAAAAAAAAAACAGTATAATCAATTCGGGAATCTGTAAAGGAATGACTCCAGAATAATATTATATCTAAAGATGCTAAATGAAAGGTTTAAAAATCTTCATTAACGTTAGGAGTAAATCTTATAGCCTAGATAAAAATAAATATTCAATATTATGTTTATATTCCTACAAAGATGAGAAATGCATTTTTTTTTCTTTTTGTATATTTTAAAGGGGGAAGTTTTCTGCAAGCTAAAAACTGTTTGTTTACTTCCGTTTATAAATTTAAGACGTGGCTATAAGTAGCGAAGTAGCTAATAACATAATTATACTTTCCTATGGAAAGGTTTTTTGTTTCAGTCAAAGACCATATGTGAATGCAGCCGTACCATACACACTGCACTAATCATCATGCTAGCAGAGACCTTTACGGAAACTCATTTCCTACTGGTTAATGCGCTCTCTTCTGTTTCTCTTCCATCGTTGCGGAGCTGCGGTGGTTAAGTGGTTAGACTACTCGCCTCCCACCTAGACGAACCGGTTTCGATTATCGGTGGGGTCACTCCCGGATTTTCGCATGTGAGAATCGTGCCGGACAAATTCGCTGGTCGGTGGGTTTTCTCGGGGATTTCCCATTCCCCACCCTTGCATTCCGATGCTGATCCATACTCACCTCGCTTCAACCTAATCGGCTCTTAAGACCTCGCTGTTAAAAGCCACCCAAATATCTCCATTTCACTCTTTTATCATGGTTCTCCCAGAAATGGCTTCACCCCCCCCCCCCCGACTAGAGCCTCTTCTGTAGGGAAGGGAGGAGGGGGGAGTTGTAACCCCCAATAGGTTTTCGACAATAAGTATTAAAATTATTCATTTCCTTTAATTATTTAGAGCATAAACGATCCTGGTAACATTTGCGAAGGTCGCTTCGCCATTACCTTTGTATTCAATTGTACACTATGGACTCTTGAAAATTGCGCGATATAATGTATAATACATAATTCAGGATATTTTTTTTCTAAAGGCAAATCCACAGAAAAGATTTCATTTAAATAATATATGTAATGGACATAATCTTGCGATATTTATATTTAGGTTATTTTCATTTGTGATAGAAATATATGTTTTCAGACATAATCGGGAAACTTTTGTACAAATATCGGTTCTATATAATATATTTAATTTAGTTCATTTAAAGCATTGTTACAATCATAAAATGTTGGCCACTGCACAGGATATTTAAGTACAGTGTATAAAATAAAATACAGGAGCTACATAATACAAGCCAGAGAAGTAGTGGAGAGAGAGCGAGAGAGAGAGAGAGAGAGAGAGAGAGAGAGAGAGAGAGAGAGAGAGAGAAGTCGATAGCTACTGTAGTTTTGGTGTCCTTGACCTTGAGATCCGTAAGAGAGTGCCAAACCATTCCCAAACCGCCACCGAGCACAAGCAGAAATTGTCTGCGGTCGACGAATCTTCTAACCTCTAATACCCAGTTGCACCATCGTGGTTCGATACTCGATCCGAGATCGGATCTAAGATCTACACAGGAAACTGTTACACCGTTCGAGTTCAGATCTGGACTGGAGATCGAGATGAAGTTCATTTCGAACTGCCGAAATTGGTGGCTTGAAATCTCGATCCGAGATCAACAATCATCGTCGGAAAATGTAGTTTGAAGATACGCCAACAGATAGAACTACGTTCGAATATTTTCTTGGGAAATTAACACAACATTATATGCACTTGAATATTATTCAATAAAATTCGTACAACAATAATTCACTTAAAACACATAAAACATCGCACGTCTAGTTCTATATATAGTGAAAAGTACGCCTACTTCTATGACGTCATATATAACAAACAAAAAGCAAAATTTGTCTCATAGTAAATCTCGATCTCTCGCTTTGGAATCGGAGATCCAGAATCATGAAATTTCGTTGGTGGAACGCTTTTACATTGGAACCAAGATCAAACTGGATCCTGGTTAGGAACTAGAATCATTCGATCTCGGATCGGGGAAGATGTTGGTGCAGCCGAGCGTAAGTAACCACTGGTGCAAAGTTCGTGGTACAGAACTGTGTCGAGAAATTGGGGACAGGTTGCAAATGGTCCTTAATTTTCTTCATGTCTTGCCATGCAGCGCGAACGAGTCATCGCCCTGAAAAAAAATTTTTTTTTCTTTCCCCTCCGAAACACCAGACGGACCGCAAAACTGCTGTCCAGCGTTTTGCGGCTGCGGTGACATCTATTGGTTCCTTTTCTAGGGTCACAGTGGCCGGGTGTGGGGTTTGGGTGGAGCATCTCGGGGAAGGGGGGGGGGGGGAGGGGGAGGCCAGAGGTCACCCCGACTGCGTGCCCACCCCGGACTATCACAGCGCACTTGGCCTACAATCCCCCTTCCACCCCCCCTCCGCATCGTAGTTAAGCGAGACGACCAGCCGCAAACATCTGCTCTCGGGCCGCGGATGACGTCACCAGACTGCGCGTTTGGCACACCGGCCCCAGGTTTTCCCCTCTATAGTCCGCCTGACCGAGTCTACAAAATTACACCGCAGAGCCAACGCTCTGCATTTGTGAGCACTCGCTTTAAAGGTTGTTCACGATAAAGTGAGCATTTTGAAATCAACTTAGCCCTCCCTGCATATATTTTAACGGGCGCGGTGAGTGAAATGCGACCATGTGAAGTTGGTAATGATGGATGGGAAGTAGTTCCATATTTTAACGTAGAATGAAAAGTGTTAGTAACCATTTGTGATAACTTAAATTATTTCTTTGATTTTTTTCTTGTGAATCGAACTGTCAAACGAGCAGATTTATAAAATATTTACTTTTATAATATTTTCAGAGTTTCCTTTACCGACGCATGAATAAAGTGATGAAGCCATGACAGTGTTAATATACACAAGGCGGAAGAATACACAACGTGCTTACAAGTATTCTTAAGCAGGACTTTCAAAAGAGTCCATTTTACAGTGAACAGCCTATACTAATTTTTCCATTATAACTATTTATAAAGGCTGTTCACTATAAAGTGAGAACTTTTGAAATATATCTTTGAAAAATGTCAGTGTTCCTATAGACTGTTCACAGTAAAGTGACCGTGATTAATTTTTTTCTTTCATTCAATTTACTTCCTTCCGCCACTTGTTAATGAAAACACTGCCAGATAGTAAAAAAATACAGTGCATACATTTCACCAAACTCAAAACCAAAAATCCGAGGCCACAATGAAGTGTATTTATTGGTTATATGTCTGATGAGACAACCTCAAAAAGTGCTCACTTTACTGTGAACAGCCTGTACCTGCATGTATTTTAACGGGTGCTGTGAGTGGCATGCGTCCAGTAAAGTTGGTAAATGACGAAGGAAATGTAGGTCAAACATTTGTGTAGACTGAAAGGATTCTCTTGCTTTCTGTTTTATTTTTTATTCAACTCAGTGTAAGAATTAGGAAATTTGTACAATATTACGTTAATTATAATTTCGTAGTTTCACTTGACCGACGTATGAACAAAGCGATATATGGTCCGTGGCAATACAATAATAATTATAAATAAATATTTTAATTTATAGGTAAAATGTAAGTAATGTTCAATTTTATCCAAAATAACGAGCTTTTATTTCACACAATTTAAAAAAACGCTTGTGATACCGACGTTTTTAGGAACATCTAAGCACTTCATGCATGAGTATTTTTTTCAAAGGTTTGATTAAAAAAGTGTGAAGATGCGGGAATAGACTATACCCTTCAATCAGAGGTCGCAACTTCATGGATGAGATCAGGTGCTTAAGGTAGAAGCAGAATGGCTGCACCCGACTGTATACCAAATTCCGAATCATTAAACAAAAAGGGTACACGAACTACCAAAATTTTCAGAAATGTGCGACTCATTTTGTGTATGAAAGAAGAATGCATATACTTTGTAACTCTGTAAAACATTATACTTGAATTTATATTTGCAACTCATTAAAGCTCATTCCTTCCTGTGTTCAATCTTTCATCGAATAAAAGTTTCCAGTGTTTCATGAACACCTGCGTGGAGCGACTAGTCGCAGAATACTTAAGAAAACAGAAGTGAAACAGGCCCTTGTATCGCGAACTCCAGCAGTGCGGGGGGCCGTGGTGGTGTAGCGGCCAGACTACTCGCCACCCACATAGGCGAATCGGGTTCGATTCTATGCGGGGTCACCCCTCTGGATTTTCTTTTGCGCGCGGCAATCGCGCCGGACGATGCCGCTGGTCGACGGGTTTCCTCGGGGATCTCCCGTTTACCCCAAGCCCTTGCGTTCTGGCACTGCTCCATACTCACCCCGCTTCACCCTCATCGGGTCTCAAGGCCTCGTTGTGAAGATACACCCAAATCTCTCCACTCTCACCACTAGTTCGGAAGGACTTTAGTCGTGAGATAACTCTTATTTTAAGAGGCACTTAGCGGACAGAACGTCATCTGCAGGATGTTACTTTTGCATCTCACTGTTAACGTACGTTTGTTCAAAATTTTGTTTTCAATAAGATTCGATATTTAATTTTTAAATTGTTATTATTTGCAATTTTACTAAAACCTTTTTATAATTTTTAAATTGAAAATTGTTTATTATTATGTAATATACAATATTTGGTATATTTTGAATTGTTGTAAAATGTTCTATATTATAGTTAGCATTATATGTAATAATATACATTTATTTTATAATTAAATGGTCAGAAAAAATTATAATTTAAAATGGAAATTTATTTCTTTCATTAAACTGTGAAGGTTCAATAGGCGCCACGCAGAACCGTAGTGGACCAGGATACACTGTCCAACAAACAACTGGAACAATACCCCAATAACAGAACAAATATGTTATTGTAAATACGAGTATATTTGTATTTGTCTGTATTGGAAGTGAAGTGCACACAATAACGCTCTTTCACGCAGTATAAACAGAATATTCACACATTTGATTAGATCTGGTTCTACCAGTAACAGGGTACCTTTGCATGCCTATATTAATATCCAAAACATTTTCCACTCAAGTTTACTCTCAAATAAGTAGATAGGAAAGCTGTCAGCAGCATGCAACATCGCTTTTATTATGCTCGATGCTTTCATATTATAAAAGTAATATCTACTATATCCAACATTTAACATACAATTAATTAATATTAATCACAACTCTTCCCTCTGCGCTTTGTAAAGTTTCTGTACTTTTACATTTATAGACACAGTCTAACCCATATTATTAGATGCATCAAGTAGGGCAATAAGAGTTTTCCCAGCCGAGTAACAAAAAATTTAGGCTAGAAGCTTAATGCACGAATTTAACCGAATAAATAGATATTATTCAGAGAAAACGTTTAGGTTAAAATGGTACAAACGAAGCATTGTGCAAATTATAACGATAAAAATGAAACTTGATTGTAAGATAGCAGTATGTCTTCTTAAAATGTCAACAAGAACGTAAAATTATAATTATAATAATAATAAGGCATACGATGAATGAAGGAAATATTATTGGGTCAATATCAGCTCGACTCTCCATTGGTTGATGACACGCCAATAATGAACGCTATAGAGTACAAGATAGTGTCAGGTGTGGTATGAACCAATAGGACGATTGTGAGTTCTAACACAGACACCATAAGATCCAGTGTTCTTGCAGTAGTGCATATAGGCGACTCACTTCTAGTTTGTTTAAGTGCCAGTAAATGTGTGCAGGCCTCAATGTGTTAAAAACTTCCACAATAACGCTTTATATATATATATATATATATATATATAATATATGTGTGTGTGTGTGTGTGTGTGTGTGTGTATGTGTGTGTGGTTGAGCGGTTAGCCTGCTCGCCTCCCTCCAAGGCGATCCGGGTTCAATCTCTGGCCGAATCACTCCAGATTTTCGCATGTGGGAATCGTGCCGGAGGATGCCGTTGATCGGCGGGTTTTCTCGGGAATCTCCCGTTTCCCCCACACTTTCATTCCGCTGCTGCTCCATATTCGCCTCAATCACCCTCATCGCTTCTTAAAACCTCGATGCCAAGAGCGGCCCAAATCTCTTCACTCACCAACACTCAACGTATATACGGAACTGCTTACATCGTGTATAAATATAGAGGTCTTTCTTACATATTGTGTTGTAAAACCGAGATTTCAGCTATCTTTGAGTGGCAATTCTGATCAGATGTCTTTTAGTGCAATAGCTTGACGTTTTGGGATGGCTTTAATTAGTTTTTAGCACTATATGCAAGTTTGTTTACATCTCATTAGCACTGCATATATAACTCGTTTTGAGTACAATAACAAAAACGTATCTACTTACAATTTTTTGTAATACCTTTTTAGCGATGTTTCAACTAAGAGGTCTATGCAAAAGCTGCTAAGTACTTTTTCCCATTTTCATTTGATAATATATTTATATATCACTATTTCTCACCATAGATGAATATTTCGCAACAAATCATACTGTTATGTATCTATCCTAATATATGTTACCGACAAATTTAAACGGTAAAAAATCTCCTTGTAATTTGACTGTGTTCGAGAATTATAGACAAATGGTTTCAGAAATCTTGTTGATACTTCAATAGATTTCCAGGAATATTTTTTTTATGAAAGTTTCGTGTTGTCGTGCTGGGTAGTATCGCACGTTTTCTCGCAACGAGTTTCCCCCCCCCCCCCCCCCACCCACCAAAACCCATTGTTGATGCCACCGAAACACAACTGTCTTCGCCATCGTCATCTCTCAATACAGATTGGTCTCGGTAAACTGAGAACTTTTGAAAGCCCTGCTCAAGATCTACTTGTATGTACGTTGTGTATTCTTCCACTATATGTAGATTTAACATTGCCACTGACCTGATTACTTTATTCGTGCGTCGGACAAGAAAATCTTCAAAATTAATAGAAAATTAGATGTTTTCAAAATGTTTGTTAATTTATACTCTAAATGGACTTAAATAATCACGAAACTACAGAAATAGTTTTAGTATTCACAAATGTTAACATAACACTTTCAATTCGACATTTAGACATGTTCCATCGTTGTACTAACATTGCTGGGCGCAGGGGAGTTAGTGTGCCCGGTAGCAGGTAGGGCCAGTGACATTCTTCGAAGGTTGATTTCAGAAATGCTCACTTTACCATGAGCAGCCTTTACTCGACATGGCCGCACAGGATGTGACTAAACAGAGGCGAAACGAACCGAATTCACGCGGATTCGGTCGCCAATGTTGCCGTCATAATTATTCCGTAATATGCAGAGAATACAAACTTCTCAAATAGCCCTACTGCAACGTGAAGTGCAGCTGAACTGAGTTTACAGGTAAAGACGAAAGTGGTTTATTTAGAATCGGCTAATGTTCACATGACCTTACAACACAACGCTGTGGCTATTGTAAGCATGCACGTGAGTAAATACCCGCTTATTCGTCGGCTATTCTAAGATAGTTTAAACTGCAAAAATAATAATTCAACTTGTGATATAGTTCAGTTTAGGCTGTTATTTTAAATATAAAAAAAAACCTGGTTCTATTAGATTCGGATACTACGTTTAAAAAAAATGATGGATGGAAACGTGCATAAGTAGAGACCTGAAAAACTCGCGAGTTCAACATTCTCCAGGCTACACTCCACGGTCTTATGTGCAGATGTGCAGGTATCGATTGCCCATTGGTTACTTGCTGTCCCAAGTGGAGAGCGACGATTGGGAGTGCATTCTGTAGTTTGTTTCTCTTTGGGCCAGGATTCTCTAGAGTGTCAAACAATGTGTGTACCAATCGAAAAGGTGACACAAATGTACGATTTTTCCAACGCTGGCTTGTCCCAAAATTAATCCGCGAATTTTTAACGCATCTAAGCATAAGCAATAATGACAGCAGCCCAAAAACGCATATTTTGTAATCACAGCCTCGCGCGATTTACAGACTCTCGTTCAGAGAGAGACAGCAAACCAAGTTCGCCTCTATGGCCAGTTCTTTAAAGGCTTTCACGATAAAGTGAGCACTTTCGAAATCAACTTAGAAAAAAGTCACTTCTCATATAGGCTGTTCACGTTAAAGTGAGCATCTTTTAAAGCCATACTAAATTTTTGCTTTAAGCGAATTTCTCTGTTTTTACCATTTTTTTAAATATAAACACTGCCACATTACTAATAAACACAACGTATACATTTCACCAAATCCAACAGCCAACGTCTGAAAGAGCCACAAAACATATTTATTAGTGGTTAAAGCCATTTGGAAGGTCCTTAAAAGTGCTCACTTTACCGTGAATAGGCTATAGTCACATAGCTTTTAAGGTCGCCAGTGGTGAGGTAAGCACTTTTAAAATCAAGCTTTGAAAAACAAAATGATCAGTGCCAGTTAACTGCACAGATGCTATCGTACACGGCGGGCAACAGAGGTGTGCCGGACAGACTACTCGCCTCCCACCTATACTAACCGGCCTCGATTCCCGCTGGTGCCAATCCCGAATTTACCCAAATATTGTCTACGTTTCAATCCGTGCGGAAACAAATGCTAGAAAATAATATTCATGGCTCTAACGTAGCAAAAAGGTCCAGTTATTAAATGTTGTTAAGTTTTTGTTTAAATGTTGAAAGGAACCTGTGAATTAATATAGTTATTCAATGATTTTTAACTATCGCGTTCTCATCCAGCAAATTTTTATTAAGATAGCAGCAACTATAGCCTGTTAGCGATAAAGTGAGCCCTTTTTAAGGCCCTTATAAATTTTCCCTTTTTAAATCATTTCTATCTTCCTGCTGCTTTTTAATGTAAATATTTTAATGTGACCAATAAACACAGTGTGTACATTTCATCTCACCAGCATAAAAGTTTAATGCCTGAGACTGCAATAAGATATATTTATTAGAGGCTAATTCCTGTTGGTACTGCCTTAAAATGTGCGCACTTTATCGTGAACAGTTTATACTAACATTTGTCATTTTAGAGAAAGTTACAGACATAATCCACGCTAAATATTCCATTGCATGTTATTCATAAAATATCACACTTTTGCAAAAGGCAGTATTAAACCCTTAGAATATTATCCCGAGTATATTCGTTCATGTCTGATATGTTGCAGTATGGTCGGTGTTGTAGAAGGCCAGAAGCTAGCACTAACACATACTGCGAATTTTCCCTGTATAATGCTATTGGTAACCGCAGACACACTAACTATTTTATGATTGGTTCCTTCTTGTACCATTGATCTACGGAAGCACTTTCTATAGGTTATAAAGTGCCAATCGTTATATGAAATCCGTAAGCACATCTTAGACCATAAATTTTCTTTTTTGTAATACCCGAAATGAAAATAATGTGTTTGTTAAGGGGTTAAAGAATTCTATTATATATTACTTTATAAGAAAATGTCATTGTTCCTACACGTTTTTTGAACGTAATAACCTTAGGTGCAATAAAATGTTCAAACTAGGTTTTATTTCACTAACGTTGGGATGTTCGACGTTAATACTATGACAACTGAACATTTTCTCCACCAGATATTTTTATGTCGCTACGTATGGTATTTTCTATGTTTTACTTGTAAACAAATATAATAATTTCTATTTAAAAAAATTAATATTTGTTTGTTAAAATATTCTTATTTGAATTATTTTAGAAACGATGTAATTAATAAACTTCCCACTGGGGTGGGAAATTGACGAAATACGTCCTGTTGCCTAATATTCAGTCGTAAAATTGGATTTAGCAAAACATCGTATTACATTACTAAGTTACTTCATTAAATGTGATGACATATACAAAAAATTATTTCTGATGATGGCTATATTTACCTACTTTGCCCTTATAATTCCTCATTTTTTCACTTCGATAGGCGTGTTTACGAAATCTCAGTGCTAAACACAACTGTATTTGTACTGCTGAGTCGTACAAACAGCATTTGATTACGTGAATTACATGTAGTGACAAAATATAATTAATACATAATGTTTTGGCACGGGAAAGTAGATATAACGGTTCTAATAAATCACGAATATTCACACATAACTATACGCTATTCACGGTAAAGTGAGCACTTTCGAAAGCCCTCTCATTTGGAATAATTTTCAATAAATGTATTTTATTTTAGTCTTGAACGTTAACTTCCGAGTGCGGTGGAATATACACAATGTTTTTATTACTTTCGTGGCAATATTTATTTAAAAGTTTAGATAAAGAATAAAAACATGGCTGAAAGTAGAAAGTAACAATGGCTACAAAAGTGCTTATTTTTCCATGAATAGGATATATGTGTTATATATATATATATATATATATATATATATATATAAAATTTCTCTATCTTACACCAACATCTTTGGAACAGTAGCGCACTTTGCGGGGGAATTATTCCCTACACCAAGCTCTCCCATAAGCAATGTCGTTCTTGTTCCCAGCCTGAGTAGAATAGACCTTAGTTCAAACATACAACGTTAGAAAAAGCTGGATGTGAGTATATCGGTAGGGGAAATATTAGTTCACAAAGTTGGCAGCACGGTTTTTATGAATTGACTCTAAAGCACACGTAGACTTCTTAGTTAAAAGGTGTGATATAGTCTATTCGCGTTATATTGAGACATTTTTAAAAATCAAACCTGTTGAAATATCGCTCCATGTATGCGTGTTCGGTTGTTTCCTAGATATTTCTTGTAAAACAAGTATTTTATGTTTCCATTGACATAAAAATATATCTTATTTTGCTTATATAGGATTTAAACTTATAACTTATAATTAATCGATATATTATAATATTTAATTGATAATTCATACAATCAAAAACAGGGAGAAAATAAGTGTGTTGGTAATGACCTAGTAAAAAATAGTTCTTGTGCAAAATATTGTTACATGACGCCTGCTGGGCGTATCCGAGTTTGTGAGGGAAGGGTGTCTTAATAAAAATAAAAGAACTAAATTCGATTTTAATTTATTCACACGGCAATTATTTACAGCATTAATCTGCTACCACTATTACTCCTTTCATTTCTCAATGAGTGCAATATTTAATGTATAATTTTTATTAAGAAAATTAAAAAAAAAAAAATTTTTAAAAATAAATTATAAAATGATTCTTTGAATTTCGAAACTATTTTTTGATTATTTTTTTGTTATAAATTTTTTCGCAATTTTTTGGTTTTTGAGGTCAGAGGTCACCGGGGTCTAGGTCAAGGTCACGGGTAAAAGGTAATGCCGGATGGTGACGTGACACCATGGCGGCCGGGCGTCTCCTTATAGAAACGCTCCACGCTCTTGCAAGTCACTGCACATTCCCCTACTACTACATTTGCCAACCACTCATCAACTTTCCACTCCATTGGCGGCAGGGACGCCCGACGCGCTTTTTATAGCCGCTGGGCCTTGACCTAGAAATTCTTTAAATAAATGCTAAAACTCAATACAACCAAGGTCAGAAACGCGCCGTGAAAAGCATTACAGCGTCAGCTCGCTCTTTGTAACTGATACGCGGTTCTCGGTTCTATTGCCCGCCTGACCTTCCAAATATCCATCGTGACTCGCCGCCGCTATCATATAACTGCTGTGTTCTTCAGAGCGCGGCTGGACACCAGCGTCCAAGATCAAGAAGCGAGGGAGCGATACGGGCGACACTAACACGCACGCCTAGTGCCTCGTTGCTCCTATAGGCTGTTCACGGTAAAGTGAGCATTTTTGAAAGCCCTCTTACTTGGAATAATAGTCAATAAATGTATTTCATTTTACGCTTAGACATTAACTTCCAAAATCGACACAGAAAACTGTTACACCATTCGAGTTCAGAGCTGGACTGGAGATCGAGATGAAGGTCGTTTCGAACAGCCATCGTCGACAAATGTAGTTTAAAAATACGCCAACAGTTAGAACTACTTTCGATTGTTTTCTTGGAAAAATTGAAACAACTTTATACGCACTTGAATAGAATTCAGTAAAATTCGTACAGCAATAATTCACTTAAAACAGATAAAGCTTCGCACATCTAGTTCTGTATATAATGAAAAATACGCCTAATTCCATGACGTCATATATTACGTACGAACCAATAGCAAAATTTGTATGAAATTTCGTTGGTGTGTGACACTTTTACATTGGAACTAAGATCAAACTGGATCCTGTTAGGGAACTAGGATCATTCGATTTCGGATCGGGGAAGATGTTGGTGGAATAATGCATGAGACATGTCCCACGCGGCGTTGAGATTCGGCGTGGGTGGAGTGCGACAGGGAATGTTGGCGAATAAAGTGAAAAAAAGCAAATTGGAGGACGTGGATAAATGGCGTCGTGAAATGATGTGGCGCGCTATCCCGGCGAGCGGTCGGGAAGCGGGCCACTCGAAAGTTTCCTGCAGTCGAGGCGTGAAGGACCGCGGTTAGCCAACCATTGGCGTAGCATACAACCGCTTTTAATTTATTTAAATTTTTCCGTGTCAAATAAAAGCTGTTGACGGTAAATTAACGACCATGCTGCCATCTCTCGAGCAACTTCATAAGCCCCGCCCCACCAAGTTCTTTCGGCCAATCAGAGCCCTCTGGCCTATATTGCTGTTAACTTCACTCACGCGACGTGTTTTCATGGCTCTGCTTTCGAATTTTACAAGTCTAAATAATTATCAATACGGAATATAGTTCAAAACAACTTTAAAAATATAAATTCACGCCTTCAGCGCAATTATACCGCCTGATTTCATAGAAATAAGACCCCGAAACTGGCCGGAATTTTCCGATCGGTCCGGGACAAAAATCGACCACGTTTAACAAAACTAGTTGGCGCTAGCATCGCTCCAGCCATATCGCTCTCGGACTTCCCCGAGTTAACATGTTTTACTTCACTTTTAGCCGCTCGTCACGGTACATTCAGACATGCATTTACACACCAATCAGACTATTTAATGGTTTTTAACATTAACGCATAAGATATGAAGTAATTACTGAAACTGAAACAACTACACTGATTTAAATTATCGCGCAACTTAAATTCACCACTTCAATATACATATAATTAATTTAATTATATAAACCCTTGCCACTCCAGTCATGGGAAAGCTACTTATATCGAAAATTTAACTTCATTTGGCTATTAACCTCCGCTTTTTATACCAAACTGTCGCTAGCTCTCTCACAGGGAGCTCGTGACAGTACTTCACAAGTCCTGAACTTTAAAATTCCGCGCTGATAAATTCAATTAACTTCACCACTCTTTTATTCCGTACAGGCAGGGAAAAAGAAAGTAAAATTCAGTTATGGAAACAGCTCCCAGGCGCTACCCTGGGAATCTTGTACAAGAATGCTAGCTTTGCAACATATAATATATTTGATGGGTGCGGAGGGGGGAGGGGGTTAGCTTCTCCTCGCCTCCGCAAGCTAACTGACAACCAACTGGGTGGCCAAGGTCCCTCACAAGGGACAGATCTACTCCCGCGCTGAGGGAGTAGCGTCCCAGTGATGTAAAATGGCGGATTGGCGTAGCATGCCCTTGCGAAGGGAACTGGAACTGCTGAGTTTCTTTTCAGAGCAACCCGCAAGTAAAGGCCGTTCATAAAGTGAGCACTTTAGAAATGAACCTTAGGATTTTTCTGAATTCTCAGTGTATACTTGATAAGTACAATATCTACCAAAAAGTAATTGGTAGAGACCTGCAAAATACCCGATATTTTTGCACGCTAATTCAGCGCCTTGCGTGTAGGAGCGAAGGGGCATCAGACGCGCATGTCAGTATCGTCCTTATCAGAACCGCACTTCTCTTCCTCAAACGCGCTAAAAACAAACAAGTAGGCGGCACCCTTAAAAAGTACAAAAATAAGGGAGTAGATTAATCTGTAGTTTTTCATCGCCAGTAATAAAACCGCAATGTTACAGATCTCATTTGCAAAGTGCAGAGTTACGACGAAAACATTGCTTGCCTTGGGCGTATAGGCTGTTCACAGTAAAGTGAGCGCTTTTGAGGCCCTAGTTACTTTTTTCTTTCAGCCATTTTTCATCCTTTAACCGCTTTTAAAAATAAATATTGACCTGCAATTCATCAAAAAAATAGATTCGAAATTTAAAGAATCATTTTAAAATTTATTTTAAAAAAATTTTATTTAAAAATTTGCTTAATAAAAAATTTTTCCCTGGAGTTTTGACGACAAACGACGAGCGAGAAGAGAGACGAGCGGAGAGAGAATTGATCAGCGGGAGGAAAATCTGCGACTGCGAGCATCGGCACAGTGAAGGGTGTGGCTGGCAGACTGGACTATTGGACTGAGTGCGTCAGTGAAAGACGTTACAAATGATGAGTATGAGTTAATTGCCTATAACCAACCAGTGACATTAAGGAGGATGTTAATTGGAAAAAAATTATACATTAAATATTGCACTCATTGAGAAATAAAAGGAGTAATAGTGGAAGCAGATTAATGCTGTAAATAATTGCCGTGTGAATAAATTAAAAACGAATTTAGTTCTTTTATTTTTATTATGACACCCATCCCTCACGAACTCGGATACGCCCAGCAAGCGTCATGTAACAATATTTTGCACAAGAACTATTTCTTACTAGGTCATTACCAACACACTTATTTTCTCCCTGTTTTTGATCATATGAATTATCAATTAAATATTATAATATATCGATTTATTATAAGTTATAAGTTTAAGTCCTATATAAGCAAAATAAGATACATTTTTATCTCAATGGAAACATAAAATACTTGTGTTACAAGAAATATCTAGGAAACAACCGAACACGCATACATGGAGCGATATTTCAAAGGTTTAATTTTTAAAAATGTCTCAATATAACGCGAATAGACTATACCACACCTTTTAACTAAGAAGTCTACGTGTGCGTTAGAGTCAGTTCATAAAAACCGTGCTGCCAACTTTGTGAACTAATATTTCCCCTACCGATATACTCACATCCAGCTTTTTCTAACGTTGTATGTTTGAACTAAGGTCTATTCTACTCAGGCTGGGAACAAAAACGACATTGCTTATGGGAGAGCTTGGTGTAGGGAATAATTCCCCCGCAAAGTGCGCTACTGTTCCAAAGAGGTTGGTGTAAGTTAGAGAAAATTAAATATATATATCCTATTCATGGTACATGGTAAAATAAGCACTTTTGTAGCCATAGTTACTTTCTACTTTCAGCATGTTTTTATTCTTTATCTAAACTTTTAAATAAATATTGCCACGAAAGTAATAAACACATTGTGTATATTCCACCGCACTCGGAAGTTAACGTTCAAGACTAAAATAAAATACATTTATTGAAAATTATTCCAAATGAGAGGGCTTTCGAAAGTGCTCACTTTACCGTGAATAGCGTATAGTTATGTGTGAATATTCGTGATTTATTAGAACCGTTATATCTACTTTCCCGTGCCAAAACATTATGTATTAATTATATTTTGTCACTACATGTAATTCACGTAATCAAATGCTGTTTGTACAACTCAGCAGTACAAATACAGTTGTGTTTAGCACTGAGATTTCGCAAACACGCCTATCGTAGTGAAAAAATTAGGAATTATAAGGGCAAAGTAGGTAAATATAGCCATCATCAGAAATAATTTTTTTTACATATGTCATCACATTTAATGAAGTAACTTAGTAATGTAATACGATGTTTTGCTAAATCCAGTTTTACGACTGAATATTAGGCAACAGGACGTATTTCGTCAATTTCCCACCCCAGTGGGAAGTTTATTAATTACATCGTTTCTAAAATAATTCAAATAAGAATATTTTAACAAACAAATATTAATTTTTTAAAATAGAAATTATTATATTTGTTTACAAGTAAAACATAGAAAATACCATACGTAGCGACATAAAAATATCTGGCGGAGAAAATGTTCAGTTGTCATAGTATTAACGTCGAACATCCCAACGTTAGTGAAATAAAACCTAGTTTGAACATTTTATTGCACCTAAGGTTATTACGTTCAAAAAACGTGTAGGAACAATTACATTTTCATATAAAGTAATATATAATAGAATTCTTTAACCCCTTAACAAACACATTATTTTCATTTCGGGTATTACAAAAAAGAAAATTTATGGTCTAAGATGTGCTTACGGATTTCATATAACGATTGGCACTTTATAACCTATAGAAAGTGCTTCCGTAGATCAATGGTACAAGAAGGAACCAATCATAAAATAGTTAGTATGTCTGCGGTTACCAATAGCATTATACAGGGAAACATTCGCAGTATGTGTTAGTGCTAGCTTCTGGCCTTCTACAACACCGACCATACTGCAACATATCAGACATGAACGAATATACTCGGGATAATATTCTAAGGGTTTAATACTGCCTTTTGCAAAAGTGTGATATTTTATGAATAACATGCAATGGAATATTTAGCGTGGATTATGTCTGTAACTTTCTCTAAAATGACAAATGTTAGTATAAACTGTTCACGATAAAGTGCGCACTTTTTAAGGCAGTACCAACAGGAATTAGCCTCTAATAAATATATCTTATTGCAGTCTCAGGAATTAAACTTTTATGCTGGTGAGATGAAATGTACACACTGTGTTTATTGGTCACATTAAAATATTTACATTAAAAAGCAGCAGGAAGATAGAAATTATATAAAAAGGGAAAATTTATAAGAGCCTTAAAAAGGGCTCACTTTATCGCTAACAGCCTATAGTTGCTGCTATCTTTAAACAATGTTGCTGGATGAGAACGCGATAGTTAAAAATCAGTGAATAACTCTATTAATTCACAGGTTCCTTTCAACATTTAAACAAAAACTTAACAACATTTAATAACTGGACCTTTTTGCTACGTTAGAGCCATGAATATTATTTTCCAGCATTTGTTTCCGCACGGATTGAAACGTAGACAATATTTGGGTAAATTCGGGATTGGCACCAGCGGGAATCGAGGCCGGTTAGTATAGGTGGGAGGCGAGTAGTCTGTCTGGCACACCTCTGTTGCCCGCGTGTACGATAGCATCTGTGCAGTAAACTGGCACTGATCGTTTTGTTTTTCAAAGCTTGATTTAAAAGTGCTTACCTCACCACTGGCAACCTTAAAAGCTATGTGACTATAGCCTATCCGGTAAAATGAGCACTTTGAAATCTCTGCTTAAAATCTACTTGTATGCACGTTGTGTGTTATCCCGCCTTATGTAACATTAAATGTCATGGGCCTCACCACTTGATTCATGCGTCGTTGGCCGGTCAAGTAAAACTGTGAAATATTACATAGTTAATGTTTAACAAAGATGCCATTTTACACTTCGGTGCATAAAAACAAACTTAAAGCAAATAAATAATTTAAGTTACTGAAATGATTACCTAACACTTTATTCGACGTTATGATACGAAATACATCTCATCCATCGTTACCAACTTACTAGCCATGTCATTCATGACATCCGTTAAATATATGCAAATATAGACTGTTCACGGTAAAGTGAGCACTTTTAAGGCCTTCCAAATGGCTTAAACCACTAATAACTATGTTTTGTGGCTGTTTCAGACGTTGGCTGTTGGATTTGGTGCAATGTATACGTTGTGTTTATTAGTAATGTGGCAGTGTTTATATTTTTAAAAAATGGTAAAAACAGAGAAATTCGCTTAAAGCAAAAATCTAGTATGGCTTTAAAAAGTGCTCACTTTAACGTGAACAGTCCTATATGAGAAGTGACTTTTTTCTAAGGTTGGTTTCGAAAGTGCTCACTTTATCGTGAACAGCCTTTGAAGAACTAGCCATATAGGCGAACTGGGTTTGCTGTCTCTCTCTGAACGAGAGTCTGTAAATCGCCGAGGCTGTGATTACAAAATATGCGTTTTTGGGCTGCTGTCATTATTGCTTATGCTTAGACGCGTTAAAAATTCGCAGATTAATCTTGGGACAAGCCAGCATTGGAAAAATCGTACATTTGTGTCACCTTTTCGATTGGTACACACATTATTTGACACTCTAGAGAATCCTGGCCCAAGGAGAAACAAACTACAGAATGCACGCCCAATCGTCGCTCTCCACTTGGGACAGCAAGTAACCAATGGGCAATCGATACCTGCACATCTGCACATAAGACCGTGGAGTCTAGCCTGGATAATGTTGAACTCGCGAGTTTTTCAGGTCTCTACTTATGCACGTTTCCATCCATCATTTCTTTTAAACGTAGTATCCGAATCTAATAGAACCAGGTTTTATTTTTTTGTTTGAAGTAAAATAACAGCCTAAACTGAACTATATCACAAGTTGAATTATTATTTTTGCAGTTTAAACTATCTTAGAATAGCCGACGAATAAGCGGGTAATTTACTCACGTGCATGCTACAATAGCCACAGCGTTGTGTTGTAAGGTCATGTGAACATTAGCCGATTCTAAATAAACCACTTTCGTCTTTACCTGTAAACTCAGTTCAGCTGCACTTCACGTTGCAGTAGGGCTATTTGAGAAGTTTGTATTCTCTGCATATTACGGAATAATTATGACGGCAACATTGGCGACCGAATCCGCGTGAATTCGGTTCGTTTCGCCTCTGTTTAGTCACATCCTGTGCGGCCATGTCGAGTAAAGGCTGCTCATGGTAAAGTGAGCATTTCTGAAATCAACCTTCGAAGAATGTCACTGGCCCTACCTGCTACCGGGCACACTAACTCCCCTGCGCCCAGCAATGTTAGTACAACGATGGAACATGTCTAAATGTCGAATTGAAAGTGTTATGTTAACATTTGTGAATACTAAAACTATTTCTGTGTTTCGTGATTATTTAAGTCCATTTTAAGAGTATAAATTAACAACATTTTGAAAACATCTAATTTTCTATTAATTTTGAAGATTTTCTTGTCCGACGCACGAATAAAGTAATCAGGTCAGTGGCAATGTTAAATCTACATATAGTGGAAGAATACACAACGTACATACAAGTAGATCTTGAGCAGGCTTTCAAAAGTTCTCAGTTTACCGAGACCAATCTGTATTGAGAGATGACGATGGCGAAGACAGTTGTGTTTCGGTGGCATCAACAATGGGTTTTTGGGGGGGGGGGGGGGGAGAACTCGTTGCGAGGAAAACGTGCGATACTACCCAGCACGACAACACCAAACTTTCATAAAATAAAATATTCCTGGAAATCTATTGAAGTATCAACAAGATTTCTGAAACCTTTTGTCTATAATTCTCGAACACAGTCTAATTACAAGGACATTTTTTACCGTTTAAATTTTGTCGATAACATATATTAGGATAGATACATAACAGTATGATTTGTTGCGAAATATTCATCTATGGTGAGAAATAGTGATATATAAATATATTATCAAATGAAAATGGGAAAAAGTACTTAGCAGCTTTTGCATAGACCTCTTAGTTGAAAACATCGCTAAAAAGGTTTACAAAAAATTGTAAGTAGATACTTTTTTGTTATTGTACTCAAAACGAGTTATATATGCAGTGCTAATGAGATTTAAACAAACTTGCATATACTGCAAAAAACTAATTAAAGCCATCCCAAACGTCAAACTATTGCACTAAAAGACATCTGATCAGAATTGCCACTCAAAGATAGCTGAAATCTCGGTTTTACAACACAATATGTAAGAAAGACCTCTATATTTATACACGCTGTAAGCAGTTCCGTATATACGCTGAGTGTTGTGAGTGAAGAGATTTGGGCCGCTCTTGGCATCGAGGTTTTAAGAGGCGATGAGGGTGATTGAGGCGAATATGGAGCAGCAGCGGAATGAAAGGGCGGGAGAAACGGGAGATTCCCGAGAAAACCCGCCGATCAACGGCATCCTCCGGCACGATTCCCACATGCGAAAATCTGGAGTGACTCGGCCAGAGATTGAACCCGTATCGCCTTTGAGGGAGGCGAGCAGGCTAACCGCTCAGCCACTATTGAGTGTTGGCGTTTCCGTAAGTACGTTATGCAGGGAGTGAACAGAACTCGACACACCAGCGTAGTCAGTATAAAACGGCGTATTTCTCTCCCAAGTCCGTCATTATATATATATATATATATATATATATATATATATATATATATAATATATATATATATAATATATATATATATATATATTTAAAAAGAATTATGTGGAAAGTTTTTAACACATTGAGGCTTGCACACATTTACTGGCATTAAGACAAACTAGAAGTGAGTCGCCTATATGCACTACTGCAAGAACACTGGATCTTATGGTGTCTGTGTTAGAACTCACAATCGTCCTATTGGTTCATACCACACCTGACGCTATCTTGTACTCTATAGCGTTCATTATTGGCCTGTCATCAACCAATGGATAGCCGAGCTGATATTGACCCAATAAAATTTCCTTCATTCATCGTATAAAAGGATTTTCAATATATCATACCCATTTGAGTGGCTATAAAAAAAATAAATTCTTTCGTTATCAATCCCATTGTTACTGTGATGTCGTGTTCTTATGAGGTCGTGTTAAACACTAGCCGAACAAAGACTGCACATAAATGCGAGTTTTTTTCTGAACAGCAAAGAGATTTCCAAATTAGCTTTGCCCGATCTACACTCGAGCATAGTCTACAAAGTGTTAATATTAGTATACTGCTCACAAAATATATTTTTTAGCATATTCCCAGTTCGCCAACTAATACGTAATATTTATGTTTCTGGTAGAAGTGGCTCGTACCTACGTTGTGTAAATCACGTAAATATTGGCGTCTTCCCCTCCAGCGGCACGCGTATTTCACGTGTGCGCAAACACTGTAGATTCAACCTCAGGCATTCAACAGCCACGATTGAGTAATGGGACAATTTACTAGCCTCATGAAATGTTTTTAATTATTATATTGTTTTCATGCCTCGTCTGATACAAGCGTTCCTCAGGAATCGTGGGGGCCCTACACGTTATTGAAGTTTTGTCAATGCATCTGAGAAGACCTTTATTTGAGTTACTGGAACTGATGAGGTTCCTTTGCGTACGTTGTTTTTCTGTTTATGTCTTTGTTTCGTACTGGAATGGTGTAAACGAGTATTGTGTCCTTCCGCCCCCCCCCCACACACACACACTTTATATGTTATTATGAGTACAACATGAAATGTAAACTACTTTATTTAGTCAATATAACATCATGGATTCTGATATCTGCTAAACTTTTTTGTGATCAGTATAGATTAATTAAAGTACAAACGATCGGCACGCGTACCATCAAAAGCAAATGAGTGGTTTTGTGGTACATCTTTCCGAAAAATCTCGTGTCTGATTCTTGGACTGCAACACGGTGTAGCGCTACTCCACTACTACCGCCAAGTTATTGGCGAACTTTCCAACGGTGATATTTGCGCGAGCAATGATTTTCTGCACTTGTTCACGACGAAGACGAAATCACTGCGCTAACAGCACGTGGGCACCGATTTGGGGCTAAAATCGAGCAAAACTCAGTTCGATTTAAAGAAAATTGTATCTAATGATGCAAGCTCAAGTACCTCATTTACATATCTATTAGCACTTTCAATATTTTTTTATTTTTTCTCATTAAATCTAAATGCATGTACGAATGAGTATGAAAAAAAAATCGTGACGGATTTTGGAATTTTTTGCCTGTCGGTGTTATTTCACAAAGTTATAACACCAGTAGGGACACACTAGAAGAAAATTGATTGACAAACACCGTGTTTGAATATTGGGACAGTGTCTCTGATACAGTCCCTTGGGCAAAAACGCGCATTACGATAGTCTCACGGTTGGCTAGGTTTCATCTGAGTTGATAAAGGCTGTTCACGATAAAGTGAGCACTTTTGAAATCAAACTTAGGAAAAAAATCACTGCTCCTACCTGCATATATTTTAACGGGCGCTCTGAGTGACATGTGCCCGGTAAAGTTGGTAACGATGGAGGAGAAAGTAGTTCCATATCTTAACGTCGAATAAAAATTGTTGGGTAACCATTTGTGATAACTTAAATTATTTCTATCGCTTACTGTTTTCTTAATGCATCGAAGTGTAAAATTTGCAGATTTTTTTTAATGTTTACTTTTCTTATAATTTTACCGTTTCACTAGACCGACGCATGGATAAAGTGACGAGGCCCTTGCCAGCGTTAATTTTACATTTGGCGGAAGAACACACAACTTGCGTACAAGTAGATCTTAAGCAGGGCTTTCAAAAGTGCTCATTTTACCGTGAATAGCCTGTGTGTGTGTGTGTTTTGGGATACACATAATGTTTATAAATAAAACACTGTTGTCTTCTTTACGCTCATATTTAGAGGAAGAATCTAGCAACAACTTTGCAGCGACCTGCGCTGCGGAAAGAATCAGTTTCCTTGTAAACACTGGGAGATAAAGGCCCTACCGGATGTTTTTCTTGAAAACAGGCAGTGTACACTGGAAAAAAAAAATTAACATGTCCGTCCGATGGTATTTCCCCAGACCACTACAACGCGACGGTAAAACCCCTATAGGCTATTCACGCTAAAGTGAGCGCTTGTGTGAGCCCTGGCATTTGGATTAATAGTCAATAAATATATTTTAGTCTATCCTTAGGCGTTACATTCCGAGTGCGGTGGAATATACACACTGTATTTATTACTTATACGGCAGTATACATTTAAAATAGGGGTTAAAGGATACAAAATGGTTGAAAGGAAAAGGTAATTAGATCGTCAAAAGTGCTCACTTTACCGCGAACAGCCTATAGCGGAGAGATTATGGGAGGTTCATAAGATGTCTCCATAGTAAACAATTTTAAACGCTTCCACGGTGATTGGAGGGCGACCAACAGCATCGCCCGGCACGATTCGCACATGCAAAAACTACGGCGACCCGGCCGGGGATTGAACCTGGTACGCCTTGGGAGGCGAGCAGGCTAACCGCTCAGCCACCGTTAGTAAGCAAGTGTTTATTTTTTGCGGTTATTAAAAGCCAGCGTCACCCGCTGTAACAGATTTTTAATTTATTTCGCCCTGATTAAAATTAAGGAAGATTTATTGATCGATTTACCGTGAACAGCCTTTGGTATAAGCTGTTCACGGTAAAATGAGCACTTTTTAAGGCCCCGCTTTAGATCTACTTGTATGCACGTTGTGTATTCTTCCATCTTACATAAAATTAATATTTCCATGGGCCTTATCACTTTATTCATGCGTCGGCCAAGTGAAACGGTGAAATTATTAGAAAAATAAACATTTTTCTAATTTGCTCAATTTGACACTTCGATGCATTAAAAAAACTTAAAGCGAAAGAAATAATATAAGTTATCACAAATGGTTACCTGAAACTTTTTATTTGACATGAAGAAATAAAACTTCTTTCCCATCCATCGTTACCAACTTTACCGGGTGCACGTCACTCAGTGCGCCCGTTAAAATATATGCAGGTAAGAGCAGTGACTTTTATCTAATGTTGATTTCTAAAGTGCTCACTTTATCGTGAACAGCCTTTAGCAAACACCACGTTCAGATAAATTAATCAACTGCCCTACGATGCATGAGTACGCATGTCTAGCGTTGATGAGGTCGAGGTAGCGCACTGTGTAGAGCTTTCGCCTCCCCCCTAAGCGAACCGGACTCGACTCCAGGCGGGATCACTCCCGGATTTTCGCACGCGGGAATCGTGCGGTTCAATGCCGCTGGTCGGCGGGTTTTCTCCGGGATCTCCCGTTTCCCGCCAACCTTGCATTCCGCCGCTGTTACACACTCACCTCGCTTCGCCCTCGTCAGCTCTTTAGGCCTTTAAGGGAATGGTGCACGAAAATAGTATATTTCTATAATTTTTTCACAATTTGTTTTAAAAACGTGAATAACAATTTTGAACACCTTATTACACGGTTAAAAATTCTCTGCGTTCGTTATTCTCGGAGCTCTAATCGAAGATAAGAAAAAATAATAATTTTCTTTCTTCCATCAGTGCACCTAGAATAATGAAGGCAGTAAAAATCTAACAACGTAAAAACGCGTTGAAAATTATTATTTACGTCTTGTCGAGCCGAAAATTTCGATAGACCCTTTGGAAAACGACTTGTATCTAAAATTGTGTAAATATACTGCTTTCATGGACCATTCCCCTTAAAACACCGATGTTAAGATATGCCCAAACATTTATAGCCGGTAGTAACAGCTGCCTTAGTTACACCGCAAGCATTACATAGTTATGCAAACGTTAATATTGTGCGTTGTAAGTAAAATATTGATCTTTTTAATGCAAAAAATCGTATAATTTCATCCTGCCAATTTTTTTGTGGCGAGCATATGACAGTGTAGCAGCTTCAAAACAAACTATCATTTTTGTAATCAGTCAGTAAACAAGTTGTGGTCAGTAAAAAATGTTATTGTCTTTAAAGCAGAAAAATTTCAAGGATGGATCCATGCGATATTTCGAAAAAAATTGTTTTTAGCTGGCGATTTTTTTTTTTTTTTTTTTTTTTTTTTTTTTTTTTTTTTTTTTTTTTTTTTTTGGCGGGGAGATCACAGTTAGAGGAATGATTCCGAAAGGACTACATTCGAGTTTATGTAATAAAAAGTCGCACGTTCGAGTTTGCATTTCAGCGTTTGCGAAGTAATTTTCGCAAGGACATCTGAATTTTCTTCCGCACTTCACTTTCCTGTAACTGTCTCGTAACGAATCTAGCAGCTCGTGTCGTCACTGTGTTGAGAAAACAATATTGTTCTAGCTGGAATAACCAATGGCTCAGCGCTGATTCGATATGCGAACATTAAGCAGGTGAATCGACCTACTTCGAAGGACCATGCACTCTATTTGGGTGCTACCAGAAATCTGAGTATACATATTTATCTTCACAAAGCAACTTCCCCCCCCCCCCCCCCGACCACCCCTTATCAAATAAAGTTTTCCTTTCTAGGATTGCCCCTGCGTGCGTGCGTAAATTATTGGAAGGCATGCTAGCCACTTTTACGAGTGCTTGCAATTCCGTGGGCGTATATCAAATATCACACAAAACACAATATATTTTTTACACAGTTCTTCATGTGCGAAAAATAAGTACTTGCATTCGATACGTTTAATCTATAATAAAGTGTGATTCTGAGAATTTTGCTGTGCTTACACTAGTATGGAAGCCATTAAAATATAATAGAATAAAATAAAAAAATCAACTAACACGTGAGATCCTTCTACATGCGCCAAGAGACTACCCTTAAACACAGATCAGATCACAAACTGAATGTTTAAGACTGTAAATGTATACTCAGTGAATAGTATAACTTGGCGAAAACACGAACGATTTTCACTATAAACTGTTGTATGAGCTGTTTTCAAACGACACATAACTGCCATGTTAGAATAATTTTCACTCAATAATAACTCGAATATTAGGCTATAGATAAAAAAGAAATATGTTGCGTGACAGCAGTTAGAGTATATAGGTAACATTATCGCAGGCATTGCAACTTGGAGGACTGAATTAAAAGCAAGTTGAGAAATAAAACACGAAAGGGAAGCGAAGCTGTTTGTCGTCCATTCATGATTCCCAGTTTGTCGCCTGACATGACGTTACACTCAACATTTGGCCCCTAACATGGCTGTGCGCAGAACTGATTGAGAAAAGACGATCTAAATTTATAATGTGACAAATATTGTATGTATTAGTTAATTTGCTGAAAATACGGAGTAAAGATTAAGCATTCCTGACCTAGTATACTGAACTCTCCATTAAACAGCGTTAAGTTTGAGGATGATACATCTGAATTTAAAAAAAAAAATTTAATAAAGGTATGACTATCCTTGAACTTCACTGAAGCTATTCAATCATCTATCTATTTCAATTTAATAGTACCCAGGAAATCGCTCTGATTGATTGCATATTGGTATATCCGCAGTAAACATTCGTTAAAGCAGAGCGTCGCTGGCCACTTTTCCCAATACCGATCTTCTGCAGTCGATCTTTCGTTGCCATAACGACTTAGAAACACTGGCCACATCTCCAAATATCGCCCTTCCAGTACTTTGATTTCGACGTATACTAAAACCGATTTCATTTGCAGGAGCACACGAGCCAAGCATCGCCTCTCGACGTTTGTAATTGTCGAGTTGTAATATCGATAGTTCTGTTGTACGTCGTCTACGTCTTTAGGAATCGGCTATCTTTGTGTTTAATCGTTGACAATCCGAAATCGATTTATGTTATTGTAGGACTCGTACTGAGGTCATAAAGTGTTGGGGATTGTCTTTCAAAGTGCTTCCTTTATCGCTATTTAACAATCGATTCCTTGTCGCATGGGGAGACACCTGTTCCCCGCGGCGCGGGGTGCGAGGCTTACCTGCGGACGCGCGCCGGCTCCATCGGCATCACCATGGTCGAGGTTGTATCGATCTTGGCGGCCCTCTCTGTGCAGCCATGTGCGTGTGCGAAGGGAGACTTCGCCTGGCAAAGGGCCTCGCCAACAGCAAAGCAGGGGGCCCTTCCGCAGGATCAATACCTGCGCCCTGCGTCGGCACTTCAGGGGCTCCCGGCGAGTTCGCGCCTTCCGTCGTAACCTCGCGGATCGATTCCCGAACAGGTGTCGATGTTCGGTTATCGTCGGGCCGGGAGGTAAGGGCCCTGCGTGTTCGCGATCTAGTGTCGGCACTCGGCAAGGACGGCTGCGGCAGCGCGACTGTGAAGACGTCGACGACTACCTCCGCCGTCGTGCGCACGTCGAACAAACACTACCCCTCGCCTACCAACCCCCGCGACGTCGAAACCTCGCCCAGCAGTCTGGACTTGCGCACGCCACCACCCTCGCCCCCCCCCCCCCACACCAACACCCCCGCCGGGACATCGTGTGGGGGGCCATCGATCTGCTTTGGCTACGGCCGTTGCTCCACTGCCTGCTGCCTCTCTGTTTTCATCCCTTCCTCGACGCTTCGCTGCGCCACCCTTTCACTTTCCGTCGCCTGGGAAAAAAAAATTGTGTTTGTAAAACGCACGTGTCTGGTTTACGATCAAATTTTAATATATATATATATATACACACACACACACACCCAATTTACTGTTTCTTTGGGCGTTTCAACACAAACAATTGAAAACTCACTCCATGAATTACGTATTTAGTTATTTCCTAAACAAGACATGTATCAAACGTTTATTACCTCTGTAAACACAGACGTACACTCTAAATTGGAATCAGTGGGAAACCACAGATTCACAGTGAAATTCAACTACTCTAATAATTAAAAATTGCTCCACTTATAATCAGTGGAAAACCACTGATTGTTTCCGTGAAAATTTTCACTAATTGAATTAGTGGCGTGAAACAATTTCACTGATTGAATAAGTGACGGCCGACTGTTGTGGTTCGTTAAAGATTGCTTTTATTGAATGTAGGCAAATAATTACGTGAAATAAACCAATTTACGATAGTTTACTATTTATATCGTGCAAATTTACCGTAATTTTAAAAAGCGAAAAAAAATTTCGCAGGTGGCCGGGATTGAACTCGCGCACCCTTCGACTCTAGGCAGTTTCACTGGTCCATCAGTAAAAAAATTAACCATTGAGAAAACAGTGAAAAAAATTACTGACGAATCAGTGGGAAATGTCACTGAATCAATCAATGAAGGAAACATGGCATTTTTTTCACTGATTCATCTGTTAAGTTCACTGAAGTGACTGATTTATTAGTCAGATACGTTTGACTGATTGAAACAGTGAAATTCTCATTGATTAATATTTACAGTGTATCTTATTGCTCGATAAATTGAAGTTTTACCTATATTTTATTTATACATATAATATTTATATTATAATAAACACGAAGAAAATAAGTGAAAGAAAATATGTGTTGGTAGCACCTAGTGATATATAGTCTTCATGCAAAATAATATTACAACTGAGTGCGCAGGAATCCGGTGCGTTGTCCTCTGGTGTAATTGCACGAGGCGGAGGAATATCCTGGAAGTAGAACTTTAGACAAGAGAGACACCGTGAATGGATTATATACGTTATTTGTAGGGACTTCAAGAGCAGGTTAATGAAGAAAAAAGAATGAGTAAGTGGGAAAAGATAGTTGACAGTGTCTGTTTTTTTTTTCTTTTGCTTTCATAGGTAGTGGAGATTTGGACGAAATTCTTCATGTGAGAAGATGTGAAGCACTGATGTAGAAAAAGAAGTTTTAATTCTACGTTCTATTTCTATATTCCAGTGTATTAAAAGTGTACCATCTACAACTTGTCGTGCATCTATGTACGTACCTTCGTATACTTTTAGCAGATCTATTGGATGCAACAAGCTAAAACTAAAAATCTTAACATCGAGGTCTTAAGAGCCGTATTGTTAAAAATATCCGTATATTTACGGAATGATTTACGGAACTGTACAGTGTATATACGAAAAGGCAGTCTGTTATGACAAAAAACGGAGTTAAGTCCGTAAATACAAAATACGGAAAGCCTCCGTATTCTCTTTGGTTTTGAGTTACGGGGAAGAACAATGCCGATTTTACACGAAGTTTCTTCGCCACTGCAACAAGAAAATTATCGTTTCTGCGGCAGTTAAGGTTATCCACGCGACTATGGCCTATTCTTTCAAACATTAAAAAATAGCATCAGGCATCTGTAACATTTGGCAACACAAAAAATACACTGAATTTAATAGCAAGTGAGTTTTTCTTCTTTTTTTTTTTTTGAGTAAAAATATAAGATTTATGCCACAAGTTACATACGAGAAGTTAGACGCATGCCACTTCAGTACCGCCAGGCAAAGGAAGCACTCGCAACTCTAGTAGAACACTTACCGGAAGGTACAGTCGCATCAGCGAGATATTTGTACATTCGGGCTTCCAAAACGTCGGCTGTCATACCATCTGTTGTGAATCTCACCCCAACCATCCGTTGGAGGCGCCCATGGAAAATACTTGCCGATCCTAACCTTTCCTCGGATCTTCGAGCTGCATCATTGGGCTTCTACAATAATATCGTGGCAACTCAGCAGCGTAAATACAGCATTCACCTGACAGCTGACCCTGCATGCCCGCTGTGTGGCAACACCGACACGGCCCTTCACATGGTAATTTCCTGTGTTTATGCAGCTCGCATCTGGCAGTGGTGTCGCGTACGAGTACGAAAAATAATTCGCGATGAACGTGGAGATGTCAGTGACACGCACATGCTTCATTGCGATTTCTTCACCTTCCCCTCAGTTCGACGAAGAGCTGCGGCCTGGTTTGTACTTCATGCGATCGGTTTTTTGGTGGACCATTCGAAACCGGCGACAGTTCAAGTCTTTGTCCAGCTTCTTCGTCAAGATAGGTGGAACATGGCGCGGCGTGGCACATTGCGTCAGTGGTGCGGCATTTTTTTATTTTCATTCTGACGTTCACGCCTACAGGAAGTGCGTGTATATTACCGAGGTTGGGTGTACGCCGTGCGCTGCCCACCCCTCGATCCTTACAAGTGTACAATTTAATGTTCCAGTAGTAATCGTCGATTGGTTGTGTTATAAGTCAGTGTCACGTGTCGGGGTGTACGCCGTGCGCTGCCCCTCAAGTTAAATAATTTTTTATGTGTTCATCGACTTTGTCAGTAAAACCAATTCACCAAATGTTCATATCGTTTTGTGCCCCTATGTAAGAATTGTGTAAATATTTTACTGAGTATTTTGTTATTGTTTATATTGTGGGTTGAATGTGTACTGTATATAATAGGTTAAGGGTAAACGCCTCTGTATATCGTGTGTGATAATAAATCTATTTATATATTAAAAAAATAGCTCAGGGTTAGGGTGGCCGACCTGTAGTCGTAGGGTCGCGGGTTCGCGCCCCGGTGCCTCCGATGAGGCAGATGCTCAGCTTAATTGTCGCACTGGGAATTCGTCAACAAGTCGGTCTCTCTAGAGCTTTGTCAAGGTGAAAAAAAAAAAGTCACAACAACGTCGAATGAAGGCAAAAAAATGGTTAGAGTCGTGGATTTTTTTTTTTTTTTGACTCGGGTTGAAACCTTGCTTAAGTACAAAAAATTTCAACTTTTTTAATATAATTTTTTATACACTGTAGAACACCCACACAACGAAAATTGAAGACATTTTCATTTTCTGTTTTTATTTTAAACGGAAAGTACAGAAAACTGACTTGGAAATTAATGGAGAGGTTCCGTGAAATTTACGGAAAGTCCGTTTCTGAATATCAATGTGTCCGTAACTTTATGGAGGGTTTACAGACACGTCTGGGTAAATTTTTACCAGCACTTTTCTGTAAAATGATGGAATTTTTTTTTTTTTTTTAACAGTGCGATGAGGGTGCAGCGAGGTTAGTAAGGAGCAGCACGGGAATGCAAGGGCGAGAGGAACGGGAGATAACCGTCGACCAGGGGCATCGTCCGGTGCGATTCCTACGTGGGAATATCCGGGGGCGACCCTCCCGGGGATCGAAACCGGTTCGCCTAGCTGGGAGGCGAGTAGTCTAACCACTACACCACCGCGGCACCGTTCTGCACCTGTCGTTCGTGAAAGGTTGATGCTGGCAACACCGAGTTCGCAGTACCTTGTTCACGGGTTGCGAGATGCAGGCTCGGCGCGTGTACAGCGATCACCAAAACTCCACGCTATTGCAACAGTTGGTTCAGGAATGAATTCGGAGCTGAAAGGTTTAAACAGTTTTTGGATAACGAAGCGGGTCTGGGGTTCGGGAGGTCCTTGGTTCGAATTCTGGATAAACCATGGCTGTTAGTTTAAGTTAGGTCATAAGTAGGCTGTGGATAGGAAAATTTCGTGAATTCATTTCGGGACAAGGTAGACGTCAAATACATATACAGTGAAGTCACCTTCGCAATTGGATCATAGTTTATTATACCCGCCCTGGACGCATCTGACCCAATCGCAGACTTGCAAGGAAACACCTTGTGAATCTCATAACTGCTAGGTATGGGGGCAACAGCCAATGAACACACAGCAGAGGCTCCAGTATGTACAGGACTGAGGAGTCTAACCTACAGGTCATTGGACTCGCGACTTTTCCCATCCCTAGATATAAGTTAGTTTATAAGTTGTCCCCTGTTAAGCCTTCAGATATAACCCCCGGGGACGTTAAAAAGCCCTGTCCAATTACAACTGATAACGAAGTGTCAAAATCTCGGTTTTACTGCTTGGTTGTAAAGCCAGAACATCTCACTTGCAATAATTAAACTATTTATTTTGGAAAATAGTGTTGCGAGCTATCTTGAGTCATGTATACAATGATCAAAAGGTATACGTTTACCCCCCTGTTTTCGAAAGTTTTTAAAAATTAAGAACCGTTTCGATATTTTTCTGTGTAGCTGTCCCCAAATTTGTATTAAATATTTGGTCTTAAACAATCCTTTTCAGATTTTCAGATACTGGTGTTATATTTTGTAAATTGTCTTCTTAATCTTATTTGTGTAATGAAAAATATTCAAATTTTTTGGAAGGATTTTACGAGTAATATATTTTCAATTTTTTTGGAAGGATATTACGAGATATATATGTATATATGTGTATGTATGTATGTATGTATGTATGTGTGTGTGTGTATATATATATATATATATATATATATATATATATATATATATATATATATATATATATATATATATATATATATATATATATATATATATATAAAGTCCTATGTTGAAAAATACTTCGGAGACAAATAGAGGATTTTTTAGTAGTTGACACCCGTAAATGACTATTGTCAAAAGTCCTGCGTTGTTTCTTTTTCCTGTACATTGCTTATCCTTAAGTTAAACGTAAATATATGCTGCCCATTGTCAACTTGGTACTTCCGAAATTCCTGCTTGTGATATAATTTTCTCCTTATTTAGTATTGTTTTGCTATACGTAAAATTCACATCGCCATGGACCTGATCGCTTTATTCATACGAGTCGAGTGATTTGGACGGCTCTTGACAGCGAGGTCTTGAGAGCCGATAAGGGTGAAGTGAGGGGAGTATGGAGCGGTACCGGAAAGCAAGGGGGGGACTGGAGATCCTTGAGAAAACCTACCGACCAGTGGAATTGTCCTACTCGATTACAACACGCGAAAATTTCACTAGCGACCCCGTCGGGAATCGAATCCGGTTCGTCAAGTTGGGAAGCGAGTAGTCTAACCACTGAAACACTGCGGCCCCCTCTTCACACGATGATTGTGAAACAGTTAAGCAGCTTTCACACGATGCAGTTACATGCGAAACCCGTGCAAGGTACAGGCACTAAATTTCGTGCAATGATTTCTCGTGCAAGGTAGAAATCGCACGAGAACAAGAGACAGAACATGTCCTATTTTTTGACGGACGTCTCGCACGAACTAGCAATTCGTTTGGTCCTTCTTAGCCGATCATGTGACCTACTATGTATAGGCCATTCACGGTAAAAGCACGTCTTAAGATCTATTTGTGTGTACGTTGTGTATTCTTCCACCTTATGTAAAATTAACATTGCCATGGGCCTCATCACTTTATTCATGCGTCGGTCAAGCGAAACTCTGATATTATTATAAAAATCAATATTTTACAAATCGTTTCATTTTCATACGTCGATGCATACAAAAAAAAAAAGAAAACGAAAGAAATAATTGATCTTATTACAAATGGTGACCTAACACTTTTTATTCGACGTTAAGATATGGAACTATTTTCCACCCATCGTTACCAACGTTACTGGGCGTATGTTACTCAGTGTGCCCGTTTAAATATATGCAGGCAGGGGTAGTGACTTTTTCTAAGGTTTATTTCAAAAGTGCTCACTTTATCGTAAATAGCCTTTATCAACGTGAGAGATAGGAGGGAATCGTGCATTTAAGCTGTGTAAAGAGGAATACAGCGAAACGTAATGCGGTTGACAATGTTTAATAGTTTTAAGATTTTTGAGTCGAGTTCTCCTAATTAACTAAATTTCTTTCATTTCTGCCAATTTAACTTGGAGCATGCCAGTTAATGTACCCGATAAAATAAAACAGGCGTATTTCAAGGTTAGGAGAATTTTTTCAAAGGTTGGTATTTTATATTCCCAATAGCGAACATTCTATATTTACATTTCCTCGTTCCCAGTCACCAGTATTCATATGTCTCATATGTGTCATACACACAAGTAAATTCCAATCACTAAAGGTTTTTTACTTTAATGAGTGTGAAACAAAAATTTCTCAATGACTCCAGGTAGGAACAGGAGACTAGACTGCAAAGCAGGGGACTGCACTTCGTTTCAGTCTTCTCCCTGCTCATCCATACCGACCCTGCCTTCACGGCAAGAGCAACGTAGGAATATAATTTTAATATTATTAAAAAAAAAAAAAAAAACAGTTTATTTTAAGACAAGCTGTCGCAAATGTCTAAAACTACAAGAAAAATTCCAATCAAATATAAGTTGCCAGAAACGCAAGAGGGAGAGAAAGTAATGAGGATTTCATGCGAGCATGCGGTGCCCGTTTATTCCTGTGCGCCCCGATGACGGAACGATCTCCTTATGGACGCACGCTGGTCGTTAAGGCGCTATTCCGCAATTGACGTCACACTATGCCCGTGACATGTCCGCACCATCGCTTGCTCATCACCGATTAAACATGTTTGGTGGTCGCCATTCTCCAAACTCCGGACACTGTCGTCACACATGGCCCCGGGTCCTTTGTGCGGGATGGCAAACGTGATAACGCCGACCTTGGCACGTGGCACGTGGTTCGAATGCACCGTACTTACATTTGGTCCAGAGACTCCCGTAGTGCAGACGTTCAAATATCGTAACCCCCCTCCAAGGGATATGAACCGGGCCAATATTATAGTATTTTTAGCTTTGTACCACTCATTTTAGTACGCAAAAATGCTATAATTTAAAACGAAAAATAGTCCTGCTAAAGTTCTACTTACAGTATGTTCCTCCGCCTCGTGCAAACAAAGCTTAATTAAGTCTAGAAAATTACACCAAAGTGACAACGCGCCGCATTCACATAATATACATAAGGACTATGTCTTACTAGGGGCTTACCAACATAACCATTTTCTCTCTGTTTTTATTCACATTAATTATAAAAATTTAATATTTTTTATAGATACATACAGTTAAAAGTTGAATTTGACAAAAAAAAAAGTTACTTTTATGTTACTACATGTATAAAATGCTTGCGATACATGGCATAGTTAGGAAAGCCAAACAATGTCATAACGGGATGGTTTTACAAAGGTTTGTTCCAAAAAGTGTCCCTCCATCAAGCACAAATAAATATATTTCACTATGGCTTCAGTTCTTAACTTTTGAGAGCTATAAAATGTATACACTATGTTCATTAGTCACATGGCAATTTCTTTATTAACAGTTAACGAAAGGATACAAAAAAAAATGAAAGGAACTTTTAATCACGGCCTTAAAAAAAAGGTGCTCACTTTACCATGAACAGCACATAATGAATGACACTATGGTTCATTTTAAGTTATAGTATTATTGCGTACTATAGTGAATTTGCTATAGTAAAACATACAAACCGGTAAATTATAAATACTATAACATGGCGTGGTTCGCATCCGGGGAAAGTTAGAAGGGATTGAAAAAGGGGATGGGGGTGGAGTGCGAAGACGGAAGAGATATGATGTGCTGGTAGGTATGTTTTCTCTTGCCAGTTGTTACCCATACTACTTACAAGTTACAAACTTGCAATAATATGCAAAATAAAATGAACTTATTGATCAATATTAAGATCAATTAAAAATTAAATATTTACTTCCTAGAGTGATTTTTTTCTCTAAAATATCGTATCAGATGCATTATTAAGCCAGGGGACAGGTACCACTCTCTCAAAAAAGTTTAAGTGGAGATTGATGACTGTGTGGTATGAAAACCTTCCCTCTGACGTCACCAAGGCGTACTCACAAACGGTCTGTCACAACTGAGATATCCTCAGATATCCCTACTGTACTTTTCGAAGACAGCAGAGTGCTGTAAATATCGTGAAATATTTTAAGCTTTCGCTTCATCACTTCTTAATACAGGTTCGGCCAGTTTATTATTGCAGTTGTGGGGAAAAAAAAAGTGTGTTTGATTTAAAAAGTGTACAGAAACCTGCGATAGGCTATAGCTAGGGACAGGTTTTTTTTCGCGAAAATATTTATGTCCATGCTAGACTTCAATATCCTACGTCCACAACCACGACTTCCTTAGGTTATTGGCCACGTGTCTAAGTGAGAAGACAAGTTCTTGTTTTACTGGGCCAGTCGTAATAAAGTACTCCGATACTAAACGTCCATGATTCGCGGACAGACACTTGGGACACGTGACATTTAACATCATCCAACCACGAAAGTGCATGTCGATAAAAGTGTTTTGGAGTACAACTGGTCTTAAAAAAATCTTTCGCGAAAAACACGTGTAATAACTATGGCACCAGAACACGTAAAATACATTCCGACCAGCCAGGCGATTCCGTGGATGCTTACAATTGGAATTAACGCAAACACCACGTATGTCTACGGTTTGCCGGCAATATCGCAGGCTGTTAAAACATTCATCATCTTTTATATGCTGTTCACGGTAAAGTCAGCACTCTTTACGGCTCCTCCAAAATTTTCCTTTTAAGCCAGCTTTTATGTTTAAGCCAATTTTCAACATCAGTATTGTCACGTAACTCATAAACACGGTGTATACTTTCACCACTCCCAAAAGTTAATGTTTGAGGCTGCAATAAAACATATTTATTAGTGGTTAATGGCTGTTGGAAGGTCCTTAGAATGTGTTCACTTTATCGTGAACAGCCTATATCAGCCACTTATCACCATCGCATTTGTCACTCTGTCACGCTCGGGTGCCGTGAAAAATAGTTGAAAATTCGTCACTGTCACAGTGTTTACAAACACTCGACAATTATTTAGGGGCAATAAAAGCGACGCCTAGACGTTCCGGTCCTTGGTCCTCGTGTCAACATACACACACACACACACACACACACACACACACACACACGGCCTTATCAGTTCAAACAAGCCGTCCTTCCAGCTCCACATTGCCCGGGAAATGCATTTCCACGATGCTGTTCGCATGTGACGTCACGAGTGAAATACCTGGAGTTCTCCTCGGTGACGAAATTTTTAGGTTCAGATAATCTGCACTGATAAAAAGGTTTTCTTGAAACAAAGTTTGTTTGGCGCAACCAATTGTGTGTAAAGGGGGCAACAAAATATTTTGTTATTGGAAACAAACTATTTTGTGGCTCTCACTTATTCGCCACAAACGAAGATTTGGTTGGTGCAACTGGGAATTTGTTTGGTTCTACGTATCTTAAGAGTGGGGTGGGACCCTGCATTTTTTTGTGAAATAGTTGTTTCCGTGAATACGCGTATCTCGGTAAATAAAGTTCGGCAAATACGACTTTTTGTCAGAAAAAATTAAAAATAGTTATCTATGCCCCTGTTTTTGTACTTTCATCATATTAAGTGTATTCTTGGCGAAAAAAAAAATCTTGAAAATGATTAAATACCGCATTTTTAAAGCTTGTCTATGCGTTTTCCTTAAGCGCAAGAGAAAATTGCAAAGATACGGGCGTAGCTCAATCTGCGGTCTTTCAAAGCGTGTAATAAAACCCCTTTGTCACAGATATAATTTGCGCAGTACAGCGTCACGCCGGAAACACTGCACACCTTGGGCGTAGGAGCGACGAGGCACTAGTAGTGCGTGTTAGTGTCGCCCGTATCGCTCCCTCGCTTCTTGTCCTTGGACGCGGGGGTCCATCCCATTTTTAATAACCGTTTCGGTGTTACGCCCTAGCAACCTCATCTGGAGTTACTACTGACGAAATAAGAATGTTTTTGAAATATAGGCTGATCACGGAAAAGGGCGCACTTTTGAAGCCCTAGTTACATTTCCCTTTCAACTATTTTTTTTATCCTTTAACCACCTTTTTAAATAGATATTGCCACGTAATTAATAAACACAGTGTGAATATTCCACCGAACTCGGAAGTTAACATCTAAGGCTAAAATAAAATAAAATTCTGAATACTACTCCAAACGAAAGGGCTTTCAAAATTGCTCACTTTACCGTGGGTAGCCCAGACATGCAATGTAAATACTGAAAATTATGCGCAAATAAATATTTCAAATTATACCTATTTACTTTTTAATTACCTGTTGAACTTGCCTTATTATGATGCCTATGTCATTATTAAGCATCAATAAACTTCATAACAAACACTGCTACTATCGTATGTGTCACAAAAAAATTACAAACAAATTCTCGAGCTGTATTTTAGAACGAAGGCAATCAAATGATTGGCCAAACAGATACATACAGTTGATTCAACTAAATATTTTTTGACAGTCTAATTCGTTTCGTTCCAACTCAGAGATTTTGTTAATTCAAGCGTGTATCTCGTAATATGGACAAAATTAATTTTGTTGCTTTCCCAAGGTTTGTTTACCCGACAAAATATTCTGTCGGGACAGTTAAATGTATTTTCGACTCTATACTAAGAAATATTGTTGGCTGGAACGACGGAGCTTACATCTCAGTGTGCACGGGGGGGATATTTACGTGGAACAGCCACCTTACCTGTATGTAGAGCCGCGAGTATTTCGCGAATTCATACGGAGGCGAGGTAGACTCAAACACTGGTTCTTTTCTCCTACTGCTGTGATTGGACAACGCTTCTTTAGACACGCCGTGTGCCAACTGTGGGCCAGTAATAAGCAGGAAGCAGTAGTGTGAGTGAGTGTTCAACAGTCCTGTACAAAGGCCTCGCTCGATCGCAGCAACCAGTATGCAGACGATTGTACATCGAGTGTATAGGGAACTGTCCAACCTGACTTGCTACCAACTCTATCCGCGAAATACTCGGGGCTCTACCTATAGGATGTTCATGGGGACTTTTGAAGGCCCTGCTGAAGATATGCTTTTCTCGTAAATTTGTATCCCTCCGCTATGCGTAAGATTAACGTTGCCATCGACCGTCTCATTTCATTCTTGCGCCGTCCAAACTAAACCGTTGTAATTTTGTGAAAGTAAATATGTATATAATATGCAAATGGTTACTGTCGTGTGTATAAAATAAGAAACACTTGACTTCAGTAGACAGGAAGTGCTTAGAATTTTTTTTTTTTTTTGTGAATTCGTTGCCAACGTTAACTGGGCGCCTACATAAAGGCTGTTCACGGCAAATTGAGCACTTTCGAAAATCTTGCTTACGATCTACTTGTGTGCACGTTGTGTATTCTTTTGCCTTATCCAAAATTAACATTGCCATGTGCCTCAACTCTTTATTCATACGTCGGTCAAGTAAAACATTGGAAATTATTGGGAAAGTAAATATTTTACATAACTGCTCATTTTTACACTTCCATGCTATAAAAAAAAAACTGAAAGCGAAAGAAAAAGTTTTAGTTATCACAAATTGTTAACTAACACTTTTAATTCGATGTTAATATCTGGAACTACTTTGCATCCATGGTTACCAACTTTACTAACCGTATGTCAATCAGGTCGCCCATTAAAATATGTGCATTCAGGGACAGTGGCATTTTTCTTAGGTTAATTTCAAAAGTGCTCACTTTATCGTGAACAGCCTTTAACCAGAGTAATATAACTCATATATCATTACGGGCAGTGATTTTTCTCGAAGGTTGATTCCAAAAGTGCTTATATTAACGTGAACAGCCTCTAGTAACCCTACTTCGAAACCAATAAGTGATTTCTAGCTCAGTTACAAAGCCTGTTCACGATAAAGTGAGCACTTTTGAAATTAACCTTAGAAACAAGTCACTGGCCCTGCCTGCTTATATTTTAACGGGCGCACTGAGTGAAATGCGCTCAGTAAAGTTGGTAACGAAGGGTAGAAAGTACTTCCATATATTACGTCGAATAAAAAAATTAGGTAACCATTTGTGATAACTTTCTGCTCTTGTAATGCATAGAAGTGTAAAAATGAGCAGATTTGTAAAATATCTACTTTCCTAATCATTTTACAATTCACTTGACCAACGCATGAATAAAGTGCTGAGGCCCGTGACCATGTTAATTTTACATAAGGCGGAATAATACACAACGTGCATAGATGTAGATCTTAAGCAGGGCTTTCAAAAGTGCTCATTTTATCGTGAACCACCTTTAGTCGTCAGAACATAAGTTTTAACACTTTGTAGATTATGCTCGAGTGTAGCTCGAGCAAAGCTAATTTGAAAATTTCTTTGTTGTTCAGAACAAAGCTCGCATGTATGTGCAGTCTTTGTTCAGATAGTGTTTAACACGACCTCACAAGAACACCACAGCACACTACCAATTATATTGCAAACGATGTAATTGTTTATTGAATAGCCTTCCATAAGGACATGATTGACTGTAAATACTTTTGTATGATAAAGGACATATGATAGGTCAATATCAGCTCGGCTCTCCATTGGTCGACGACCGGCCAATAATGAACGCTGTAAAGTACAGGGTAGTGTCCGTGTGTGGTATGGACCAATAGGACGATGGTGAGTTCTAACACAGGCACTATCAGAACCTGTGTTCTTGCAGTAGTGGATACAGGTGACTCACTTCTAATTTGTCTTAAGTGCCAGTAAATGTGAGCAGACCTCAATGTGTTAAATATATCATTTTAAATATACTGAGCCGACAGGATGGCGTATTTTCCAAAGAACACCCCGTGTTGCTGGTTTTAAGTTTGTCGTTATAATCGTTACATTCCCCTTCACTCGGATCTATAGCGTCCGCACGAAATGTTTATTTACAAACGTCCTTTTCCGAGCTTCCAGGAAGACGCGTTCCGAGAAAATGGAAATGAATATTTTTTTTTCCCCGTGCAACTGTCGTAATTTAAAATTTAATGCCTAGAACGACGTTTGCACACGAACCGTGCGCGTAGCCAATCGATAATGCTCAGATGGTGCGTGCTCGAACTTCCTTTTCGCGCATTTCTATACGAGTTTCGTATAAGCCGTTCACACTAAAGTGAGCACTTTTGAAGCCCTAGTTACTTTTTTCCTTTCAACCAATTCATATCCTTCCACCGCTTGTTAATGTAAACTCCGCCATATGAGTAATAAACACAGTGCATACATTCACCATACCCAAAACCAAAAGTCCGAGGCCACAATGAAATGTGCTTATTGGTTATTACTTCTGATGGAAACAGCTTCAAAAAGTGCTCACTTTACCGCGAACGGCCTATATACGTGATACACTACTCGTCTAGGGGATATAGACTATTCGCGGTTTCTTCATACTTTTTGAATCAAAACCTTGAAAAATCACACCATGAATGACTTTTTTTTTTTTTTTTCTATATATATCATATGCCACACGCATTTTATACTTGTTTTTACATAACAGTTCATTATTTTTTGTTAAATAAAACTTTAACATATATATTATCTGTATTATATATATATATATATATATTTTCATTAACACTTTGAGAACGATATTCGACTGTAGTTTGGGCAAAACTTGTTTGAATATTCCATTCCATATAAAAAAAAATCAATATGGTCCGGGTATACCTATATGAATTCCCTATGTCATAAGGATTTTAAACAGGAACTAATACAACATCAACAACGAACTTTGTAAATGAACGACCATTTTTGTATAGTTACGGAAATCAACACGATGGACTATACATCCTTTTACATATGAAGAACATTTGGTTGGAAGACGGTAAACTCGGCACTCCATTGGTTAACAGCCGGCCAATACGGAGAGACTGGTGTCGTTTCGACCAGCAGAATGGCGTCACGTGACAGTATCGACCAATAGAACACGGTGTCCCTGAAGCGGTATGGATACAGGTGACTTAACGTCTAGCTTGTCTTTATTGCTGGTAAAAATGTGCCGACCTCAAAGTGTTAATAACTAATATGAGTAAAGACAGTGACAAAATGGGTGCTTTGGTAAAGCCTAGTAAGAAATAGTTCTTATGCAAAATATTATTACACTGAAAGCGCATAAATGTGGTGAGCTGGCATTCAGGTGTACTTATCTAAGCTTTATTTATACGAGGCGGAGGAATATCCTAAAAGTAGAATTTTAGTAGGCCTTCAGAAAAAGGTCGAAGTAACCGCGAATGGAGTATAGCAGTCGAATTTTGACTTTCGCTTGTAGATGACCAAAAAAACTGAAGTGGTGGAAACAAAATTTAAGAGTTGGCTGATGTCGGAAACTCATAGCAAATTTCAAAAAGTGGAAATACAGAAATAACACTTAAAAATCATAATGAATTGGCTTTTTGAAAATAGACCAAAGTAAATAATTCGTACTCTGTTACTCATTGACAAACCATTGTTGGAGACTACTCCAGGGGTTAGATTTATCTCGTCGTAACTATGGAACTTAAGCAAATTGGTGATAAAATACTTTGCTTATGGCTAAAATTGTGTAGAATCTTTCCCATACAATATTTTAACATAAGATCTTGAAAGAAAACGTTATTTAATTTAAGTTTTCGCTTTACTAACGCTCTTCATTGACGGGTTTTACAAATTAATTTCGTTTTAAGCGGCGTGTCTGTCAAAAAGTGGGAACATGACAGACAGGGAACTAAGTTTACGAGCGGTATTGTGGATATCATATTTTATTTTCATTAATAATGCACTACTGCTGGAAACAGCATTAGAATAACGAAAAAAAAAAAAATCTAGTACACTCTGTTAAATACTAGATACTGCTAGATTTGACCTGCCGACTGCTGGAAAGTAATGGCAAGCACAGTACACTCTGTTAAATACTAGATACTGCTAGATTTGACCTGCCGACTGCTGGAAAGTAATGGCAAGCACAGTACACTCTGTTAAATACTAGATACTGCTAGATTTGACCTGCCGACTGCTGGAAAGTAATGGCAAGCACAGTACACATTGTTAAATACTAGATACTGCTAGATTTGACCTGCCGACTACTGGAAAGTAATGGCAAGCACAGTACACATTGTTAAATACTAGATACTGCTAGATTTGACCTGCCGACTGCTGGAAAGTAATGGCAAGCACAGTACATACATTCAAAATAAACGTGCAACGTGATAAATTTTCAAGAAGGAATTAGCTTATTTACTAAGCGTTGAGACTTTCGAAAGGCGAGGCTTAGGTAGAATGCGAAGGATTGCGTGTACACTGTGTATGAATAATCGAAAAGTCGACCCAGAGAAATGGAGAGTAGGAAACAGACCTCAAGAGAGTGTGCGTGTGTGAGAGAGAGACAGACAGAGAGAGAGAGAGAGAGAGAGAGAGAGAGAGAGAGAGCAAAGAAATCGATGGTTTGGACAGCGATACGTAGCGACCGACACGGAAGGAAAACATTAGGCGTGTTCTAACTGTTGAACTGGTGAAAAAGTGGTTGCAAACGTTTGCAAGAAATTCCAGCATTTGCATGTAAGCTTGAAAATGCAAGTCGCAAACAAAAATGACAAACTTCAGTAAGGATTTTGAAAAATTTTATTTGCAATAGAATTGTTGAAGATAGACGTGTGTTCTACGGACAAATTTTCCTTTCGACAACGAAACAGTGTCTATCAGTATGTCGCTTTTATTCTTGCTTCGCTTTTAAAAATACAACATATTCAAATAAATTTAAATGATGCGTCGCTTAGTTTCTGCTACTTTTTTTTTTGTTTCGTTTGATCAAATATTTTTAATTGAAACAAAACACCGCTTAAGCTTTACAAGAAAACCATAACATTCCAAACTATATCTAAACACACGTTTGATTGCTACTGATTAGATCTGCTTTAAATCATTACGAAACATGAAAGAAAATTTCAAAAACTTGTTTTTATTTTGTTTTACTGTTTATACTTCTTAAAAATAAGGAAACTCTTATGAAATGAATATTTTGCAAAGGAACCAAGTATTGGCTTCCCCACCTGAAGATCACACATGGCTGTAAAATTTTGTATTGGAATTAATTACGGCCAACACGATTATATCTTATGGCTTACCGTCTCTTTAAGATTAACATTTGATTACCGGGTTAATTAATTGACGTAATAACAAATTACCTGGGGCCATATGTTTTTCGCGAGAAGATTTCATGACTAGTTGTGTTCCAACGCCCTTTAGTTCAGAACCACTTTGGTGATTGGATAATTTGAATTGTTACGCGTCTTATCTGTGTGCTTGCGAATCACGGACGGTCAGTATAGGAGAAACTTAATTCCGATTGACTCACTCGTGTAATAGACTGTTTTCGCACAAAGAGAAGCGGCCAATAGTCGAATGAAGACTGCAAGTGTACATATAGAATATTTGAAGTTTAGCTTTTACGTAATTCTTTTCGCGAAAAACAGGTGACCCTACAAATTACCTGTATATTTCTGACGATTTCGTATTGTCATCCTAACGACGAACGGATCCTAGTATAATATATAGTCAATTAATGGTCACGTCCAACTTTTCTGAAGCCCTGATATAGTTCTACTTCCAGGATATTCACCCGCCTCGTGTGAACAAATTCAACTAAGTCAAGAAAATGATACCAAAAGGACAACGCACTGAGCCACAGCGGCCCCACTTGAGAGTGCTCTAGCCTCTGAGCCACTACGGCCCCACTTGGGATTCCTCTAGCCACTGGGCCACTGCGGCCTCACTTGATGCATTTCTACCTACTGTACCGCTGCGGCCCCACTTGAGAGTGCTCTAGCCACTGAGACACTGCGTCCCCATTTGGGATCGCTCTACCCACTGGTCCAATGCAGCTCCGCTTGAGATTACTCTATCCACTAAGATTCTGTGGCCCCACAGTTATACGGAAGAATGTAGCTTGCTAACAATGAATGAGTTATAACAATCGGTCCTGCAGTTTTACTAGAGCATGCTTAGAAAGCAGCAAAATAGCTCTTTTTTTTCCCGACTTGATGCACTAATACCGTTGATGCTCAGTTCCTATAAGTGCTATGGCAATTTTTAATACACGTAAACCTTACTCAATAAATGCAAATCATAACAGTGAATACCGCATCCAAATCCGTTCAGTGGTTCTCGAGATTAGCGCAGTCATACAGACAGACGCGCGTCACTGACTGCCTTTTACTCTATGTATTGATGAGAACTACTTCTTACTAGGCATTATCAACAAACCTGTTTTTCCTTTGTTTTAATTCATATGAATCATAAATTAAATAATGAATTTTATAGATAAAATAACATTTAATTTAACCAAAAATATGATACTTTATATTAACAGAAGTATAGAACGCTTTTATTGAATGAACTGTTTAAGCAACTAAACACGTCACCCATGGGGGGTGATTAAAAAAGTGTGAAAACACTGCGAATATAGCATAGTCATGGTTACTTCCAGAGATTTTGAAGCCTTGCTTAAGTTCTACTTTCAACGTACCCCTGCGTATCCTTCCGCCACATGCAAACAAAACGTAAAATTGTCTGAAAAATTACACTAAAGGGAAGTATAAGCAACTCGCCGTATTTATGTGCAGAACAAACCACAAAGAAGAAACATTCTTATTCATAGTTAGGTGGTGTTTTTCTCTTAGTTTTACCTGAAAACTTCAATATGTTGGCAGGAAATGTGTACCTTGAAAATAAGATAACAAAATCTTATAATATTTTAATACTTAATTTAAGAACCACTTATTACCAAACATTATCACCATACCTCCTTTATCTCCGTTTTTAATGCATCAAGTCCATGCAATATATATTATAATTGTAGACAAATTATACGTGACAGTTGTAAGTTTTGTTTAACCAGAAAAATAAGACATTTAGTGTGAAAGGATGTTATTTAGCTTGGAAACAAACAAACTTACGTACAACAGGAGATTGTCAATAGAGTGATCGTAAATTATTTTAAGACAAAACACCCGGGCAATAAAAAGGGAGGTAGTGGCAAAAGGAAAAAGAGAAGAATCGTTTCACGTAAATCTACAGATAGAAATCTAAATAAGAAAATATGTCGAGTAGAAACTAAAAAGTGACAATTCAAAGGACGGTCCTTCAAAAAAGAAAAAGAAAAAAAAACACGAACTATCATTCAGTGCGGTGAACATAGAAACAGCTTTCTTGGACACCATACGTTTACGAGGCTTTCTATAACATTAATAATTTTGGGGTAAAGAAATGTTTCTCAGCAGAAAATAATTGGCCATTAAAAAAAAAAAAAAAGGAACTATTTCAGGTGGCCCTTTGGTTATTCACTTACACATTTATAAATTTAATTTATAAGCATAATACACCACAGAGTGAGAAAATGCGTTTTCCAAGTTCTGGGACTTGTCTTGCCAACCTTTGCAATGAAATAGATAAAAGTACCTAGGTATTGACATTGTTAACTTGAGCCTATCTTCGAAAATAACAATAGCTGAGTAGCCGAACAAGAAGGCAGATAAAATGAGAGCATTCAATAGTGAGTTCAACTCACTATTCAACTCTCTAAGGAAAAAATATGCGGTCGTTTAAACTAAGCTTGAAAATTAACACCAACTTTGTATGAAATTAGAATCCAAGTTAAATCACGGTGATACTGTATGAATATGAAAACATTTGGGACAGTATAATTCCCTACCTTGTCGAAAGATGAAATAATCACAAACCACAAAAATCATATATAAAAATATTTGTCATGTTTTCCTGTTCTTGTCACCAGGTCGAGGGACAATGTTAAATATAGGCCTACATCTGTGATGTCACAGTCCCTTTGCTGCATACTTCGTAAATGGGCACTTCGTAAGCTGAGGTGGATCTCTAATGAGGCGATGTAAGTTTGATTCTGTTCTGGCGAAATCAAGTATTGTTTACATTTTTCTCAGAAACCAAAAAGCTAAAACTACTATTTTATCACTTAAGGTTGAAGTAAAGCAACTGCCTATGGAACAATGCATCCGACTATACGATGTGAATAACTAAAAAAACTAGTACAGACAACATAAAAATTGTCAGAAAAGTGCGAGTTATGCTGTATATGAAAGAAGAATGTATTTATTTTGCAACATTATAAAATATTTTACTAAAATATACCTTTTAAATGTAAAAAATTAATCGATTAAAATAGTTTGTATTTTTCACCTAATTTAAGCGCATATCCATTCTGGATGCTTCGGAAAGAAGGATTTGCAAGAAAATGTTCGTCTTGCAATATCGTCATAATGTTTACTATGATTGCGTGTAAGATCATTGTAATAATAATGTAGGAAAACATTTTTATAATTATAATTTTTATGTACGTCCATTTGTCACTGACGTAAATAAAGTTAATTATAAAATATATGTCATTCATTATTACAATGATTTTACTACATATTATCACAGTAAATATTATGATGATCTTTCTTGAAGAATATTTTCTTGCAAATTCTGCTTTCCGAAGCATCTAGGTAGAAAATACGCTTAAATTTGATAAAAAATATATACTATTTTAATCGATTATTTTTTTACATTTAAAAATTTATATTTTATTAAATTTTTTTATGTTGCAGAATATATAGGCACATTGTTCTTTCATATACAGCATAATTAACATTTTTCTGACAACTTTTATGGTGTCTGTACTATTTATTATGAGTTCTTCACATTCTATAGTCGGGTGCAGTGCTCCATAGGCAGTTGCTTTACTTCAATATTAACTGTTATAGCTGGTTCACATCCACTGAGCAATTTTCAAAGGCCTGCTTGATTTCTTCTCTTATTGTTGCATTATTCCACTAGACGTAATACTAGCATTGTGAGGGACCTAATGTATAGTCCCCATTCATTGCTCGACTAATAAATTTTTAGAAAATACAAGGCACAGAAAATTTATATTTTCACTCAAAAAAGTAACAGTTTCACCGCTAATTTAAACATCATAGGCCATGCACGATAAAATGAGCACTTTTGAAAGCCCTGCTTATGATCTACTTGTAGACACATTGTGTATCATTCCACCTTAAGTAAAATTAACATTGACATGGGCCTCATCACTTTATTCGTGCTTCGGTAAAATGAAACTATGGAATTAATAAGGAAGTAAATAGTTTACAAATCTGCTCATCTTTTTTACATTTATATGCATAAAAAAAAAAACAGAAAGCGAAAGAAAAAATTTTAATTGATCACAAATGAATCCTTAACATTTTTTAATCGACGTTAATATATGGGACTACTTTTTATCCATCGTTACCAACTTTACTGGGCGAATGTCATTCCGTGCGCCCATTAAAATATAAGCATGCAGGGGCAGTCATTTTTTTTTAAAGGTTCGCATCTAAAGTGCTCATTTTTATCGTGAACAGCATTTACACTTTCCAGTACGCGAGTTACATGTTTTTGACATGCGTCAGTGTAAACTTTTGCTGTGTATTGAAAGAAACTTATAATATTTCAGTAACTTCCACTAATACGTCACGTATTGCCGACATATCTGTAGATGTGCGACCCTGAGTTCACGTTAAAATTCTTGTAGTTGAGAGCAGGTTCTTTTTCTAGGTTTTTTTCTTTTTCTGAAGTGTTTTCAATTAACCGTGACCCCCAGCCATGTTAACACGAACACGTGGCTGTAATGAGCGGATATATATATATATATATATTATATATATATATATATATATATATATATATATATATATATATAAAAAAGAAAAGTGTAAACACGAATCGCAGCTGCTCATATGCTCCATACACTCGGACGGGCCTGTTCAATTTCCGAGAGCACTGGCAATATGTCTACGTCTCGTAACCATCTGGGATCGACTTCCTCTCCCGTGCTGGCTTCTCACTGCCGGTGATTTACGCTTCTAATTTAACCGATCAATCACTGGAGGAAGAACGCTTCCTGCGATCACCTACAACCTACACCCGAATCACTGACATGAAATTAGTAAGTGGAAAACGAGTATCTTAGTCAGTTAGTCACTTTGAGTGCGGTACAGGACCTTCATATTTGTTTAATAAAACCTTTATAAAAAAAATCACACCAACCACAAAGTGTTTGGTTGTTCCCTAAATATTTTGAGTGTAGGCCGTTCACACTAAAGTGAACACTTTTGTTGAAGCCCTAATTACTTTTTTCCTTCAGCCAATTTATATCCTTCCACCACTTGTTAATGTAAACCCTGCCACGTGAGTAATAAACACAGTTTATACATTCACTATACACAAAACAAAAAGCCTGAGGCCACAATGAAAAGAATTTATTGATTATTATGTATAATTAAACAGCTTCAAGAAGTGCTCACTTTTACGGTAAACGGCCTATAACGTAGTTGAACTTATACGTATATTTCAGTTGTAAATTGTAATATTTAATTTAAGAAAAATATTAATGAAAATAGAGATAAAATAGGTGTGTTGGTAGAGACTATTCACGATTAAAATGAGCACTTTTGAAAGCCCTGCTTAAGGTCTACTTGTATACACAGTATCTGTTCTTTCGCCTTATATAAAATTAAAATTGCCATGGGCCACATTATTTAATTCATGAGTCTGTTAAGTGAATCAGTGAAATTATCAGAAAAGTAAATATTATACAAATCTGCTCCTCTTTACACTTCGATGGATCAAGAAATACAGAAAGCGAAATAAATCATTTAAATTATCACAAATGGCTACCTAACACTTTTTGTACGACGTTAATATATGGAACTACATTCCCCTTCATCGCTACCAACTTTGCTGGACTCATGTCACTCATTGCGCCCGTTAAAATATATGCAGGTAGGGGTAGTGACTTTTTTCTATGGTTGTTTTCAAATCTGCTCACTTTATAGTCAACAACCTTTAATGCTTAGTAAGAAATAGTTTTCGTTCAAAATATTAACACATTCTGGACTACGCTCAATCTAAGTTCGAGCAACGCCCGTTTAAAAATTCCTTCGTCCTTGAAAATATAACTAGCATCGTTATAGAGCCATTGTTCTGCTAGTGTTTAACAGTATCTTACAAGAACAATACAAATCAGCAGCTATAGTTTTCCTGCAAAATGTGTATTTTTTGCAATGTCCTTATAAAAAGACACGATTGACTGTAAAACTTTTACACTGATTGGAGCATAATCAGCTCTGCGACCCCAGTGGCTGACGACCAGCCAATGATGAACGTTGTAGAGCACAGTAGGAATGCCCAGAGTGGTGTGGACCAATAGAAGAATGGTAAGTGGGAATACAGAAACCAACAGAATAGACGTTCCTGCAGTATTGTATACAGGTGATTCACTTCTAACTTGTCTTCAATTATAGTAAACATGTGCAGTCCTGAATGTGTCAATGCACTTAGCGCGCACGAATGCGGCGCATTGTCCCTTTGATGAAATTTTCTAGACTCGGTTAAGCTTTATTTGCATGAGACGGAGGAATATCCTGGAAGTAGAACTTTTGCAGGCCTCCAGAAAAGTTGTAAGTAACTGTGAATGGACTATAGTTAGAAAATCCTGAGAGTGAACTTGGGAGAAGCGCACCAGAGACGTGCGATTCATCAGAGCACAGAGGATTTCACAAATGCGCAAATTTTTTGCAGTGTTACGTGTTCATATATTTGTTAAGAATCGGCCTCGCACGCCATGTTCAATTATTGGTTCTAGCTTATTTCATTTGTATGCCAACACTCATTACGAAACTGCTACTATACAGTCATAGCAATATACATTATGCTGAAGTACAGACATGAATTCTGAAAATTCGTTAAGTAGTCATGCCGTATTTTTTCGAGAATTATGAACAGATTAATGCCATTTTACAGTCACCTTATAACATGTGGATGAAGTTTGACGACTAAATTTGAAGGGGATTGTCAATTATGACAATGCTACAGTAACAAATATTTGGTTATTTCACTGAAAAGGAAGTTTTGACATATGAATGGGAAATTCAACATGGCGGGTGAGGCCGAACCTTAAAGTGTTTTATTTACTTCTGTTTCCACTTATTGTGGCCTCGCACCATTGACTGTGGACGTTTTGTTTTATTTGTCACCTTTTTCTTGGGGAGTATTATTCCCCATATAGGTTGCCATATATAGTCATATAGTCTCTAGACTGTCAACGTTCTCCTTCTTTATTTTTCAGTGTTAATTGTTTGGGCTTTCTTTCGCCGGCAAGAAATATGCACCGGTTTTTTCTTTCCTTCAACATCGTAAATGTTCCTCGAGCACTTATTTGTTTTTATATTTTATTCCCAATTTTAATTTTTCAGGTCATGTTTATTTCGATTTCATTATGCTGACGCGTGATCTCCATATACATATAATGCTTTCTGTTCGCTAGGAGAATTTGAAACCATCGTATGTCGTTTTTTCTCAGTGCATATCTCGGCATGACTTTCAATCTATTAGTGTAGGCAAAACTCGCACGGATATTATTCCGTTGCTTTCCTAGTTTTTATGATAATTTTACATGATGACGGTATCACATAATATGTAATTTTCGTAGTTAGGAGAATAAATTTTTTGTTTAGGTATAGAAATGAACAGGTTAGACCGTACGTCGTGTTACACATTGCAAGTCGCTGTAGTTGGGACAGCGATCTCGCCAAGTCATTGGCCAACAGCCAGCCAATAATGTAACTTGTAAGTATGGTAAGCATGTCCGGTGATATGTGGACCAATAGGACGCTGGTATATAAATGCACAGACCAATAGAGCTGGTGCTCGTGTGGTGGGGTGTATAGGCAACGTACATCTACCTTGTCGTGACAGCCAGGAAGTATAATGAGGCCTCAAAGTGTAAATTATGTTTTATCTGATAGTTGTATATAAGTCAGCACTATATTTATAACTTAACAATTATACGACTTGCCTACCAGTTAATATTAGCGTAGTAGCTACATACTCAAACTATATGTATGGTGTATTGTGGAGCACAATAGACACCATAACAGTCTGAAACTGAAATTGTGACACAGCGAAGAATGTCTGCATAATAGGCGTAGCAGATCCTTACGTTCTCGGTGATCCAACACTTACAATGAGTTTGATTGAATGATTCTTACCAAGTGGGTTAATAATTAGGTGAAATATCTTGAACGTGCTCCATTGCTACACTATGTCGTCACAGGAAACCAAGTCTGAGACATGAAACAAACACGGAAAACCAGCCAAGAGTGGCTGTAGTAAAAAATTGTAAGTGAAGCGTACGATAAATCCCACAAGGAATTTCCTCTGATAAATAACAGAATAGAAACACTATATATATATATATATATATATATATATATATATATATATATATATATATATATATAATTAAAGAACGAATAATCAAACGAAAAAACTGGAAAAAAAACCCTAGGACAACACAATGACGACGACACCGACGATTCGTTCAGGCTAATGACACACGTGAAACCAACATACAGTCGTATGCCGTCTATCTTGGTACCGAATAATAACGCGAAAAGGTAGGGTCTCTAGTGATAACGTAGTCTGCAGCACCGTCAGAGGACGCCACGGAATATCACTTACAATATTGTTGCGACGCTTGTCTCTCCCTCCCATTGTTTGTTTTGGTAATTAAGGGGACTACGTAGCTGCACGTCCATGGTCGCAAGAAGCGAGGTAGCGATACGGTTGACACTAACACGCACGTCTAGCTCCTCATCGCTCCTACGCGCAAGGCGTGCAGTGTTTCCGTCCTGACGCTTTACTGCATAAATTAGATATGTAAACAGTGGGGGTTTATTTTGCACGCGATGAAAGTCCACAGATCAAACAACGTGCGTATAATCGTACATTTCTCTTACTGCTCAAAGAAACTGCATAGGCAAGCTTTAAAAATACTATATTTGACCACTTTCACGAATTTTTTCCTCCGTTAATACGCCTAATCTGATAAAAGTAAAAATATAGGTATATAGAAAATAGTTTTATTTTTTTTTCCCCCTGGTAAAACTTTGTTTCCAGAACTTTTATTTACCGAGATACGCTTTTACGCGCAAACAACGATTTCACAGAAAACGTTTCAGTACATAGGACCCTTATAGGCTGTTCACGGTAATGTGAGCACTTTTTAAGGCCTTCCTAAATTTTTCCTTTCATTCAATTTCCATCTTCTTGCTGATTTTTAATATAAACATTGCAATGTGACCAATAAACACAGTGCATACATTTCACCACCCTCAAAATCTAATGCCTCAGGTTGCAATGAGATATATTTATTATTGGTTAATGCGTGTTGGGCGGGCCTTAAAAAGTGGTCACTTGACCGCGAACAGCCTATAGCTACCCACACCTTTCCCAAAGAGTTGGCCCTTGGATCTGCCCCCTGACTGACGCGCACTACGCCTGATCCAAAACTTTGAACTTCGCCTACTCTTGTTTGCACGAGGCTGATAAAGGTTGTTCAGAGCAAGCGTGTTTTGTGGGCCTTGGAACTCTGATACGGAGGAGATAACAGCGTGTGCGAGCGCAACAAGTTACGCGCCCAGTGTTTTTCGAACCTGTTATCCTGGGCGATTGCGCACGTAACCCTGGCCACAGAGTAGTTAGGAATGCAGAGGTGAAACTGACAGCTGGCCAGCAAAACGTTGGAACGACGTTCGACAATCCTTACCCGGTAACCCGAAGTCCATTCGCGTTATCTTAACACTTCTATACATAGCATAAAACCAAGTCGCCCGGTCGCGCGTGTCTTTGCATTCGGCTAAGGCTTCTAAACTACTTGATCGATTTCGATGCAGTTTTCACCTTAATTTAATTAATTTCTTGAGGAAGTATTAGGTGCATAATAAATTAGTAGGGATAGGAAAATTTCGCGAATCCATTTCGGGACAAGATAGAAATCAAACACATATACAGTGAAGTCATCTTCGCAATTGGTTCACAGTTTATTAGACCCGCTTTGCATGCCTCTGAGCCAATAGCAGACTTGCAAGGAAAAACCTCGCGAATCCCATAACTGCCAGGTGTGGGGAAACAGCCAATGAACACACAGCTGAGGCTCCAGTATGCAGATGACTGAGGAGTCTAGCCTACAGTTAATTGAACTCGCGAAAATTTTCCCATCCCTATGCATTAGTAATTAATGTAAGGATATTGGCCGTTCACAGTAAAGTGAACACTTTTGAAGCCCTAGTTACTTTCTTCTTTCAACCGATTTATATCCTTCCACCACTAGTTAATGTAAACCCTGCCATGTGAGTAATAAACACAGTGTATACATTCACCATACCCAAAACCAAAAGTCAGAGGCCACGATGAAATGTATTTATTGGTTATTATGTCTGACGAAACCGCTTCAAAAAGTGCTCACTTTACCGCGAAAGGCCTATAGTAGAGAAATGTCGACATTTTATATGAAGTCGGAAGAAGTTGTTTTTCGGGCGCTTACATGGTTTACGCTGACTGAACCATAATATATTCACCAAATCAATGTACTACAGAATTGTAGAGCTCAAAAAGGTATACAAAAAAGTCCGCGACAGCATATGTTTATCTTTTAAGGACGACCCACAGTAATCATTTTTGTTTTTTAAAATTTGATTATAAATATAAATTTTAGAACGACACAGTATTAATCCTTATCAAATTTAATATGTTAGTAACGTCATGTGAGTTTAGGAGCTAGCACAGATTTATTAATTACGCGCAACCACGCCATATTTGTAAATCGCACCCGAGCGAGGCAGGGGCGGATCACTAGTTTTGAATAAAACCTTTAAAACATACCCCCTGTGTATGACGTGTTTGGTTGTTTCCGAAATATGCTTTATGTCACAAGCGTTTCATACTTCTGTACGCATATTTTTTTTGTAAAATTGAACTTTCACTTACATTTTACTTTAATATTTTAATATGTAATTTATAATTAATATGGATAAAAAACGGAGAGCAAATAGGTGTGTTGGTAATACCTGGTAAGAAATAGTTCTTATGCAGAATATTATTACAGTATGTGTGCACGAATGCGGTGCATTTTCCTTATGGTGCAATTATCTAAGACTCGGATAAGCTTAGTTTGAACGAGGCGTAGGAATATCCTGGAAATAGAACTTCAACAGGGCTTCGGAATAAGTTAAAAGTAACCTCGAACGGATTACATAAGTGCAATGGAATATTTTGTTGTTGAAATATATATTAACACATTGTGGACTACGCTCAAAAGTTCGAGCAACGCCAGTTTAAAAATTTCTTTGTCTTAGAAAATAAAACTCTCATGGTTATAGAGCCATTGTTCCGCTAGTATTTAACACTATCGTACAAGAACCGTACAACCCAGTAGCTATAGTTTCCCTGCAAAAATTATATTTTTTTGTTATACCTTTATAAAATAACACGATTAACTGTAAACCTTTTACACAGTAACAGACATTTGATTGGATCATAATCAGCCCTACGATCCCAGTGGCTGATGACCAGCCAATGATGAACGTTGTAGAGCACAGTAAGCACGCCCAGTGTGGTGTGGACCAATAGAAGAGTGGTAAGTGGGAATACAGAAACCAGCAAAATAGACGTTCCTGCAGCGGTGTATACAAGAGATTCAATTCTAACTTGTCTTCAATTATAGTATATATGTGCAGACTTGAATGTGTTAATTATCTTATTCTTATTTCTAGAGACATGCAAAATTAGCGTTATTATTTAGCATTAAGCTGAACTTCACAGTTATATATATATATATATATATATATATATATATATATATATATATATATATATACAGGAGCCGGCATCATTTCTCCATTGGCTACTTCATAGATGTGAAGCCACCCCCTTTCTGACTAAACAGCACGAGATTGGAGCACACAACTGTGAAGTGTTCATTTATTGGCACAGTTTAAAGTTCAACGAGTCCCCAAATAATAACGCGAATTTCGCAGGTCTCTACTTATTTGGTTACTTCAAACGGTAAAATATCGTTGGTGTAACTAGAGATTTTTAGGTTCTGTTTACATTAAACAGTTTCGGTTATTATGACATAATTTGTCAGCCCGACCAATATTCCAACCCAGACCACTCACGGGGGCCGCGGTGGCTGAGCGGTTAGCCTGCTCGCCTCCCACCTAGGCGATCCGGGCTCAATCCCCGGCCGGGTCACTCCAGATTTTCGCATGTGGGAATTGTGCCAGACGATTGTTTATTGTATAGCCATTCAAAGGGACATGATTGATGTTAAATCCTCTTATACGATAAAGGACATTTGACTGAGTCAATATCAGCTCGGCTCTCCATTGGTTGATGACCAGCCAATAATGAACGCTGTAAAGTACAGGGTAGGGTGCGATGTGGTATGAACCAATAGGACGTTGGTGAGTTCTAACACAGACACCAACAAAACAAACGTTTTTGCAGTAGTGGATATAGGTGACTCACTTCTAATTTGTCTTAAGTGCCAGTAAATGTGTGCAGACCTCAATGTGTTAAAAAATACTGGACATACGTACGTGAATAAATATCTTAAGTTTTACAACTTTGGCATTTTTAGTTTCCTGTTTAACTCGTTTTATTCTAATTTCTATACGACTTGTTAAGATTTATTAAATGCACTAAGAAACATTGTTCCCATCCTAATAATTGTCGTAAAAAGTTGCAATCAAGCTCTCGAGCTGTACTTTCGTGTGTGGAGGCAATCAAATGATTGGCCAAGCAAATATATGCAGATGAGTCAAATGAATATTTATTTAACAGCCTACTTTTTTCGGCCCAAGACAAGGCTTTGCTTACGCAAACGTATAAAATGTTCGATGAACAAAATCAATTTTGTTGCTTTTTCAAGGCCTGTTCACTCAACAGAATATTTTTTTTTGAGCCTACTAAATATGCCTGGCCTTACAGAAAATATTTCAGGACAAGTCGTTTTCCAACGTACTTTAGTTCGGAATCACTTTCGTGATGGGATCATTTGAATTGTTACGCGTCTTGTATGCCTTCCCGCGAATCACCGAACGGTCAGTATCGGTGAAACTTAATTTATTCTGATTGGCTCACTCATGTAACAGACTGTATTCACACAAATACAAGCGGCCAGTAGTCAAATGAGGACCGCAAATGTGCAAATATAGGATATTGAATTCTAGCCTCCACGTGAATGTTTTCGCGTAAAACAAATGGTCATTTTTGTTTGCTGCAACAATTTTTTTTTCTCAGTGTACGCACACTAAGAGCACGCATAACGATTTCATTGGTTGCTGACCTTCATAAGCGTCGTGAAGCCGGACAAACTCGTCGCAGGACATAGGTCACTCTACCGTTGAATTTTTATTACTGGCTGGAGGAGTCCTTTGGGCGTGCCGCAGAAATTGTCGGCCGATGACAGAGCGAGTGTACAGAATCTTGCATGTGAGTGTACCGTCGGACGATAAAGGGAATTTTCGCAGGTACCTCGAAATCTTTTATTTATATTCTCTGGCTTTTAAAATCACATACACATAATCGAAATTATTCTCAGGTCTGGTAAGTAAGAAGCATGAGCTGAAGAATACGACGCTCAGAAATTATTTTAGGGCTGAAGAATATGGCTCTAACATAAAATACGTGCATGAGTTTGATAAGCTGATTTAAAAAAAATCCTTTTTTCCAGTTGTATGTTGTTATAGGTGGACTTCATAATGGTAAAAACCTTGTCCCTGCCATCTTGGATTTATAGAATTTCGCCACACTACGCCGCACAGATTTGGTGCTTTATTTTAGGCGTCGACAGAGAGTATAAGATACTGCTTTGTACAGACTTCACAGTCCCGAATACACTCAAGCCTCAGATGTTTGTTCATTGGCTGCTGCTCCAGAGAGTAGCCAGTGTTACTCCACATCTTGTAGTATGGCACTCGCTACTTGTTTCCTTGCAAGTCTGCTATTGGATCAGAGTCGTCGAAGGCGTATCTAATGATCTGAGATCCAATTGCAAAGGTGACCAGCGTACACGTGTTGGACGTCTATCTTGTCTCCTGAAATGAATTCGCGAAATTTTCCTATTCCTGCCTATAGCTGAAGCTATAGCTAAGTAGGGGAAGGAGAAAAACCGGCATAGGCACCTCTCGACAGGAAATAAGTTCAAAACTTTTGCTTGCGTTACTCAAATGCTACGGGAAACTGATGGTGTGGAATCCGTGCTCTTTAACAAGATGTATAAAATATAGACGAGAGGGGGCGGAATTTGTGGGCGCAGGAACCCTTGTGGTCGAACTGCTATCAATGATTACGCTTTTTGAGAAGCTGTTATTAACACACTGGGAGTTTGCACACATAGACTGGCACTTAAGACATATTAGAAGTGAGTCATCTATATCCACTACTGCAAGAACACCGGTTCTGTTGGTGTCTGTGCTAGAGTTCACCATCGTCCTATTGATCCATAACACACCGGACACTACCCTTTACTTTATAGCGTTCATTATTGGCCGGTCATCAACCAATAGAGAGCCGATCTGATACTGACCCAATCAAATGCCCTTCACTGTACAAAAGGATTTACAATCAATCATATCCCTTTGAGTGGCTATAAAAGTAAATTCTATCGTTAGTAATACCATTGTTGCTGCGCTGTCGTGTTTTTGTGAGGTCATGTTAAACACTAGACAAACGAAGAATGCACATACATACGAGTTTTGTTCTGAACGAGAAAGAAATGTTCAAATTATCATTATTCGAGCTACACTCGAGCATAGTCCACAAACGGTTTATGCTGTGCCGTGCGAAAAAGTTCGTCAAATTTGTTTTAATGCAACCTATGGGGAAAAAATGGTTAAATCCAGGATGCCTCCTTAGCAAAAATTCATCGGTATGTGTGAAGAGCTGTCTGGACGGGAGATCAATAGACACGGTGGGACGGCCAACAAAGTGTCCAGCTATTCACGGAGATACATACAGACGTTCCGCATTCAGCAATAATTTTGCCACGTGATTTCCGCCAGGTGTTGAACGTGTTAAGCCCCTTGGCGTGATGCCGGGAGGCTAATTGGCGGATGGCCTAAGTACTGCTCTTACATAAACACACGCCTAAAACGACAGATATATGTAAAGCTTGCCAAGACTAAGGGCCCCTCCTAGTGTGGGACAAGCAGAGCGAAATGACATTGTGTTACACGTTGAAGGTTGTTCACGGTAAAATGAGCACTTTTGAAATCCCTGCTTAAGATCAACTTGCATGCCCGTTGTGTATTCTTCCGCCTTATATATAAAATTAACATTGCCACGGGCCTCATCACTTTATGCATGCATCGGCAATGTGAAACCCTGCAATTATTAAAAAAGTAAATATGTTTCAAAGCTACTCATTTTTACACTTCGGGGCATAAAAAAAACGGAAAGTGAAAGAAATAATTTCAGTTGCCAGAAATGGTTACCTAAAACTTTTAATTTGACGCTAAGATATGGAACTATCTTTCTCTCCATCGTTACCAACTTTACTAGGCACATATCACTTAGTACGCCCGATTAAAATATATGCATGTAGGAGCGGTGACTTTTTCTAAGGTTGATTTCTAAAGTGCTCACTTTACCCCGAACAGCCTTTAAATGATTTTTAGTGTGTCTCGGCTATATTTCACAATATAACTTTCAAGCAAAAATCACTTTGTGCCATTTTAAGAGAAGAATCATGCCACAAGAGCGCAAGGCGGAGTAAATTAATATGAGTTTGTGTTTTTGTTGATTCTGTTTATTTTAATTTACCCGCAATTTTCAGGGTATTAAAATATCAAGCTGTTTAAAAAATATCAGAAATATCAATTATAAATGTTATGAATAGAAAAATTATATTATATGTAATTACTAAAATTGACATGACGTATTGTATAGTTAGTTCACATTAACCCTTTCGGACCCACCTTAATTTACTGTTTCAAATGTTGCGAACAAGACATTTTATAATGAGTGCTGTACTTAAATCGACACAACATTTGTTCTATTGTCACAGCCAATGAGCTGTAGGTTGTATGTTAGGCTACAGTGATGTGAACCAATTAAAAACCAGACCAGCAAGACGGTTTTCGAATTATTCATATACAGATATGATCATTAGTCATTGAGTTTCGTAGTCTGCAGTACAGACCAAAAATTACATACACTAGCGTAAGGTACACAATTGTGTACACTGGGTCTCAAGGCGTTAGCATGAAATTTCGCAGCTGCCAGCCAGTAGGCAGATCTCCTAAGCTTTCTTTGCATGAGACGGAGGAATATTCTGTAAGTAGAACGTCAACAGGGCTACAGAAAATTTGACAGTAACCGAGAATGGAGTATAATTTAAATTATAGCAATGCTCAATAGCCTCCTCACAAACTTTCGGACACACACGAAGTTCTGCATGCAGGAAGTAGCCTTGAATAATCTTCTGTACGTATAGGCTGTTCACGGTAAAATGAGCACTTTTAAAAGCCCTGCTTAGTATCTACTTGTATGCCCGTTGTGTATTTTTCCGCCTTACGTAAAATTAGCACTGCCATTGGCCTTATCACTTTATTCATGAGCCGGTCGAGTGAAACTGTGAAATGATTATAAAAGTAAATATTTTACAAATCTGCTCATTTTTTAAATTTCGCTGCATAAAAAACTAGAAAGAGAAATATATAGTTTAAGTTATTACAAATGGTTCCCTAACACTTTTGATTCGACGTTAAGATATGGAATTACTTTCCCACCAATGTTACCAACTTTACTGGACGCATGTCACGCAGTGCTCCCGTTGAAATATTTGCAGGCGGGAGCAGTGACTTCTTTCTAAGGTTGATTGCAAAAGTGCTCACTTTATAGTGAACAGCCTTTAACGAATGCACGAACCCTAGTGTCGTGCGGGTTCTGTTTTCCTCTTTGCTCCGTCCGAGCGTTCTTTACTCCGACACCAGTGCCATCGTCTGTCTGTCCCGTCAGTCACGTGACCAGCAGGCAACCAGAGGTGGCCATTCATTCTATCCGCCCGTCCGTCAAAACCTCGGCAAGCTTAAATTTTTGACGGGCGAACGGATGAAATTACAACCTTCTAAACTTGCACGGTTTGCTACCCGTTCACCTCGAGTTATTTACAAGGTTGTGTAGTGTATGCAGTGTTTTGTTTTGGCTGTCTTTTGTTTTCATATATTTGTTTATGTGACTGTAAAATGTAATTATGTTACGTTTGGAAACACGAGCTCCTTTTATGCAATAGTAAAAGTAATAATATCAGCTTTATATGGTATTTATAGAGACCTGACGAATTCGCGTGCTCAATGACCTGCAGGCTAGACTCTACAGTCTTATGTACACGGATTCCGATATTAACTGCACATTGGTAGAGATGTGCAAAACTCGCGTTATTTTCTGTGAAACAATGGACTCCATTGCCTTATAAATTAGCGACCACAGTAAGTGGTTTCACTGGCCTCTGCACTGTAATCAACGTCACATGCCTGCTCGATCTCCTTAAGAGATTGGCCATTCCACCGCTGAACTTGTGTTATTGGCTCAAGAGTTCTCCAAGGCGTGCCAAACATATTATTGGCCAATGGCTGAACCTGGTCAAACCCACAGTGATTTGGAATTCAGTCTGTCCTTAGATAATAACGCGAATTTGCAGGTCTCTACACATTGGTTGTCTGCTGTCACAGTGCAGCGCGACAATTGGATACCGTTATCAAGGAGGTGTCAAACACCATGTGGACCAATGGCTGAAGTTATATAAACACACGTGTTTTGAATTCTAGCTTGTCCCAAAATGAATCCACGAATTCTTCAGATCTCTAGCTATTTATACATTTTTTACATAGATTAATTTCCGTTATGTACGTCTATGTTCGTTTTGGGTATTTAAAAGAAATACGATACCGCCAAAAATGCTCACTTTTTATAGAATTTCTTTTGTTATTTGTAAACAGTTTTGTTTTTATTATATTTCGGCAATTCATTTATGACGGACCACGTACGTACGAAGTTTAGTTGTAAATCGCTCGGCTGGGAGACGGACGAATGTACGACGGACGGACGCGACAAGCTATTGTAAATCCTGCGCCTGAGCGTGCAGAAGTGAGTGAAGAGATTTGGACGGCACTTAACATCGGGGTCTTGAGAGCCGATGAAGTTGATAGATATGAGTATGGAGCAGCGCCGGAATGAAAGGGCGGGGGAAACGGGATTTCACTGAGAAAACCCGCCGACCAATTGTCCAGCATTGTCCGCCACGATTCCCACATGCGAGTTACCCGGCCGGGGATTGAACCCGGATCGCCGTGGTGGGAGGCGAGCAGGCTAACCGCTCAGCCACCGTGCGTGTCTTCCTCGTGTTCCTTCGCCGTTCGCTTCGCAAGCGATCTTCAAACCCCTCGCGCACTACTCCGGCGCGTGTTTGCAGTCCAAAGTTTCCGGCGCTTTCCAAACAAAGTCCATTGTGCTCTTCGCTGTTGACGCTGGCGTCTCTCCTCTCTCCTAGGTTTGCATTCCTCCATGAGGAGAGGGGACATTCTCCCCCTCTCCCCTTTCACAGCCTTTTTATTCTTTTTATCTTTCTCTTACCCATTTCCCGTTGTCTCAGCGCCAGAACAAATATGTGAGTAGCTCAGCTCGTCGTGGGAGTCGGCTGAAATGTGCGACGTATGCGATGGGCAGCGTCGTTTTGTTTCCGTTACGACCGGTCCACGTCAATACCTGGAAGACGCCAGAATGGCCTGCGCCCAAAAAAAAAAAAAAAAAAAACACAACGATTGCAAGCGAACAAAACGACAGTTCGAACTGTGAGCAAATAGTACCTTACCGAAAACGTGGAATCTTTTAATCATTCATATAGCAGGATTTGCTGTGAAATGAAAATTTTTCACAGGGTACTAAATACTATATGCTATTAATGGCAAAGTGAACTCTTTTGAAAGCCCTCTCATTTGAAATAATAGTCGATAAATCTATTTTACTTTAGCGTTAGACGTTATCTTCCGAGTGCGGTGGAATATACACACTGTGTTTCTTACGGACAAGACAGTATTAATTTTAAAAAGGTGGTAATGGATAGAACATGGCTGAAAGGAAACTGTAACTAGAACCTCAAAAGTGCTCACTTTACCGTGAACAGCCTATAACAAACCTTAATTCTTATAGAGACAATTACTAGAGACCCGGAAATTTCGCGGATTCATTTGGCAACAAGCTAGACTCCACAATAGTTTGTGTACTCTAGCCTCAGTTAGTTGTTAATTGGTTATTGCTCCATTTTAACCCGATACCAGGTGACACGGGATTCGGCCCTTTTTTCCTTGCGTGTTACTTATTGGCTCAAATGCGCCCAGGGTGTGGCTTACAAACATTAATTCGATTAAAACGAAAGGCAAATATGCATATTTTGGAAGTATGGCTTGTCGTCAAATGAATTCACTAAATATCCGGAACTCTTAACGATGATGTATCCGGGGAAACAAATTGACAACTCTTAGCGTTTCACTATGCGCCATGCCTGAAAGTTTGTTTTCGTCATTGGATGTTGCATTAACACTTTCAAACCCACCTTAATTTACAGTTTCAGCGTGGTGTACTTAGGTCGACACTACATTTGTTATATGAACAAACTATATCTTAGCCTAGTAAGACGGTTTACTAATCATTTATCCGCAGATAAGATCATTAGTAGAGAAGTGCAAAATTCGCGTTATCTTCCGGCGAGAGGATAGACTCCAGTGCATTATAAACAAGTGAGTACAGTCCGTGGTTTCATTGGCCGGTACACTTTAATCAACGTCACCTGTATGCTCGATATCCTTTAAAAAAAATTGGCCAGTATGCCGCAGAACTAATGTTACTAGATCAAGAGCTCTCCGAGGCGTGTCAGACATATTTCCGACCAATGACTGAAGTCGGTCAAATGCACAGTAACTTGCAGTTCAGTCTGTCCTTAAATAACAACGCGAATTTTGCAGGTCTATAATAATTGGTTATTGAGTTTCGCAATGTGCAGTACAAGCCAAAAATTACCTACACGTGCGTAATGTAAACAATGTTGTACACTAGGTGAGAATGGGATAACGTGAAGTTATTCCCCGATCTCATTGGACCAACGGAAACTAAGCTACCGTACAACCGAAGTTCTGTGACTATTCCTCAGAGATGCACCAAATTCGCGTTATTTTCTTACGCCAGATTGGTCCTCGTAATTCTGTATACTCTTAAGAGCCAGCGTCACTTCTTCATTCGAGGGTGCAACAGCGAGGAACTAAGTGAACAATTATTTACATTCTCGCCAATACGTGTTGATTATCCGAGAAATTAGTAGCATAATCCATTCACAGTTACTTCACACTTTTCTGGAGACCTGCAAAAGTTCTTCTTCTAGGATATTCCTGCGCCTCGTGCAAACAAAGCTTAAAAAGTCTAAAAGTTTACACTAAAGGACGACGCACCGAATTCGTGCGCACTCACTTGTAATGATATTTTGAATAAGAACTACTTCTTACTAGGCGCTACCAACACACGTGTTTTCTCACTGCTTTCGTTCATATTAAATATGAGTAAAATGTTAGAATTTATAAATAAAATATAGACAAAACTTCAATTTAACGAAAATTAAGATGCTTTTATTTTAACAGAGGTAAAAATCGCTTGTGATAAGTAAGATATTAAGGAAATAACTACACACGTTATACATAGCGTGATTTTTCGAAGGTTTGATTCAAAATGCGTGGAGAAAACGCGAATAGCCTATATGAAATATGTGAACTAAATGACTTATAGGTAGGGATAGGAAAATTTCGCGATTTCAATTAACTATAGGCTCTTCTCCACAGTACTGTGTACACTCGAGCCTCAGCGGTGTGTTCATTGGCTGTTGTCCCAGAGAGTAGCCAATGTTACTCCACACCTGGCAGTATGGCACTCGGTGCTTGTTTCTTTGCAAGTCTGCTATTGGCTCAGAGTCATCTTGGGCGTTTCTAACAAACTGTGATCCAGTTGCAAAGGTTACTTTTGTGTAAACGTGTTGGGCATCTATCTTGTCCTGAAATGAATTCTCGAAATTTTCCTATCTCTACTTCTAGGAAAGGCAGCAAAAATTGCTGTAAGTGACACACTGTTTAAGATGTGTTTTAAACAATACCGACCATGCTGTAGATTTCCTGAATAGACTGCTTTATTAAAACCCCGTAATCACTGCTTAAAATTCTGAGGAAGCTGTTTATTCTAATTTTCAATCGCCATCGCAATATTTCCTTACGGCCGGATGTGAATTTTAACACTTTGCAGACTATGCTTGAGTGTAGCTCAAGCAAAGCTAATTTGAAATTTTCTTTGTTGTTCAGAACAAAACTCGCATGTATGTGGTGTCTTTGTTCAGCTAGTGTTTAACACAACTTCATAAGAACACGACAGCACAGTAACAATGATATTGCTAACTATAGAATTGTTTATTGCATAGCCATTCAAAGGGACATAATTGATAGTAAATCCTTTTATACGATAAAGGAGATTTGATTGAGTCAATATCAGCTCGGCTCTCCATTGGTTGATGACCAGCCAATAATGAACGCTATAAAGTACAGGATAGGGTGCGATGTGGTATGAACCAATAGGACGTTGGTGAGTTCTAACACAACCACCAACAAAACAAACGTTCTTGCAGTAGTGGATATAGGTGACTCACTTCTAATTTCTCTTAAGTGCCAGTAAATGTGTGCAGACCTCTATGCGGAGGGGTAGCGATTTTTCGCAAAAAGATTTCGAGACACGATACAGTTCAAATCACTGTAAGGTCGTCCAGCTTTTTTATTGGCTTATACTTGTTCTGGTCCGTGTTAACTGTCTGCGCACGAATCAAGAAGGTTCGTGTCAGAGTTACGGAATTCTGAGTGGCGAGTCAAACGTGGAAACGACACTAGCAGCCAATGGAGGTATGGCTGCTAGTGTCGTTTCCACGTTTGACTCGCCACTCAGAATTCCGTAACTCTGACACGAACCTTATATATATATATATATATATATAATATATATATATATATATATATATATATATATATATATATATATATATATATATAGTATTGAAGTCTACTGTGTGCTCCAATTTTTTCGCGAAAAATCACTGGCCCTATCTATGCGTTAAGCGTTTAATAATGCGCAGGGATTCCCCTTAACTAGGGATAGGAACATTTCGCGAGTTCATTTCAGGACAAGATAGACGTCAAACACATGTACACTGAAGTTGACTTTGTAATTGGATCGCAGTTTATTAGACACGCCCTGGACGACTCTGAGCCAATAGCAGACTTGAAAGGAAACAACTAGCGAGTACCATGCTTCTAGGTGTGTAGTAACACTGGCTACTCTCTGGAGCAGCAGCCAATGAACACACATCTGAGGCTCGAGTGTACACAGGATTGTGGAGTCTGGCGTACAGGTCAATGAACTCGCGAATTTTTCCTATCCCTACCCTTAACCCTTGGGGAAAAAAATTGACACTCATCTTCTGTAGTTCTGAAGTCTTAGAAAAACAGTCGGCGACGATCATGAAGGTCTCGCGGCCCAGTGATTTCCAGATTCATTTAACGCTACCAACGTCGCGGAGTCCCACAGCGTGTCAAGACACCGCGGAATGTTCGTTCGAGCGCATCGCCCAGAGACCGTACCTTGCGGTCGTGGGCGCCACTGTGAATCCGGCCTTAGCGGAGCGTGAAATCAAGTCCTTGGTCGGCTCCGAAACAAGACGCCCGAGGAATCGAAGGACGAGGTGTGTCTCTTCGGCGAGATTTCTAGTTCGTCGTGGCGGTTGCGACACGAGAAACCGCGAAAGGGGCGAAAGGCCGTCTCGTTTGCAGAAACAAAAGAAGTGGAGATCGTGCCCCTCCCAACATCTCGTGCTGCGGGTGTGGCGAACCCAGACCACAGATATTGATCCTTTGCAAGTCAGTCCTCCCCTTCCCAGACTCTGTACACTACCCCCCCCCCCCCCCACCGTGTTTCATTCCGCTCCAACTCCCCTTCCGTTAAGGCCGATTCACATTTAAATTAAATTGGCACTCTTGGCGTTAATGCCACGATTAACAATTTCTACACCTTTTGCGAGAATTATTATTATTTTTTACTCGAACGGGAGCGGGTATTGTAGAATCCTCTTACAATTTTGTTACAAATTGTTTAATTTTAACAAATCATTAAATAAACTAAATTTTCCTTAGTTAATTAATTGGATAAAAAGTATACACTTTTTTGTGTTGGAAAAATTAGATTACATAATAAAAACAATTTGTAGGGGCATCTGTTTTTCGCGAAAATATTTCAGGACAAGTTGTGTTCCAACGAACTTTAGTTCAGAACCACTTTGGTGATTGAATAATTTCAATTGTTACGCGTCTTATCTGTCTGCTCGCGAATCACGGAAGGTCGGTATAGGAAAAACTTAATTCTGATTGGCTCACTCGTGTAACGGACTGTTTTCGCACAAATAAAAGCAGCCAATAGTCGAATGAAGACTGCAAGTGTACATATAGGATATTGAAGTCTAGCTTTTACGTAAATCTTTTCGCGAAAAGAGGTGAACCTAACAATTTGTAACAAAATTTTAAGAATATTTTACAATATCGGCTCCCGTTTGGGTACAAAAAATTAATTCCCGCAAAAGTTTTAGAAATGAGAGGTGGTGGCCTTAAGGCCCCGCCTGCCTGCACCATTTTCCTCCTTTTTTTTTTTTTTTTTTTTTTTTTTTTGGCCGAGAAGCTCTCGAGCTTCAAGTAGGGACAGGTGTTGTTCGCAAAAAGATTTCAAGACCAGTTGTTCTTCAAAACACTTTTATTCATATGCACTTTAGTGACTGGATGATTATATATGTCACGTGTCGCATGTGTCCGGCCGCGAATTATGGACGTTCAGTATTGGAACACTTCATCCTATTTGGCCCAGTCAAATCATAACACGTCTTCTCACGTAGACACGTGGCCAATAACCAAAGGAAGTTGTAGTTGTGGACGTAGGATATTGAAGTCTAGCATGGCTATTAATATTTTCGCGGAAAACATCTGGCCCTACCTATAAGTAGGGATAGGAAAATTTCGCGAATTCATTTCAAGACAAGATAGACGTCAAACATATGTACAGTGAATTTACCTTTGCGATTGGATTAGAGTTTATTATACACGCACGCCCTGGACGTCTCTGAGCAAATAGCAGACTTGCAAGGAAACCAGTAGCGAATCCCTTACTGTCAGGTGTGAGGTAACACTGAGGCAGCAGCCAATGGACAAGCATCTGATGCCCTAGTATGCACAGGACTGTGGAGTCTAGCCTACAGGTCATTGAACTCGCGAATTTTTCCTATCTCTACCTATAAGGGTTACCCTGGCACGTGATACGAGAGCGCCATCGACGCTACGCGCAGGGCCCTGAATTGGTGTGCAGTTTTCTCGTGGTGCTGCGTGTACCTATGGGACTTTCAGCAGTGACCCTATCATTTTATTGATGAAAAGCCTGTATCGAAGTTCGATACAGGCTCCTATCGTAATATTTGTTTGTGTCCGGCTAGTATTTTTCAAGATACGGCAGTCTGGTAAAGCAGTTTTTAACTATACTGGAGGGCTCCAAATTAATATTTACAGCATGCGTTGGTAACTTCAAAAGTACCATTACTCCCTCGTCTGGAGCATGATGTCTTTTCGTATGTAAAAATGCTGGAGGCACGTTTGTTAGTCTCGTCAACAAATCAGGCAGGCAGAACACCTAGCTATTTTGGGGCCGCGGTGGTGTAGTGGTTAGACTGCTCGCCTCCCACCAAGGCTATCAGGTTTCAATCCTCGGCCGGGTCACTCCCGGATTTTCACAATTGGGAATCGTGGCCGACAAAGTCGATGGTAGGCGGGTTTTCTCGGTGTTCTACCGTTTCCTCCAGCCCTTACATTCCGGCGCTTCTCCGTTCTCACCTAATTTCACGCCATTCGGCTCTCAAAACCTCGTTGTTAAGAGCCGTCCCAAATCTCTCAACCCTTGGCTACTTTGCGCGTTCGGGGCCTCGAGAAACCTCAGCTGTAGAGCCGACTCTTGCTCGCTCATCGATTGCCTCATCGCCTCTATACTCGTGAGGAGCTCAAGTGGGGCAGTTTTGCGCTTTAGTCATTAGTAGGGATAGGAAAATTTCGCGAGTTCAATGACCTGTAGGCTAGACTCCACAGTCCTGTGTACACTCGAGCCTCAGATGTTTGTTCATTGGCTGCTGCTCCAGAGAGTACTCAGTGATACTCCACAGCTGGCAGTATGGCACTCGCTACTTGTTTCCTTGCAAGTCTGCTATTGGATCAGAGTCGTCCAGGGCGTGTCTAATGTTCTGTGATCCAATTGCAAAGGTGTCTTAAGCGTACACGTCTATCTTGTCTTGAAATTAATTCGCGTAATTTTTTCTCCCTAGCCAATAGGTAGCCAAATCTAGCCATTCTACTCATCAGCTTAGCCATAAATTCTTTGAAAATGCTAATGGAATATTTCCCAGCCATTTTGTTATTCCACTTTAGTTACTTCTTGCCATTGTTTGCATTTCAGATTTAAGAGCTCTGTCACACTGCGAAATTTTTGTTACAATTTGTAGAGGGATACAGCCCTTAACCCTTTGAGGAGTATGCACGTATATACACGGTTTTACGATTACATGTAAATTTCTTTTCTCTTTAATATAAAACTGGCACTTTTATAGTTTTACTATTTCGCTGGATGTTACAGGAATCCAAGAAAAAATTGCAACTGACCCACCTTTTAATTCGTAAGTATATAAAAGGATATTTTTAATAATTTCTCATATGAACACGAAGGAAATTTAAAACGTCTTATATCTGTAGCGACACATTAATTGGTACAAATTCAACGCGCGACATCGTAGGCGAGCAGTCAGCCAATAATAAACGTCGCTGAGTACAATAATATAAGCGTGTGCGGTGTAGCTAGAACCAATAGGACAATGGTAAGTAGAACTACACAGACCAACACAACTTGTATAGCTTTAAAAATCATGTACTGCGTTACAAATAAAAAATATACAAAAAAAAAATCCTTATTTTGAACCATTTTTAAAAATTACGAAATAATTTCATACTGTGATTTCGAATATTTCTTAAAGTGACTTACAACATTTTTTGTGAATATGAATTACCTTATTTCGGTATGTGAGTTGGTTTTTATGATTTCGGCATCCGAAAAACTATAACATTTTGATTTTACATGCATTTGGTGTTTAAAAAAACCGTAACTATATCATACTTGCAAATTGAGTTGGTAAGATAAAAAGAAAATCAGTAATTTTAAAATTTTTTCTATCTGAATTTTGTAATACATATGACATTAATAAAATCAAAATTTGCAATTATGTATTAAAATTACTCTCAGGCTGTCAACAGGAGAAAATAAATTTTCAATATAATTTTATGTGTCCTGTTAACTTTACATGAACTCTGCTGTATTTCTCCTGTTAACATTAAAAAAATACTGAGCATTTTAAATAAAAACTGACTCCTGTTAACTAACCAAAAGCAAATACATTTATTTGAAAGTTATAAAATAGTGTAACTCTTGTGCAGGAATTGGTATTTTGTGTTCGACGGCGGTGCAGAAAAAGATAATAATCCCAACAATAACTGCAGAGTTAACAGGACAAAGGAGTATTTTTACTGTGTTAATAACCGTTGTGTTATAGCCTAGTGGAAGTAAGGTAATGTTTGTGATTAACTTCCAGGAATGACAGTCCTGTGAATACAAGTTTGTAAAATTAAAACTAACGTGAAGAGTACACCGATAAAATTTATGGGTGTAAATAAAGATCATTATTACAATTTAATTGCAAGTTAACAAACACTATAGTAGCGCAGATGTAACTTAGGACTTGGGAGCTCTGCCAATGTCCGGCCACTTCTCCCCGGGAAAGGAAACAATTGGAGTCCCTGCAGATTCGTCCGCCCATCTGCCAGCTACCTGTGGTTGGTGCTTTACAAGTCGTTCCGCTTCTCTCTTTCACTTGGATAGGCGGGGCCGAGTCCGTTCTCAGGCCGGCGCGACTACAGTAGAACAGTTTTACAATTACTACGGATTACTCAAAAAGAATGATGCCAATGTAAATGTGATTTATTGTTTATTGAACTGACATACAGAACCCACAATTTCATGCGTTGATAGACGACCTGCATAAGTTTATACTCCATAAGTAGACACCCCGGAAATTTCCCCTCAGTTAAACTTCAAACACGCGTACATTTGATTTTCTTTCCAATTAGATCGCTGTTTGTAAGCCACGCCCTGGATGAATTTGAGCCGCTAACTCACCTGTAAGAAAAATGCGGCTGAATCGCGGGTTACCTGGTCTGGGGTTAAACTGGAGCAACAGCCAATGAACAACTAACTGAGCCCCAAGTCAATAAATAATTGTTGAATCTAGTTTGTTGCCGAATGTATGCGTGAAATTTCCGGATTTCTATCCATAAGTTACATGTCTATGTCTGTAGTTCACGTACTCGCCGCCAGAGGCACCGTTGTAGTGCATACGGCTCATACGGACATTACAAGTGTTTTATATGAGCACCCTATAGTTGACAGAACAGATGTGGAGATGGTAGTCCATTTTCTTCTCAGACTCATCCCAACATATTGTGACGGTGTTTGCCAACACATACAGGACGAGGTCCTTACCTCAACTGCTTCCTGAATGTAGAGGTTTTAAATTGGAAAAATGCCGAGAGCACCCCAATGATGTCAAAAAAGGGATTCGGATTGGTTCCAGTGAAAAGGTTTGAAAATATTCGTTGCCTTGCGTTTATATTATATATCAACTTCAAATAATTTACAATATCCCCCCCCCCCAAAGATCACATTGAAAAAACTTTATATAAAATTATACTTTTCCCACCGATTACATATGATATTAAAAGTTTGTATCAAAATAATTATGTTTAAAACTTCCCCTAAAATCTACATCTTTACAAGATTACATCTCTTTCCAGCTATTTGCAGGTTACATACAATTATTTTGCTATACACCATACTTAACTAAAATGACAGTACCTCCCCTCCCTTTAAAATGTTGACGGACGGAACAGCAGTTCCTGCCCAAGTGAAAACCCTTGTGCTGTCTCCCCAAATCTGGGTGAGACACCTGTATTTATATTTTATTTGAAATCATATAGAACATTACAAAATGATCTTCACTCCGTCGATATCTGAAGTCCTGGAAGGGCACCCCGGTGGTGAGTGAGTGGCTGGCTGGCGTCACGTGATCAAGGTGACGTACGAGGGAGGGGAAGACAGTCATAGATTTCGTGGGCGGCATCGGCCCCGCGGCGCCCACACTTGCAGACCAGCAGGCCCGCCCAGCGGACGTGAGGCGTGGAGTTCATCAAACACACCCCCGTCGCAGCGAAGGTAAGCCGTCCCAAACGGCCAACATTTCCTCAACTTCATGTGGCACCGTCGGTTTGACTTCCGTTCGATGTGCAGGGATAGCCGTCACAATATCCTCGGTTATCCACTCCACGGCACCAGAGACGGGGTCCTTCAAATCGTCCAGGTGTTTTGGAAATGGGGGAGCTTACACAACTTCCTTAACGTGTCCCCACAAAAAATAAATCGCAAGGTATTAAATCAGGTAATCATGGAAGCCAGTGCAGCATCGGCGAATCATTATTCCCAGCCACGGCCGATACAGCGTCCAGGTAAGGCGGCATTCAGATGTTCACAAATGGTCCAGTGGAAATGGGGAGGAGCACCATTCTGTTGGAAGATGAGATTAGGAAAAAATACGTTCATGAAGGTCACTGCATGTGCACACAATATAAAATGTCAGTGGCTGTTCATGTGTAAAAAGCAGGAATTTCCGGAAGGCCTCTGGGCTAAAGAAGGACTTTTCATTGCGTTATTTGACTTCCTTATCCCGCAAAACAATGCTTAACAATTTGAGGTCGGCACACTTTTACCAGCAATCAAACAATCTAGACGTTATAGTCACCTGTGTCCATACCGCTGCAGGGACACTGTGTTCTATTGGTCCCTATTGTCACGTAACGCCATTCTACTGGTCAAAACGACACCAGTCTCTCCATATTGGCCCGCTGATAAGCAATGGAGTTCCGTGTTTACCCTTGTCCAACCAAATGTTCTTTCGTATTTAACAGGATGTTTATCCCATCGTGTTGATTTCCGTAACTATACAAAAATTCGTCGTTATTTTAAGAAGTTCGCTGTTGTATTAGTCCTTGTTTAAAATTCGTATGAAATAGGGAATTCATGTAAGTATAACCGGACCAGTCATGTTTTTTATCTGGACTGAAATATTCAAACAAGTTTTACCTGAACTACACTCGAGTATAGGCTGTTCACGGTCAAATGAGCACATTTGAAAGCCCTTCTTAAGATCTACTTGTATGCACGTTGTGTATTCTTCCGCCTTATGTACAATTAACATTGCCATGGGCCTCATCAATTTATCCACGTGTCGGACAAGAGAAATTGTGAAACTATTAGAAAAGTAAATATTTTAGAAATATGCTAATTTTTACACTTCGATGCATTAAATAAAACAGAACGCGAAATAAACAATTTATGTTATCACAAATGGTTACCCAACACTTTTTATTCGACGTTAAGATATGGAACTATTTCCCATCCATCGTTACCAACTTTACTGGGTGCGTGCCTCTCAGTGCGCCCGTTAAAATATGCGCAGATAGGGGCAGCGAATTATTTCAAAGGTTGGTTTCGAAAGTGCTCACTTTATCGCGAACCGTCTTTATAGTCCTCGAAGTGTAAAACTGTCTTGCGAAAAGTCCTGGTCGCCCTGACGTGAATCGGCCTTCACAGTCAAGCTCGTGCACACGTCCCGACCGACCTTCGTCGAGGATCGCTATCTCCCGGCGTCTTTCTTGGTTTTCCACGAGAGCAGCCGATCCATCAACGCGGCGATCGCGTGCTCGCTCGACGAGAACTCGACCCCAGACGTCCCTCCTGGCTCCAACTGTTCCTGCCGGCTATGTCGGAGGTCGCGTGGATTTCCTCGCTGAAGGTCGTTCGCCGGAAACACAAGCGCGGCCGACGTGTTTTTTTTCTTTCGTCAAGTAGTCCGGAGGCAGCTTATATATATATATATATATATATATATATATATATATATTTATATATATTTATTTATTTATTTAAATTATGGCTGCTGGTTCTTAAATGATACCTTCCCGTGCCATACAGTACGCTTAGCTTTCTAGCATGTTCATATTTATAAATAATATAATCCTAAAGTAGCTCTATACCCAACTTAACTATAGTCCATTCACGGTACTGCCAACTTTTCTGAAGCTCTGCTAAAGTTTAACTTCCAGGATATTCCTCCGCTGCGTGCAAAAAAAGCTTAAAGCTTAATCGAGCCTAGAAAATTAAGCCAAAGGGACAACGCACCGCATTGGTGCGTGATAAGACTAATAATATTTTGCATAAGAATTATTTCTTGCTAGGCATTACTAACACACTTATTTTCTCCCTGTTTTTATTCATATTAATTATTGTAACACCTGGTAATTTGAATATCACAAGTGTTACATATATGTAAAGTTTTATCTGGTTCAAAAGAAAAAAAGTAGTTGTATAAATGTTAAACAGATCCCTTAGTTGTAGATTTGTGATATTTAACCCTGTATTAATCTATGATAATGTTTTGTTTTACAAACTGATTTTATGTAAAGGTAGGAACGTTTTAAGGTTGTTCTAAAAAGTATTAGTTTATGAAATTAAAATAAGTAAGAGGTTCCGATTTAGTGAGTTTTTAGTGAAGTTCATTTAATATTGGCGTTTAATTTCAAGAAGTGTTCTCTTTATGACTAAATGTTGTCAAGTTTAAGAAACAGAAGTATGTAAATGATGAAAGTAACTGCATAATATTGAGTCGTCAGTAACAGAAGTGTCGACGACGAACTTTGAAAGGGATTGAGAACTTCGTCATTTGGTTTTCCAAGTAACTTCTGGTCAGACATTATCATCCATTTTCTGAAGGAGGTACGTCATAAGGAATAGCTCCACCTTCGGGAACACGGTCACCGCTTCAGTGGTTGAGTCGGGGGTCGACTCCAGGACCGTGAATGAAGGAAGGATGTCGGAGTACCTATGCCGTCATGGAATCGCAGTAGGCAGGGAGTTGTGAGGTACCAGATTCGAACCCAGGAGAACAGCAGATATAGCAGTGGACTACTTTTTTTTCTCATCAACAGATAAATCCAGCATACGTCATATTATTCATGAACATTTTCCGAAGGCTAATTAGTAGTGTATTTTCGAAGGGTGTTCCTGACAATAAATTGGAGTTCTTTCCTTATATATTAATGCTTACGTGGTAGAATAGTTTTCTTGTAGTATTCTTTCATATCTTTGAATAATATGCATATTTTAGTTTTTATTTCAAATTTTCATATATTATTGACTTTTGCACTTTATATGGAAGAGTCTCATAGCCGTGGCAAGTATGAATAGTAATATTTAAATATATACATACGTATAATAATTTGTACATTCCGTCGTATTATTCTGTTATGCTGGAAAGTTTTATGTTGTGCACATTTGATTTGTCGGAGATTGTGCTATATTTGTTGTAACAGTTCAGGGTAGTAGAACGGACCGTTTCATTATTGATGAACTACTATAATTTATAGACAAAATGTAAGTAAAACTTCAATTTACAAAAGAAAACAATGATACCTTTCTGTCAACAGAAGTATAACAAGTTTGTGATACGTAACACATTTAGGACACAACTAAACACGTCATATACATGGGGCGATTTTTCAAATGTTCTATTCAAAAAGTGTGAATAAACCGCGACTAGACTATATAGACCTTACATCACAATTTTATAATTTTCACCAAAATTTGGCAATACCAGTATTGTGACTGAAATACGACTTCGTAGCTCGATCGTTAACTTTATAGTGCTGTGTAAAATCAATAGCTTTTTGAGCATTGGGATACTTTAGTAATTTTCTTTTTTAAAAACCATAACCTAGCTAGTGAAACCAATAATCAAATATGGCGGGGAAAAGTTTACCTTAACGCCGTTACAAAATTGGAAACTTTAGCATCGATTTTACGTTTGCTTCTCGATATATTATTTACTATGGAGCTTGTCACAATGGATCAAAGTTGAAGTCAGCTACTTTTGGCCTAGCGATATCGAAACGTTGCAACTTGATGCCAAAGTCGAGAAACCATTTTTGCAGAGAATCCGGTGAACATTTGTTTACTGTAAGACGATTTTTATTTCGGTGTACTGAATCAAGCTAGTCGAAATTTAAGAAATGGCAAACGAACGCGATGCCAAGAAAAAAACACTTGTACTGATATTTATGAATAAAGTAAACAAGCTAGTGTTTTTTTTTGTTTGAAATGAAGCTTCAAATTTAATTACTAAGCTTATTTTAAAAACATGTACATAAAATACATTCCTGGGTTGGAATAGGCCTAATAATGAGTTACATAACAAAATACACATTTTTACGAAAATTGCGGAACCAATCTTCAGTTGTCTGAACTTTGACTTAACGTTTGTGTTACGTATCCTTGGTTTCGTCGAAGGAACGGAAAAGCAGTTTTATATTGTGTAAAGGTACTTTTAACCTCTGGTTGCACGCAACCCATCTATAGACAGGCCGTGTAAGTAATAAACACTGTATGTGCATTCCACAGCACCCGGAAGTTAAAATGTAAGGCTAAAATTAATTTTATTTATTGACTTTTATTTTTAATGCGTGGGCTATCAAAAGTGCTCACATTTTTTTCCGTGAATAACCTATAGTGAGATAAGGATAGGGTGGTTACGGTATTGATAATACAATTCCTACAATAATTTTCCCAGCTGAAGAACAGTATACAAATGTATAGGCTGTTCACGGTAAAATGAGCACGTTTGAAAGCCCTGCTTAAGAACTACTTGTATGCATGTTATGTAGTCGTCCACCTTATGCAAAATTAACATTTGCCATGGGCCTCATCACTTTATTCTTACGTCGGTCAAATAAAACTGTGAAATATTTAGGAAAGTAAATATTATACAAAACTGCTAATTTTCGCACTTTGATGCATTAAAAAAACAGAAAGCGAAATAAATAATTTAAGTTATCACAAATGATTACCTAACAGTTTTCATTCGACGTTAAGACATGGAACTATTTTCCATCCATCCGTTACAAACTTTACTGGGTGCATGTTACTCAGTGCGCCCATTAAAATATATGAGTTCAGAGGCAGTGAATTTTTTCTAAGGTTCATTTCAAAAGTGCTCACTTTATCGTGAACAGCCGTTACCTGCATTTTTATTTTACTTACTGAATATATCAATTTTTTAAAATGCGTACTTCATATTTCGCGGAGGGGGGGGGGGGGGACGGTGAACCCGGATCAACCCTCCTTCTCCTTCACCTTTCTGTCAGCTACCCTGCAGAGGCCACGGTGGCTGAGCGGTTAACCTGCTCGCTTCCCAACAAGGCGAACCGGGTCCAAGGCCCGACCGGGTCAAGGATTCTCGAATGTGGGAATCGTACCGAACGATGCCGTTGGTCGGAGGGTTTTCTCAGGGATCTCCCGTTTCCCCCGCCCTTTCATACCGGCGCTACTCCATACTCACCTCACTCCGTCACCATCGTGTCTCAAGACCTCGATGTTAGGAGCCGCCCAAATCTCTTCACTTCACTCACTCGGAAGTTAGCGCTAAAATAAGCACATTGTGTTTATTACTCACACGGATATATTTCTTTTGAAAGGTGGTCGAAGGATAAAAAATTGGCTGAAATAAAAAAGTAACTAGGACTCCAAACGAGAACAACCTGTATCTGTGCGTGGATGTGTGAGCGTGTGTCGATGTTCTTCTTTGTTTGTAGTTGGTAGGAACACTTTTATGTTGTGGATCGTGATACATACTACCCTGTTCATATATCCGTCCTACCTACCACGCCTTAGGGTTGAGGTGTCGCGTTGAAGGAGGCTACAACCCTCAATCGCCGCGTCTTCAGATAAGTTAGTCGAGTGGTATGGGAAGGACAACTCGTTTCTGGAAGAGCCGACGCAGCGACAGATCGATTGGACGCGCCCTACACAAGAGAGAAGGAATTGTTGGAGGGGGGGGGGGGGGTGACACACGAGTTACCTCGAGGCATCAGACCTTCTGGGATCAATTTCATGGGACACTGCTTACCCCCTCCCCCCCTTCCTGGCCGGGCCTTTGGACTCGTCCGTCCCCGCCGACAAAGGACTTCCAGCCGACTCCCTCCCACCGCCTCACCATATCCCTGAGACAGACGCACACACCCACCCAACCCCTGTGCCACGCTGGTGTGATTTTTCAGCCCTGACAACTCCCGAGTCCCCTTCGTCCAGCAGCTGCCTCCCGTAAGGCTGTCCGACATCAACAAATCAAAACTGCTGCGTATTCTTCAACCATTTTTCAGCATTCGGACATTGCGCATTCTCAGACAATTTAAATAGTTTTTTTCGCCGCCACTTCATTTGCATGATTACAAGCTTTTGTCACACACAAAAAAAAGCTTTAGTCTATTCGAGGTTGTTTCACGCTATTTTAATCAACCCTTTGAAAAATCACCCCATGTATGACGTGTTTGGTTGTTCTCTAAATATGTCACGTACCGCAAGCGTTTTATATAGGCTGTTCACGATAAAGTGACCACTTTTTAAGGCCCTCCCAACAGATATTAACGGCTAGTAAATATATATTATCGCGGCTTCAGGCATTAAATTTTAAAGGTGGTGAAATTTATACACTGTATTTATTAGTCACATTGCAATGTTCACATTAAAAAGCAGCATGAAGATGGAAATTGGATGAAAGGAAAGACTTATAAGGGCCTTAAAAAGTGCTCACTTTACCGTGAACAGCCTATACTTGTGTTAACATTAAAGTATCTTTAACGGAACTTTTTCTTGCATTTTATTCGTAAATTATAATATTTCAGTTATAACTGATATGAATAAAAACAGGGATAAAATAGGTATGTTGGAAATGTCTTGTATAGGCTGTTCACGGTAAGTGAGCGCTTTTTAAGGCCCTCCCAACAGTCATTAGCTACTAATAAATTATGGACTCAGAACAAAAACCAGTTAAGTGACATTGTCGTAAAAATTGATTTAAGCGCATGGTTCAAAAGTAAAGTATGTAAATTTTTGTGAGCAAAAAGCAGTCCAACAATGTACATGTGGCGCTACCGAGACAGGTTTTACTTAATCTCTTTGCAGCGTGGCATTTTCAGTTAGGACAAAAAGTAGGTAAGTGTTGTTTATACATTTATCTTTGGAATGAAGGATAGAATCTGTGGCGATTGAGTGAGTGGCATGGACAAGAGTGAGCCAGAGAGGCGTTTGGTGTTTACCAATAATATGAGTGGTAAGTTCAGAGGCTGTTTATTCATTATAGTAAATCTAAAAGGGATAATAGGAAGTAACTTATTTTGTTTGGTGTTTACCAATAATATGAGTGGTAAGTTCAGAAGCTGTTTATACATTATAATAAATCTAAAAGTGATAATAAAAAGTAACCTGTTTTGTTTGACGTAAATACAACTTTGCCAGCCCGTGCGTATAACCTCAAACCTCTGTTATCATGTATTTACTGTTTATTGTCTTTTGTGCTAACAGAGGACGATAAGTTGAATGTAATGATATTTTAAAAACATAAAATACACAAAAATGCTATTGTGTTGTTAAAATAAATCCTCGCTTTAAAGATATAGCGAATGAAATGGATATAGAGTAACACAAAACAAAAAGCTAAAAGTGCATTGCATTGTAAAGACAGGAAACACACTGATTTCATTAGTCAGTGTTTTTGGACATGAGTCCAGTATACTAATAATAAAGAGGTTGTGTCAAAAGCGCCTACACCAAAGTATGACAATGTCTCTGAAGATGTGTTTGCACTTCAGACGTCCTCATACACAGTGACAGTAACCAAAATAGATGCAAAACAAAAAAGTATTCTGCGAAGTTTATGGAATAGCGGTATCGAATAGGCCATGTTTTTGTAAACAAACACAGCCTATACTTTATGACACCATGTTACACGTTCAATATCGTAGTATTAGGTAAACAAATACGCATTCTCTTAAGTAACAGTTTTTACACTGTTGCCATAAAAGAATCTGCCTTTGTGTATTTACTCTTATGTTACGGACAAAAATATACAAGCACTTACGGCTCTTGGTACTTTAAATATTGAATAAATATTAAATATTAAATATTGCTGGTATTATAAACAATACATTTTATGTAGTAGTGCATGTCAGTTTATTGGCTCTGTACTTATTTTGCAGGTTCGAGTTGAGAGTGTGAGGATGTGGATGATGTGCATGCAGATGAAGACTATAGGCCTCCTGCTGATCCAACACCAGCACTCATAGCCGATGAAAGTAGTTCATCGCCTGAAGAAGATATTGTAGTGCCATTACCTAGAGCTGACGATGTGAATGTAACAGAAACAGTAGACAGAGCCCGGAAAGAAAACGGCAAGCCCGGAGATCTGATGTAAATAAACGATTACGTAATGTAGGAAAGAATATGTAGGCCATCGCAACATACTGAAATGAGCTAAGGTTATGGGGAACCTTGATAAACATACTTGCCGCTATAAGTGTGTTGACAACATCAGCGTAGTTTCACGTCAGAAAGTGTTTGATGAATATTGGGGTCTTGGATGCTGGAATCTACAAAGTGCATACTTGTGTTCCTGTGTTACAATGAAGCAACCTAAGCGTAAAAAAAAAGGATGCCATTAAAAATAAAAAATATTCTAAAATGGTCATGCTTAATGGTTACAGAGTGTGTAAAGATTTTTTCATTAAAACATTAGGAATTTCACACAACAGATTCGATTTTGCTACGGAGAAGAAAAGTGAAGCCGGGATAGCACCCAAAGATGGATGTGGGAAGAGGGTCCCGAAAAATTAAGTGAGCAAAGAAGATATTGATTATGTCAAAGAACATATTCGTCTCTTTCCAAGGTAAACCAGTCATTATAGTAGGCAATATAACCCCCACAGAAAGTACCTTCCTCCAGGTCTTACTTTGAATAAGTTATATGAACTCTATTGTGAATGGTGTAGTGACTTACAATACCAACCACAAAAAGAGTGGTGGTACCGAAATGTGTTCAATACAATCTTTAATTTAGTGTTTTCATCAGCCTCATAAAGACACGTAATAAGTGTGACACTTTTGCAGTACACATTAAATATTAAACTGTTACAACAGCATTAGCAAAGTTAAAGCAAGAACAGGAGCTACATCACAGACGAGCCTAGAAAGCTGTTCAGAAAAATTAAATCGACAAAATTGAGAGCTGAAATGCCAGCAGCATTATTGTGTTTACTTTCGACCTGCACAATACATTGCCGACATTCCATACTCACTAGCAACAAGGTTTATTACTTGCGAGTGTTGTGGACATACCATCTTTGTGTTCACTATCTATTGGCAGAAAGAGCTACAATTTACGTGTGGGGTGAAAATGATGCTTCCAGAGGTTCACAGTAAATTGGATCGTGCTTAAAAATGTATTGTGAAGACTTAAAATATTTAAAACATGTAATAGCATACAGTGACTGTTGTGACTGTCAAAATCGCAACAAAAATATTATGAAATATTGGATGATGATGGTCAAGCAAACACCAATAGAGGTAATCGATCATAAATTTCTCGAGCCAGGTCATACATACATAGAGTGTGATAAGGATTTTGGGCTAATAGAGAAATGCAAGAAATTCCTAAACAATGTTTATGTTCCTTCTGTCTGGATGGCCACTGTAAAGCAAAAATCGAAACAATTTTACGTTGTACCAATGACAAAAGAGGATTTTCTATCCATCGATGCTCTACAAAAATACACAAAAATATCAGCACACAGAGATGACGATGTTGAAGCAATAGCATGGCGTACCATTAGATGGGTTCGTGTTGAGAAAAGAAATCAGTTTGTTATGCTTTAAAGAAACACGGAATGAATATATTTCATTTCGAAGAGTGACCTAAGTAAAGCGATGTATAGGACGGCCAGGTTTGATCGCACTTCAACAACTCTACCCACAAGGAGTGGAAATTAAAGATGCGAAATTCAAAAATCTCCAAGAACTGAAACCTCTAATCCCTCCAGTCCACCATACATTTTTTGACAGTTTAAACCTGGAACCCATTCCTTGTACATCTGCACAAGAAGGAAATCCACTAGAAGAAAGTAACGACGAAGACAGTGCATTGTCCAGTGATGGAGAGTTGTGAATATTAAGTACAGGCTGTAAATAATGACGGTCAGTGTATTTATAGTGATGTGTATGAACAGCGATAGTGGCTTGGCTTGGTTTCACAAGCATTTGTAATGGTTTATTGCATGTTGTATACACAGAATGTCACTACCTAGTTTTTTTGTCAAAACTTTTTTTGTCTCGCAAGCAGGCAAGTAACAGACGAACTTCCATTGTTATTTTTTTATGTGCTTAAATGTACCGCAGCTATTTTTTTCTGGTTGTAAATTACATGCCAGAAGTCCATTTATAGTAATAAAAAATAATAACACCTCTAACATTGGTGTAGAATTTACAGTGCAATGCTAGACTTCAATAGCCATTTACTCAAAATGAGTAAACAGTCACTTACCTGGTTTTTGTTCTCAACCCCTCAAATATATCTAATTGCAGCCTCAGGCACTAAGTTTTGAGGGCAGCGAAATGTATACACTGGATTTACTAATCACATTGCAATGTTGGGTGATTTTGGGACAGACGCCCTACCGAGAGAGACGCCGCACAAGTCGTAGTTTGAATATGTACCGCTAGATGGGGCTCGCTGGCAGATTTGCAGTTTAGTTGTATGCTACGAAGGATTGTGAGTAGACAAGTGTTCATGAATATTAAGTATTTTTATTTCGACAGTGCTTTTTCCGAGCAAGTTAGCAGTTTTTTACTGTAAAATTTCAAATCATGTTTATTTGGCATCCATTAAGTCCATCATTTCGTCATTACACACGCATATCTGTATGTTATTATAAATGGTTGTTCTTTGTGGTGTTTTGTAAGGTGAAATGCCGCCATGACAGTGAACTGGAGTCACGATAGCGAGGTGGAGCATCTCTCCCTTGGTTTTTGGGAGAGATGTCTGAGATTATTAGGGGTTATATGCCCCACTTTGTGCACAGGGGTGAGATGTCCCACATTTATAACTTCAACAGTAATAATGTGAAATTAAATATTCCTCTCTATAAATCCAATGATGATGAATATTGTGCTGTTTATTGTAATATTTTGTAAATTGCCTTTACAAAAGTGACTGAAATGTGCATAGCTGTGCACTAAAAATAAAACTTTGTTACAAGTACTACATAAATTTAGTTCAACTGTAGGGCTATTTCTATGTAATCATAATATATTATACGAGTATACACATAAAAACATCCACTGGTACAGAATGACATATTGGCCGAAATCGTCAAAGCATCGTTTTTGGGAGAGGAAGTTGTACATTAAAATCTCAATCTGATATAAATTATTTTAATGTTAAAAAAATGAAACATCCATATAATACGATGCATATTACAACAAAATCTTTAGTAATGCTAACCAAATATTACATGGTTGCCGCAATACAAATATGAACACAATTTGGTTAGGCTTACACCAAACCTTTTTTTAGTCACAATACTTTAGAAATTTGGTAGGCCTTAATTGACCCGTACATTGGAAATAAGTAAAAATAATTTTGGGACCTGTAACTTATTACAAAAAATAATATAATATAATATAAAAAGAATATTATAACAACTTTAACGTCTTTTTCAGGCAATAGCGAGAAAATACAAGCGTACAGAGGGATGCTTTCCTAGAGGTAAATGGTCGGAGGAAAATTTGGCAGAAGCTATCCGAAGAGTAAAAGCTGGTGATATTGGAATCAGTGGAGCTGCAAAGTACTTTTCTATCCCACCAAGAACTCTTAGAAGGAGACTTGCATCCATGGATATTAAAAAACATGGGGTGTGCCCACCAAGCATTTTAGGCAATGCAAATGAAAAGCGTTTAGTGGTACATGTTCAACGACTTCGTGCGGCAGGTTTAGCATCAGACCGAAAACAGCTCCGGCAAATGGCATTTCAATTTGCAGAAAGGCTTGGTTTGAAGCATGAATTTAACGAGAAAACACAGATGGCAGGTTATAATTGGCTGTTTTTGTTCTTAGAAAGGAATCCGGAACTCACCATCCGTAAGGCAGAAGGAATGTCACTTGCTAGAGGCCAAGGTTTGTGTCGAGAAGCAGTTGGGAAGTTTTTTTTAATATATATATTTTAATGGAAATACTTTCTGGAAACGATTTCATGAACAGTCCGAGTAAAATATGGAACACGGATGAAATTGGTATACAATTCATTAACAAACCAGGAATATAATTGCTACTAAGGGATGAAAGGACGTCCATGTCTTGACATCAAAAGAAAGAGGGGAAAATGTTTCAGTCATTGCCTGTGGCAATGCAGAGGGCCATTTCCTTGCTCCAGTACTCATCATAAAAGGCGTGTACAAGAAGAAAGAATTTGAACGAGGACTTCCCCCTGGATCACAGGTGTTCACGAATCCAAAGTCGTCGTATGTAAATGGCGAGATTTCCCTTCAGTGGCTAACAGAACACTTTCTACCCCGTAAATCACCGGGATAAAAAAAATTCTTAGTATTAGATGGCCATGCAGCCCACTGCAAAACATTTGAAATGTTGGATATGGCAGATGCTAATGATGATGTTTTACTATGTTTGCCCAGCCACACGACTCAAGCTCTACAGTCCCTTTGACAAGTTTTTTTTCCAGGCCTCTTAAGGTTTACTTCAATGAAATTGCGAATTTATGGATGATGGAGAACAGGAAAAGGTCCATCTCGAGGGATGAAGTTGGTGTACTATTGGGGAAAGCCCGGCAAAGAGCAGCATCTGTATAGACATGAGTATCTGGTTTCAGATGCACAGGAATATTTCCTTTCGATCCATCTCCGATTCCTGACCACTTCTTTTCTATGTTTGACATGACAACACATGAACCCGTAGAGCTCCCTAGTACCAACTCAATAGTTTCTGCTAAACCCAATGTCATCAATGACTAAAACATTATCTTCCTCGGTGGTGACATTGGAGACTTCGACTTTGGCAGACTCTCTTATTTATCCTTCCTCCAATGCCCGAACAAGTACTTCAATGTTTGTGGATGTAGTTAGTCTTCCTGCTTCAACAGAGTGTCTTCCTAAAGGATATCCTTCTTGTTTTTCTTGGACAATTCAAGACCCATTATTAAACCACACTGCACCGCCTGTACCAACTACAGCCCTAGTTAGGCCTATCCGCACAGACACTCACGAAACACCATCTAAGCTCTTGCATGACATTAGCCATGTTCCTAAAATGTCAAAACCCAAACCGCTCTCCAGAAAACAGTCGGCTATGATCTTAACATCAAAAGAACACATTGATAAAAGGAAACAGCTGGCACTCTCCAAATCCAGAAAGACCAAAAAGGAAGAGTGCAATAATTCAACGAATACAATAAAGAAGAAAGAAGGTGGAAAGCAAACAAGATCACAAAATAAACTAACAGCAACGACCTCAAACAGAAGGTCGTTCTCAATAGATGACACAAACTCTTCAGAAGATGAACATGAACAGTTCAGCAACACTGAAGACAAGTGTGCAGAATGCTTTGAAATTTATTACAACACTACTTCAACTGCAGACTGGATAAAGTGTGTGAATTGCAACAAGTGGCTTCATTAGACCTGCACGATATGCACCACTAACTGCAACGAATACTGGAGAAAAAAGGAAAGAGAAGAAAATATGAGAAGGGCAAAGTGACCAAACAACAATAGAATCTAAAAAGCGTATATATTTATTTTGAAATGTAATTGAAAACAAAATCGGAGACACAAAATTGTGTGCAATATTAAGTCAAAAATAGTTCTGAATATATATGCATTGTAACTAGTACTAGAGTTATGTTTAGTAACTTCTTTAAATTATTAACGAACACGTTATTTTTAATCTTACATTGATACAAATATGTGGGGCATCTATCCCCAGTGCATATTTAACACTGAGTCATTTCTTCCATAAGGTAGGGTGAGATGGCCAAAAACATGCTTTTGATTATGGTTGTTTAAAAAATACAAGTTGTTGACTAACACTGCTGAAATTTTTTTCTCTTAAAGTACACATCTTAAAGTTATTAAAATTAGATTTAGGAGAAACAAAAATAATTTTCGATGATTTTACAATTTATTTACGAAATTGGATAAAAGGGAGAATTAGGAAGACCCTTAAAAAAATGCTCTCTTTACAGTGAACAGCCTATAAGAAATAGTTCTCGACATTCAGTGCGCACGAATGGCGTGCGCTGTCCTTTTTTTGAAATTTTCTAGACTCGGTTAAGCTTTGTTTTGCTCGAGGTGGAGGGATATTGTGGAAGTAGAACATTAGCAGGGCGTCAGAAAAGTTGGAAGTAACCTTGAATTGTCTATATTCTGATAGTGTAATCATCCAACTGCTTTGGCTATAGAATCAGTTAAGGAAAATTATAGGGAGAGAGAGTATTCTGGAACAAGGGGAAAAAAAGGGGGGGGGGGGAAGTTGAGATAAAAGTATCCCACAAGGTAACATTACACTACATAAAATCATCATAAAACAATATTAATAATTGAGAATATCGGTTGGGGAGTCGTATAGATATCGCATAGTCGAAGAAACAATAAAGTCGATAGCAATTCTAAACATGTCGTTTTGACCCGTCCGCTTGTTGTCACTTGTGTAAAGGCTGTTCACGATAAAGTGAGTACTTTTGAAATCAACCTAAGAAAAAAGTCAATGTCCCTACCTGCATATATTTTAAGGGGCGCAATGAGTGACATGTGACCAGCAAAGTCGGTAACGATGGAGGAAAAAGGAGTTCTATATATTAACGTCGAATAAAAAGTGTTAGGTAACCATTTGTGATAGCTTTCTGTAATTTTTTTTTTTTTTTTGTGCTTCGAAGTGTAAAAATGAGCAGATTTGTACAGTATTTACTTTTCTAATAATTTAATCGTTTAACTTGCCCTAAAGTGATGATCTCCTTGGCAATGCTAATTTTACATAAGGTAGAAGAACACACAACGTGTATACAAGTAGATCTTACGCAGGGCTTTCAAAAGTTCTCATTTTACCATGAACAGCCTATACCTGGTTTCATTTGTTATTGTGGGAGTGGCATTTCTATATCCCCTCCTATTCCTGTGGCCTGGAACATACGTTAAAACGATTCCCTTAAAATCTCCATTACGCGGAGTCCTTACGACTGCCAACGAGAGTTAAATTTCAGTGGTTCGGTTACCAGAGAACATTCGGAGAGATATACCGGTCGTCTCGAACTCCTTCAGTTTCCAAGGCACTTGTGAAGATTACACAGGAGATACAGAATTAACCGCTAGAAGTAATTAAAAAAAAAGTATCTTTATCGAATCATTTACTGATATGATACTGGTAAGTACCGACATAAAAATAATCGACTCCAAAATACCCGATATCGGAAGGAAAGTTTCGATACCAGTATCATATCATTAGTATCGCAGCATCAAGTGCTTGCACCAATGACTGGTGTGATTTGCGAGTCCCGCACAGTAGGTACATCAGACGGACACTGTCCGCCGTGTGGTGAGAATACACAAGTCACCTTAAAGATAAAAAAAAAAAAAAAAAAGGTCACTTCGTTTTACTACATTTGGCGCGAGTGGACAAACAAGGCGATGTGAAGTTGGCTTCCGGGCAGGTATCGGCTGTTCACGGTAAAATGAGTCCTTTTGAAAGCCCTGCTAAAGATCTACTTCCATACACGTGTGTATTTCTCGGCCGTATGTAAAATTAACATCGCTATGGGATTCATCGCTTTATTGATGGGTCGGTCAAATGAAACTGTTAAAATTATTAAGAAAGTAAATACTTTATAATTCTGCTTATTTTTTAACTTCGACGCATTCAAAAAACGGACAGTGAAAGATTAATAAGTTATCACAAATGGTCACCTAACGCCTTTTATTCGACGTTAAGGTGTAGAACTATTTTCCAGACGTCATCACTAACTTTACTGGGCGAATGTCACTCAATGCGCCCGTTAAAATATATGCACGCGGGAGTAGTGACTTCTTTTTCTAAGGTTCATCTCTAAAAGTGCCCACTTTATCGTGAACAGCCTTTACACACAGGCGCACACAAACACACATGGATGAGCGGCCCACTCTTAATATCTGATTACCGCGATATACGTTCCAACGTGTGGGTCACACAGGCGGCGGTCGCTCAACTTCAGGGAACACTAGCGGTTCAAATGTTGGCTTGCGAATGAAGACGAGGGGTGCACGGGAAAGTGTTAAGTGAAACGTGACAAACGTGCCGTGACAGCGACGTAGTTCGGCAGGTTGTACTACTTGAACCGGCCGGGGGGGGGGGGGGGAGAAGGCTACACGTTTTCGAAACCACGCCAGACTTCCGTGTGCCGGGTAGTCTTGAGGCCGTGTCCGAAATTGCAGATGTTGTTCGCGAAATGATCACGTGACCCGATTTTGGAAACAAAAATGGCGACGTATTTGGTAAAGGCTGTTCGCGATGAAGTGAGCACTTTTGAAATCAACCTTGGGAAAAAAGTCGCTACTCCTACCAGCATGTATTTTAACGGGTTGACTGAGTGACATGCTCCCATTAAAGTTGGTAACAATGGAGGGAAAGTAGTTCCCTAACTTAACGTCGAATAAAAAGTGTTAGGAGAACCATTCGTGATAACTTAAATTACTTCTTTCACTTTCTGTCGTTTTCTTATGCGTCGGAGTGAAAAAATGAGCAGATTTTTAAAACAGTAACTTTTATAATAATTCTTAAGTTTCATTTGAACGATGCATTAATCAAGCGATGAGGTCCATGGTATTGTTAATTTTACATAAGGCGGAAGAATACACAAGATACATTCAAGTAGATCTTTAGCAGGGCTTTCAAAAGTAGTCAGTTTACAGTAAAGAGCCTTTAATTTATTATTCCGTATTTTGTATCTAGCGGATGTTAATAAAGCTACAAAAATGACAAAATCAGTGGTATGTCGGTTTAGGCGTTCAAAACACATACGCGAATGCGCAATTAATTTTTTTGAAACAAATAACTGTTCAAGCATACGCTAGGCGTGTTTTAAAAAACAAGGTAAGTTTTGTACATTGTTCATGTATTTCACAAAAAAAAATTTATTTTAAGTCGTCATTAAATAATTTAATATTATATTATTTATTAACATATTTGAAGCATTCCGGTAATGTAAAAATGCTTTGCCGCAAGTGCTAAACAAGTGACTGTCGACAACGTCCGAATTGAAACTTACGAAATGACAAATCACAAAATAACGAATTTGTCATTTCGGACACGGCCTCATAATATAGTATGTTCACGGTAGAGTAAACGTTTTAAAAATAAACCTACGAAAAAAAAAAAAATTAAATTATCAGAGAATTAATAGAAATACTTCTAGTGCTAGACGTTTAATAGCGAATGCAATATTAAAATTTTTCGCTGGTGATGTCAAAGTTTTTGGTTTTAATATCCATAAAGGCAGGAATTTACAATGTGTTAAACGCATTTACTTCCCTAAAAATTCCATGGCTTCACCTGAACGACGCATGAGTGAAGAGAAACGGTCTTTGACAATGTTAGTTTTCCATCTAGTGAAGTGAGGAAGTGAGGTGAGTGTAGAGCAGCGCCGGAATGCAGGGGGGGGGGGGCGGGATATCCCCGACAAAAAACCCGCCGACCAACGACACGATTAGCACACGCGAAAAATCCGGGAACTGCTACACCGGGACTCAAACCCGGCTGACCTCGGTGGTGGTATGATATCTTAAGGTTGATTTCGAAAGTGCTCACTTAATCGCGAACAGCCTCTTACCAAGGTGCTGGAAGTTTGCTATTGGTTGAGAGTCCTGCGGGGCGTGTGGGTTGAGCGGAGCTCCAGTGACGCACGTGAAACTATCTCCTGCTTGTACGTCACACACACCTTGGTATAGTCTGTTCACGGTTATATCTGAGCACTTTCCAAATCCACCTCTTATAAGAGTGACTCCCCATACATGTAGTACATTATTATTTTAACACGAACAGTGACTGGAAAGCGTATAATATAGTTGATAACGTTGGAGGGATAGCAGTTCTATGACTTAACGTGGAATTAGAAACGTTAGGTCAGCATCTGTGAATACTGACATTATTTGTTTTGCTTCAGGTTTTTCTCTAATGCTTGTAAAGCTGGAGTCACAATATCCCGACGAGCCCAAACACGACAACCTCGATACGACAATCTCGACATGACGAAATTTGAGTAGCCGCCAATGAAAAGCAAGATCACTGTCCGACAAAATCGCAGCCCTGACATCGGTTCGGACTCGTCGGGGCGCGCAAAAAAAAAAAAAATGTAAATACAACATTATAAAAAAATTTCGTCCGTATTTCCCTACTTTAGCAAATAATAAACTAACTTGCCGCCAAAAAAAGTCCTGTTTGTTTCTACATCCTTTTTATCTCTAGTATAAATTTAAATATTGCCAAAAACAAATCAATCCTTCTCTTTATCGCGAGTTTTAAAAAGTAAATACTGGATATTATAAGGTTAACTTGCCATTTTAGAATTTTCAACAGCCAACAAACATATATGTCGTGCAGATTTCGTCGGAGTATTATGAACACTGAATAAATGTTAATATGAAATTCCGTCGAGCTCTGACGTCATATCTGTCTGTCATGTCATGTTCGTCGGGCAAATGTAAACTTAAGTATAAAAACTAAGAAATTTGTAAAATATTTACTTTTCTAACAATTTCACAGTTTCACTTGACCGACGCGTGAATAAAGTGACCAGACCCACGGCAATGTTAATTTTAGATATATTAGAAAATTACAGAATGTACATACGAGTAGATCTTATGCAGTGCTTCCAAAAGTGCTGTTTACCAGCTTATCATAATGTTATTAAATATTTTAGTAGGTAAAAAAAAACAGTATTAGATCGAGCGAAAAGATAATCTTTTGAATCTGGGTTTCATCCGAAATCCCTTTGTTAGTAATATTCTTCGTAATCGCAGTATTTTTTTCTAATTTTCAATATAGAATCTCCACTGCTTTTACCAATAATACCTAATATAGCTTTCTCATTGAAAAATTGCGTTTGTAATTGTATTAGTACTCGGTTTATATCAAGGGGCACTAAACTGAGTTAATTGGTATATCAGCTGCACACTGGTTGTCTGCTGTCACAGTGGAAGGCTACAATTGGACACCGTTCTCCAGGAGGTGTCAAACACCGCGTGGACAAATGGCTAAAGTTATATAAACGCAAGTGTTTTGAATTCTAGCTTGTCCCGAAATGAATCCGCGAGCTCTTCAGGTCTCTGCCAATAGGACGATGGTGAGTTATAACACAGCCACCAACAGAACCGGTGTTCTTGCAGTAGTGGATATACGTGACTCACTTCTAATTTGTCTAAAGTACCAGTAAATGTGTACGGACCTTTATGTGTTAAGCCGACCTCTCGTGGCGCAGTCGGTTGGTGCGCCACCTATCTGGGGTGCGGAAGGCTCTGGGTTCGAATCCCGGGTAAGGCTTGGGTGTTAATTCCATTTAGGTTATAAGTTAGCTTGTAAGCCGTCCCTTGCCAACCGGGGGACGTTAAAAAGCCCTATAAACACTTTGAGGCACACTTTTAACAGCAATAAGACAAGTAAGATGTTACATGTATCCATATCACTGCAGGGACACCATGTTCTATTGGTCACATAACGCTATTCTACTGGTCAAAATGACACCAGTCTTTCCGTATGGGCCGGCTGATAGCCAATGGAGTGCCACGTTTACCCTTTTCCAACCAAATGTTCTTTCGTATTTAATAGGATGTTCTTTTACGAAGTTTATTGTTGATGCTGTATTAGTTCCTGTTTAGAATCCTAATGACATAGGGAATTCATGTAAGTATACCCCGACAAGTTTTTTTTTCTGGAATGAAATATTCAGACAAGTTTTGCCCGAACTACACTCGAGTATATTCCTCAAAGTGTTCAATGCTCCTGGGGTTGTTTGGAGTACGCGGAAGAGAGCAATCGGGGCGGTGACCGTTAGGAAATGACCCGGGCCGTGTGCGTGCGTGGCGGGAAGAATGCACGTGCTATTGGCAGCTCGCCTAACCGCCGCGCGAGATGAGAATCCAAACGATAGAACGTCCCGCGGCCAGCGACTGCATGCTGATTGGCCGGCGGTTCGGCGCATCGTACGCCCGGACCGAGCCTGACCTGTCCCTACGTCTAAAGGCTGCTCGAAATCAACCTTAGAAAAAAGTCACTGCCCCTGCCTGCATATAATTTAACTGGTGCACTGAGTGGCAATGCGCCCGGTAATGTTGGTAACGATGGATGGGGAAAAAAGTTCCGTATCTTAACGTCGGATAAAAAGCGTTAGGTAATCGTTTGTGATAACTTAAATCATCTCTCTCGCTTTCATTTTTTTTTTTTAAATTCATTTAAGTGTAAAAATTATGATAACTGTATAATATTTACTTTTCTAATAATTTCTCAGTTTCACTTGACCGACGAATGAATAAAGTTATGAGACCCGTGGCAACGTTAATTTTACTAAGACGGAACACAACGTGTATACAAGTAGATCTTAAGCAGACCTTTCAAAGTGCTCATTTTACCGTGAACAGCTTATGCTACACGTAGCTCCTGGGCAGTTGGCTGGAAAGGAGCATCGCCGGGAAACGGGAGATCCCCGAGAAAATCTACCGACCAGCGGAATCGTCCGTACGATTCCCACATGCGAAAATCCGGAGTGGCCCGGCCGGGGTTTGAACCCAGATAGACTTGGTGTGAGGCGAGCAGGCTAACCGCTCTGTCACCGTGGCTCCAATGAATATTCAGTGGCCGTTGGCTAGTGATTAGGAATGCGATTGTAACTGTGTGTGAAAAAAATAGCGTTCACTGTTAAAAATAATAAGTGTTAAGAAGTGAAGCGATCTGGACGGCTCATAACAACGAGGTATTGAGAGCTGATGAGGGTGATTGAAGTAAATATGGAGCAGCGCCGGAATGAATGGGCGGAGGAAACGGGGGATACCCTAGAAGACCCGCCGACCAACGGCATCGTCCGGCACGATTCCTACTTGCGAAAATCCGGTGACCCGGCCGGGGATGTTAATTTTGCATAAAGCGGAAGAATACATGATGTGCATACAAATATATCTTAAGCAGGTCTATCGAAAGTGTTCATTTTACCATGAACAGCCTAAATGATTAATTATTTGAAATAGGATAGGAGGTTACACAGTACTTGAAAGAATATCGTATAAGCCGTGAACGACTATATAGGCTGTTCACGGTAAAATGACCACTTTTGAAAGCCCTGCTTAAGATCTACTTGTATACACGTTGTGTATTCTTCTGCCTTATGTAAAATTAACATTGCCATGGGCCTCGTCACTTTATTCATGCGTCGGTCAAATGAAACTGCGAAATAATTATGAAAGTAAGTGCTTTACAAATCTGCAAATTTTTACACTATGGTGCATTAAACAAAAAAGAAAGCGAAATAAATAATTTTAAGTTATCTCAAATGACTAGTTAACATTTTTTATTCGACGTTAAGATATGTAACTACTTCCCATCCATCGTCACCAACTTTACCAGACGAATGTCACTCAGTGCGCATGCACAAGCAGTCACTTTTTCTCTAAGGTTCATTTCTAAAGTGCTCACTTCATAGCGAACAGCCTTTAACCGCAGGGAAGTATGAATTAAAAGTGTACGTCCGAACAGGTTTTGCTTTGCGGGAGGGGGGGGGGGGAAGGGACGTCTTTCATTCTGATGTAGGCGACGCCGAGGCCGTGATGGCGTCACTTCTCTCGCGCGGAGTTTCCGAATGGGAAAAGGATGGCCATTCTGTTTGCTCGGGAGTGTTCGACCCGCGTCGCCGCACTGCCTCCTCCTGCAAGACTGTGTTTGCTCGACATCGTACACGTACCGCGCGAGGGGGCTCGTATTTGCATAAAACGGCTATTTGCATAAGCGGTCTCGAGGAAAGCAAGCACAAGTCCGCCGTCGCTCTTGTCCGAGGTGGTAATTTGTCAACCGTAGGAGGGAACACCTTCATCCCAACTGGCGCGTCACGTGGTTTGGCTGCTGGTATAGGGGAAGGGACAGGTGGGAGAGCAGCAGGAGTGGCTGTGTGAGGATGGAAAAGGGGGACGGCACTTCACGTGCGTGGCGAAAGAATAAATGACGCGAACTTCGCCCACCTGTAGTTGGGAACAGGGGATCGAAGCTCAACAGGGATTTCGTGGGCCATTTTTTTTCTAACAACCCTATTGCATCTCCGGGCTAGACCCCTTACTCCTGCAAGGAAGGAAGTCATGCGAGGAGACATGCATCACCGCAGAGAGGGATTGGGCAGCCATGGCCTGCAATCGGGGCCATGACTACCTCCATAAGTGTGCTTATAACTAACCTATCACTAGACGAGACAGGGAAAAACCGGCATAGACACCGTAGTCCACAGAATAGAATTCAAAATTATGCATGCATTAAATAGAAATGCTGCAGGAGACAGAGTGTGTGTGGGACATGCTCGTGTGAGTAGATATGAAAAAGCTAGCAGAGAGGGGAAATTAACTTTATTTCTGCTTTTCCTTGGCAAATGGGAGGGACGCTGACTTAACACATTCTGGACTACGCTCGAGCCAAGTTCGAGCAAGGCCAGTTAAAAAATTTCTTCGTCCTAGAAAATAAAACTCGCATGGTTATAGAGCCATTGTTCCGCTAGTATTGAACAGGATCGTACAAGAACAATACAACCTAGTAGCTATGTTGTACACTTATAAAAGAACACGATTGACTGTAAAACTTTTACACGGTAAGAGACATTTGATTGGATCAGATAGCACGCCCAATGTGGCGTGGACCAATATAAGAGTAGTAAGTGGGAATACGGAAAACCAACAGTATTGACTTTGCTGCAGTGTTATATATAGGTGATACACTTTTAATTTGTCTTCAATTATAGTAAATATGTGCAGTTCTGAATGTTTTAACCAGAGAGGTGTTTGCACACCTCTCTGGTGGAGGAAAGTGGCGCTATTGGGCGTCTTCCCCCCGATTCCCCAGTAGAACATGAAAATTGAAGAGAAATATAGCGAGTTGCCAGCTGGACCAACACTTACTGGTTTTTAGATATCCGGGAAAAGATGGTACAACCTGAGGAAAGAATAGTGCTAATTAATTAAATCCAATTCAAAATAACCTAATTACCTCATGATAACATAATGTCCTCGGGGACATATTTCTTAATTTAGTGCTGTGCTACCTCGCAGAGGCCACTCTTTGCAGCCGTTGGCTGTAATAAAACTTACATATCGTGGGTCACTAAATTATAGGGTAGAATGACTTCGCCAACTGTTGAAAAATGAAAATAACTTTCATTAATAAAGAAAGCTGTATATTTTATAAACAATATAATTTAATTTTTAAATATACGTAAGTCACGAGTAAATTAAGTTTAATTATTTGTATCATCATTCATAAAATATATAATTCTGATGTAGGCATGCACTGTCAGCACCTGAGCGCTGAGTTGTTTTGTTTCCGTTTTTATGCGCGCTGCTGGAGAAGGAGTTTTTGATGTTTGCAATCCATTGCAGGAATTGAGCTTTATTGAATTTTCAAATGCCGTTTGTCTAAGAATAAATGGTACAAAAGTTATTGATACCAGCGACAATGCTTTTTTAAAAGAAAGAAATATGTATAATTAGAATTTTAATAAACGATTGTATTGTTAACAGTATACCCAACCTATGTGTTCTCTACCATTAATTGTTTAACACATATTTAGTTCCATGTTACCGTTTGTAAATACAGCATTTAATTATAAAATTTTTACCAAATTGTTATTAGCAGTAACTAAAATGTCTGTCTGAAAACTGAAATAATTATGTATAACAATTGTAATGTTGGCACTAAATTCTACCCACAAATAGCCCAAACATAGAGGAAAATAAGAGTCCACCAAAATAGCATTGAGCTTCGTCTCTTTATCTTACTTGCTTTGTGGTTGAGAAGGAAGGGCCTATGGAGGCAGCATTAAAGCCATATTACACGATACCAGATTCCCTAAAAGCTTGTGCAACGTCCGCCATAGTGGCTGTTATACCGGCTAGTACGGCACCCGTGACGGCATTTTCCGCCTTGTACCGACAGATTTCATACCAGGTAGACGTCCTAGTTTTCGGGGCAGGTACCTGGCCAATCACATCGCAGTTTCAGAGCGAAGGTCGCTCGCCGTGGCTACTACCGTGAAGCGAGTTGGCGAAGACTCCAAAAGGTTGCCTCCATTTTGATTATACATCGGTGAGATTGACTCTCTTTGAAATATATGTAACATTCGACAAAGACGAATGACACCGGCGATGACAAATTGCAAGTACTGTTTAAGACTGTTTCAAATACTTGAAACATTAGCTACAATATGAAAATATAAATTTGGGCGGTTATGTATATATAACCTATAAAAAATATTTGCTTCGTGAATAATCTGGTGGTACAGTGAAAGGCCGTAGCCAGACAGTTATTTCTTCGAGAGGGGATTGCAGATGCAGACGTTTACTTATTCAATTTTTGGTTTAAGTTTTTTATTCGGCAAAGTTTACAGAATATAATATCCCTTATAGGAAGTTGCCACTCCTTTCCGCCTAAAAATAAATGTTACAAGGAAGAGAGCCAACACGACATAAACAATATGAAAGCAAATTTCAATCTACATTTCAAGCTACATGTAAACATGGTTGTGACATTGTCATGATTATTGGTACATACATTCATAATTACATGGCACTATGAAGCATAGCACATATAGTGTATTTATAATGTCTTCGTTATTTACAACATAACATTATTTTACAGTATGATAGCTAATGCGGAGAATAAACCAGTGAATACCATAGCTATAGGGAACGGAACAACTGTTTAGTTTAAACAATGGGAGGCAATCAACAAGTTTAGTTTGTCACAAACTGTGTCTTAGTTTCATTGTTAGTTCTCAAATTATTTTTACAGTTTGATGATGCAAATGCTTGAACTGGAAGAGTACCTGCTATAACAATTTGAGGTGAACCTAAACTTATCATTCTTAAAACATCAAATAAAAACCAATAATTTAAACTCCTTTCTCCTTGATGAGAAGGCCGCAGCCACGACATGTGAACGTTTTATTGCATTAACTGAATGGACAGAGCAGTTTATCACAAATATGATCTGTCACTCTTTAGCAAGGTCAACCTACATAGATGATTAATCTACAGCACTCACAAGAAATCAAATACAGAACTTTCGATATAGCACACATTACGTTTAACGCTTTGTGGAACTACTACAACAGTAAACTTAATCTTCGAGCCTTCTTCGATGCAAACAAGTTTATAACTTCCTCTATGTTGATGTTCATCCGCCGATAGATTGAAATTAATACCAAGCCAGTCAATCTTTCCTGGTTGGGGGAGTTTCGAACAGACGTTTCATTGTCGAAAATGTCCTTTCAGGAGTAGAAGTAGAAACTGGTAGTGTAGCCAAAATTTTTAAAAGCTGATGGATATTTGGAAAGTGATCCTTATTACACTCTCCAAGGGCTTCGATTGCACAAGCCGGATGATCACTCCCAGGCTGTTGTCGCCACTTTGTCTGCCAGACTTGTAATTCGGCTTCTAAAGAGTCCCAATCTAAAAACTTCTGATAAATTTCAAAGTGAATTTCCTTGAAATTATATTCCTTTTTCGCACGCAGGAGATTGCAATAAACTGACAAAGGGTAACTGTGAATGAAAATAGCACATTCACGCAAGATAAACATATGACAAAACCACGGCTACAATTGCCCTTACAAAAGACGTCGCTTTTGATGAAGTTTCTGAGTCCATACCAGTATTTAGTTCCTCCAGTGTATCAACGATTGCTTTGAAAATTTCCTTAAATGTTATCTGTCCATCGTGGTTTTCAACCCAACGGGTTTCGCACATTGCTGCAAGTCTTCTCCATTTGGTTTTGGGGAAGATTTTTCTAATGCGTTCCTTCAAGCAAGCTGTGAGCTTAGCCGACGACCTGTGGAAATTCCCAATTGATTTTATTATTCCAATGATATTTCTTACAGGTTGAATTTGACAAGAATGACCTAGAGCCAAAGTCAGAGAATGTGCACTGCACTGTACATACAAGGCTTTTGGATGAGATTCACGAACTACTGCCTGCACACCATTAAAACTGCCTTTCATGGAAGAGGCGCCATCATATCCTTGTCCAATTAAATAGTTACAGTCAATTCCTAAACATTTTAATGTAGAACGAATTGTGTTGGCTAAGTAATTTCCTTTTGCGCTTTCAACGGAAACAAATGTCAAAAAATCTTCACGTAAAATAAAAATGCTGTCTTTAGGCTCGATGTATCTGTTCTTGTCGTGAAATGTCTGCCGATTCATCTGCTAGTATTGAAAAACATTTTGCTGAATTTATAGCTTGAACCAGTTGGGTTTGGATGATTTCATCACATACTGCAATTAACTCATTTTGTATTGTTGGGCTAAGGTACATGGCATTTAGCATCATGTTTTCAGAATGCTTGATCAGATTTGAGTCACCGCATCCATAATATAGCTCGAAAGTTACCGTCATTTACTTCGGGTTCAGGGTCATTAAATTCAATTGCACCTGAATTACATGTTCTTCGCAGAGCCAGTTCTTGGTGACCACACAGTTTAATTGTTTTAATGATAGGAATCAGTTTTTTTTTCTGTTTGCAGCAATTTGTACTGTGCGTCCACATTCAAGTTGGCTTATGATGTCTTTTTGCAAATTTTTGTGCACACTAAGAAAATTATCAGCTAATAACACACAGGTCTCGTGGTACTGGCTTTCACTGTGGCGTTTAAAATCTTGCATGGCATCTTTCCATTTGTCTAGCGGCCGAGTAAAGAACGATTTTAGCTGCTGATTACAGCCTTTACCTGCGCATTCTCCGGCAAATGATACACAATATTTGTATAATGCACCTTGCGGCTCGTTGGTGGTATATACTAACCCCAAGTATTTTACGAAACAATGCATTTTAAATCGGAGCTTTCTTTTGTCATCTGATACTGGAAACTCGAACGAAGTTTCCGGTTTCCAAGGTGATTCTAACAATCTATACTTCAAATCGTCTACTTTGTCCTTCAAACCCATGTAACTACCAACATCTAAACTATTTTGCTGGATTAAAATATTATTCCGGGAAATCTCCTCAGCACCAGAACTAGAACTGGGCATGGAATTGTCTGTGTTAGTATTGACATCAAGTTTACGTGAACACTGACTGTTGGTTGTAGAACTATCTATGTCGCTATCAAGAGTGCCATTCTCCTTCTTACGGTTTCTAAACATATACCTGAGCTATGTATTTTCTTTAGTTCTCTTTGACATCGTTATCAAAATCTCATACCTACAACAAAGTAAAAAAAAAATTATATATTTTAATGATATTTAAGTAAATAAATTAATATATCTAGTGAATCATAATACATCTATACTAATAAATAAAATAGAAGTGTCTGTCTTATATTTTCGAATTTTTAACTTTTAATTATTTTGTCATATAGTACAATTGATAACTAAGCTATATCTAATGTTAATTATTTGCATGTCTGTCTGTATGTCAGACCGTATTTAACTCAAAAACCACTGAACGTATTGACATCAAATTTATACAGTCTATAGGTAATGACCCCAGGACCAACTTGGTATTTGTTTCATCGATATATCTCAAACGGTTCCGGAAAAAAATGATCAGGTATGTACTGTACATAGGCACTGGGTTAAACTTTTATTAGGATTTATTACTGCATAAAAAAGCATTTAAAAAGTTTCGTCATTTCGCCTTTCTTTTTTGTCTATGGGCTGTCCTCCTTTACTTCCAAAAACTCGTAGTGGCCTAGTGGATAGAGTTATTCCAAATGGAGCCGCAGTAATTTAATTGATACAACTATATCAAGTGGTGCCGTAGTGACCCAGTGGATAGATATACGTATATCAAATGGGGCTGCAGTGGCTAGAGCGATATTATTATCAGGGATAAATGGGTACTGGATTAAGCTTTTCTTAGGATTAATGCATAATAAAAAAAATTGTTAAAATTCTTTTTTTTTCTATAGGTTGTACACCTTTCCTTGCCAGGAGAAGTGGTCAGATCAAAGTCCTAAATATCATGCTAACAAAGTAGCGCTGGCCTGCTAGTTTACAATCAATTCCAAGAAATCTCATGTGAAATTAAGACCCTTAAATTCAGTTTTCTCAGGCTGTGTTCCAATTGGCATTTTTTGTTAACAAAATGGTCACGTGACCCGATTTTATAGATAAAACCTACGAAGTATTTTTGTAAATTGCATTTTACGTTTTGAAAACTTTGAAGCTTGCAAATCACAAAAGACAAATTACCAAACCATGCCATCTTAGTTTTCGAGTTTGTTATTGTTCGTTAGTCCCACTAATTAGTTAACAAGAACAAAAAAAAAACTATTATCTCTGTCGGCCCTTGTTATTTAGTAAGTATAATAAATGTCTATCTAAAATGTATTAGCTATTTAGGTTTTAAAGGAACTTTTTACATATTTATTATTTTAAATTAAGATTTTAAGCGAGACAGTGTTGTAAATATTTTAGTTTATAATTATACACAATATTACAACTTCCTGGGTTTTTATTTGAGGATTGAAATTTATTACTTGTGTTAAATACTTTGATTACGTGCTCTACAATAGATGGCAGCAGGGCAGGCATTTTCAACTGCTGAACGTCGATACGTTCCAATAAAAAAAAAAGTTCCAAACCAATTGAAACACGGCCTCAGGTCACAGTCACGAGGGGCTATGAATTAGTACTTCACTTTGATCAAAAGACTTTAAACGATTGCATGTAAACGCCATTGTTATTTTGTTGCGGGAAATATGCCGATTGTAGCACGGACTTAACCATACGATGTCGAGGATGGACAATATTAGATGTCGCTGTACAACGGCGGCATGCAACTCTATATTTTGAGCTCTAAAAGTATACTGACGGCTCAAAATATAATATACAGCACTTACTTGAAAGGAAAACTTCAAAAACCACTCAACACTATTAGCACAAACACACGTCACATACAAAACATTAGTATTGAATGATGACTAACAAAGCGGGAAAATGAATTTCTGTTTGGTTGGATGATCCTTCACTGCACTCTATTGAGAGTTTTACAAACTACGAACTACGTGCATCGCGATACTGGAGTGGTATGACATCTCAAGTGTAGCACGGCAAGCTCCTTTCAAGAGGCTAACAAATTGGTCATAAGGCTCGTGCCACAGTGAGATAGTACACATGTACAATCATTAGTATGTGCACAGTTGAGACATGACACTGAATTAGATACACCTTCTTAAATTAATGACTTAATATGTATATCAAGAAAAATTTCGGGGGGGGGGGGGTATCACATCCTGGTAAACCCCCCCCCCCCCCACCCTCCCTGACTTCGCCCTTGATTGAGTGGGAAAGTCGCGGTGCGCGTAATAGAAGGTGAAGTTTGGGCGTGATCGAGGACACGTTAAACTTGAAACACGTGTACCTTTGCATTGCGTTTATCGTTTGACCATACTTTATGTGACACGCCCTGAGTAGCTATGAGCCAATAAATGAACACTTCACAAATGTGTGCCCGATTCACGTGTAGCGCAGTCAGAAAGGAAGTGACTTCACATCTAATAAGCAGCAAATGGAGAAACGACACCGGCTCCAGTACATACAGTACTGTGAAGTTTAGCCTGAAGTCAAATAATAACACGAATTTCTAACGTATTGTGCAAAGAAAGAACTACATTTCGCAAACAGTTATCTTTCGTAAAAATGGAAAATAACAGGCTCGTACTTTCGTGACTTTACTATCACTTAAAAAAAAAAAAAAAATGAATGAAACTACGCGAGTAACCATTGAACTAATGTAAAAGCCATTAGTAATGCAGCAATACTGAGATGTGCTAGTTAGTTTTCGATAGGCCTACGCAGGTTACTGACTGGTTGAAGTTCTACGAATTGGGTTCATATTTCCAGTTCAAACCACACCCTGCGCACTCGTCGAGTGTGTCACATGCTATTACGCGAACTGCTGTCGTGTAGTATGAATCTTCCATGGCAGCTCACGTAGTAGCTGGTATACCGGCTCGTGCGCCAGCACTTGTTGAAGCTTATACGTACATAACTTACAAGCCCCAAGTACGGTAGTAGGTATCGTGTAATACCGGCTTTAGCAAAACGCGTAGCATTCCGCAGTTGCGCCAAGATTTATTCTACACAGGTTGGGAAGCTTAATGCTTTTAATTTGGCAACTAAAATTTTTGCAACTAGGTAAGCGCTAGTGTCGCATTTGTACCGGAATTTTTTTTTTATTTTCTACTTTAAAAAAATAAAAAAAATAATTGCAATAATCATAAATAAAAAAATTTAACTTACTACGTAACTTAATTAATTATTTATATTTTATTATTCACACAGCTTAAAATTTCTATCAAAAACGACTTGTTAAGAAGACTGCGCACCTAGCAGGGGATATTTCTCCTATACCAAACACTCCTAAAGGTTGTTCACGATAAAGTGAGCACTTTTGAAATCAACCTTAGAAAAAAGTTACTGCTCCTACCTGCATATATTATAACGTGCGCCCTAATTCACATGAATCCAGTAAAGTTGGTAACGATGGATGGGAAGTAGTTCCGTATCCTAAGTCGAATAGTAAGTATAAGGTAACCATTTGTGATAACTTTAATAATTATTTCTTTCGCTTTCTGTTTTCTTTTAATACATCGAAGTGTAAAAATGAAGAGATATGTTACATGTTTACTTTTATAATAATTTCGCAGTTTCACTTTCCCGACACATGAATAATCTGATGAGGCCCATTGCAAAGTTAATCTTACATAAGGCGGAAGAATACACCACGTGCATACAAATAGATCTTATGCAGGGTTTTCAAAAGTGCTCATTTTACCGTGAATAACCTATATAAGAAAACTAGTTTTGTTCCTAACCTGAGTACACGTGACCTTAGTTGTGCTAAAACGAGTGTATCCCTCTGTGCAAGCTAAGCCACGCATTTTATCATGTACTGGTGCATCATTAACACTTTGAGGACTATACTTGAGTGTAGTTCTGGTAAAACTTGTTTGAGTATTTTCATTACACAAAAAAAATAAGACTGGTCCTGGTATACTTATATGAATTCCCTATTTCATAAGGATTTTAAACAGAAACTAATACAATATCAACAACGAACATCGTATATGAGCCGCAAATTTTTTTATAGTTCGGGATATCAACAAGATGGGATGTACATCCTGTTGCATACGAAAGAAAGTTTCGTTGGAAAACGGTAAACTCGGCACTCCATATTGGTTAGCAGCGACCAATGCATAGAAGATTGGTGTCGTTTTGACCAGTAGAATAGCGGTACGAGACTAAAGGGACCACTGGATAGAGGTAGGAAAATTTTGCGAGTTCAATGACCTGTGGGCTAGACTCCACAATCCTGTGTACACTCGAGTCTCAGATGTTTGATCATTGGCTGCTGCTCCAGAGAGTAGCCAGTGTTACTCCACACCTGGTAGTATGGCCCTCGCTACTTGTTTCGTTGCAGGTCTGCTATTGGATCAGAGTCGTCCAGGGCGTGTCTAACAAACTGTGATCCAATTGCAAAGGTGACTTCAGCGTACACGTGTTGGATGTCTATCTTGTCCTGAAATGAATTCGCGAAATTTTCCTATCCCTACCGATAGACCGTGGTGTCCCTGCAGCGGTATGGATACAGGTGACTAACGTCTAGCTCGACTTTAAAGTTGGTTACAGTTCCGAACTACAAATGTGTTTGTGGAGAGAGTGAAGAGACTTGGGGGGAGCTCTTAACAACGAGGTCCTGAGAGCCGAAGAGGGTGATTGTGTTGAGTATGGGGCGGCGCCGAAATGAAAGGGCGGGGGAACCGGGAGATCATCGAGAAAACCCTCCGACCAAGAGCATCACCCGGTACGATTCCCACTTGCGAAAATCCGGTCACCCGGCCGGGGAGTGAACTCGGTTCGCCCCTTGGTAGGAGATGAGCGGGCTACCCGCTCTGCCACTACTGCCTCCCCTCTCGTCCTAATACTATGGATTTATCTGTGAATGAAAGGGTTTAAGGAGAATGGTGCATGGAAACAGTATATTTACCCGATTTTCGATATAAGTCGTTTTCCAAAGGATTTATCGAAATTTTTGACTCGACATGACGCAAATAATAATTTTCAACGCCTTTTTACGTTGTTTGATATTCACTGCCGTCATTATTCTCGCAGCACTGATCGAAGAAAAGAAAGAATTTTTGATTTCTCATATTCAATCAGCGCTCCGAGAATAACGAACACAATGAATGTGTAACAATGTAAGAAGGTGCTGAAAATTGTATTTTACGTCTTGTCGAACCAAACATTTTGAAAAATCGGCTGTATTACAAGCTATGACAAACATTATATTAATATACGGTTTGCCTGCTTCATTCCCCTTAACATCATGGGTGACCAGGAAAGTGTCTCCCTGTAAGTAGGATATCATGTCGTCTTTCAGAGTTTGCGCTCCTCATTATCTTCCTTTCCTCGAGACCGGACATACTTGGGCGGAGAGTCTCCTTCCACTGCACTTCCACTCAGACCCCGAGGGAGAATTGTTTACCGTCCTCTTTTGTGCAGCGCGAACCCCCCCCCCCCCCCCCCATCTCTCACACATGGATGTGCTTTTCTGCTCGCCCCGGCCAGCCGTGTGACATTTCACAAGTCGCCGCATCAGTTCTCCGTGTGTACTCCCGCGCCGGCGCCCATTTACAACGCTTTTAGATGCCTTTTGTCCACCGCAGCACTTTCTTAAAAAAAAAAAAAAAAAAAAAAAGAATTCCCATCGTCATATTCTTCTCGACACTTTATGTCCTTCCAGGTTATGGAATAACTTAAGGCCCTTACACATTTGAATAACATTTGACTTTAACATTTGACTTTGTGTTTGCTTTCCGACCATGTTGTTTCTTATGGAGCTTGACACAATGGAACTGCCAAAGGTAAAGTCAAGCACTCTCGACTTTACGATTTCGAGAAGTTGAAATTTAAAGTTAAAGTCAAACAGCCATTTTGCCAAGAATCTAACAGAGGTTATGTGGAAAGTGCGTTCTTTTATTGTAGGGCGATTTTAATCTCGGTTATTTAAACAAAGCTCGTCATAAATTAAATAAAGCAAACAAATATAATGTGAACGAGAAATATAAGAATCGACATATTTCAATAAAGTAAACAAATAATTATTTTGTTTTGAAATAAACTTTTAATATAAATTTTTAGCCTATTTTTAGAAAAGGTACGTAAAATGCATTCCTGGCTAACATAATCATTTACATAACACAATACACATTTTTACAAAGCTCGCAGACCCGATGTTCAATTGTCCGAACTCTGACTTTACAATTGTATTGTGTATTGGTGGTTTCGTCAGAGGAAAGGAAACGTAAAGTCAAATGCTAAAGTTTTATATTGTGTAAGAAGCTTTATGCCTTCCAAATTATGGAATAACTTACGCAGGAGACTTGGACGTCATGTTGAAGTCACCAATTTTTTTTTGCCGTCGCTTCAGTTTGTAGTTTATTGTTCAAATTTGACACCGGCAGGTAAAGTCTGTTCACGGTAAAGTGAGCACGTTCGAAATCAGCCTTAAAAAAGTCACTGACTCTGCCTGCATATACTTTAACGGGGCGCACTGAGTGACATGCGCACGATAAAGTTGGTATAGGCTATTCACGATAAAGTGGAACTTTTTAAGGCCTTTCTTAATTTTTCCTTTCATCATAGTTCCATCTTCCTGCTGCTTTTCAATATAAACATTGGAATGTGATGAATAAACACAGTGTATACATTTCACCACCCTCAAAATTTAATGCCTGATGCTGCAATAAGAAATATTTATTAGTGGTTAAAGCCTTTTGGAAGGGCCTTAAAAAGTGCTCACTTTACCGTGAACAGCCTATAAAGATGGATATAAAGCAGTTCCATATGCCTCGAAATGTAAAAATTATCAGCTTTGTAAAATATTTACTTTTCTAATAACTCTACAATTTCACTTGACCGGCGCATGAATAAAGTGATGAGACCCATAGCAATGTTAATTTCCATAAGGCGGAAGAATACACTACGTGCATACAAGTAGATCTTCAGCAGTGCTTTTAAAAGTGCTCAGTTTACCGTTAACAGTCTATAAAATTACTTTATTATGTTTTAGGTGCCGCAGGTGTAATCATTTGACTTCTTGCGTCATTACCGCTTCTGTAGTCTTTCTCAGAAAGTACTCGATAATTAGAGGTACGTGAAAGTAGCATTTTAAACGCATCTTGTAACATTTTCAAAAATATATTTTTTTTTAGCATTTTATAGCATTTTGAGAACGTATTACAGCATTATGTGACATATTTAATGACCAACAGTAACAAATTATAGCAAATTTTTTCACCACTAAGAAATTTGCAGTGAGTGTATTTGCTTAGTGTAATAATTCATGTTAACGCATTACACAGGATGTGTATTTCATTAGTGTACATGATATTTCAGAAACTCCTTAAGACAGAATTAACTGGTAGGGATTCATAATCAGAAAAACATAAACAAGTGGAGGAAGGAAATGTAGCTTCCTTTTCTTTCACGTAGTGCATCGTAAGTGTAGCATACTGTACAGACGTTAATAATATTGTATATTTATCATGCATGGAGTTTACTGTGAGTAGGTTTTGCCATAGTTTGACATTTTTTCCCCTGAATAAAAGCACTATGTTTAATATTATTTTTAAATATTAATTTATATAAAGCTATTTTAAATATTTATTAAAAGTCATAATAAACATTTCGCTAAAATACATTCCCGAATATTTTGAAGTAGTGACCGTTTTCCGATACCAAATTAAAACAGGATATGTTGCTTTTCTTTCATAGGCGTTTATTTGTGGATGGGGTAGTGTTTTATTATGGGATTACTTTTAGAGGCATCTTATTTTTGAGTCTGTCTCAGGGCATAGTTTTCAAGTCACTTTATGGCCATTTTACAAAGCAACGGAATTTTATAGAACGAAACTGTATTTTTGAAGTGACAGATAGACTACTAATAACTGTGCTAATTTGACAGTGGAATGTTAGAACCAGGTGATTCTTTTACAAAATTGGCAATTTTATTATTATTTGATCAGTCAACTTACAGAAAACAAAATAACGAAAAAACTAGTGAATATTTGTGTATCATTCATCTCACTGTCGCATCAGTAAAATTAACACTCATTGACTTGTCACTAAAAATAACAGTCTAAATCTGTAGTGTCTCGTTGCATTGTAAAATGGCGGATACAAGTGAACATCAATACCGCGTACATTGAAACCACTATAGAAATCTTTGAAAGTGGCGAATCTGAACTAAATTAAGATTGGCTTTCAAACCTTGAAAAAACATATACGTGTACAAAATATGTATATATTTAGACAGCATGGAGTACTTTCACATCATGAAACATACAACCGTTTGCTATTATATTTTTGTGCTCAATACCCATATTACAAGAGCTCGTTATGAGTAGCAAAGTGGGTAAGTGGGTAAGACGGCTAACCATGAAAGCTGCAGCAAGCTTTACGTTTCGAGCGTTGGGCGGGGTTTTATCCAGCCCCATCCACAAATATTTTGTGTACAAAACATTTTTGTTTTACGACAAAATCAATCATACATACTTTATCTCTAGATACCTGAAGAATTCGCGGATTCATTTTGGGACAAGCTAGAATTCAAAACACGTACATTTATATAACTTCACCCATTGGTCCCCACGGTGTTTGACACCTCCTGGAGAACGGTGTCCAATTGTCGTCTTCCACTGTGACAGCAGACAACCAATGTGCAGTTGATAGCGGCATATGTGTACATAAGACTGTAGAGTCTAGACCGCAAGTCATTGAACTCGCGAATTTTTCAGGTTTCTATTTATCTCACATAGGAATGCGTTGTTTTCTTTAATCCTGGAGCATATTTATTAGCCAACTGTAAATAACTAATTTTATACTGTTTGAATTAGTGGATTTCTTTTTAACTGACGAATTCGTGACATTTTTCTACTGATTCTGGATGGAACAGTTTTAACTGCAAATCAGTAAATATTTACTGATTCCGATTTAGAGTGTATCGTCAGCACTATAGGATATGTTCAAAATGCCCTCCATCAGCACGAACACATGCATCATCCCATCGTTGTATGGACACCCGGATGCGTTGATGAATCCCTGGAAAGTGCCTGATTGTTTCGCAACCTGCCACAATACGGTGACATCGGGTGTCCACATTGTCCACTGGGGTTGCGTACACAAGTGCCTTCAAATGTCCCCATAAATAAAAGTATTGCGGATTCAAATCAGGGCTCCCCGGGTGCTGGCATGGGGCTGCGATTACAGCTGCGATGGGATTCTACAGTAACATGATCCAGCCCGCGGGCCATAACACTGTGCGTTATGTATCACGGACTGTAGTAAAGAAACGAAGCGTTTGCAGACCTATGTTCGTATAACATTTTTTCATCCTCCAGATGTGAGGAATCTTTCCCCGAAGTACTGGCATGCGATTTTGCAACAACCTGTACTGAAGAACAGACAGCGAGTAACTCATAAAGTTAATTTGATGTATTACTTAAAAATATTAAATATGTAATTAAATAATGAGAAAAACGTAATTTAAATACAGATATTTCCGAAAGGGGGACTGTATCACTTTCAGTTCTCTCGATTCTAAATACAACCTTGGAAACATGTTCCACGAAACACTCTTCTAAAAAAATTAATTATGTCCGCAGTACAAGTAAGGAATTCTTGGTTATATAAAGACTGTTCGCGGTTTTTTCACACTTATAGAATCAAACCTGTTCCGAAAATGCGTTTTATGCTTCTGTTAGGCGAGAACGTATCTAATTCATTTTAT